>CM053769.1:340271571-340346215 GCA_028658325.1 Potorous gilbertii | reverse complement strand
CTCAGTGCCGCGTGGCCGGGGCGGGGGAGGGGAGGGCTCGGCAGGACTCTACTCCCCTCCAGGGTACCTTTGCGGTCAGTTTTTCAGGGCTCTCTGCAATGGAAATCTCCTTCACTGTGTTGCTGCGCGGCTTCCACTGTTCCAGAATTTGTCAGGAGTTCTTTTTACAGGAAATCTATGGGCTGTGGATTCGGAGCTAGCAAATGTGAGTCTTTCTACTCCGCCATCTTGGCTCCGCCCCCTGGCAGGATTTCTTTATCTATTTTTCAATTAGTTTATACAGTATTGGGATTAATTGTTCCTTAAATGTTTGGTAGAATTCACTGTAAATTGATCTGGTCTTCGGGATTGTTTTGTGGGGGGAAGGTTCTTGATAGTTTGATAGTCAATTTCTTTTTTCTAAGATACTTACTTAAGTACTCTATTTCCTTTTCTGTTAATCTGGGCAGCTTATATTTTTTGTAAATATTCATTCACTTCATTCAGATTGTTACATTTACTAGCATAAACTTACCAAAATAACTCTCAATAACTTCTTTAATTTCATCTCAATTGGTGGTGAATTCACCCTTTTCATTTTATTGATACCAGTAATTTGTTTTTCATGTTTCTTATTTAAAATCAAATTAACCAATGGTTTATTTTATTGTTTTTTTTTTCCCATAAAACCAACTCTTAGTTTTATTTATTAGTTAATTGTTTTCTTTCAAATTTATTAATCTCTCCTCTGATTCTTAGGATTTTCATTTATGTGTTTAATTGGAAATTTTAAATTTGTTCTTTTTTAGGTTTTTCTTTAGTTCCAGACCCAATTTGTTAATTGGCTCTTTCTTTTATTGATGTACATATTTAGAGATATAAACTTTCCCCTAAGTGCTGCTTTGACTACGTCAAACAAATTATGGTATGTTATCTCATTGTCATCATTCTTTTTAATGAAATTATTGATTGTTTCCTTGATCTGTTCTTTGACCCATTGATCCTTTAATATAAAATTATTTAGTTTCCAATTAACTTTTAATCTATGTTTCCATGACCCTTTATTAAATTAAATTTATGTTATGGTCTGAAAAGTTTGCTTTTTTAATATTTCTGCTATTTTGCATTTAGTTATGAGGTTTTTATGAAGGTTCTATGTATAGTTCCATGTATATTTTAAGGTCAGCTTTTATGAAACTATCATGTATAGTTGAGCAAAATGTCTACTTCCTTCTATTCCCATTCAGTTTTCTTCAGAAGTCTATTATATCTAACTTATCTGAGATTCTACTCACTTCCTTGACTACTTCCTTATTTATTTTATGGTTAGATTTATCTAGCTCTGAGAAGGGAAAGTTGGGGTCCCTTACTAGTATAGTTTTGACATGTTCATTTCTTCCTATAACTCATTTAACATTTCCATTACAATTCTGGATTCTATCCTATTTGGTGCATATGTTTAGTACTCATATTACTTCATTGTTGGTTGTGCCTTTTAGCAAAATGCTATTTCCCTGTTTATCCCGTTTAATTAAGTCTACTTTTCCTTTTGCTTTCTTCAAAGGTCATGATTTCTACCCCTACCGTTTTTACTTCAGCAAAAGCATAATAGATCCTGATTTTCTCCCTTATTTTAACTCTATGTATATCTCTCTGTTTCACGTTTCTCGTAAACAATGTATTATTGGATTCTGATTTCTAATCCATTTGCTATCCACTTCCATTTTATATGTAAGTTTGTCCCATTCACATTCAGTTATGAAAGCTAACTGCATTTCCCTCCATCTTATTTCCTTCTGTCATCCTTCTCTCTCTCATTATTCTGTCCCACCTCTAAAGTCTGTTTTTCTTCAGACCATGGCTTTCTTTTACCTGCCCTCCCTTTTATCACCTCCCCTTTCTCTTATCCCCTTCCTCTCCTACTTCCATGTTAGATAAGATGGATTTTTATTACCAATTAGTGTGTATATGTCTGTATACATACACACAACATACATATATACACATACACTTCCTGTTTGAACTAAATTTGATATGATTGAAGTTCAAGTGTTTCCTGTCCCCCTACTTCTCCCTCCACTGTAAAAAAGCTCTTCTTTGCATGCCTCTGTTATTTAAGATAATTTTCTCTATTCTTCTCCCATCCTCCTTTACTCAGGGCATCTCTATTTCTCACATATCCATTTTTTTACATCATTTCAATATATTTGACAAATTCCTGTACCCTCTTTCCATGTAGAATCCTTCTAACTGCTCTAATAATGATAAGGTTTGTAGAAGATACATATATCATTTTCTCATATAGAAAGTCCCTTATGATTTCTCCTTCATGTTTACCTTTTTATGCTTCTCTTGAGTCTTGTCTTTGAAAGTCATGTTTTCTATTCAACTTTGGTCTTTTCATCAGGAATGCTTGAAAGTCCTTTATTTCACTAAATATCCACTGTTTTTCCTTTTGAAGTATTATACTCTGTTTTGCTGAGTACATTATTCTTGGTTGTAATCCCAGTGCTTTTGTCTTCCAGAATATCATATTGCAAGAGCTCCATTTCCTTTAATGTGGTAGTTGCTAAATCTTGACTGTGGTTCCAAAGTATTTGTATGCTTTCTTTCTGGCTGCTTGAAGTATTTTTTCTTTGACCTGGGAATTGTGGAATTTGGCTATAATATCCCTGAGAGTTTCTTTTAGGGTCTCTTTCAAGAGTTGATTGGTAGATTCATTCAGTTTCCATTTTATGCTTTGGTTCTAGGGTATCAGAACAGTTTTCCTTGTTAATTTTTTGAAATATGATGTCTATGTTCATGGCTTTCAAGTAATCCAATAATTTAAAAATTAGACCTCCTCAATCTATTTTCCTAGTCAGTTTTTCTATGAGATATTTCACATTTTCTTCTAATTTTCATTCTTTTGATTTTGTTTTATTATTTCTTGATGTCTCATGAAACTATTACCTTCAATTTACTCAATTACAATTTTTAAGGAATTATTTTATTCAGTGAGCTGTTGGACTTCTTTTTCTATTTGACCAATACTACTTTTTGTTTTAAAGGTGTAAATTTACCATGCTGTTAATTGTCTTTTGTTAATTTTCTTCCTTTACTTTCGTCTCTTTATGTCAAATATCCCCTTCCACTCTTATTGGATTTTGAAAATAACTGTTTAGTTCTTCCAGGAATTCTTGTTGAGTTTCTGCCCAATTCCCATGTTTTTCTTTGAGGCTTTACTTGTAGCTGTTTTGACTTCATTGTCTTCTTCTGAGTTTATGTCTTAATATTCTCTCTTGCCATAGTAGCTTTTTATGGTCAGCTCCCTTTTCTGTTGTTTGTTCATTTTCCACCCTATTTCCTCATTTAGAACTTCATGTTAATGTTGGGCTCTGTTCCAGCATGGGATTGGGGGTAAATTGGTAGAGCTTCAGACTTGAGTGTTTTTGTACTGCTATTTCAGATCTGGTGCTGGAACTTGGAAGATTTTTAGGCTTCCAAGGTAGTGTGATCAGGGGAGAGGTGTGGTCATTGTTCTTTTGGTCTACATTCTACTCTTTACCTAGGAATGACAACCCCTTGGGATTACAGGCAATATTACTCCTCAGAGCTACTCTTTCCTTGGGACTGGAAATGATAATGCCCTAAGGGCTTCCACTCCCTTTTGACCAAAAGTGCTCCTCTCCAACCTAGAACTAAGATCCAGAAATGGCTATAGACAATGAAGTCAACAAATAATTAGCGTTCAGGATTTCCATTTCCTCTTAACCAGAAATTATTTTCTCTGTCCCTGGACTATGCCTCAAAAATGTACATAAGAAATGAAGTTGACAAAAACATCTTGTCCAATATCCAGTGGTAGCATATGCTCTAATCTCTGGGCAGTTGACACATCCCTGTACCATTTCTGACTTCAGAGCTCCTGCAGCTGCTGCTGCTTCTGTCACCACCACCTAATCTCACCACTAGTGTTTTATCTACACAGGCTGTGGAGCAGCCTCCACCTTTGTGTCACAGATCTCTCTGCCTTCCCATGCTGTCTTGGATGGAAGAATGTCTCAATCCAACCATTTGTTGTCTCTGCCACTCCAGAATTCAATTTGAAGCATTATTTTAAGGTTTCTTGGAGAGGAATGTTGGGAGAGCTCAGTTGAGTGCTTTCTCTACACTGCCATCATGGCTTCACCCAAAGAAAGAGTTTTTTTTCTTTTAAAGGAAGCAAAATTCTATAATAATGAAATTAAATTTCTAGAGGAAAAGATTAGAAAAGAAATGAGCTCTTGAAGAATAGAAGATAATAGCTTGGTACAAAACTTTACTAATATAATAGAATATTTGAAATTCAGAATCAATCAAAGGGAATTCTGGGACTCCATGAGATAACATGAAATATTAAATTAAAATTGAGACCAAAAACATAAGGGAACATACAATATATCTGATATTAACAAGTAATTGACCTAGAAAAAAGATCACTGAGAAATAAATTCAGAATTATCGCACCCTATAAAAGCCATGACAAAAAAAAAGCCTGGATATCATATTTCAAGAATCCATGAGGAAAATTTTATGGATCTATTTGATTCAGATGGTAAAAGTAAAAAATAGACTTCCCCGAATCACCTTCTAAATGAAATTCCCAAATTGAAACTTCCAGTTTCAAACTCTTCTAGTCAAAATACAGAGGTCCCAGCTTAAATCGCACACACACACACACACACACACACACACACACACACACACAAACACATGTCTATGTGATATATACATACATATGTATATATGTGTGTATAGAGAGAGTGCACAATTTATACGTGTGTATGTTTATATATAAATGTACAACATATTATATATACATGCATATACATTCATACATACAGAAAGGGAGGGAAAGAGATATAACACAACCAAAAAGAAAGAGTTTAATTATCAAGAAACTATAGTCATGATCACCTAAGATTTGGCAGCTACCACTTAAAAGGAGAGACAAGCTTGGAATATAATATTTCAAGAGGTAAAAGAGATGTTAAACTAAGAATAACTTATCTACTAAAAGTAAGTACAATTCTTCAGTGGAAAAAGTGAATTTTTAATACAATAGATCTTTCAAGAAATTCTGATGAAAAGACCAGGGCTAAGTAGAAACATTGAAATACAAACAAAAAAGTCAAGAGAAACAGGAAAGGTATCCCTTCAAAACCCAAATGTCACAGGACCATACAGGAACTTAAATAAGAGAGATGGTACAATAGTGGTTTTGTTATATTTTGATACTTTTTAAAAAGAAAGAAAAGGAAACATGGAAAGAATATAGTAGGAAAGAAAGGAAGAATTTATCTTACTGAATTAGAGGTCATCAATATAGGTCTATAAAAAGGAGAAGGAAAGGGTACAGGAAGCAAATGTCATTTAAATCTCCCATTCATCAGAAATAAATAATTATAAAATGCACCAAAAACAAAAGAGGAATAGAAATATCTTTAACTCAGCAAGGAAACATTAAGGAACAGAGAGAGGGAAGAGAGGGGAATACCATGCAGCAGTAGTTTTCAAAGTGTGTTCTGGGTTCCCTTCACCCCCAGTTCCAGTCAAGGGTCTATGAGTTTGAAACTATTTTCATAATGATAAAAATATGTTTTAATTTTTAATATGGAAATATTGACAAATATAATCAATATGAGCAAAAGCCCTTTGAAGGAGGGAGGTTTGTTGATAATTTTTAAGCATGCTAATATGTCCTAAGACTAAAAAGTTTGAGAACTGCAGAAATGAGAGGTAGATTAGGAAAGGAAAGATTAGTCATAAGTAAGATAAATTTCAACCTTGACGGATGTATTGTGAAATGAGATAAAAAATACATAAAAAACTGTGGTTGTGGGGACAGGTCAAGGGAAGAAAATAGTGGGAGAGTTGTAAAAGCAGATCACATCAAACATAAAGTACTGGTGCTAGCCACATTTCATTTCTTACCATCACCTTCTCTATAAAGAAAGGAGTAAAAAAGCAAAAAGTAAGAGGGTATAAAAGAATAGGCTGAAGGGAAACACACAATTATTATGTCTGTGAAAGTAATGTACTTATTCTTCCATAAAACACAAGAGGACAACAGAATGAACTAAAATCTTAATCTAACAGTACATTTCTATTTTTGTTTTGTTTTTTAATAAGAAAAATACTTGAAACAGATTCACAAAGAGTTAACATAAGGTGTTGGTGCAAAATTGATTATACTTTTATTAAAGTCAAAAAAGCAGGGGAAATAATTGTGACTCAGTTAAAGCAATAATAAAGATAGAACTGATTAAAAGAGATAAACAAGGGAAGTCCATTATTTGCTTAAAGGTACCCCAGACAACATAAATTTGTAACACAAATGCACCAACTAGTACAACATCTGAATACGTAAAGGGAATAATAAAGGTGTTACAGGGAGAAACAGACAATAAAATTATCATAGTTGGGAATTTCTATATATTCTTTTCAGAAGTAGGATAGTTTGATAAGAAGATACAAACAAGAAAAGCATTGAGAATCTGGATAGAATTTTAGAAGAATTAGATATGAAGCTCTCTGGTAGTTATGTCAGGGCAAGCAAAGTAGGGTCTTTTGCTGTTTTTGTTTTAGTATAATCTAGTGCCTCTGACTGAATCTTGACTTTATCAACCAAGATTCTTTGCTAGGAGTAAAGTACACAAACAAGTTTCTTTAACTAGAAATAGTACATATATTTGTATTGTTAATGTGATTAAAGATCTTCCCCACCCATTAATAGGCTTGCCGATTAAAGGGAGTTTGATTAGAAAAGAATTGTAGAAAGGCTCACACCTTTTGTTAATGAGGCACTGGTTCTCTAGGGTTGGGATGCCCTCTGATTCTAAAAAAAAGGTATAAATATTCTGAGGGTGAGGTTTTACTTTGGGGCTTACTTTTTGAAAGAAATTTCATTTGTTAGATGAGACTCCAGGAAGCTGCTAATGAGCCCCCAGCTTTGAAAATCCAATGTTGGTGCTTCCTTCTCTGGTAACTATGGTCAGACAGTTCCACCTGTCTGGCAGTTTGTGATATATGTATTACTTATGTCAGACAATTTGGAAGTGCTGTCTGTTGATTCCCTGAACTAAGTGAATGATATATGTACTTGATTAAAGGAGATTGTTAACCCCTCAAAAGTTGCCTTTCCTTTTAGAAAAGAAGACCAAAGAAACTGTGATAGTAGACCCCCTGTAAATGTTAGGGTGCTTACTGATACAAGTTACTGGAGGGGAATTAAAGAATCATAAATATTTTCTCAAAACTGTATGGCATATTAAAAAAAAATCATGTATTCATGAATAAAAACCTCACAAATAAATGCAGAAAAGCAGAAAGAGTAAACACATTTACTGACCATAACATAAAAGGTTATTTTAAAAAAAAGGATTAAATTTTAATTTTGTACTAGATAATGATATCCTAAGGAATTGTCTTAAAGAACAAATCATAGATATAATCAGTATTTGTGAAACAAAATGACAACAATGAAACATCATATCAAAATTTATAGTACACACAATCCTGAAGGGAAATTTTATATCTCTAAACAATTTCATCAGCACAAAGAGAAAGAACAGATCATTAAAAAAAAAAATTCCAAAATAGAAATTCTTGGAAAAGTGAAGAAAAGATTAACTAAATTTTAAGCAAAATTAAATCAATCAATGAAACTGGGAACTGTTAAAAATAAATAAATCATAAACTAACTCAATTTTTAAAAGAAAGAAAATCAAATGACTAGTTCAAATTATGAAAAAAGAGGATTCACAACAAATGCAAGAAAAATAAAAAATTATTAAAAGTAATGAACAAATATGTGCCAATATTGCTTAAAAAAGAAATTTAAGAAACTATAAATAAACCCCTAAAGTGGGGAAAAAAACCCAGACGAGAAGAACTTACATGTGAATTCTGTCAAACATATAGAGAATAGTTCATGCAAGTATAATACAAAGTATATACAAAAATAACAAAAGAAGGGATCCTAACAAATACTATTAAACAAATATAATCTTGATAATCAAACCATGGAGATCCAAAACAGAGAAAGAAAATTATGGACCAATAACACACTTAATGCTAGTACTTTCCCTTCGTGATTATTTCCATTTTACTTTGAATATTTTGTTTTTTATATAGTTGTTTGCATGTTCTTTCCTCCATTATATTGCAAAATTCTTTGAGAGCAACGATTTTCTTGTTTGTTTTGGTGTTTGGTGTTTAATGTTTTAAATGTTTAGTGACTTGATATGACCAAGTAATATTAACAAGGAAGTTATAGCAACACATTAATAATTTTGTATACTACAACCATTTTAGATTTATATTAGAAATGCAAGGTTGGTTCAAGATTAGGGAAACTATCAACATAATAGACAATATCAATAACAAAAAATCATAAGATTATATCAATAGACTCAGAAAAGTCTTTCAAATAATGCAAAACCCATTCCTTTAAAAAATGGAAATGAATAAATATACTTTTCTCTAATTTTGTAAGTCGACTTCATCTAAAATTCAGATCCAGTATTATATGCAATGGGTAGAAAAGAAAAAGCAGAGAAGAATCAAAATAATCTCATTTTGAAGATGATAGAGCTAGGAAAAACAATAAATTTCATCTGGAGGAATGAAAAATGAAGCATCTCAAGAAAAATTATCTAAAAAAGTGGGAAGAAGGAATGTCTAGCAGTAAGAGATCTACAACAACAAATCCATAATTACTAAATGATTGCCACTGGTTAAGAAATAAAAGGTGATCAGGGTAAAATATTAGGTACACAACAAAGAGAAATAAATGAAAATGGCAGATTAGTTTTTGTTCTGTTTTGTTTTATTTTTAAATGTAAAACCAAAAAGTTGTAAATGTAAATATAAGTGTAAAACCAATAAACTCATAGACTCTGGCTATTGGGGTAAGGACTCACTATTGGTCAAATACTTCTAAGGAACCTAGAAAGAAGTCTGGGCAAAACTAAATTCTGACTAGTATTAATCTAACATTCGTAACTTATGTCAAGATAAGCTCCAAATGCATATATGATGTGAATCTAAGAGGGATATGAATAGTGTAAGATTTTATGACCAAACAAGGGAGAGAGAGGATCCCTGACAATAAAATCATGTACATTTTAAAAGTTCCCCACCACACTCCACAAATAAAACAAATGTAGCTAAAATTAAAAGAGAGGCATTTAATTGAGGGCAATAAGGGGGGAAGTTGTATCAAGTTTCTCAGATAAAGGTTTCATTTTCAATATATTTATATACACACATATATATGTAACTGATTTAAATTTATAAGAATAAGTCATATTCTTTATTGATGGTCAAAAGATATAAACAGGAAATTATCAAAGAAGGAAATCAAAGCTATCAGTCGCATTTGAAAAAAGGAATGCTCCAAGTCACTAATAATTAGAGAAATAAAAATTAAACCAACACTGAGATTCTATCTTACATTCTTCATATTGTCAAAGTTGATAAAAATGGAAAACAACAAATATTGAAGGAAATGTGACAAAACAGGCACCTTAGTCACTCTTTGTGGAGCTGGAAGTTGGTAGGGCTGTTCATGGAAGTGATAAGTAAGAAACCATCAATGGAACATAGACCTGAACTCCCGATCTTTCTACTATACCATACCTACTATACCATACTCTATTTCTTTTGTGTAATATAGATACAGGGTAGCTCTATCAGTCCTGATTTTCTCTAAAACATGACCGAGTAGTTTTTTTTTCTATTTGTGTACTTAAGAAATTATGATGGCAGATTACTTTACATAAGGCATAACTTAATTCCCATTTAAAAAGCAAATTTCATTTTTAGTAAATATTGCAAATAATAACAACAAAATTGACTCTAGTATTAATCTTGAAAACAATACTGTAAAGCAATCAACTTTGGGGAAATAGTGACTAAAATAATTGTTCATGTAGACCTACAATATGTTGATTACTATAGATTTACTGTAGATATTTAGCATGGAAACATAAGGCTATTAAAACATCTGTAAAAACAAAGACTCGACTATGTAGGATGCAAGGTCTGAAACTATTTTGCTATAAAATAAAGCTGCTTAATGTAGACTTTTCCAATCCCTATTTTTTTTGGTCTGCAACTTACTCATGTCTACTTTCCTAAAGAAAAGAGTATAAATTGAAGTAAATAAATTTACTGTGTATGATATACTTTATGACTTTTCACATAGATGCCAAGGCAATGAAAAATGTGCCCAAGAGGCCTGGAAAATAGGACACATGAACAATGAGAGGGGGTGACTGGTGGCAGAGGTGCTGTTGAAGAGAAGCAATGAATTAAGAGGGGCCCTGGCCCCTATCTCCAACTGAGTTCTCATAGAAGACAGTTATCAAAGCTTCTTGTTTTAGCTTCTTCTGTGTCATTTTTATGAACTTGCATCAAGCAGATTTTGACCTGATTTTGAATCTACGGTCTCTGAGGCACACTTCATGACTCCTGTCCAGACCTCTGGACAGCTTGCCTCTCAACTTCTAGATTTGATCTTGGCCTGGCTTTTTGTTATCCATGTGGGTCTCAGTTTGGAGATCTTTCCAAGGTATGTTTTCTTCTTGGAAATTATTAATTGCTGTTGTCTAGTTCCAATATACCCCCATCAGCTACGGGAACAAACGATAAATAATATGCAATCTCCATTTTAACTCACCTGCTAAGAATTTCATTTCTGACTGTGCCCTTTAGACCCATGATAATTTATAAAGAAATTGCCTGATTGGTGAAGTTTAGTATCCTATTGGCCTAATATTTGATATGTGATGCTTTATATGCTTAAAAACAATAGAATTCCAATGAATGAAATAAGTTACATTCTCATATTACTTTAAGGTTTACAAAACAGGTTTTTTTTCACATCAGATAAGCTGTGATAAACATTGTTATTCTCATTTTACAGATGAAGAAATTGAGATTGAAGAAGATGAAGTAGTTTGCTCATGATCAGATAGCTAGCAAGTGTCAGGTCAGGATTTGAACAGAGATCTTCAGAATAATTTGATTTATTTAGGTAGAGATTACAGAATTATGTGATGTCCCATGAAGTATAGCCTCCAGTTCAAAGAAACACTACTCTATTGGATAAATATTTCCCTAAGAGTTAGCAATAATGACTTCCAGCAGAGTAGAGAACTTTTAAAGTAAACTGCTAATCAGACAGCTTTGCTGTCTATTTCTTACTGTAACTCCCTTAATTCCTCCTCTAAGAATCTGGACATAAGTTACCATTTGAAGCATATATATTTATTAATAATGTTGCTTCATTGTCTATGGTGCCTTTTAGCAGGATGTAGTTTCCATCCTTATCTCTTTTGATTAGATCTATTTCTGCTTTTGCTTTGTCTGAGATTAGGATTGTTACCCTTGCTTTTTTTTTTTACATCAGTTGAAGCACAACATTCCTTGGTGTTTTTAGTTTGGGATCCCTTTTGGGAGGTAAATGGTAGATTCTTTCAATGACTATTTTGCCCTCTGGTTCTAGGACTTCTGGGCAGTTTTTCTTGATGATTTCTTGATGATTCCAGGCTCTTTTCTTCATCATGGCTTTCTGGTAGGCCAATAATCCTTAAACTTTCTCTCCTGGATCTATTTTCCAGGTCAGTTGTTTATCCAATTAGATATTTTACATTTTCTTATATCTTTTAATTATTTAGATTTTATTTGACTGGTTCTTGATGCCTCATAGAGTCAATAGTTTCTACTTGCCCAATTCTAATTTTTATCAAATTGTTTTCTTCAGTTAACTTTTCCATCGTCCAACTATTCATTTTAAGGAATTATATTCTCCAGTTAGTTTTTGTACTTCCTTTTCCATTTGTCCAATTTTCCTTTTTGAAGAGCTGTTCTCTTCAGTAAATTCTTTTTTCATACTTTTAAAATCATTGGCCAATTTTTCTTCTATTTCTTTCCTCAGCTCTTCCAAGAGTGCTCTTTGTGCATGTGACCAGTTCATATTCCCTTCTGAAGTTTCAGATGGGAGTATAATGTCATTACTGACCTCTTTGGTATTCATATCGCCATAGAAGGATTCTATGGTCTCTTCCTTCCTTGTTTGTTACTCATGGTGATGATACTTTGTATATTGTGACCTCTGGTTCTTTCATCTAGAAGCTAAAAACCTGGTGCTGAGCTGGCTGGTGTGAGAAAGCAGAGGCTAGGTGAATTCTTTCTTGTTGTGTTTCCCTGGATTAGCCCTAAAGCTAGCTTGTTAAGTGCAGGGGAAGGGTGGTCTGGTCCTGGGAGATCTCCTCAGCTGAGCTAGAGTGAAGGCAGGCTCAGGAGTTGGTGATCCCAGCTGCTTTAGTATCTTTCCATTTCCCCTGGACTGCTGAGACACCCTGGGGTCCTAGTGTTAGTGGTTGCAAGGCTCCACCCCTCTGGAGCTCGGGATCTCCTCCTTGTTTGCTGAGGTGGGGCTGTCTGGGACAGCTCTGTTCCTCCACCATAGCAGAGGGGAATCCTCCTTAGCGATTTTCCTAGCCTCACATGCTACAACACTCTTTGTCCCTTCTGCTGATCACACAGATCCAGGATTTTTCTGGGGAAATATTTTATGGTTCTTTTGAGGTCAACAAGGGGTGGGGGAGAGAGCATTTACCAACCACTCCACCATTTTGACCCCTGGAAGTTTAGGTAGGTGACTTACAGACATTTAATCTGCAGGCTTGATAGTTTCAGGAGCAGCTGTAGCAGATACCTGGAGCTCAGTGGTTCTCACTCAATCACTTCTGCTGGACTCCTGCCCTGGGCTGTTTTGATCAAGTTTCCACTGTGCTGCTGCTGCCTCAGACCATCCTGGGATTTCCTGCTAGGCCTTGTTGTGGTGTGGATGAGCTGCACTGTGGGCTGTATGCTCTTTCACCCCTGTGGAACAGATCCCTCCTGTTGACTTTCCAATCTGTCCTGGGCTATGAATCTGCCACAGTCTGTCTCCTATTGGATTCTGAACTTCCAAAATTTGGTCAGATTCTCTTTTTAGAGGTATCTGAAGGAGTTTGTCTAACAGCTTAGGTGAGTAGCTGCTCTCACTGCCATCTTGGCTCCACCCCCTGCTAATCAGATAATGCCCAATTCTACAAAGGTCAGTGAAAAAGACAATGGATTTAAATTGAGGAAGATATAGATTAGAAACAAGAACATTCTCAATTTTATTCTATCTGTTTAAATACATCAAATTCTATTGGATGGAAGACTAGAAAAATAACAAACAATTCTTAGACTTTTAATATTTATATTCTTATAATGATAAGGATTGCTAAACATAGAAATGGGCCAACAAACAGACTATAAAATTGCATTTCTTGGAGGTCTATGTGAGGAGGTGTAAATGCAATAGAGTGTGGAGGCAGCAGACTGGTTTGTAGCTCCTTCCCATATAAGAAATCTATACTGTTTTCTATAAACAAGTCATAGAATAATAGGTCAGGGAAACAAAGACTCTGAGAAGTCACCTCCTTGAACCCTTTCATCTTACATATAAGGAAACTGAGCACCAGGGAGAATAAATTACTCCTATAAAATCACAAATATGGTAAATGGCAGAGCTGGGATTTGAACCCAGGTTTTCTGCCTACAAATCCAATATTATTTCACTGCATCATACTACATCCTCCATAATACTCTTCTGCCTCTATCCATGTCAAAGAATTTTATAAACAAAAGGATTCCACTCCAGTAAAGCCTTACTCCAATGCCTGCAATGGGTGACCTTGGCTTTTTTTTTAAAGACTATTGCAATGAAGGATAAGCTCTGAAAGAGTCTACTTGGCTACCCAAGTTTTAAATATGAACCCAATGACTAGTTATTGTTAGATGATGAGCTTGCATGATGATTATCCACAGTGTCAATGGAGGAATTTTTTTCTTTTGACTATAATTTATGAAGCCTGTTATGGCATGTGGTAACTGCCATTGGTATTACTTGAAAACGTGCTTATTCCAATAACATCTTGGATCTTTTGAAATATGGAAATCAGAAGAAAGGATGTTAGAGATTACCTAATGAAAGCTAATTATTTGATAGGAAAACAGCAACAGACAATTAGAGAGGTGAAGTGATTTTTATAGAATTATAGAATTACAGAATCTGAAATTTGAAATTGTCAGCTAATTGAAATCATATCTAAAGTCTACAACAATTGCTGTATGATGTTCTTGGCTAATAGGCATCTAACTTTCCCTGGAAGACTTAGGTTCCGAATCCTAGAACTTGAAGATACCTTGGAAGGCCACTGAGTCAAACACCCTCATTTTACAGATGAGAAAACTGAATAATAATAATAGGTAGCATTTATATTGTGCTTTAAGGATGACAAAGGATTCTCTCTCTGTCTCTCTTTATACACACACATATGTATATACATATATACAAACATGCATATTTGTATGTATTTTATATATATTTGATCCTCACAACAACCCTGAGAAGGAAGTGCTATTACTATCTTTGTTTTATATGATGAGGAAACTGAGGCAGACAACCATCTAGCAATTATCTGAAGCCATATTCTAACTCAGATCTTCCTGACTCCAGGTCCAATTTTCTATTTCACCATCTAGCCAAGAGAGGTTCAATGACTTGACCAGAATCACTACTTCTTAAGTCAGCCTGTTCACTTCTAGAGAGGCTTAATTGTTAGGAAATTTTTCATCATTTTGAGCCAACATCTGTCTGCCAGCAACTTCCTCCCCATTGGTCTTTGTTTGCCCTCTGTGGCCTAGAACTAACTAACTCTAATCCTTCTTCCACAACACAAGTTTTCAAATGCTTGAGGAAAACTATCATTTCTTCCTTCAGTCTTGTCTTCTCCAGGATAAATAAACATTCTAAGTTCCTTCAACTGAATCATCTCACATGACTTGGTCTCCAGGGCCCTCACCATGCCACCGAGCCTCCTTTGTATGCTTTCTAGTTTACTAGAATTCCTCTCCAAATATCGCCCAGTTCCTCACTGGCAGATCTGAAATGAACACTGATTAATGAAATGGGTGTTTCCTGGATAATTCTGGGAACTCCTGTTCTCCCCAAATTGTCAGCTTTTAATGAGAGACCCCCTCCCTATTTCCCTAAAACCTTGTCCAGTGAGCTCTTTCACTCATGATGAAGTGGTGTCTCTACTTGCCAAGGTACCTCTTGGTGGCAAATGCGATCCTTAATTCATCTATCATGAAACTAACTCTCAAGTTTATCATCAGGCAAGGGAGCCCTCCCTGGGTCCTGGCTTGCTGGGGCTGCTTTGCCTGTGCCCGCAAGGGCCCCTGACATTCTTCTCTGTTTTTCTTTCCTTGAAAACAGATAGGGAGCTGGGAGCTGCTGCACAGGAATGCGCCTGTTCCCCATTACAGCTCTTCTGGGGCTGTAACCCGAGCAGTCCTGGGCCAGACCCCCACACATTTATTCCTTCATCCAGGCTCTCTCCTTGTTCTCATTAAGTTGGGCAGAAAAGGTTAATCTTGCTTTTGCTGAAGCTTCAAAACCAACCCAAGGAAATAAAGTGCTATTTTAAAGATACTTCCCCCCTCGTTTTCTCTGCCTGTCTGTCTGTGTCTGTCTTTCCCCCTCCCTCTTTCGTCATTCCTTCTCTGTTCTCTTTCTTTCTTGCTTGAGTCCCAGATCGAGTTGAGGTCACATTTAAAGTCGGCCACAAGAATAAATTGAAAACAGGTCAGAAGAAAAGGAAAGAAAAGACTAAAAAAAAAGTAAAATTATTAGCTAGAGGCTGGCAGTTTTGAAGAAGAAGAAAAGAATTCCACTCAGGTGGTGGAACAGGCTCCCAGTTCTGAAGTTACCTTCTCTTTTCAGATAACACCCACAGGATTGATTTCCAGGCCCACCTAGTTCATCTACTGTCCTGAACCTGGTAGGTAGGTCCCTTGGATAAATGGGATAGATTCATTCCTAGATGGGCAGAAGGGAACTGGTTTGAAAATGACCATGCTATAAACTTTGCTTTCATGGTTACTCTCAAAGAACTCAGATATTTGCAGGAAACAGAGGAAGTCCTCCAGGGCTCTGTGCTTTGCTGTAAGAAGACCTTTGGTGTTTGCATTATCCAAATTGGTATGATTCTGAGGGTTGGGGGTGCGTGGGCCAGGCAGAGAAAAGTTAGAAATAAAATGACACGTGGCCTCAAATTTCTTTAGGGCAGGGGTTCTTAATTTGGGATATATGAACTATTTTTTTTTTTACAATTTTTTGTTAACACTCTTTCTATATAATTGGTTTCCTTTCTGATTCAATGTATTTTATATTCTGTATCTAAAAATATTCTGAGAAGGCTTCACCAGAATGTCAAAGGGGTCTATGACTCAAAGAAAGTTAAGAGCCCCCGATTTAGGGTTAATAAAGAAGGATTCATCAGTTCAACAGGAAGATTTAGTATCAAGTTATATTATTTGTTTTCTATATTAATTATAAGCTGTCTACAAGTGTGTTAGTATTGGGAGCACAGGATAAGAAGAACATAGCATAGTGGTGGGGGGGAGGGGAGAGAAGGAGCATTGGTACTAGAGTCTAGACTTGGGTTCAAATTCTACTTCTGTCACTAAAAAGCCTTGAAAGCCAAAGAAATCATAAAACATACAGCATATGGAGTGAGAAGGGAAGGCATACTCTACCCTTAGGATCTCAGAGCTTGTTTTAGCACCACTTGGGGGTGGCTATATAGCTCCTTCTCCAGCACATTGCCTCCTATAGACACTTCCTATCAGTGGGTGCAGTAGCCAAGCAAAGTGCAGGGTCTGAGGTAAGTAACCTTGAGATGTTTCATCCCATAGGTAGCTCAGAGTTCAGTAGTTCTATAAGCTAAACCCTGGTTGCTGGAGATATTTTAAAGTGTGGCTAAGCTGACTAGAAGGATATTATTGACAGATGCACTTAATTCTCACTAATTCAAATATGGTCCTTGAGGGTGTTGCATGTTCATCAGTAGTGGAGTACTATTAAGTTTGGAAGGCCACCCTTCCCCCGTGCTCCCCCACCCCCCGCAAAAAAAAAATCAATTCACAGGATTTTAGATTTAGAGTTGGGAGAGACCTTGTGAGTTTACTGAGTCTTCTACCTTTATTTTACACTTTAGGAAACTGAAGCCCAGGTAGGGTAAATAATTTATTCAAAGCTACATAATTTGCAAGAGGCAGTGCAGTGATTTGAACTCCTATTATCTGACTCCAAATCCAGTAATCTTTCGCTATGCCACATTTATTAGATTTTTAGAACTATAGGGACTGGGAGCTAAGGGGCCATCCTGGGTTCCAGTTTAGCTTTCTCACTAACTTGTATAGTAGTGAAAAAATCAATTTCTCTTTTTTGGTCTCAGTTTCCTTCTCTGTAAAATTAGGAGGAGGTAATAAAATGAATCCTAAGAGCTATTCCAAATCTGACATTATACAATTCTTACTATAACCTTGAAAATTGTGAAGGGAAGAAATGGTATCACCACTTTATAGATTAAGAAACATGAAGAAAAGTTAACTTCTTTGCAGATAATAAGTATCCAAGATCTCAGTCAATAAGAATTTATTAATAATTAATTATATGTTAAGTACTGTGCTAGGTGCTGGGGCAGGGATGTGGTAGGGGGAGGGAGAGAACTATTTTTAACTTCAAAGAAATTATATTCTAATGGGGGGTAATGACACAAAGATAAATTAGACATGTAACATATAAAGGACAGATGGAAGGAAGTCTGAGAAGGGAAGGCTTTAGTAGGAGGGGAAAGCAGAAAAGATGTCCTTTGACAAGTGGCACTTTAGTTGAATCTTGAAGGGTACAAAGAATTCTAAGCAGTGGAGGTGATGAGGAAGACTCTCCTAGGAATGGAGCCTAATCAGCACAAGAGTACAGAGACAGGGGACTGAGGATCATGTAAGGAGGAGCAAGTTGGTCAGGAGAGCTTGACCATAGAACATGTGCAAGGATGTATGTATGAATAGACCAGAATGATAAGGAAACATGTTGGGAAGAAGCTTAAATTTAAGGAGAATTTATATATGGTCCCAGAAGTAATTCAGGATGATTTTAACTTACTGCGCAAGGGAGTGATAGGGTCAGACTAAATTTTAGGAAAATCATTTTGGAAGGGCTTGATTGAAGTGGGGAAGGACTTGAGACAAAGAAACCAGTTAAGAGGCTATTGCAATAGTTAAGGCAAGAGGTGATGAGTACTTGAACCAGGCTGGCATCTGTTTGAGTAAAGAGGAGGGTATGCGTATTAGAGATAAGGTTAAAAAACAAATTATATGATTTGACCACTATCTGGATAGCTGGGTTGAGTGAGAGAAGGGAGTAAAAGGTGAGAACTGGATGGTACACCGAGATGACTAAATAACATGGACAGTAAAAGGGAAGGTTGGAAAATGGATGAGTAAAGGGGGAGGAGTGCATGGAGTATTTTTTTTTCTAAGGAGGTGGTAGACCAAATAATTTGGGAACCTCTGGTTTAGATGGAAAGATAATGGATTTTGTGTTGGACATGCTGAGTTTTGAGATGCCTGTGGAATATAAACTTTGAAATGGCCAATTTATGGTTCATGAGTCAAGAATGAAGTTCAAGAAAGAGACTAAGGCTGGACATGTAGATTTGGGAATCATTTGCATGTATGTAATTGAACCTATGGAAGCTGGTGAGATCACCAAACAAAAAACAATGTATAGAGAGTAAAAGGAAAAAAGGGCCTAGGATAGATTGTTAAAAGCATACCTACGTTTGTTGAATTAAGGGACTTATCAAGGGTCACACAGAAAATTATCACCCTTTTATCTCCTGTGTGGAAAGCTCAGAAAGCATATACTTTATCAATCAATTAATCATAAACATTTATCAAGCACCTACTATGTTCCAGACTCTGTGTGAGTCAATATGAAGACAAAGATGAAACTAGTCCCAAACCTTCTGGAACACTATTCTATGGGGAGACAATATGTACACATGTACATGCAAATACATGGGTATATACATACATGGGTGTGTGTATAGATGTAAATATATATAGAAACGTGTGTATGTATATACAAACAACTATACAGTCCCATAAATACACAGTACATATAAATGCACATATGTATGTACATATATGAAGAGCCTATACTTAGCACAGTGTGTGGCACATAGTAGGCACTTAATAAATGTTGACTGATTGATTAATAGATAAGTATTTTGAACCAGACCTATGATTTCATCAGCATAATGAACTCCCAGTGGTGACCTTCCTTTACCAATGAATGGCAGGGCTTCTAACTCCATGGCCAGCTCTCTCTCCACTGCCTATTATTCAAAATATATACAAAGTAAAAACGAAGTCATTTTTGGTCTAGACACATTTTTTAGGGGCACCATGTCTTCCAGATGTGTTGCAAAATTAGTCACTGGATCCCCCAGTTTGGATGCAACAGTAACTAGGTTTATTTTATGGCTATAGCCTACATTTTCCCTCTTCCAACCCCTCAACTCTAGCTGTCAGCCACCAAGCCCTTCTCCTTGGAACACCACATTTGAAGGAGTACTCTAACCCTTCCAGCTAAGACCCAAGGGTGAGCTCTGCTACATGTACACAACATGCACCTGGCCAGGGCTGATACAGGAGCACCACACAGACAAAGGCAACGTCTAGAGGTAAACTGGTATGTCCTTCTGCATTTAGGGCAAGAAGTGATTTAATTTTGCAGTTCCTTTGCCATCAAGAGTAAGTTGTTCCACTTACCCAGGACCCTACAATGTGCCAGAGGCTCTGTAATTTATTATTATAGAACTTAACAATATAAAATGGGTTATTAGCATGTACTTGGCTAATGAGGCCTGCAGTGCTATAAGATTGGATTAATCAACACAATAAAAATCATCATGGGTCTTGTCATCTCTCAACAAATGATTATAAGGCACTTGGCTGATGTTTGTATTGTTAACATGTGTTAAGAGCAGATTAATCTAGGAAATGAAAACGAAAGATGAAAGCAGAAAAGGAGAAGGAAGGTGAGAGTTGGGAAAGTGAGAAGGAAGAGGAGGAAGGAAAGAGGAAAGAAGAGAGAGAATGGAGAATGATTATGATTGCATTTATCATTCTTCGAGGAGTACAAATTGCATTCACAGCCAAAGATGGATTCAGCCACATCATTCATTCCAAAATATGGAATACCAAAATATGGTATTGTTTTAAGTTAAAACCCAACAATATAAATGCGCTTTCCATAAGATCATAGTTTATCTAAATTTCCCCCTCTCTCAGGGCCAAACAGATCATTAAACTCTACCTTCCAATGTGAAACAAACAAACAAAGAAAAAACTTCCAAGGACCCCAAACTCAACTACGTAACAAAGAAGACTGAGGAATTCCATGGCCATTCTTTCTCTTGATTTGCCACAAAGCACCTCCTAACTCCCCAGACCTTTCTAGTGGAGCCCCAAATGTGACCTACTTTCAGCCATCTTGCAACTTGGTTATGTGTTGAACATGCACTTACATTAAAAAATACTGTTTTTATTCTGCAAAAGTCATTAGTTCACCTGCCCCTTTTCTACCTAGGCTAATTTCTACTAGGGGAAAAAGAAGATTTGAGCATTTTTAGCCATTAGAAGAAAAGAATGAAGGGGGCCAATAGCTACTGCTATTACATAGTTGTTCACAGTAGTCCAGTTCTTATTACTTGTTACTGGTATGATCCAAAGAGCTCCAAAGACTCATAGGACTGAGAGCTGGTGGAAAATGGAGGCTCTAAGTGGGGAGGGGCTTACATGAGGTTACACTAGTAGCAAGAACCTAGATTCAAATTCAGTATTTCAGCCTCCAAGACCTTTACACTTTGTACTATACTATCTCTTTCCCCACAGCCACCAACTTTACTTATCTAATGAAGATACGTGATCATGACATTCTCCTACTCTAAAGTCTTCAATAGAGGTTTGTTGCTTAGAGAACAAAATATATAGTATCTGATACACAGAAGCTCTTCATACATTTTTATTGACTGGCTAACCCTTAAAAGCATGAATCTTGCTCAAGTCTATCTGAATATCCTGTCAGTCATATATAAGTAGACCTATCAGGACGGAAAGTTCCCCACACTAGTTCTCTTTTATCTGAAACAGGCTTTCCTGAGGATTTTACTTAGAGCAGTTTGAAGGCATGGGCTACCCAGTCTGGTCAACAGTATTCATGCCATTCCTACATTTTCCACATGCAACAGGTACAGGCATCTGAGGTGCCAGCTGTTTTCAGCAATCAGGTGCTGGATATTTACCAACATAAGCTACTTTAAAATATGGGCCTTTAACATCAGACTGTGATAAGTGCACATGGACAGACAGTATAGGAAAAGAACTGCTTGGGAAAGAGCTGTTCAGGAAATGTGCACAAATCCCCACAAATTCCAGTCAAAGGGAGTATAGACAGTCAGTCAACAAGTATTTATTAAGTGCTTACTACGTGCCAGGCACTATGTGAATTCCTGGGAATAAAAATAAAAAGAAGGAAGGGAAGGAGGAAGGAAGGAAGGAAAGAAGGAAGGAAGGGAGAGAGGTAAGGAGAGAGGGAGGGAGACAGTCCTTGCCATCAAGGAGCTTGCTCTCTGATGGAAGAAGACAACACATAAAAGAAACTGTGAAGAGGGGAAGAAAGTATACTTAGGGGGCACAGTGAAGTAGAGCAAAAAGGCATACCCTCATGAAGAGATAACTGGCCTGGGAACTTGGCTTTCAAGGCTGTTCTTATCAGAGGGAAAGGCTGCATGGGCTGGGGGTATTTGTGAGGCATGGATTCCAGTACTGCATGAAGACAGCCTGGATGTTAGTGACATTATCATAGGGTCATATAGCACTGGAAGAGACCTTCAAAGTATGAGTTCAAACCTCTCCCTCTCTCTTTCTCCCTCAGAGTGAGGGAACTGAGGCCCAGAAATGTCAAATGACTTACTTGTCCTGACACACAGCTAGTAAGTGGCTCCGGCAGGATTCAAACCCAGGTCCTCCTGATTCCAAGTCTAGCACTCTATCCATCATATCATGCTGTCCCTCAGTATTGTAATGTTGACACTGGCCACTGCAGAGCACTCAGGGCCACCTTCATCTGGGAAGGAATACCCCTAGTCAACAAGCATGAAAGAGGGGGAGGAATACTGGAATGGGGCACAGGGCTTTTAAATCCTGTGCAACCTTGATTTACTCCTTGACTTCTCTTGACCTCAGTCAAGACTGAGGACAGGATGGATAAGTGCTGGACAAGACAATCTAGAAGGTTCCCTCCAATTCTAGATCCCAGGATTCCTACAAAAACAATAGTGATGGTGTGATTTTAGTATAGGAGGGGTCTTTCTGACATCCTTCCCCACCCCTGCACTCCTTATTGTCCATAATCCTCATTTCATAGTGATTGTAGTTTTCCCTTCTACATAGTTGTTTCATAAGGAGGTTTCTCACTGTGAGGGAGCTACTGTCAATATTATTTTCTCCATTTTATGGACGAATTCACTGAGGCACAGATCACCCTGGAGAGACTCATCTATAGTCACGATGCTAGAGTCATGACCAGGATTAGAATCCAGCTCTCCTGAATTCAAGTCCCACTCCGTTTCCTAGAATGCATGGCCTTATCGAGCAGTCATTTCATCGTATCTGACTCCTTGTGACTCCATTTGAGGTTTTCTTGGCAAGTGTACGGGAATGGCTTGCCATTTCCTTCTCTAGCTCATTTTACAGGTGAGGAAACTGAGACAAATGGGGTTAACTGACTTGCCTAGGGTCACACAGATAGGAAGTGTTTGAGATTGAATTCAGGGAGGTGAGTCTTCCTGACTCCAGGCTTGCATTCTTTTCACCGAGCCACCTACCTGCTCACATGACCTTATACTGCTTATTATCTTTTTTAATAAATACAATAACTGTCTTGTTTTCCAAGTTAGATAATAAGCCCTTGGAAATCAGGGACTAGCTCATTCTTTTTCTTTCAAATGCCCCCTTCCCTGCCAGGAGCCTAATATAGTATATACCAAGTTACTCTCTAGAGGCAACATGCCACAGTGTAAGCCCTTGATTAGGAGACAGAACCTGAGTTCTTTCTCTTACTGCTTTGGGATCTTGTGAAACTCACTTAAGTTTTCTGGGCCTCCATTTCCTCCTTTGTAAAATTATTAGATACCCCCTAAATTTCTTTG
Source organism: Potorous gilbertii (assembly GCA_028658325.1). NCBI lineage: Eukaryota > Metazoa > Chordata > Mammalia > Diprotodontia > Potoroidae > Potorous > Potorous gilbertii. Next base: position 340,323,041 of record CM053769.1, on the reverse strand, counting down.
CTCCTCTAAATATGATAATATGATGTAGATTTTTCTTGGGTGGCTAGTTCCACTGCATTTGGTGGGCACATGTAGAATTTAGTCTAGAGGCCTAGAGGAAGGAAAACATGGCAGGGAGAGACATTAATGCAGAAGCCCACTGAAAGTCAATCATGTGAAAGCTTAACTCAGCTGGCCCACAAATGCTCCTCTACTCCCAAATACCAAGTACAAACTATGTACCTAGTGATAAAAACTGCTGAATTACCATAGCTTCCCTCCCCTTTCTAAATATAAAACTCCTCTCTGAGCACTAGCAGATAGTTGGGATATCTTGGCAAGATAAGGAGAACTGTTTGTCTTTTGAGTTCTGGCCAGGGTTGATCCAAGGTTATGAAGGTGACCTTGTCTTACCTGAGGCAGGGAATACATGCAACTGCCTCCAAGGTAAGCAAGGGAAGAACCTGGTTGTTAGCAGACAGGACTTAATAAGATTCTGAGCCCATCTCTACAAGCTCCCCCACCCCTGCCTGGAGCTTTGGGCCCAGTTCCCATATCCCAGAGAATCCAGAAGTGGTGGAAAGAACATCTGGGTAAAGATGAGTCAGGGTTTCTGGTCATGCGAGCGACACCATTCCATGGGGCTGAGGTGAATCACTGAGAGAGGAGTGGTCACTGGAAGGTGGCAGAAGGGAGGTTGAATTCCAGCCCAGACAGAGGCAAAATACTGTTTCTGTGGCTGTAGGGCAGGTAGAATGATACAGATGACCAAGGGTGTGCTTACGTCTAATGTGATCCTTTCCTGTCTTAGGCCCAGAGCTAACACATAGAACCATTACATGAGGTCATCTGGTCCACTTTTCATAGCCAACGCTGGGTTATTTCTTACAAGTCTGTTCTCGAGGGCCTTGTCTGGTGCTATTTTCAAATGAGTCAGAAATGGGGCTCTAGGGTAAGACTGTGTTCACTTCACTGGTTCTAATTTCAGGTTGGCCAATGGTCTTATTTCCCCAATGACTAGCTGGAGGAGTTCTCCATCCTTTGACACCTTCCTTCTCTCTGAGAGGAGTCATGGAGGTATTGATTCAGTGGCCCAGAAAGAGGAATCCTTCCAAAAAAGGGAGCCGGAAAGTAATAAGCTGAGAAGGATCTCAGTTACCTCATGTGTAAAATGAACAAGTTGGACTAGATGACCTCTAAGGTCTAACCTTCTGGTTCCTACATCTTAACACTAGTATTCAAAGCTTGGGTAGTTGAGGAGCCATTATTGAACATATATGGCCTAGAAAATCTATTCTCCTTGTATCACTTGAGGCAAGGAAGATGATATTTTGTTAGCCATTTCCTCCTCTCCCATTAGTTGACTAAGGGAATCATTTCTCAGCCCCTTTGTTTACCGCCATTCCACAAGATTTCAATAAATATCTTCTTTTTTTTTCCATTTGCTAAATTCCTTTCCACTGTTGAATCCCCCTGTATATTAAAATTCTATTTGAAAACCCTTCCTAACTCTACAATGAAAGCTGTAAAAAGTATTTTTTAACCTGGAAAAATTTACCAATCAGTTTTTCCTACTGTTTAATCCCCACTTTTAGTTACCCGGAACGAGCAAACAAGTTTTATAAGGTTCCAATTTATAACAAACCCATAGAGTTTATGGCTTTACATTTTATATATATATATATATATATATATATATGTATATATACACACAAGAATAACTCCATGCCTGCTCTCTTTACAGGTGTGGGTACAATCTTTCCAATCAATGACAGATATTGAGAAGCAGACTGACTTAGCTGTATATGTGTGTGTGCTTTGTGTGTGTGTGTGCTTGTAGTAGAAGACAACTCATGTATTTAATTTTCTAATGGATCATCTTCAAGGTCTCTTTTCCTTCTTGCTGCAGTCCCAAGGAATGAGTCAATGATAAGACATGCTGAGTGTACTGTTTATGAATTCATAGAATCATAGAAATGGAAGGAAACTCAGAGTGTCTAGTTACAGAACATAAAATGTTGGAGATTATTTAGTTATAGGATAGAAAATATTGGAGTCCAAAAGGGCCTTAGAAACAATATGGTCCAACTTCCTTGTTTTATGGATGAAGAAACTGGAGATCACAGAAGTGGTGGGATATACTCAAGGTCATTCACCAGGTTAGCTGCAGAGTCAGGACTGAAATAGTTCTCTTGCCTCTCATTGAAAAACTCCTTCCAATTCACCATACCAGTTTTTTTATTCAATCAAATAGATGATCATCTTTAATTACTGAAGTTACCTTGATTATCTTTCTGTGAATTACTCACATTATGGATTATCTGGAGGAGTAGGAGATTAAGTCCAGGCACATTTTTGTTTTGGTGTATGGAATGTTTCTTTAAGATCAAGGTGACCTCATTTGGATACTGACTTAAACCAGAAGGGCCCAGTGTGGCACAGGGGAAAAGAACACACCATTCAGAGTTGGATAATTTTATTTCAAATCTCACATCTGCTATTTACTACTTGGAGGAGCTTGGTCAAGTCTCTTCCTCCTTCATCTTAGTTTATTGATCTCTTGTCTAAAAGATCTTTGAGAGGTTCTCTCTACTCTAAATCCTATGTTCTTTTGATAATTAGATATCTGATATAAAACAAAACACTAAAGTCTTATTCAGTGCATTTCAAAGCCAAATAAAGGGAGACTTCTTAATTATCTGCTGTTTTTATTATTTGTATCCTCTTCCATATCAGTTCAGAAAAGCATTTATAACATATTGTATTCAGTAAGAAACCTACATAGCAAGCAAAGAATTTGGAGGACAGTTTCCGATGCATTTTCCATGCTGACCCATGCCAATGCCAAACTGACCCTAGTGTAGAAAGAAATCTCCAATTTTTTGGGAAAGGGAATCTAGCCTGTCACCCTCGAGGGCAGGAAAGAGAACCACTACAGTTGAAGGTCCAGTTAAGGGGTGCCAAATGATGCCTCTAGGAGTGAGGACTAATTTCCACCTGGTAGAGTGTATGAATAGAACAGGAAGTAGTCCTCTGTGCCCATCTACCAGTCAGTCAGGGACTGGGCAGAGTTGCAAAGGAGAAATCCAATTATCCTTTGTGGAGTGCTTTCTGGCCCATAAAAAGGTAATGAATTTGGATTGCGTAGTATTTTTCAATCATTTCCTGCATACACCAGGCTAAGTCATCAGGAATAGGCTAGGAATTACTGGCTCCTCTCTATCTAGGAGTCTGCCAGTCAGAGGATAATGGAATAGTTCTTCAGGTCAAGTATGGGTCATTTAAATCATCATTAGAATCACCATAACTCACATTTATAGATTTACAAAGGCTGGTGAAGCAAGATGGTATAAGCACCGTTTTACAGATAAAGAAACTGAGAGTCAGAAAAGTCAAGTGACCTTCCAAGAGCCACTCAGTTAGTACATGTTGGAACAAAAATTCAAACTCAAGTTTCTACTGACTCCTGGTAAAATTATCTTTTCACTACATCATGAAACTTTTTATTAGGCCAGTGAGCCTTATCAGCTTAGGTAAGGAGAACTGTAGGAGGAGATGGATTCAGTTCCTATGAACCTGGGCAAATCAATGAACCTGAGCCTTAGGTTCCTTAACTTTAAAGCAAGCATAATAATGCCTGTGGAACTTCACAGGATGTCATGAAATATGCATAAAACTTTGCAAAATGTATACTATGATACTTGAACTCCATAGGAAACCATCAGTCTGGGCTTAGAGGACATAAGTAAAGTAGACTGCCACCAAATAAAACTGAGAGGTCACCATCACTCAATGTATTATTTGTGAATAGAGGCATCTCAGAAGTCCTACTGAAGTTGCTATTAAAGTTTTAAGCTCCTAAAGCTTTAAAAAAAAATACTAAGACTTTTGGGACATTCTCTACATGTCTTATCTCCTTAATGAAACTGTTAACTCTTCAAGGTGAATGATTATATCTTCTTTTCCATATTACTTATAATACAATAATGCAGACTACCTTTTTATATGATAGATCATAGAAAATTCCAGAATTAGAAGGTATCTTAAAGGTCATCCAGTCTGAACTTAATTTGAATCATGAATGCCCTCTACAATATAAAGGACAATTCAGCTTATATTTATTTACCAAATCTGAAAACATCCCATTTCATTGTGGGGAAGTTCTAATTATTAGGAAGTCCCTCCTATTGAGCCAAAACCTGGCTCCCTCTGTGTTCTACTCATGACTCTTATTTGGCCTAGTGAGGCAAAGGCAGAATGAATTTACTTTTTCTTCAACATATCACATCTTCAAATATTTGAAGAAAGAGATGATTCCTTCTTTGAATGCCAATGTAACATTATCTGAAGCCCTGATCCATTTCATCTTAATGAATTTAGCCTATTGACATACCTTTTGGACACAGGCAGGCCAGTTCCTCTACTGTATATCTGTTCTAACAAAAATTTGAAAATCATACCAGAAAGAAAAATGTTCAAAAATTTCAATAAGAGACTATAATAGATGACACAAAATTGCACAAAAAGAAACTCATGGTGATAAAGAATGGGGACTACCACCAAACCAGCATCAGTATAGGCAACCAAGATAGTAGCCTCAAAGCTCAGTCAGAAATTTCCTAACCCTATGTATAGTATGCAAAGTTCTATGTCCAGAGGCAGTAAGAATACAGGGCTCTCCCCCAAAAGCTCCAGGGTATTAGGAAACCAGTAGAGGTGATGTAGGAAGCAACTTTGAACAACACCGTCTAGGTTATGTACAGTAGCTTTTAGCCTGAGGCACACTAGGCCCAAAACTCCCAAGGTCCCCTAGCACTTGGTCCTGAGACACCACAGAGTATTTGAAAGATTTCTTCTCACTCAAGTTCAAGGTCCTACCAGAGATGAATCCAAAGAGACACAACTTAGCACAGGAGCCAAGGTGACCCAGGATAAACCCCTCAAAGTCACAGCATGGCTCAGATCCCAGTCTTGACACAGAACCCCAATTCAAGAACTAAGGCTATAGAAATGATTAAACAGAAGTCACCAAGAATTACTATATAAAAATATAAAGAATTACTATATAAGAAATCCAGCCTATCAGGATAGAATAATATCTCCATAACAACTACATTAGACTCAATGGGGAAACAGGTGGTAAAAGGTATGTTAAAAAAAAAAGTTAATCATAATTTTATTATATGTTTAAAAAGAATAGTAAGTTGGATATAACAGATACAATCATCTTTTTTATTCTATTGTGTTATGAAAATGCTTGTGTTTTTTATATTTTTTTTTAAAGAAGAAACATTGGGCAAAATAAACTTCTATATTTTAAAGGGGGGATTTCAATTTAAAAAAAAGAAAAAAACTAGAAGCTAATGTGGTGCCTATCAAGGACTGTATGAATAAATCATCTAAATGTAACAGGATATTATTGTGCCCAAAGAAATAACAAAAAGAGCAGTTTCAGAGGATCCTAATTATGTACTAATGTAGAGTAAAGCAAGCAAAACCATGAGAACCACTTAAATGAGGGCCATAAGCTCATAAATGAAAGTAACTGAAAGACTTAAGAGCTCAATTCAAATCAATGACTGAGTCTCTGCAGGCCTATGATGAGACATGTCACCCACCTCATGACAAAGAGGTCATAGATGCGTATGGTTTTGGATGCACCTATGGTATAGACTTGTTTTTGTTGTATAGACCTGTTTATTGTTTAGTTGTCTCAGTTGTGTCTGATTCTTCATGACCCCATTTGGAGTTTTCTTGACAAAGATATGGGAGTGCTTTGTCATTTCCTTCTCCAGCTCATTTTACAGATGAGGAAACTGAGGCAAACAAGGTTAAGTGACTTGCCCAAGGTCAAGTGTCTAAGGCCAGATTTGAACTCAGGAAGATGTCTTCCTGACTCGAAGCTTGACACTGCTACTAGTTGTCCCTGTTTTACTTAACTATGGTTATTTCTTATAGTTGAAAAAAAAAACTTCTGTTTTTCATTGGGGAAATCTATGAGAAGGGTGGTGGTGGTTAGCAATAGAAAAATCCAGAAAAATCATTGAAACATTTAAAGTACATAGAAGAGAACAGAAGGAACCACAGATGAGCAGGACAGTTTTGAAAACAACTTGTTGAAATTTACTATATAGCTTTTTAAAATATAAGTGATGGTTTTTACATATAACTGGCAAAGAACTGTTTTTAAACAAAGTAATATGAAATGGAGATTCCCAGTTACACAAACACACATGTGTACACACACAAATACACACGTTTTGTTTTCTGCTCTTTATATGGAAATGCTCATTCATCATTTTTAAAATATATCTTTTGTGATTCCATATGCAATGTGTTAGGTATCCCTGTAAGCTTAGTGTGATCAGTAAATTGGACAAGCATGTCATCTATACCTTTATCCAAGTCATTGTTAAAATATATTAAAAAGTATGGGACCGAGAACCCTGAGTTATATCTATCAAGAGACTGCCTACTAAGTTGGCCTAAGGGCATTAATTAACAGCTGTTTTCTGTATTCAGCTATTTAACCAGTTACCATGTGATTATATTATTTTCTTGTCTTTCTTTTGGTTGAAAGTCAGAATATTTAGCGCCAGGTCTAGAGTGGCAAAGACTGGGTTCAAACATGGTCTCAGATATTTACTACCTATACGATCCCAGACACGTCATTTAGCCTCTGTTATCCTCAGCTTTGTCATCTGTTACATGCGGGTGATAATGGCACCTACCTCCCCTGGTTATGGTGAAAATCAAATTGAATAATATATGTAAAGTTATTTGCAAATCTTAAAGTGTTATATAAATGCTATGTCTCTGTATATATGTATATATATATATATATATATATATATATATATGTGTGTGTGTGTATTTATATGTGTATTTGTATCTATATATGTATATATGATATACACATACATCACTATATTAAAAATGCTTCTGCTGCTCCTCCTCTTCTAGCTACTACTACTGTTTTTTACTCTTTTTCAATCATATGGTAGCTTTTCCATGTTCCAAGATATTTCAAGTATCTCTGACAGTGGCTTCGCAATAACACCTGCCAGTTATTTTAGTAATTGAGAATGTAGTTTGAGTCAAGGGACTTGAATTTATCAAGGGCAAAGAGTCATTTTCTTACTCTCTCATGTATCAGCTCACTAGGCATTTCTGTTCTGTCATTTCCGGTGTAAAGGTCATTGAGTTTGAGAGAAAAATCAGAAGCAAAATAAGCGAGCATCCATTGTTGTCATTTATCATTGGCTCACCTACAGCAGTGATCCCATCCTTTTTTATTTAAAAAAATACCCTTAATATATCTTTTTAAAAATATAGATTGTCCTTAGTTTTCGTGGACAGTCTCAGCCAATTTTTAACATTATCGCTCCTGACATTATTTGAATGGTGTCTTTTCAAGCTATGATATTTATCCTTTATTGATGACCTTTACTTCAATCTTTTACAACTCTATTATTTGTAAATTCACAAAGGTCCTTAAGACAACTCCTATGTTTCCTTCTCATTGGAATTTTTTCTTTTTAATTTGAGAATTCCATCTTGGAATATTTTTTCTTCCCTCTTATACTATCTTAATTAATTAAATTCTGTGAAGTCTTTGAAATCTTCTTTCTCAGTTTCTAGGGCTCATATCAGACTATTCTCAACTTTCTTCTTCTCCTCTACCAAAAGCTACAAAGGGCAGTGGTCGTTTCCCCTAAGGTTCCCAACATTTAGAGAGTCTCTTCTCGTTAGCGATAATCGGAAGCAGAATACAATTTCTTTGTCAATTCCTCTATCTTTTGGAGGCTAAAATTATCATTAAGGTAAATCAAAGGAGAGGGGAAAGAAGGAAGGGAAGGGAGAGAAAAGGAAAGGGAGAGAGAGACCCATCAGCGAGAACAATTGTAATTATCCCTACTTCAGCATGTGCCTGAGCCAGGCTTGTGATTTTTTTCCCAAACTCCTGATATATTCCCTCTTTCTGTCCAGAATATATTTAATATATATAACACTGATAATAAAATTACTTATGTTTCTCTATGGAGTTTCATCAAAATGCTTTCCACCATACACTCTATCCCCTCCCACACCAGACTTCCATCCTCTCCATCCTTAAGTCTTTAGCTCTCCCATTTCTTTGGAATAAGGTCTACCTAGCCAATATCATATTTCCAATACGAATTTCTTTCCATCAAGTTTCAGTTATGCCCATAAGTTCAAGTTTACTTCCTTTTATCAGGGCCTCTAGTTCTTGCTTGTTTTCTAAAATTTAATCAGTGGAGAATAGAAATTTGAGACCATAGCTTTCACTACTTGCCTCCTTTCTTGGATTTTGTCTCCTTTGTACTTAAGAAAGTCTCAACAGCTATTCCTCCATTGTATCTACTTTCTGTGGTATCCATTTTGATTTATATACATAAATAACCTCTCTCCCCCATCTTTTGTTCACTTAGAACTCTTGTAATTATATTTGCAAGACACCTGACATATTCTTACCCACATTTGTTATGTGTACTCGATCCCTGGCCAGGAATCTGTCATTCTTATATTTTTAGGCCATTGACCAGAAATCAAAATCAACTATCAGGATCTTCAAAGTCAACTCTTTACTTCCCAAATCAGTTTTTCTTTTCTATATGCTTTGTTTTCAATGGTCAATAGTGAGTAAAATACAACCCATACCTTTATCATCTTTAGTTTCTTGCCAAAGTTTCATAATCTTTGGCAATACTTTTCAGGTTTCCTCTGCCAGTGTTGTTTTTGCTCACATGAGTCAACAAAAGTGAATCTTAGTCATCTATTTTGATGTCTTGGGATATTCTTTGTGATATATTTATTACGTGGCCAAGAAAAACAAAAGATTTCTCTTTTATTTTAAGCCCAACAATCAACTGCTTTAGTACACTGCGCAATGACCCACCAAGCACCACTAGTTTTTCTCTTTTGACCATTTGGCTGGAGGATCTCTCACTTGATAGCTTCTATAGTTTTACTATATTATTTCTTCAAGGATAAACAGCTGTTTCCTTCTCAAATATCTGACTCCTCTAGAATCTCAAATCTTTTCTTTCAGTTCTAAAAGTATAGCTGTCCTTCCCTATCTTCCTTTGTATAACACACACACCTACGTGTATACACACATACATACATACACATATTCTTAAGGCTCCTCACTTTTTGTCTCTCAAATTCCGCCTTATTTCAAACCCCACATGGTAGAGCTCAGTGAAATTACACAGCAACAGTCACTGAAGGAACATCTTGGAGAGATAGGAGAGCAAAAGAGGATCTTGCAGTACTTAAGCCAACATTGAGGTGAGAGGGAAACCGGGGGGTCCAATGTGCTGGGCACCAAGCATAAGCTGCTTTCCTGCTTTCCCCAAGAAAATAGAATGAGGGTTTGTTTCTTGGCGACTTCGGTAGGGCCGTGGGCCCCCGTTGCTGAGAATGTTTCTGTGAGAGCCAAGGGGGCTGGAAAAGGGAACACACAGGGCAAATATTTGCAGGATTTCTCAATGAGCTCTTATACCATTTTTGTATTAATATTTATTCAGACATAATATGAGGGGGGAACCTACAGGGGTCATATTCATTGGGGAGATTCCACTGTTATTCCACTCACTCCACTAAGACGCAGGGAGGTAACATGAGTGGCCTTGGGCCAGTCCTTAGAAAAAGAAAATAAAAGAGGAGCAGGAAACATCTGCCAGAGCTAACAAACAAGCAGAAGAAAGCCAAAATTACAAGCAAAGCAGAGTTGTAGTGAAAAGGATAGTAAAGAAGAGAGTACAAATGCTGAAGTAAATATGGCAGGTCCTCAGTTTTCCAGTGTGAGGACTGTCTTTTAGAGATGGGCTCTCTGAAGATCCATCTGGTCAAACATATCCTCATACAATCCTAGAACTATAGAATCTCAGAGTCTCTATATTGGAAGGGACTTCAGAGGTCATTAAAGGATATTTCTCACATGTCATTAGGGGATATGGCTTGATACGGGATATGGGGTTCTTAGAGTTGTAGTGATCATTCATAGAAAAGATGCTCAAGCCATGTCCTTCTTCCAAAAATTGATATTTCTGTGATATGAAATGAGTTAGATTGAGTCTACAGTAAGGGACTGCAAAGACTACTTTAAGGATAGGAAAAGTGAGGGCTTGATGACAATTGGTATCCATATATAGTTGGTCTGTGTGTTGACCCTTTATCTGTCTATATCATCTCTACAATATAGTAAAGAAGAAAGAAGTCAAAAATTTTCTCTGAGCAGAGTTCATGGAATTTGCTCAAATTTTAGATATACCTCTATTTTAATAGGATCACAGATTTAGAACTGAAAAGCACCTTAGAATTCATAAAGTCTAACCACCTCATTTTATATGAGATACACAGAGTTGAAAAGAAATGCCCAGGACCACACAGCTATTATCTAATGTGGAATTTGAACTCAGATCTTCCTGACTGTTAGTCCAATTTCCTATGCCCTACCCTAAGCTGCTTCTCATTTATGAAATTTCTTAGCTCCAACTAATCTAATCAGTTGTTAAATTGATCTTCTTAAAGTTCAGTTCTGACCATGTCAAACCACACCCATTCAATAAAATTGAGTGGCTCCCTATTGCATCCAGAATCAAATAGGAAGTCTTGTTTTTTACTTTTAAAACCCTTCGAAATAAGACCCTTTCCAAGGTCTTATACCTTGCTATTCTCCACATACTCAGCGATTCAGTGACACTGGCCTCCTTGTTGTCCCTTGTCATGAAACTCATCTCCTGATTCCAAGCATTTTCACTGGCTGAACACTCCTTGACTACTATCCCTGCTCATCTCTATCTCCTAGCTTTCCTGGCTTCCTTAAAGTTTCACCCTCTGCAAGAACCCTTTCCAAGTCTTTCTAAATCTCAGTACTCTAAGACAATTCCCAATTTACATCTTGTTCATACATAATTGTTTGCATATTATCTCATCCGTGACACTTCAATTTCCTCTAAGGCAGGAACTGTCTCTTGGCCTTTCTCTGTATGCCCAGAACTTAGCACAGTTTCTGGTACATAGTAGGAGCTTAATAATTATTAGTTGACTGCTTGATTAGCTCTTTTCTTCTCATTGTCTATTTTCTTCTTTGTTAAGCTTATCCATTCTCACAGATTAAATGATATATTAAACAGGGAACCCCCAAATCGAAATATCCTGCCCCAATCAACTGCCTTGAAGCCTGCATCTGACTATATGTAAGTGTCATTTTGGAGGACTACATTACAATATGATAGCGTATGTGAAAGGGAGCGAGAGAAGAAAGGCGACAGAAAGCATGTGATGTGGCAGGGTCAAATCAAAGACTAGCAGTAAAGAGAGGGCAACTGTGGTCTCAGAAGGAAAAGAGCCTACACAAGAGTGTGTGGAGGAGGACTGAGTCACACTGAAAAGGAGAGGAAAACAAGGAGGTCTTACGTTGGAGGTGGGAAAGGATTCCACTGATGAATTCTCCTATGAGTAAAGAGAGATGGTGGTGAAGGAGGATGACTCTCACTCTCTCTCCCTCACTCCCTCTCCATATAAATATTATATATATATACTATATACATATAGCATATATAATGTGCTACATATACAGATACATATGTATACACATGCACATATACACAGAAACACACAAATATGCATATATGCACATATGTGTATGTTTATGCATGTATGTATATGTGTATATATAGGTGTGTTGTATATGTATGTGTACATGCACGCACATGTGTATATGCGTGTATATATGCACACATGTACATATACACATGTCATTTGTATATTACATATATAAGGGGGACAGGAAGAATTTATATATATATATATATATATTTATATTTACCAGACCCTTATCAGATAAATTTGATATTTTTTTTTCCTATTTGACTTCACCTCTTATCCTAGATGCACAAATATTACCTTCAGAAGCTTTTCAATTTCACTTTACTTCTCTTGTTGTACATATGGTCTTATACGCCTTCGTTTACTTTAGTCTCTTTCTTTTTAAGATGGTTCTATTTTCACTGGCTCTCTTCACTTTACTTCTGACCCTTCTTCTTGTCTGATATTCTCCCTTCCTCTCTTCTCCTCAAACTAGGCCTCTTCCTTAATTTTTGAATTTCACTTTTTGTGTCTCTTTTCCAAAAGGATTTCTCTCTCCATAATCCATCTTCTCCTTCTGTTTACTGTACACACTCATTTTCTGATTCATGACTACTGTACTGATCTAGACTTTTTTTTACGTCAGCACACGATTGAAGCATTGAGAAAGTCCCAAAACATGGGCAACATATAATGTCGGTGGATGTCCTACCTCCATGAAGAGGTAGGTTAGGGGTGTCATCATTTATCTTCATTCAAGTCCTGTCTGATCTTTAGAATCTTGTTATATTTGTTTTGGGGTTTTTTTGGTGTGAAATAATTCTCTTCATCTATATAATTGTCATTACTGTGTATATTGTTTTCTTGGCTCTTGGATTATTTCTGTCTGCATCAGTCCATATAGATCTTTCTGTGTGTGTGTGTGTGTGTGTGTGTATGTGTGTGTGTGTGCGCGCGTGTGTGTATTAAGTAGTCAAAGGATAAGAACAGTTCTCAAAAGGATAACTGCAAGAAATGGTAGGGAAGGTGGCCTAGCGCTATCATATCTTAAATTGTATTATAAAGCAGCAATTATCAAAACCACTTGGTGCTGGCTAAGAAACAGAAGGGTAGAAAGTCCCAAAACATGGGCAATGTGTCACACCTGTGGATCTCCAACCTCTATGAAGAGAAGTGAAATAGGTTAGGTACTCAAGACACAGTAGGCAATGAATATAGAAATCTCCTGTTTGATAAACCCAAGGACCCCAGTTTCTGGGATAAGAACTCACTGTTTGACAAAAATTGCTGGGAAAACTGGATAACGGTGTGGCAGAAACAAGGCATAGACCCATGCCTGACACCCTACACAAGCATAAAGTCCAAATGGGTACACAATCTAGGCATAAAGACTGATATCATGGACAAACTGGAGGAGCAAGGGATATTTCTTATATGGCATGGCTCTCTGGGAGGAAAAAGGGTAAGGGAAGGGAAATAGAAAATGTAATAAAAAGTAATTTTACAAGAAACAGAAAAAATTGGGGAGCTTCCTATTGCCTTCATGATCAAATACAATCTCCTTAGATAGGTATTTAAGGTGTAAACTCAATGTGGTTCCAACCTAGGTTTCCAGATTAATGTTACATTCTTCATTAATTCTGTGTCCCTATCAAAGTGTTCGACTAACTCTTCCTTGAACTTATCTTTAGATGCCCTGCTGACTATCTCATAGACCTAAAGTAAAATCCTGCTTCATCTCTACCTGTTGGAATTCTCTCCTTTCATGGCCTTGCTCAGCAGCTCTCTGTTCCATGAACATTTTCTCTATCACCTTCATCTCAGGTGCAAGTATTTTCTTTGTTCTCTAAGGTTTCTTTCTTTGCTTTCCCGATAGGGTGGCATACTATGATATAGAGAACCTGCGTTCCATTCAGTTCTGCCACTGATTCCATGTGGGACTTTAGCCAAGCCCTCTTTCTCTGCACCTCAGTTTTTTTTTCCCCAGATCAGGAGCTGGTAATCTTTACGTGCCAATGACCTTTTAGGCATCAGAGAAAGGTTCTAGATCTCTTCTCAAAATAATGTTTTTAAATGTATCAAATAGATATAGCAATGTCTAAAGAAAAGTTTATTGACCCCAGGTTAAAGATCCATTCACTGGATAATTATTAAGGTCCCTTCCATGTCTAACATGGTGTGACTTTGAAAAGAGCTCATCCAAAAACACTCCAGTCACACACCTTCATTCAAGCCTTCCCCATCCTAGACTACACTCTCCCCTGCTCCTGTTTACATCTATAGCACTCATTTGGTTTCACTGGCCCATTTTTTATCAGTTACTTCATTATGCACTTTGAAGATTGTGATTTTGCCAGTGAAAATATCCTCTAACCCAGTTTGAAACCCTTCTGTACATTGTCCTTGCCATTGAAGAGTTTATATTTTATTGGGGTGAGACAAAATGTATGTACATGCACATACATATGCATACTCCCATATTAGAAACAAAATTAATATGACACAGCTAAGTGACCCAGTGGATAGAACATGGAAGTTTGAATCAGGAAGACCTCATTTCACACGTTTACTTAATTGTGTGACCTTGGGGAAGTCACTTAACTGCTCTCTGCCTCAGTTTCCTCATCTAGAAAATGACCTACCTTAAAAGGTTATTATAAGAATCAAATAAAACAATCTATGTATGTAAAATGTTTTGCAAACCTCAAAGTATTCCATGTTGGCTATTATTAGCTACTTATGCAAGGTAATTTGCGTGGGTAGGGAGTGGAGAAATACCGGCAGTTGGGGAGTAAGGAATAGCTTCCTTAAACATCCAGTCTCCTGCCAGGTATGTGCTTGAAGCTTCTCCAGTTTGGCAGAACCTACTAGAACGTGTGATCATCTAAGCCTGTACTGGATAATCCAAGGTTATCCACATGGGCTGAAATGAGGCATCAGAGGAGGACTTAACAATTAGTGCCCTGAATTGTGACTTTTCTTATCTGTCTCATTCCCCAAACTTGCCTGTAATTTCCCTGAGGACAAGGACCCTCCTTTACTCCCAGAGAACAAGTCCTCAGTTGTATGTGCTGACTGTTCAGTTGATTAATTTATTTACTGATCATTGAAACCTTACACTCATTGAAGCCTTAGGAGAGAGACCATGACTAATGGGAGTTCCCCTTAAAAGGGAAACACCAGTTTGGGAGTATCCTGGAGGCTGGTCATTCCCAGAAAGTAAAAAGTAGGTTGAAGAGGAGGACTTTCCAACCTCTTTACCCATCCTTTGCCTAATCCACTAAAGAATACTGCCCCCCACAGAGCAGATGGCATTTATTCTTTTAATGAAGTCTGTTTAATGAACACATAACTAGTGTGAGGGTGGGGCCAGACAGAGACAGGGAGGTTATTCCAATTCAATGTGTTCAAACCTGGCCACTTTTCATCTAACTGGGCCTTCTTTACACCAACTTCTCAGATTTTTTTTAAAATCATAATTTGCAAAACCAAGCTGTTCATGGGTCTTATTTAGCAAATTAATACTTTGCCATTTTCAAAAGCTCTGTTTAATGAAAACCGGCCCCAAAGACGAAGGCTGAAAGTCAAAGCTGCATCCCCCGAGGACAGCGTCCTCACTGGGGCTGCACAAGTGTGGAACATATTTTATAGCATGTGCTGTTTTCCACATTTTGCAAAGAAAAAGAAAAAGGGGGGGATTGATTCTAAGGGAGACAGTGTCTCCCTCGACGGCATTACAGAGTCAAAGCCATTCTGTGTGTGAGTGCAGCTTGGCGCCTGGCTTGTGATTGGCTTGAGGGCACACCCCAGTGCCCTGGCTGACAGTTAAACAGGGCACTGGTGTGTAGCGGGGTGAGGTTTGTCAAAGTGGGTGGGAGAGCAAGGTTGCTTGAGGGAACCCTCGGAGGTCTGCAGTGAGGAAGGTTTTGGCAAGAATTGCATGGGCCATTTTCCTCTCTTTCTCACAGAGAACAGTTTTAAGAGGGCAGGAACATGGTATAGTGGAGAGTCAACAAGTTCCCACCAGTTGGCTTCCCTCCCTTAAGCTGGCCAGCTGCTCAATCTTAGTATTGACATGCTGTTCTCCTGACCCATCTGTACAGTTTCCTACTCCCTTCTACAGAGGACTTCTGTTTGGGTCTTTATACTTTATATTCCATGTAACATCAGTACTATTTGGGGTAAAATACTTGTGTATAACCCATGGCACAAAGCCACGGGTTGCCTTTTAGAGTGTTTTGGCTTATGTCTTCAGAGACTCTGCGAACATTAAGAGTGGAAAGGTGCCTACAAATCATTTTATAGACTTAGAGCTGGAAGGGCCTTCAGAAACCAACGAGTGCAAGACACTCGTTCTACAGATGAAGAGACTAAGTCCCATGAAGGTTTAGTTACTAGGGTGGATGGCATGAGAAGGAAGATTTGAACCTGCATGCTCTGACTCTAGAGTCAGTGGTGGTGGTCGTTGTTTTTCCACTATGCTAGTGAAAACTCTTCATTTCATAGATGTCAAAACTCTCAGTTACAGTGTGACTTGCCCAGTCTTAGACTTGTAGAAATTAGTCTTGGAAGGGAACTTAGAGCTCATACATACATACATACATACATACATATATATATATGTATATGTATATGTATATTTATACATACATATATATCCCTCTCATTATTAACAGAAAAACAGAGATCCAGTGAGATTAACTTGCTACAATCACTAAGAAGAGTGAGATCTGAACCCAAAACCTCAACTGAAAATCCAGAGTCCTTCATCCATTATGCCACTGGCAAATTTCAAAATAAAACGCAGGACTTTTAAGTTCCTCTTCAGGTCTCTTATTGTCTAAAGCCCTTGCTCAGGTTAGGAAATCTCTTTTAATGGGTAGAGTTTCTAACTTCAGCCTGCTCTCCACAAGGCATTTTCTCTTCACCCCCATCCAACCCCTTACCCCAAAAGCCAAAACAAAACAACAACAGACACCTCTCTGAGCATAAGAAACCATTCTTTATTATCGTTATTTATCCCCTGCGATGTGTAGTACTATACATTGCATAAAATGCTGACTGAAGTGAATTTTAAAAGAGCCAGGTGACTTTGATCAAAATCCAAAGTCCATCCTCTGGAGTCTTTAAACTTATTCAGTCTGTTTTTGAAGAATATTTATTTAATCCCAAGGTCTTTTTCGGTGGATGTAGGCTTTATTTTTGGTCTCTTTTAAAAGCCATCTGATTGAGGTCCATAGCTCTCTTCAAATGATCTGGATGGAAACTCTTCTTAATTTGACCATTAATTATAGTTCTCTATGTCAAATTCTCTACTTTCACCCCGTGCTATTTATGAGCAACCCACCCTCTATCTTTTGTCATAAAAGGTAAGTATTTTTCACTTATTAATAGGGATAGAATTTCTGTTGTAAAGAAGGCACATAGCCACACACACACACACACACACACACACACACACACACACACTCATATTGGCTAGACTGGGGGAATAATTGATATGGAATCTGATCTTGGTTGGGTTAGTAATACTTTATCTGTTCTTTCAAGCACCCCTAACCATGCTGGCAATATAACAATATCTCACATGAGGTTAGACTTCAAATATTGCCTCAGCAACAAAATATTTATTTTTCTCCCAAGGACCAGTCTAAGTAAGTTCAGAAGAGTTCATAATAAGAATAGTGGTCACCAGGTGAATTCTTTAGTTGAGAACTCATGACAAATCATTATTTAGGAGAGCAAGGGTTACAGTTTATATAAGGGAAGAGGGATTCATGCTGAATTGTGGAGCTTTAGTGAAATTCCATTCAATCTAATTTTACATTCATGTATTGTATCCTGGACAAGTCAATGACTGGCTAGGTATTGGAGATACAAAGACAAAACAAAAATGTCTCTTCCCTCAAGGAGCTTACATTTAATGAGTAAATATTACCTCTCTGGGCATCATTCCAAGAGCCTGGTTGGATTTGAGACAAGAAGTAATTCTTTACAGGGTACAAAGAGCTTTCAAATACAGGCTCACATCTAGTGGTTTAATAATGGTTCATTCACCCAAATTATTCTTCATTTTACTCTCATGAAAAACTGAGGCAATCATAAACTATGTACTACTACTACTAGAAGTAATAGTAGTGGTGGTGCCAATGGTGTTAATAAATGCAGTAGTAGTAAAAGGAGGAGAAGGAGAAGGGGAAGGAGAAGAAG
The DNA here is from genome assembly GCA_028658325.1 of Potorous gilbertii. Taxonomy (NCBI): domain Eukaryota; kingdom Metazoa; phylum Chordata; class Mammalia; order Diprotodontia; family Potoroidae; genus Potorous; species Potorous gilbertii. The sequence continues at coordinate 340,305,233 of CM053769.1, read as the reverse complement.
GAGAAGTAGAAGTAGTAGAAAAAGTAATGAGGATCATATAGTGGGAGGGTATCTGACACCTTTGTTTTGTGGGTAAGGAAATTCACAGGACAAAAAGAATAAACTTAAATTTCATCTGGGAGATACTTTAGATCAATCAATCTGCAAGTATTGCTTGTGACACTATGGTGACAGTCACTGTGCTAAGAAATGGGGAAACAATGAAAACAAACAGTATCTGCTTTCAGGAAACTTTCATTCAACTAGAGGGAACATATAAATGTGTACATATGAAGTAAGTGGAAGGTAGCCTTATGGAAATACTATGAAGCCAAGTAATAAGTTCTCTAAGAACTGTATAAAAACTTCTCTGTAACCATAATAGGTGAGATATAGTCAAAAGAACGTTAGAGTGGGAGCCAAGAGACAGTTTTACTACTAACTCATGGTGTGACTTGGCATGAATCCCTTCACCTTTTTAAAACTCAGTTTCTTCATCTATCAAAAGACATCTATCAGTTCATTCAACGAGCATATGTTAAAAGTCAACTATGCATAAGACACTCTACTAGGTACTGAGGATGCAAAGAAAAAATGAAACAGTCTCTACCCTCAAAAATGTTTTGTTATACTATGAGGTGGGAGGAGAAAAGTAAATAGAACATTCATTAAACACTTGCTATATACCAAGCACTGGGGATACAAATAGAAAAGGTGAGATAGTTCCTTCTCTCAAGATACACATACTCTATTTGGGAAAGATAATGTATAAAAGAAAGCTCAGCTGCAGAGCAAATGGAAATGCCTGGAAGTCCTAAGTTTATATCAGTGAGATGGATGACAAGGTTCAGGGGTTTGGGCGTTATTAAGTAGGTCAAGTAACAGTGTTCAAGGACTACAAGGACTGTAATGGCAGGTCAGATGGTAAACATGGAGGACTTCAGCACCAATGACAAGCTGGATGGTAAGGTCCGCTAGTCCATCTCATGAAAAGAAGTAGAGTTGGTGACTCCCATATCATCCAAGTTGTGTGAGCATTCAAGAAGTCCAAATGAAAAGGGAACGCAAGAGCAGTAAGTACCACCAGTGGTGGCTTGTTGCCTTCTCACCAGATAGTGGTCTCAGAGGAGATCTGGGATGATCAAGGGAGAGAAGGAGTCAGGGGGTGAAGGAAAAAGGGGGAAGATGTCCCTGGTGGTGATTGATCTCACCACCTGGCAGCTCTAGATAGTAAAGAAGTCGTATCTGAGCTGAACCTTGAAGGGAATTAGGGATTTTAATAGATGGAAATAAAGAGGAAGAACATTCCAAGCATGAGGAAAGTTTGTAAATGGACAGAATAGATATATAAAAGAAATGTGATATCATGTCAGAACAGCAAAGGCCAGTTTGGCTGGAATGCAGAGTACGTGGTAGGCAGTAATGTGAAATAAAGTAGGTTGCAGCCAGATTTTGAAGGGATTTAAATGTCAAACAGAAGCATTTGTATTTAATCCTAGAGAAAAGCCTAGAAAAAAAGCCATTGAAGCTTTTTGAACAGAATGGCAATGTGTTCAAGCTTGTTCTTTAGGAAGATTATGTTGGCAGCTATATTAAGGGTGGAAAGGAGAAACACTAGATTCTGGTAGAAATTTTTGTAATAGTCCAGGTAAGAGGTGATAAGGGCCTGGTCTAAGATAATATTGTGAGTAGAAAAAAACTGGAAAAAATATTTTGTGATAGCAGAATCAACAATATTTAGAAACCTATTTGATATGAGGGAAAAGAGTGGAGAAAATAAAAAGTGACATTATGAACCCATGTTACTAGAATGATAATGATACTTTTGACAGAAATGTGGAAGCTAAAAAGACGGTTGGGTTTAGGGAGAAAAACAAGAATTTGAGAACCTATAGGTCATCCAGGTGGAAGAGTCCAATAGAAAGATGTTGATACTGGAATAAAATTCAGGGTAGGGATCAAGATTGGAAATTTAAATTTGGGAGCATCTACACATAGATGATAACTGAAACTATTAGAGTTTGTGTCACAGAGAGAGAGAGAGAAGAGAGTGAGGATATATCCTTGCCAGTATAGCTCCACTTAGAGGATGGGATACAGATGATCATCCTGCAAGGGAAGCTGAGAAGGAGCAGTTGGACAAGTTAGAGGAGAACAAGGACAAAGAAGCATCATAAAATGTCAAGGAAGGGAGGATCCAGCAAGAATTAGTCAACAATATTAAAAACTGCAGAGGGGTCAAGAAGGATTTAGATGATGACAAAGGTCATTTTATTTAGCAACTAAAACATTATTAGTTGGGAATAAAAGCAGTTTTAGGCAGGTGTTAGAGCCAGAATACAGGATGCAAGGGTACAATTGGGATGTCAAGAAGTAGAGGCCACAAAAATGGATGGCTTTCTATGAGTTTGTTTGTAAGAAACAAAAATACCTTGAGGGAATCACAAGGCCAAATAAAGTTTTTTTGTTTTGTTTTGTTTTCAGGATGGGAAGACCTACACATTTTATGGGCAGGAAGGAAGCATCCAAGGGATAAAGGAAGATTGAAAATCAGAGAGAAAAATGGGTATGATCCAAGAAACAAGCTCCCAATGTAGGAGGGAAGAAATAAGATCATGGACATAAGTGGAAAGGACTCATTTTATCAAACAGAAAGGCCATCACTCCATCTGAGATTTGAGTAAATCATAAATGGAGTGGGGATCTGAAGGATATATCTGAGAAAAATAAGGAGTTCATGGTGAATAGATTTAATTTTACTGATAAAATATGAGGTAAGGTTCTTTGTTCAGATGAAGAGAGGACCTAAAGGTGGCTTGAAGAGAGAGAAAAAAGTTTGGAACATTCAATGTAGGAACTGTGATAGAAGGTAAATTGGAGAAGAATAAATAAATGACTATTCAGGAGTGAGGGCCCCATTAATACTAAGTAACAAATTTGTGGTGGATCCACTCAGTATAGATATTCTCCAATAACAAGGAGTAGCATAAATGTAGAAATAGAAAAGATAGAGAGTGGGCATATCACAACATTAGGGTTTTAAAAGGCATGAGAGATGAAAAGAAGAGAGTAAAGAATTTGAGGAGAGATTAGAATAAATCTGAACTGATTAACTATAGGTTCAAAATTTCAAAGAGGAAAAACGGATGTGGAAAAGGAGGGAAAGACTGAGAACAGGGATGAAGTGATTGAAATTCACAATGGATGTTGATACTGCCAAATAAGAGGCTATATAGTGAGTAGAGTAGAGAGAATGCTGCACTAGAAGTCAGGAGACCTGGATTCTAGGTTCAATGCAGCCAGAACCTCTTTCTGTAATCTTGGGCAATCTGTTTCCTTTCTTTGGGACAGTATTTCTTCCTTTCTGAAAGGAAAAAGTTTCGACCTAAATTATTTCTGATTACTTTCCACTCGAAAACACTAGAATTCCATAATATGTCATCTTGCTAAAAACTGAGGAGAAAGATTAGATTTTATCCTTTCCTATCCAAGGAATTTCTAGTGCTATTTCAAAAAAAAGTAAGGAGGATACTTTTCTGTTCCCCCCTTTCCCCCTCATTCCAGGTGAAGACAGAGAGGGAAAGCTTAAGAGACACACAACCAAGTTTTAATGCACTATGATTTTCTTTCGGGCTGTTAACACCGGAAAAGAAGGAAGGTTCTCTTGGGAAGGAATATTAAGTATGGGCAAGTATGTTGGCTAGATAATTGCCAATGGAGCTGGGGAGGACAGGAGAGGGTCAGTCAAAGGGATGATTCTGTCTTGCACAGCTGGGGTGGAGAAGCCACATGCAGATGATGGGTGGGGGAGGAAAAAAAAGGGGAGTTTTCAGTATGATTTCTAATAAATCAAGTTTGCAACCACCATCAGCTTGCTCCCCCAGTTCCTCCCTCCCTGATCCCTGACTTTTATTCATTCTCTCTTACATCATAGTGGAGGAACAAAGCTGGAAGCTGGAGTCCCGAGCTAAGTTGGGTTAAAATCTCAGTGTAAAACCATGATTTCAGGACAGGAGGGAGGAAGGAGGGAAGGCCCAGAAAGAATTCTCTTAAAGTCAGAAACTGATAATAAAATGTTAAAACTTGAAGGAATGTAAAATGATACAAAAAATATTATACAAGAAGTATTGGTTGAACATGTACTGTAGGTAGAAGACCATGCTGGGCACAAGGAATTAGAGCTGAAAAAGAAGCTTGGTTCTTGGGTGCAGCCTTTTGACTGATTTCAAGTTTTGCCAAGCAAATCATTTCATTAAGGGGATTTGTTCTATGAAGTTTGGATTCAGTCAAAGGGTCACTCTTGAGATCCCAAAAGGCCACATGCATCTTCGAGGTTTCAGGTTCCCCATCCCTGTTCCAGTCTAACCCTCTCATATTATAGATAAGTGAACTGAGGCCCAGAGAGGGTATTTGCCCAAGGTCTCAGAGGAGAGATATAAAGTTTAGATAGGACAGTATAGCGGCTTTCAAGGAGATTGTAGTTTCACATATATAGGAAAGAGTTAATATTTTAACAATGACAATTGTAAAATAGAATATAGCATATGAGTGTATTGAGGGTTCTTTTAAAACATATATGTATATGTATAGTCCAATAAAACTCATCTTTCCTTTGAAACATCCCTTTTCTAAACTTCCTTTATTTTAATCACAGGCACAATCATCCTTCAAATCAATCAGGTTTGCAACTTTGCAGTTACCCTCAAGTCTTCTTCTCTCCAATCAGTTGCCCAGTGTTATCAACTCTTCCACCATATATCTCACTTCCATCCCCTTCTCTTAACTCAAAAAGAGTCACTTTGGTTCAGATTCTCTTCAACTTTAGTCTTAGACTAATATTGTCAAACTCAAATAGAATTAGGGCCATTAAACCATATATAAGGATCCTTGCAGGCACACAATGACTTGGAAAACCATGTTTACTGTATTTTAATTTATTCTGTTAAATATTTCCCAATTATACTGGAATCTAGTTCAAGCGAGAAGAGTATTGTGGGCTATGTTTTTGACATTTCAGGTTTAGACTATTGTCACAGCCTTGTAGGTGACATTTCTGCCTCAAATCCCTGCCCTCCATAATTCCTATTTCTCACTGTTTCAAATTTGGGCTTCCCAAAGTGCTGACCTGGTCACTCTCCTGACCTCAATGGATCCCTATTGCCTCTAGGATAAAATATAGTATAAAGTCCTTTTCTTTACATTCCAGTTCTTCTCAATCTAACTCCAACCTATCTTTCCATAGTGGTTCCACATTTCAGTCCCCCATAAATTTGCCCTTCTAAACAACCTGGACTACTTGATGTTCTTATATAAGACATTCTATCTGTAACTCTTTGTCTTTCTATAAGTTGTTTCCTATTCCCAGGATGCTCTCCTTCCTCACCTTTACCTCTAAGAATCCCTAGGTCCCTTCAAGGCTCAGCTCAAATAATGGTTCTAATCAGAAAACTTTTTCTGATTCTATATATTGATACTCTTTTCCTTGTCCTAAACATTAATTTGTATTTATTTTGCATTTTTAAAAATTTGTTGTCCCTATATATGTTTCTCTTTAATAGAGCATAACCTCCTTGACAGCAAGAATTAATTTCATTTCTATCTTAGTATCTCTAGCACCTAGAACAGTGACTGGTATACAGTAGATACTTTATATTTTATAGAAGAGGAAACTAATTTGTCTATGGTCATTTGACTAAAGAAAGTTTTGTGATTCCTTGTCCAGGATGCTCTCCACTAGGTTCTGCTCTCTCTCATAGATGAGGCTAATAGGATGAATGATGTGGGTAGATTCAAAATGAACCTCCAAACTCACTTTCTCTGAGTTTCATTTTATAAACCTTAACTTCAAGATCTTTGGTCTTTCTTAGTGGGACTTTTCAAGAAGAAGTATCTAAAAAACCCTTTACTCTTTCTATATCCTTTTCCTTCCACATCTGCACAGGTTAGGTGGGGTCAGGCTAGCACAGAAATGCATTGCTTTTGCCTAAAGGCTGATGCAAGAATTGAAGAACAAAGAGTAGATGCTATAGGATCGTTATGATAATTTATTTAAAAAATTATGACAGAGTTAAATCAAGGTCTGTGAGTATCAAAACAGACAAAATTGTAGAGCTGATTTCATAAAAGGAGTCACCAGGTCAATGAATCACTGTGTTCCATTAGCAGAAGGGTCTAGAATAACTCCACTGATTTTTCCAAGTGGCTACTGCAAACAGAGAGGCTCTAAGAAAACATGTATGTGTCCAGGTCGGACAGTAAGTGACTGACCTTTCCCAATAATGTTCTAAAGTAAATACCAGTTAAAATTATCCCAAGTAACTTCTGGCTCATTTCTATATGTATAAGGCAGATGAAAAGGAAATGTGAAAGGTCCTCTATTTCTGGGGGTTCCCCACAAATGTAGGTTTACTAGACTAGCGTTAGTTGATCATAGGTGGTGGTATGTTTTGGAAACAGGAAAATTTGTCTGGGTTTCCGAAAGGTGAGGTAGACTAGGCAAGGTGACCTCTTTTAAAAATCCCATTATCACCTAGGAACATCTGTATCTGAAGTATCTAAAGTCTGTTGAAGTATTTTTTCTTGCAAAACTCTTATAAACTTTAAGCATCCAGGTGTTATAGTGGGTAGAGTATTGGACTTGGATCAAGAATTGGAAGAAATGAGTTCAAGTTTAGCTTCAGACTCTTACAATGTGTAGGAGCACATAAGCTCTCCATATTTCAGTTTCCTCCCTGTAAAGTAATGGGATTGGACATGATGGCCTCCAATTTCCCTTTTAAGAGTTGATTTAGAGCTCTAAAGTTATGACTTTATGTTTGGGTAAGGTAATGTTCTCTGAGCTTCTCTCCTTCTCCAGTTTCCTTCTGTGAAAAATCTTCTTTATCCACAGCTGGTCAACATTATGATGGAATTTTGTTTTCCTCTCAAGTGGATTTGGAGCTGATAGAAGCTTCTCAGCTACTGCTGGGACCTGCTGACAAAGCCTTTGGCTACAATGCTCACTGTGATGTCACAGAGATGCTGTCAGGGGTTCATAGCTGGGACCTAACACTTAGTCATGTAGCCTAGTCAACTAGCAGAGGTAAGGAATTCAAGTTCTACCTTATCCTTAGTTTAGGTCAGGGTAGCCACAATAAATTGCTAAATCTCATCCTTCTAAGATGTCACCAGCACCACCAGAGTATGACTCCCTCCATCTATATAAGAAGAGGAAGAGTTGATAGTGTCACACTCCCTTTTGAAAGTTTTGTGGGGACGGTCTGTTAAGAAGTGTTTATTGATCACAGCATGCAAAATTATAAAGAGGAAAGCATTTTAAAGGGTATATATAGAGATGGATAAGAGTAGAGATCAGGAGCCAGTGCTAACATGGAAATAGAAATGAGTTATCACTATTGTTTTAAAGAATAACACTTTGGAGGCTCCAGTGTCAACTCCAGTCAATCATTTCCTTACAACCTAAGAACAAAACTTTGAATCAAACTGTGTGCCAGCCACTAGGTCTTGAGGCTGAAGGGACAAACAAAATCATTCTTTTCCAGAAGCCCTGACAGAAAACCATGACAGACAGATAAAAAAAATATCTCTTGGATTTTAAGTCCTAGAGATGCAAAACCAATGAGGTCTTATAAACCATATTGCCTCAGAGGGAAGGAGAAGGGTGTGCAAGATAAGAGTCCCTTGATCTCTCACTGTCAGTCTTTTTTAATCCCCCCCCCACACCCCAGGGTTGTATAATACCCAACACAAGCATATCTAAAAGAACAAGAACTCAGCTTGAAACAAAAGGTTGCTCCAGGGACACTAGGGACATGTTCCCCACAGGGGTGCAAAGAAACACAGGGAAAACTACCCAGAGAAAACCTGATTCCAGAACTACACTGCTTTACCATGAAGAAAGAACTCCTCTGATTCCCTTACTCTCCTACTTTATTGCTCATGACGTCCTGAAATTGAAGCATAATGGAACTACCTAAACACAAGCCCAGAAGTTCTAGATTTTCTTGCTTTTGAATGCTACACATGAACAATTGCAGAGGGGGAGAGAGGTTGGTACCCTTATTAGGACTATTAACAGCAGCTACTGTATCCTTTTCCTCCAAGAAGAGATCTTTTTTCTATTATGGAATAACATCTCCATATTCTGGATTAGATCATGGATTCTTCCATGTGACATTTCCTTTGATAACGTTTTCAACCTTTGAAATTTTGGATCCAAAGCCCTGTAGTCTCCTTTTCCATTATCAATTTATTTCCCCCCTCACACCAGCCTCCAGACCCACACCTGCTCTCCCCTCTGCACTGAAGAGGACTGATGAGCCACATTCCTTTCCAGTCTCTCAATAGTGTTTTCTTCAGCCTTTACTGGCTGATGTTCTTGGACAGTGTTAGCTATTTTTGGCCTTGTGCTTAGCCAAGGACACAGCTGTGCCAGTGTGGTGCCAAAGGCTCCAAGCCTGGCACAGGGAGCCCCCAGCACTGAGCCACCCCTCTCCTGCTGGAGGTGTCAGCTGGGTTTCCACCTGTAGCAAGTGTCAGAAGAAAGCTCAGACACCAGGAATCAAGCAGTCTCAGTAAGACAAGGGTTTTGTGAGGCTCAAAGCTTAATTTCTCACAGCTGTGATTGGGACCACAAATATTAACATAATTTTTAACTATTATTTTGAAACATCTGGGGATGCTTTAACAATTCATAAAGTATAGCCTAGAAACAGTTGGATAATGAAAATTTGATCTCTCTACAATCATTTCATCTCTAGATTCCCACTAAGAAACTGATTTTCAAACCTAGTTTTGTGACATTCATATCTCTTCCTTTTATCTTAAGGAAAATCATGAACATCTCAAAATTTCTCTAGCAGAACAATGAATATTAGAGTAGGAAAAGAATTTAAAATCAAGAATGTCAAAGACAGAAGGAACAGTAGAGGTAACATAATTCAGTGCATTTATTCTACAGAAAAGAATGTGATTTGAGGCCCAAAGACAAGTAATTGGCCCAAAGTCTATTATTTGCAGAGCTAAGACTAGCAATCTGCAGTTATAGTACTAACAGGTTATGTGACCATGTTGATGTAAATGAATACATAGTAAGAGAAGAATTCTAAACCAAACATGAGGTAAGAATCCATCACAAAAGACAAAGTAGAGTATTTTTATTACATGAAATACAAACACTTCTGCATGAACAAAATCAATGCAGCTAGAATAAGAAGGGAAACTTTTGACTAAGGAAAAACAAATCATAGCGTCAAACATTTGTTAGGAGTGTGATAGCTAAGACATAAAGACAATAAATACACATGAGAGGACCATTCTCCAATGGAAAAGTGGTCAAAGAACGGGAAGAGGGAAGTCTAAAGAGTTCATTGAGTACAGTAATGATACTATCAGGTCTGTGCTTAATAACCACAATAAAAGACAATTTCACATCCCGTGAATCACAAGTAAACACTAAGATAACTTTGAAGTTTGACTCAGACCAAGCACAATGACAAAGATGACAAAGAATGGAAATGGTCAGTGATGAAATTCATGCAGAATACACATGCTGGTGTACTGTTGCCTTGGAAACATGAATTAGTCCAATAATCCTCAAAAGCAATTTAGAATGATACCAAAAAATGACTAAAATGTACAGACTCTTTGAGCTAAAGATTCCATTGCTGGGTACATTTGCCCAGAGAGATCAGGGAAATATACCAAAATCATAGGCTTGAAGGATAATAGATTTTAGAAATGGAAGGCTTATTGAGGGAACTGATTGTAGGGGGGTTAAGCCCAGTACTAATAGATAAGGATACAAAGAAGAGAAAACCCTGAGTCCAAAATAAACAGTAACAACAAAACCTAGCCCCTGCCCTCAAGGAATTTACATACTAACATGAGTCTTGCATGCAGAAAAAATAAAAATACTCTAAGAAAACAAACCCAAGTGACAGAGTCCCTCCTAAAAGAAAGGCAGGCCTCCGTGCCTTATTTCTCAAATATTCATTTGCACTTTGCTTACTAGAGGATGCTAAACACTTATTCCTGGAACAAATGCCCATCGCCTGGTTTATAACTTAATAGTGATGAGGATTTGGTTACCTGCAATAAGCTAGAGTGAGATTTTTTTACTGAGAAGACATAGCACAAAACCAGGAAGTGTTGTTGGTCAAAGAAAAGACCTTAGAGCTTGGTGGAAAAGAACGTATACTTTGCCTCAGCACCAGCTGCCTGGGAGGTAGATAAGAAGAGGACACACATCTTTACACCGTCACTTGCCACTTGGGAGGTGGAGAAGAACCTTGGAGACCAGGTGAGGTATCTGAGCTGGAGAGACTTCTACCAATCCTAGGCTAAGGGTCTCTGTACTTCTGAAAAAGCATAACACACTATCTTGGCTAAAAAATAAGTAGAAAGTACCAGGGAAGGAGGGCAATCAGGTGGTACCGTGCACTGGGCCTGGAGTCAGGAAAACTCAAGTTCAAATCTGACTCCAGATACTAACTGTGTGATTCTGGGAAAGTTATTTAATCCTAATTGCCTCAATTTCTTCATCTGTAAAATGAGCTGTAGAAGCAAATAGTAAACCACGCCAGTATCTCTGCCAAGAAAACCCCAAATAAGGTCACAGAGAGTTGGGCACAATTGAAATGATAACAACATACCAGGGAATAAAGCTGTAGTTGAGGAGCAAGCCCAGCCTATTTATGGAGTAGCACCAGAGCAGCCTAGCCAAAGGACTACAGTAGAAAAATCCATTTTGCTGAGAAGTCATGCTCCATGAGGACTAACCTAGTCCAGCTGAAGATGGCCAAGATTAGAAGTGGCACCACTTGTCCAATATGGATATCATGCTTCTAAATAATATATAGTCCCCCAGACAGATCAGGATGGGGAAACTTCACAGTCTGGGAGTTTTCAATTGTTGTGGCCACCTGTATTTCCTACATTTGTGCCTCACGACCATTTACTCTATGGTCTGGTGTGCATTGATAGAAGAACGTGACCCAGACTTATGGATGGAATGTTATTTTGGTTTGCCTTTTGAGTAAATATTTTTATCAAGAGTTGATTTATCTGGATGATTTGTTAATAAAAATGCCCACCAGCAGGTATCAGGACCAAGAGGAGTAAGAGAAACAATCATATAGATTTACCCCTAGAACACTGAGTAGAAGTTGTAGCAATCAAACCCTGAAGAACTCTCTTCTTTCAACATGGGCACAGATGGGGGATAGTGAGCCCACAAAGGCTCCTCCCCACTATACTTGAAACCTTTTTACCTTGCTGGGACCTGACAGAGCTTGCTTCTCTTGACCATAGCCTTCAAGAACCCAGACTCACCTCCAACCCAGAAGGAGATATCTGAGTGTACATCGTTATCCTCATCAGAGGGTTGATAGCAAAGCTACCCTTCTTGATTGGCTGACTACATGCACTAGCTCAGCACTTGGGTGCCTAGAGGATGATGAATCTCCTGCCTACTTCTGTTTGACCGTGTGTGAACCAAAGTTGAATGATTCTTGTACTTCAAGATGATGAAATGATCCTCTCTTTGACCACTGAGCAAGAATAGCTTCCTGAGTTCTACCCAGTGGAACTTGAAAAGAAATGAATGACTCCAACCCTGACTGTCTTCTTTCTTAGACTCTCAGCATGGCAATTAATACTCCCATGAGGGGAAGGCAGGAACAACCCTTATTAACACTACAGCAGAAAGGGCAAATTGCTGAGCACATGGCAGATAAAGCTCATGCACTGTCTACGTTAGCCTGATCCTGGGTTTGGGGCTGACTCTTCTTTTTTGTTATTGGATGAATGGATATAGATTCTAAGATAGATATGTCCAAGTTGGGAGGCTACCTTGTTAGTTTAAGAGGTTTTGTGGTCTTTGGTGTTTTGATCAAAGCTGATTGGTAGCAAAGGTGTCTCTGGCAAAACACTTCAATGCACTTAGAGCAGATGACTACTAACTAAAAGTTGAGCTCAAATCCTGGCCCAGTATGCTAAAAGATGTCTACTATAAAAGAGAGGAGGGAATATACTTATATATACTTATATATCACCTACTTTGTGCAAGAAACTTTGCTAAAGATTTTAAAAATACTATCTTTTGATCCTCACAACAACTCTGCAATATGGCAAATATTACTGTCCCTGTTTTACAGTTGAGGAAACTCAGGCAAACAGAAGTTAAGTGACTTGCCCAGGGTATGGCACAGCTAATAAGTGTGGGAAGCCAGATTTGAATTCAGGTATTCCTGCCCCCAGGCCAAGTGCTCAATCCCCTGCATCCTCTAGCTATGCAGAGCTCAGGTAAAATGTCAAATGTCTATGCAGCAATCCCACAAAATGCCTTATATTTAGAAGGAGTTTAAGTATCAACTTCCCAAGAGAGTATAACAGAAATTATTACTGACTTGTTTGAATGTATTTCTGTTTCTCCCCAATGTACCCTTGTGAGTGTTCAGTGTTTAGCATTTCTTTTGTATGTAGGTAACAAATGGCTGCCCAAACTTGATTCATACTGTACAATGAATTCTCTTTCATTCTCTCCTTCTGGGGATACCTAAATTTACGGCAAAATCCAAGCCTTAATTTTTCTGGGGCATCAGGATGAGGGTTTAGTGAGCCAAAGAATGTGAGAAGAGAGTCTAACCCTTCTCATAAGAGGCCAGATTTGCCCAAGGCTAAACCTGTTCCAATGACTAAGCGTATGGATCCAGAAAAGAGGAGCTCCTTCAGTAAAGAAGGGAGAAAGGGAAGTGTGACAGGCCCTTGGACCTAGTGGTGGCTGTGAATATTCAAGAGAATCATGGCATCATATATCTAAGAAGGGATGGCATCTCATTTTACAGATGGGGACACTGAATCCCAAAGACATTTGGTGATATGCCAAAGGTTACAAAGGAAGTAAGCCTCTGAAGGAGAATTTTAATCCTGGTCCTTTGACTCCAAAGCCAGCTCCTTCCATAATACCATGACAAATTCAAGAAAAAAAATTCTTGGAGGAGGTGAGACCTTGACTTAGAACTTGAACAATCACAGAACATCAGAAGTGAATGGCACATCAGAGACAACTTGATAAGACAGATGAGGAAAGAGAGGTTCAGAGACACCAGGAAGATTTATTTGGAAGGTAAATCCAAGAAATTATGAGTTCCATGACTTTCGTAACCAAAACTAATCAGCATGACTGAGTGCCAATGAAGTAGCATGCTTACAGATCCCTCCTTAGAAATTCTTAGTAGTGTGATATTCCCTAGACTTTTCAGCTTAGCATCTAAATCAAATGTGCCAATAATGGTAGCAGTGGGTAAGAGAGTAGGCAGGAGTAAGAAGTATAAAAATTATGTTAAAACCTAAGCCCCAAGCCTGGAATTTTTGTGGACTCAGACCCTGTGTTTAGTACAAAAGCTCACATTAGTATAATGTTTCAAGGTCTACATGGTCCTTAACTCACAAATGCTCTCACAAACATGAGATTGAAAGCATAGATATCATTATCCATCTTACAGATGAAGAAACTGAAGCCTTGAGAGAGAAAGTGACTTGGTCCCAATTGCAGTTATTAATGTTGGAGGATGAATTGGAACCCAAGTCCATCCCTTATATTCCTTCAGGAATCTGTGGTCCTTGAAACATTTTCAAAGCCATCATTTTGTTTTATATTCACAACACTCTCTTAGAGGTAGACAGGCCAGGTAACATTAAACTCATTTTGCTGATAAAGAAAATAAAAAAGAGAAATGAAATGACTTACTCATAGCCATACAACTATTAACGGATTGAAGTCTAACTCACACCCATAAGTGCCTTCTATTTCTATCGGACTTAGTCATCTTAATGACACATTCAAGTCTGTTATTTCCTTTGATATGGCACCTCTTGGCGTTAGGTAACATTTTGTTCATTTTATAGATAGGGAAAGAGGATTCCAGAGACCAAGTGATTGGGTCCTACAGCAAATTAGTAAGAATAAAATTCAACTTTTTTGTTCCCCCTCTCTAGTCACGTGTTTCATTTGTTGTTCATTTGGTTTTCACTATCTCAAGCCCATTCAGGAATATGTTGATAGATATGGGTCTGGATTTGTTCACAAATGTGGATATCCAACAGTCCTGTGAGTACTTTGTGTGCATGTGAATCCAGAGCATATGAATTTTATTTCTGTTTTATTTATGCCATGCCTATTGCACATGGTGCAATATACCTATGCACATGGTGCCCTTCACCCATAACATGTGAAATATTTTACAAAAAGGATCTTCTTTTTCTTCCTTCCCTGGGATTTGCCCTTGATCTGAGAGCCTAGGAATCAAAGAGTAAAGCTGCTCCTGCTAATGTATGCATGTTTGTAAGTTCATGTGTGTGTGTGTGTGTGTGTGTGTGTGTGTGTGTGTGTGTGTGTCACTGAGTCTATTCCAGTGAACACTCTCTTTGGGGATCCATGAGAGGCTCTGGGTTGGTTTGCAGTTGAAACCAGCTCTAAAAAGTACATGAGTATTGGCAATCCAAAAGTGGTCGAGTGAAAAAGAATGCTTTTAAACCCTGATTCAGGACTGACAGTCTTCCTGCAGGCTGGTCACACTGCTCAAGGCAGTCTAGACTAAGACCAATTCCATCTCCCCCATTCTTCATTGTGCCATCCTCAACAGCACAAGGCAAGTGGAGTGCAAGCCTATTTTCAGCATCTGCCGGAGGCATCCCCAACGCGTAAACAGCAATGGGCCATTTCCCCTGCTCTCCGAGGCTATTTCTCTGCTCGTGTATAGCTAGCAGCACAGCAGACCTGCGTCCTCGAGTGATCCCCCCACTCCCCCAGCTCCACCCCCACCCCAGGATGAAGCCAAAGAAAACCAACGTGCTATATTTGTTTTTCAAGACAGGGCCAGGAATGATTCCCGTAAGACGCTGCCTGGCTTTAATGGGGCTGTGTCTGTGCCCTGTCGTTAAGCCTGCATCTGGCAAAGGGGCCCAGGCTTCTTTCTCACTTGGCTCCCTTGGAAGATGATGGTGTTTGCTTAAGGTAATTCAAAAGCAAGAAGGAGGAGGAGGAAAAAGAGAAAGGAGAAGGATGAGGATGAGGAGGGAAAAAAGACAAGGAAGACAAGAAGGAAAAGGAAGACGAAGATGGAGAAGGGAAAGGAGGAGGAGAAGTAGTCAAGGGGGCAAGAGAAACTCCTACAATTTACAGTGAATCACTGCTGTTCTGAAGCAAACTTGGCTGTACAGTCCGTATCCAGCAAACCCAACAAAGAGAAGTATTGGAATAACAGCTGGGGCTGGAGGCCCAGAGTGCTCAGAGCTTTGCTGGGGCTCCCCTCGCTCTGCCTGCGTCACAGCAGCTCTGTCTCTGCTTCCAGCCTCTTGCTCAATCAGGATAGCAGGCTGGCCTCTTTCCTTGGAAGGGGTCTCTGCGTGGATGGTTTCCAGGGAAGTCACCCCCCTCCCCAACATCTCTAGACACTCACTTAGTCTAGAATATGGAGTGGAGTAAAGGTCTCACCAAAGATTTGATTTCCATGGGAGAATGAACTAGTGACTCAAGGACTTCCTAAGTAACCTAGGATACAGGGGTGCAGGTTTAGGATGAAGTAGAATTGAGAGAACCATTTCCTTATTCGTAATAATTCAGTCAACACTCAACCAACAAAAAATTGTTGAGTACTTGCTGCCAGACACTATAAGTGCCAGAGATACAAAGTCTTCTCCCAAGATGTTCACATTGTAATGGGAGATATGTGTAAATTAATATCTAGGTATATATAAGATATATGCAAAGTATATGAAGATAATCTTAAAAAAAGGAAGGCATTAGTACCTGGGTGAGGAGTAACCAAGAGAAGCTCCAGTAAAGATAAAATACCTAAAGGAGGCCAGTGGTAATTTGGATGGGAGCAATCATACAGATATGGAAACAGAACGGAAGATTACGGACAGGAACACTGAGGAAGACAACTATTGTTCCTGTGGCTATGTCGTTACTGCCAATCTGTAACCCCAAACTGGGAATGCAGGGCTATCTGGACAGGCAGCAAGAGTGTAAGACATAACTAATAAGAATGAATGCACAGAGTCTGGCCCATAAAAACGCTTTATGTATCTAAGTATGGGGAAACAGATTTTAGCTCAAACAGCAGGAGAAGAATTTTCTAACAATTTTAACTTTCCAACGGGGGCTAGGCTATCTAATCAGGTAATAAGTTTCTTATTTAGGAAGGCATTAGAGCAGAGGTTGAATAACTTGTGGGATGTTTGATTTAAATGACAGGATTGTACCATGTAGAGGCCATGTGGCTCTGTACAAATGAATAGCAGAATTGTCCTTTACATATTTATATGTAAAAGACAGGTGGCCTTCCCTCTGAGAGTGTAAGACACATGGAGGCAGGGGTTGTATTGCTTTTCTCTTTGTTTCTCCAGCACACAGAACAAGTAGGCACTTAATGAATACCTACTCCCTTGATTGAGTCACAAGACCTGGCTTCAAACCCTACCTCTATCCCTTACTAAATGCATAAAAATAAACAAGTGATTCCCTTTCTTTGTGTCCCAGTTTCCTTCTCCATAAAGTGATGAGTTAGACTAGATGACCTCCTGTTAAACTAGTTCTATAACTTATGTTTTTTTAATTTTTGGAGACAGTTGGAGTTAAGTGACTTGCCTAGTGTCACCTAACTAGTAAGTGTCTCAGGTCACATTTGAACTCAAATCCTCCTGCCTCCAGGCAAGCTCTATCAGTTGTGTACCTGGTTGCCTCAAGCTCTACAATTTTAAGAAAAATCTCAATGCCAATGGAGCTGTAAGGAGCATGTACTGGTAACTAAGGGCATGGATCCTTGGGACAGATGGAGGATTTTTCTTGCCCTGCTGGGAGCCTGTTGAGTTAACTACAATGTTTTCCACCTGGCATTTCTGATTCCTTAATGGGACATTTAGGTTGACTCAACACTCTCCTGTGATTCTAAAAATAGGCTTCCAAGAGGCTCCTCCCATTTATTACAGGACACAATGACAAGCAGAGGAGACTGTCATTGACTTCTGGGTTCCCCACAACTTTTTCAAGGGGGAGTGTTTGTACAAACAGACTTCAGAGCATCTGCATCGGGGCAACGAATGATCACTGTTTAACACTGAAGAACAATTTCAACTCTCCAAAGAGCTTTCATAGTCATTTTCTTACCTGATCCTCCTTCCTACACTGTAATGCACATAAGGCAAGGATGATAATTCCTATTTTAAAGAGAGAAAACTGGAGCCCAGAGAGGATGAATGACTTATCTATCATATCTGCATGGCAGAAGGGAGGGAATAAGCATTTAAATGGCATCTACTATGTGTCAGGCACTGTGTTAAATGTATTTACAAATATTATCTCATTTGATCCTCACAATAATGACCTCAGGGCTATTATTATTTCCATTTCACAGTGGAGGAAACTGAGGCAAACAGAGAAGTGATTTACAGTTAATGTCTGAGGCCACATGTGAACAGGTTTTCCTGACTACAGGGCCAGTGCTCTGTCCACTGCACCATACCAGCTGTTTCTAAGAGTACAGAGTGAAAACTCAAGTATGTTGAACTTTGAGTCAGTGATTTTCCACCCTACCACCTGCTTACTCCCCAATTACATTGCTTACTATGAAAATAAGGAAAAATCCATAGAACATTGACTTAAGAGAACTCAGACTGTGAATGGCAGAGATTTTTTTTTAACATAAGTGGCCTCCACATTCCAAAACCATTTGACTTGAGCAGATACACAGTGGTGTAATGGAAAGAATACTCAATTTGAAATTAGAAAAGCAGGATTTAGATCCTGGTTTTTCTCTTATTTATTTATTTTCTAGGTGATCTCAAAAGAAATCATATTTCTGGGACCCAGTTTCCTAAACTATAAAAAGAAAAGGACAGACTAACTGATATCTAAGGTCTTTTCTCTTAATAAATCCCAGGCTCCTCTGACTTTCACAAATGCCAATGTCCAAGGGGCAAGGAAAGTGGTACTTGCTGCCAGTGAACATGTCATATAGCTAGATGAATACTGATGTTCTCTCAACTTTATCCTCTTGATAGGCAATAGGATTTGGAGCTACTTCGGTAAACAATCAGAGGAATTCTAAAATCTGGCTGGGATCAGTACAGTACCTTCAGGTCTACTCAACAAACTGGTTATGGACAAACAATTCTAGAAAACCATGTGCTTGTCCATCTATGCTTCTGAAAAGGATGTCCCTTTGGAATGTATTGTCTTCTTACCTCCAGGTTTTGGATTCCCTAGTTTCCTTAAAAGTTTGCTTTAAACTCCATCTTTTACCAAAGGTCTTTTTGTGGCCCTGTCCAGTTGCTCCTGCCTCTCCTTCAAGGTACTCTGTTTATTTTTATGCATATATTGTACATACTTATTCTGTATATCCATATATGTATACATGCTGACTCTTGTGTGACTACTGATTGAAAAGCTGGAGTTTGTCCACTCTTACCTTCCAACTTGGATTCTCTGATAGAAATCTTGAAAACTAGGCACACGAAAACCTTCAAAAAGTGAAAAAGTATGGCGGAGTTAAAAAAATTTGATGTCAAGGGAACTGAGTTTGAGGCAAACAGGGTTTACATAGCTAGTAAGTGTCAGAGGCCAGATTTGAACTCAAGAAGATGATGCTTCCTGACTCCAGGCTCTATCCACTGTGCAATTTAGCTGTCCTAAATTTAGCTGCCCTCCATGTTGGGCAAATCATTGTAGCAACCTTGGCTGAACAACCCTATAATCCTATTAGATTCAAAGATCCTACCAAATGTTTGCCCTTTGACATGTTAAGGTAGAGGTGAGGAATTGGCATATATATAGAACAAGAATATGGCCCTTGTACGTCATATTTTCTATGGAATCATACTCATTGTTTATGTGTTTATGTATTTACTCTTTTCTCTTCTCTATTAGGTTATGCAGGGCTTGAGAGTGAGAACCACATCTTACTGTTTTCTCACTCAGTTCCTAATGCAGGACCTTGTATACAGTAGGTACTTAAGAAATATTTATTGAATTGATTTTAAATTACTTGCATTGGAATACAGAGCACATGGAGGAGTCACTGGTGCTTGCCTTTGGTGCTGCTCTAATCAAAAAGAAGTATCATCACAGCTTCTGATGAAAAAAAGAATATGGAGGCAGTCAGGTGACTCAGTGAATAGAGAACCAGCCCTGGAGTCAGGAAGATCTGAGTTCAAATATGACTTCAAATTCTTGACACTTATTAGTTATGTGACCCTGGGCAAGTCACTTAACTCTGATTGCCTCACCCCTCCCCCCAAAAAAGAAAATTAATTCTGTCTCTCTGGAAGGGGAGAATTTAAGGAGAATGAAAATGACAGCCAGCAAAAGAGAATACGAGCACATCAGAAAAATTACTTCGCAGGAGTCCTGAGATCCTTGGCCTTTACTTGGGGGTATATTTTTGATGCCAACCACTTTGGCTCATGTGGCTATGGGTATAGCCAGCTATCTTACTCAACCCAAGCACAACATTTGTAGGGCAGACCCATAGAAGTGGGGCCAACAGAAACCTCCATATAAGGGACCCAACTTGATTTAATAGTTTCCCACGGAAATCTATAAAATTGTTATTGTCATGCAGAAAACTATAAATGTCAAGGCCGATGGTCGGGGTGTTCAGCCCATAGGGCATGGCACAGATGCTCTGAAGGGGATCTGAGTAAAACATGCTAATCTCACTGGCTCCAGATACACTAGCCAACTGACTAACACAGTCAGAGCCTAGGCTGAGTGGGCTGCAGCCTTCCCATTGGCAGTGAATTTTAAGAGATGTCTCACCCTGGCTCAAGTGAGCATTCCTCCTGAGGGGTGATATTTTTTTCTTTTTATAATGACCAATTGGTTGGCATGTGCAATGGTGTGGACTCTGCAAATACATCTGTGGGGAATGGAGAGAATCCTCTTTTGACTCCATAAAGAGGTAAATCAATAGCTGGTTTGTCCTTATTTTGTTTTTTCACTCAAATTTAGAAAAAAAAGAAAAGGAAAAGATGTAACTATGTTTGTATAGCACCTATACCAGTATGCTGTCCATGTAATCTTGCTTAAGTTTTTAGTTAAATTCCTTTTCTTCTTTCTACTCTGAAGGCATATATTAAATTAGTCATTTAAACAATACTTACTGAGCATTCACTATATGACACAAATGTGGCAGAAACAGAGAACCATGATAAACACATGGTTCCTGCCCTTGAAGTACACAAGATCCACTTGGGGGAATAAAAATACATATGAATAAATTAGAAGATAATCAATTTTCAAATGTATGGGACTGGTTAGAAGTATCTAGAGAGAAGAGAGGGACCAGAGTAGGCCAGAGTAGTTATGAAAGTCTCATAGAGGAAGTAATTCCTGAGTAAGAATGTTGAGGTCATTTTACAGATATTTGTGTCTTCTCTTTCCCAATAGATTATGAGTTTCCCGAGGGCTATGACCTTACATTTGTGTCTCCCCTCCAGGACTTAGTAAAAAAATTTATACACAGCAGGTACTCACTAATACTTCAATATTTCAAAGGTAGTACAGTGTTATAGAAAGAACATTGGCTTTACAGCAGGGAGAAATGGATCTGAATCTATTTCTGCTTAATATCTGTTTGACTTTGGACAGGTCCTAGTTTTAAAAAATGAGGACCTTGAATCCTCACTAAGGTACTTTCTCTACACAAATCTAAATCTTCTGGTTTGGGATTTTGAAAGTAAAGGTTCTCTCTATGGCAGTTCTGGTTATGACCACCCTCCCTCGATAATTTAATAGACTGTGGTTGAAAATCAATCAATCCACCAAACAATAGGCATTTATTGTCTGCTATGTGCCAAGCACTGTGCTAGTCACTGGAAATACAATTACAAAAATAATTGCCAAGGTAATACACAGACAACCAATAAAAGTCCATATGTTGGTGCATTGGAAAGCACACTGGATGAGGAAGCAAGAGTCTCTACCCTCAAAGGGCCTACATTCTACTAGGGGGAGCCAATATTTTTCTAGATAAATATTTACAGCACACACACACATATGTTAGGTAAGTATGAGACGGGGTACTAACTACTAAAAAAAATCAGGAAAAGATTTTTGAAGTAAGTGGCTTTTGAGCTGAGCTTTGACGGTTCCAAGAGGTAGAAATAATGAGGGATGGCATCCTAGGCATCAAGGACAACCTGTGCAAAGATCCAGAGGTGGGAATAGCCAGCAAGACAATTTGACTGGAAGACAGAGTATGTGAGAGGGAGTAATGTATAATTATCCTGGAAATAGGGGCTGGCACTACCATGAAGGTCTTTAAATGCCAAACAGAGGGGTTAGTAAGCAAAACATCAACTAAAGCTTCTTGAACAAAGAAAAGAGTGACATCATCAGATCTGCTCTTTAAAAATATCCATTTGGCATCTGGTTGGACTGGAGAGGAGTAAAGACTGGAGGCTGGGAGACCAATCAAGAGGCTGTCACAAAAATCCAAGTGAGAGAAGAAGATCTAAGTCACTTAGATTAGAGTGACTGTGTTGTAGATAGAAAATATGTGCCATGTGCTTGACAGCTCTTTGATGATAGACCAAACTCTTTCTCCCTTAGAGTGCTGGTTCTTGGATAATGGTCTGCCACCAGTCTTATATTCAAAGGATTTTTAGCTCATTAATAAAGATCTACCAAGAGATCTGTATCTTAGTGAAGTGTTTGAATAGGACTTTATTAGAAGCCTATAGTGTAGGGCTTAAAAAATGTTTATTAATTACAGTATATGAAAGTCTGAAGAAAGAGTAAGCCTTAGAAAAGCTTAAAAGAAGAGTGAGGGCATTTTAGGCAGAGAAAATGCCAAAAACAAAGACACTTTGGAGCACAGGCAAAGAGACAAGTCTCAAGAGGTAGGAAATTTAAGAAGGGATGAGGATTGTCTGCAATGTCCTTGAACAAGAAATGTACTTGAAACCATCATGAAGGGGATGGGATGTCTTCTGAGGAGTCTTCCAAAGACTTCCTAATGGTCTGGGCTGCAAGCTGGTTAATTGAGAAGCTGCCTAACCCCAACAAAGCAATTTCAGGATTCCTGGGGGCTCTTAAAAAGAGGTGAGCGCTTTTGTTGCCAAGAGTTCAGGGGCCATTAAACAAAGACTTGTGTGAACCTCTTGAAGGTTGGGTCAGCCTTGTTTCCTCTTATCCTCCATCTTTCATCTTTTTGCCTTGCATCCTTGTTCCCCCAGCTCTTTGCCCTATATCCTTGGTCCTCCAGCATTGTTCTCTACATGCCTAGCAGTGAACAACTTTGGGACTTTTGTGAGTTCTGCGGAGGAAGCAGTACGCTCTTGAACATTGTCTGCCTGTAACTTTTAATAACCATCAACCCCCCTGTTTTTTCCAGAAAAAAAGTTTTAGGAAAAAACATAATTGCGCAAACAGTGATTCCAAAATCCAAGAGGTGACGCTTGCTCCATTGGCTGATCCTCTGAGAGAGGAGAGAGGAAAGTGTCTTGTGAGCCTTTGAGAACGAAAGGTCCTTCACTTAAGAGTGGGTGACAATTTAACTACACACACACACACACACACACACACACGCACACATGCGCACACACACATACACACAGAGAACATTCAACCCACAACACATCAACAGACATACAGCAACAGCAGGGAGAGCTGGGGCTATGTGAATTCTCCTCTGTCCCCTCCTGGGCCCCCTCTGCACATCAGCCAAGTAGAGAGGGAGAAGGCCAGGTGCTCTTTCCCAGCTTACTTGTCCTGCATGGCAGATGGGGTTTTGAGCCAAAGAGAAGGAAAGCAAGGGGGCCTAGGAAGCTGGCTCTTGCTCACCGCCCACAGTCCACAGCAAACCCCACCTCCCTTGAGAGCTGGAAGCATAAACATACTAAGAACTGAAAACTGGGACAGAAGCAAAGCAGCAGAAACACAGGTTCTAATGGGGAGGGGGGAGGGGGACTGTTTCTTTCCACAGTCCTCTTTCTATTCCCTCCCTATCATAAAATTTTGCTGCCGGAGGCTCATTCCTTAGCCTAGAATATCCATCCTCATGGAAAAAAACCATTGGATGTATACTTCTGACATCACTACAGACAAGGGCCCTGGGCTCTTGTTAAGATGAAGGAGGGGGAAGAGGAGAAAGAAACAAAGATAGATTTCTTGACCAGTTTAACCTTTTTCTGAAAAATAAACAGGGATGACTTACAGAGAGAAAAACAAAGGGGAACCTGGATACTCTTGTTGAATGATGGAAGGGCCTGGTGATGAGAAGGAGGACAACCTCCCCACCTCCCCATCTCCCCATCTCCCTCCCACTCCCCAGCCAGCTGTACTTTGGTAGCAAGAGAATTAATAGTACAGATAACACCCTGTTTACACACAGACAACAAATATAAATGTAAAAGTCCATATGCTAGTACATGGGGAAGCACACTGCGTGGGGAGGCAAAATAGGAAGCTAATCTGGATTCTACGCCCAGCTTTGGCGTGACAGTAAGTCACTGTGCAACCTGGGCCATATCGTTTCCCCTCTCTGGGCCTCTCTTTGCTAATCAGTCAAATGGGTGTGTGGGGGGGAGGGGGGGAGTTGATTAGATGGTTTCTAAGCTCCTTTTAGTTTTAACAGCTTATGTTCTATATCTTTGTGACTTTATATATTATAAGGTGTCTTTCAGAGCTAATGTTTCATGAATCAACTCTACTGATACCAATGCAGCCACTTTGTATCTGACCAACTGAATACATTGTAAATAACATATTTGAAGACAACCTGAATGTGTCATTTACTTCACTGTTCTGTAGGAATTTATTTCTTTATTTATGTCTCCTTTCTTTTTTCTTTCTTTATCTTCTTTCTTTATTTCTTTATTTTGCCACAGCAACCCATATGAACAATTAAAAATGGAAAAGGAACTCCAATCCTGGGCAAACCCCTTATATTTCTACAGCAACAGAGTCAGTGATGGAAGAGTGAGAATGTTAAGAATTACAGTTTTTATATCATTAACTGATGAGGTAACTGAGGCACAAAGCAGTTAAATGACTTGTCCAGAATCACAGCTGGTAAGTGTCTGGAGCTAGATTTTAACTTTATCAATTTTCTGATCTCTAGCTTCTGGTGCAGCTATTCACGGCATCACCTATCTACTATGATATCATTGCTATAAGTGAAACCAGAAGAGTTGAAGTAGATGGAAGAATGTCTTGGGTTTTCTTTGGAAAAGTGAGGGAGAGCTTGCAATTCCATTTCTACTGATTTCATTTATAACAAAAATATCATAGTAACAGATTCAGCCTAAAAGGGACCTTAGAAGTCATCTAGCAAACCAGGAGTCTTTAACCTTCCTTGTCTCATAGAAACTTTTGGCCATTTGGTGAAGACTACAGATCTGTTCTCAGAATCATGTTTTTAAATAAAATCAATAGGATTATAAAGGAAATTAGTTAAAGAATTATAAATAATGAACAAAATAATTTTTAAAAAAGTTAACAGACCTCAGATTAAGAATCCCTGATCTAATCCAATTTCCTCATTGTTACTATTGATAAAACTGAAGTAGTAATTGGAGAAGGTTTGATCGTACCACCAAAAGAGGTATAGTCACATCATGACAGGATACCTCCCCTTGGTGAACTTACTATGAACTTAAGCAAACCACTACAGAGACTATTGCAATCAATAAACCAAAATCTAGTGGGAAATGTATATGAATGACAGGACAAGATTTTTCAGAATAACTCTATATAACTTGTCACTCAGTGACTGTGATTTAACTTGGCATAGGAGATGGGGAAAACTATGTTGGAAAATATTGTTTGGGATCAAGAAGTAAAAGATAACTAAGGTTCATAAGAATATATAGATTTTGAAGCAGAAAGGATCTCAGAAGCCATCTAGTTAAAACTCTCCTATTTTACAGATAAGGAAACTGAGTCCTGGAAAGTTAAATGACATGCCTAAATTTTTGACTACTCAAAAGCATCAAGTGTGTGGATCACTGATTTTTTTTTTTGAGACAGCTAAGTGGTGACTGTAGAGAGAACGCTAGACCCAGAGACAGGAAGTTTGTTCAGTCACATATGACTCTTTATAACCCCATTTTGGGATTTTTCTTGACAAAGATAACTGAGTGGTTAGCCACTTCCTTCTCCACCTCATTTTATAGATGAGAAACTAGGGCAAACAGGGTTAAGTGACTTGCTCTGGGTCACACAACTAAGTAAGTGTCCGAGTCCTGATTTGAACTCATGAAGATGACTCTTTCTGATTCCAAGTCTAAAGTTCTAACTTTTTAGTGGTCACCTAGCCATGGAGTCAGGAAGATCTGAGTTCAAAATCACTCTCACTCATGTGATAGCTTTGTGATCCTGGGCAAGTAATTTAACCTGTCTTCTTCAATTTCATTATCTAGAAAAAAGGGGATGTTAATAGTACCATGGTTGTTGTGAGGATAAAATTAGATAGTAATTGTGAAAAGCTTTACAAATCTCAAAGTGCTCTATAAATGCCAATTATTATTTTTTACTTCAAAAACACATTGAGGATTTTAAGAACTGAACAACATTGTAAAGAATGAAATTTATTCTCCTGACAGATAGGAAATGACTTGTTGCAAACAATAATCATTTCAGAATTAATAGACTGTGTAGTCAGTTTATCAACCATTTAGAGAAAATAACAGAGCAAGTAGCAAACTAGAAGGAAGGATAAAGATAAAAAGACATTGAATTATGAGGATACTCTATGTTCACACTGAAATTTACTTCGATAAAAAACAGAAGGGTAATCAACAAACTTTTGCATGTCATATTCCCCAGCAACTGGTACCTGGCACATGTTCTTAACAACAAAAACAAGCATTTATAGAATACTTTTATGTTTGCAAGCTGCTTTATAAATATGATTAAGATCGAACTGAATCAAAAGTATAGGTGGTTATAACAATAACAAATATGTATATATTGCTTACCATGTACCAGGCATGTGCCAAAGCCTTTGTGATTAGTATGTCATTGTTTTATACTCACAGCAATTCTGAGAGATAGGTGCTATCATTATCCCTGTTTTACAGAAGAGGAAAGTGAGTCACATGAGTCACATACAGGTAAGTGATTTGTAAAGAGACAGAGCTAGTAAGTATCTGAGGACAGATTTGAACTTATATCTTCCTGATGCCAGGCTTGGCATTCTATTCACCGTGTCACCTTGCAGCCCCTCTGCAACATAAAATCCCCACATCTTATTTTACTGATACTTTAAAATGATCTCCAAAAACAGCTTTTGTTATTAGGATGTGATTCTAGGCCCCAGTTCTAGAAGTATAGTCTTGGTGCCATAGGGTCTACCATGGTGTCAGATAATAATGAGGCCAACCTTTGGGCATCCCTCTGGATGAAGAATGACTTCTTGATATTCTGTTGATTAGCAACTCTGAAAGCAAGTTACTAAAGATTGATGGCCACATCTTATATACTTAGTCTACAAATATGCTCTTGGCATTGTATTTGTGGCAGGCAAAAGCCATCTTAAGGATGAATTTATCAATAATTGCTCTTCCAACATTAACAATGGCCACATCTCTGTTCCCTGAAGTCACTTACTGAGAGTCTCCATATTCTCTTAGTGTAAGAATTGTGGAAGTTCACTGTGGCCTAGTTTCCAGGTGCATGGTAAGGTCTGCTCTGCTCACAAGGCTTTTCTGAAAGACCACACTTTTTTATAGACAGAATATGAACCTGGAAGATATGGTCAGTGCTATTCTGAGTTGTCTTGTCATTGTACTCAAATGGGCCAGCATGGAAACGTTTGATAGTAATGAACTCTTCTCTCCTCTTGTTCATCTGGTAAAGATCCCAGAAAGCTCCTTTTTTTGTTATCTGCAGGGAGTCGAGCTTTGTGGTGAAATCTACAGGTCACATCTTGAAGGTTCCTTGTTTGTCTATGATGCAAAGCTGATATGGACTCATAGCAATATATCTTCTGGGGCAGGAAGAAAGTAAGGTATTGACTAATGTGATTTTTTTGGAGAAGTGTAACTCGTTTACTGATTATTAATCAATCTAAAATCCTATTGGTAGGTTCTGGAGTTACCTATCCAATCAAGATTTCTTCTCCTTTAACTTCCATGAGTAAAGCATCTCTACATAATGTCAACAAATCAAGTTATCAAGTTAATAATAGTTAACATTTATATAACACTATAAGTTAGACACTTGCTAAGTGCTTTTACAAATATTGTCTCACTTAATCCTCACAAAATCCTTGGGAGGTAGGTGTTAGTTTGATCTCCATTTCACAGATGAGGAAACTCAGGCAAACAGAGATTAAGCAACTTCCCCAGGGTCACAGAGCTAGGAAGTGTGTGACGCCAGATTTGAACTTGGGTCTTCTTGATTCCAGGTGGGACACTGTCCACTGAGCCACCTAGCTGCCTATGAAGCACTTGATATGTGCTTGGTACTATGCTAAACAACAGGGATACAAGAAGAGGAAAAATAGTCTCTCCCATCAAAGAACACGCATTCTAATGGGGGGCTCAACATGGAAACAACTATGTATGAACAAGATATATACAGGGTAAATGGGAGGTCATCTCAGAAGGAAGGTGCTAGAAGCTAGAGGGACCAGGAAAGGACTTTCCTTTAAAAAAAAAAAAAGACAAATTTATTTATTTTTATTTTTCAATATTCATTTCCACAAGACTTTGACTTTCAAACTTTCTCCTCATCTTTCCCCTGCCCCCCCACTCTGAGATGGCATGCATTCTGGTTACCCCTTGCCTCACTCTGCCCTCTCTTTTATCATCCCCCCCATCCCCATTCCCTTTACTTTCTTGAAGGGCAAGACAGATTTCTATACACCATTTCCTGTTTATCTTACTTCCCAGTTGAATGTAAAAAATGTTTTTTAACATTTGCTTTTAAAATTTTGAATTCCAAATTCTCTCCTTTCTTCTCTCCCCATTGAGAAGGCAAGCAATTTGATATAGGTTATACATGTGTAGTCATGAAAAACACTTCTACAACATTCAGGTTTTGAAAGACTAATTATAATTCTTTCTATCCTATCCTGCCCCCCCTATTATTCTGTTCTCTCCTTTGACCCTGCCCCTTTTCTGAAAAGTTTGCTTCCAACTGTACCCTCCCCCAATCTACCCTCCCTTCTATCATCCTCCCTCTTATCCCCTTCTCCCCTATTTTCCTGTAGGGTAAGATACTCAATTGAGTATGTATGTTATTCCCTTCGTAAGCCAACTCCAGTAAGAGTTAGGTTCGCGAAATCCTTCTCACCTCCCCACATTTCCCTCCATTGTAAAACCTTTTCTCTTGTCTCTTTTATGTAAGATAATTTACTCCATTCTATATTTCCCTTTTTCCTTCTCCCAGTATATTGTTATCTCATGCCTTAATTTTATTTTTAGATATCATCCTTTCATATTCAATTCACTGTGCTATCTTTGTATTTATGTATCTATTTCCTTCAGTTACCCTAATACTGAGAGAAGTATTATGAGTTACAAATATCATCTTTCCATGTAGAAATGTAAACAGTTCAACTTCAATAAGTCTCTAATGAGCTCTCTTTCCTGTTTACCTTTCATGCTTCTCTTGTTCTTGTGAAAGTCAAATTTTCTATTCAGCGCTGGTCTTTCATCAAGAACACTTGAAAGTCCTCTATTTCATTGCATATCCATTTCTTCCCTTAAGGATTATACTCAGTGTTGCTGGGTAGGTGATTCTTGGTTTTAATCTTAGCTCCTCTGACCTCTGGAATATCATATTTAAGCCCTTTGATACATTAATGTAAAAGCTGCTAGATCTTGTGTGATCCTGACTGTATTTCTACAATGCTCAAATTGTTTCTTTTTGACTGCTTGAAATATTTTCTCCTTGACGTGAAACCTCTGGAATTTGGCTACAATATTCCTAGGAGTTTTCCTTTGGGGATCTCTTTCAGGAGGTGATCCGTGGATTCTTTCAATATCTATTTTACCCTCTGGTTCTACAATATCAGGGCAGTTTTCCTTGAAAGTTTCTTGAAAGATGATATCTAGGTTCTTTTTTTATCATGACTTTCAGGTAGTCTAATAATTTTTAAATTATCTCTCTTGGATCTATTTTCCAGGTCAGTTGTTTGTCTAATGAGATATTTCACATTGTCTTCTATTTTTTTATCCTTTTGATTGTGTTTTATAATTTCTTGATTTCTCATAAAGTCATTAGCTTTCATCTGCTCCATTCTAATTTTGAAGGAATTATTTTCTTCCATGAGCTTTTGGACCTCTTTTTCCATTTGGTGAATTCTACTTTTTAAGGCATTTTTCTCCTCACTGGCTTTTTGGACTTCCTTTGCCATTTAGGTTAGTCTATTTTTAAGGTATTACTTTCTTCAGCATTTTTTGGGACTCCTTTTGCAAGATGTTGACTCAATTTTCATGATTTTCTTGCATTACTCTCATTTCTCTTTCCAATTTTTGCTCTACTTCTCTTATTTGATTTTCAAAATCCTTTTTTGAGCTCCTCCATGGCCTGTGACCATTTCGTATTCCTCTTGGAGGCTTTTTATGTAGGAGCTTTGACTCTGCTGTCCTCCTCTGGTTGTATGCCCTGATATTCCTTGTGACCAAAGTAAGATTCTATAGTTCTGTAGTTCTTTTATAATGTTTATTCATCTTCCCCACCAAACACTTGACATTCTCTTTGTCAAGGTAGTACTTCCAGTGGGGTGGTTGGGTGGATGTACTATCTCAGACTTCAAGGATTTTGTATCAGCCACTCCCTCACTCCCCCAACATCTGTGGGCCCAGAGCTCCAGAAAGCAGCTTCTGCTGCTGCTGCCACCATCAGCCATCACTGCCACCCCCTACTCCCACTCCCTGGCCATTCCACACACTCCTCTTTTACCCACAAAGTTTTCCCATTAACCTTTTTAATATTTATGGGTTGAGATGTCTGGAAATGACCACAGCTGCCAATGATTTAGTCCCCTCATGAAAGGTCTTTTGCAGAGGGCACAACTTAAGCTGAGATTTGGAAGAAGCCAGACAATCCAAGAGGGGGTGATGAGCAGGGAGGAAGAAAATTACAGTCATGGAGGATAGCCAACAAAAACATACAGATTCAAGAGTTGGAGTGACCTGTACAAGTAACAGCAAGATGACCAGTTTTTCTAAGTCACAGAGTATGTAGAAGGGAGAAGATTAAAAGAAAACTGGAAGGGGCCAGACTGTGAAAGTCTCTAAAAGCCCACTGAGGATCTTCAATTTTATCCTGTAGGTAACTGGGAGTCACTAGATATTACTGAGTGGGGACTGACATGGTTCTACTTTAGGAGGATCTGTTTGATAACTGAATGGAGAAGTAAGTGGGAGAGACTTGAGGCTAAGAGACCAAGCAACAGACCATTGAAATAATCAAGGAGGGAGGTAATGAAGGCCCCCAGGGTGATGACTTTGTTAGAGGAGTGATGGAGACATGTTTGAGAGATGTAAAAGTAGAAATTGGGTAGCAGATTAGTTATGTGTGGTTGAGTGAGAGGGTGGAGTGAAGGATGACACCTAGGTTATCAGTTAGGATAACTGGCAGGATAGTGGTGCCCTGAAGAGTAATAGGAGAGTTTGAAATATAGGAGAGTTTTGGAGGGATATGATGAGTTCAGTTTTGGACATACTGGGTTTAAGATGTATACAGGAATTCAATTCAAGATATCCAAGAGGAAATTAGAGATGTCAGACTGGAAATTAATACAGAAGTTATGGCTGGATAAATAGATGGTGAATCAAGTTCAGAGGGATGGTTATTGTGGGCATGGGAACTGATAAGATAACAAATTATGTAATACAGATAAAAGAGGGACCAGATCTGAGCCTGGCAGAACAACCATGGAGAGTGGACATGACTTGGATGGAGGAGCTCCAGCAAAGGAACCTAAGAAGTTCTGGTCATTTTGATAAAAGAAAACAAAACAGGTGAAGATTGTTTTGCAAACGTTAAATCCTACAGAGAGGTCAAGAAGAATGAGAATTGGGGAGGGGGAGGCCACTAGATTTGGCAAATAAGAGATTATTAATAACTTTAAAGAGAACAGCTGCAACTGAATGATGAGTCCAGAAATCAGGCTGCAAAGAGTCAGCAAGTAAGAGGAAAGGAAGTAGAGGCATAAATTACAGATGAGTTTCTTAAGGAATTTAGCCATGAAGAGAGGAGGGGCTTGGGACAATAATTAGTTGAGACAATCAGCTTAAGTGACTTTTCATTTGTTTTATTTAAGAGAAGGAAGGAGACATGAGAGTGTTTGTAGGCTTCAGGGAAGCAGTCAGTAGGGAGACAGATTGCAGATTAGTGAGAGAATGGTGATGAGAGTGAGGGCAATCTGTTAGAGAAGATAAGAGGAAACGGAATCATGAGTGTATATAGAAAAGTCTACTTTTGCAAAGAGAAGGGCCATCATTTCATATGAGACATGATGTAGACGTGGATAAAGAAAGAGACAAGGAAGACAGCTGAATAATTCAAGATGAGGAAGACAGGGGAAGGAAAAGTGCTCAGCAAATGGCCTCAATATTTTAAAAGCAGTTCTCAGGCCTGAGTTCTCCAAGTCGAGATTCTTAGCTGAGATGGTGGAAGTCCAGGGATTTCAGAAGGATTAAAAATGTGAAAAAGCCACAGTGGTGAATGGGATAATGAATTACTTAGGGATATATAAAAGAACTGCCTTGCCATAGTGTGAGCCCAGTAGAGATTATATACCACATTTGTAGTGGACTTAGCATGGTTTCATGATTCTCCCCAATTTTGTGCAACAGTACACAAACAGGAGTGAAGGTAGACAATAGTGTGAATAGATCAAAGCTGAGTCTTGGATAAGGAAGACCCCCCTATAGGATAAGGTGGCAATGGAATCAAGAGAAGAGGACAATTGAGTCACATTGGTTCACCAAGGGTTTAATATAGAGAAAAGAGGTGTGTGCAGCCAGTGTAGAAAAGAACTTAAGGGTAGAAAGATTAGCGATTACAGTGAGGACAAACATAAGGCTACGGGTTGCAGGGCAAAGGGAAAGGCAGAATGACAATTTAAGATAACATGAAGGAATTTTAGAGTTCATAAATATTGGAGGACCATGGGTAAAAGGAAAGCTATGTCATCAGGAGGGAGTCAGATCTCCATGAATATAAGAGAATGGAAGGAGTGAAAAAGGAAAAGGTTTAAGATAAAAGCAAGTTTTTTTTCCTATGGAACAGCCATTCTAGCAACATATACTTGTTTCTCTAAAACTATATTTAAATATAGACAACAATAGCATGATAACAACCTCCCACAATTGTGTCTATCTTCACTCTAGTGAACAAAATGAAAAGATTTTTTACAATAATAATAGGCAAAATTCTTATGACACTTTAAAGTTTTCAAAGTGCTTAATGTCCATTATATTATTTCATTTGGTTCCTATGACAATCCCACAAACAAGCTGCCATTCTCATTTCTGTTTTACAGATAAGGAAAGAGAAGCTCAGGGTGTCCCCAGTGGGATTTGAACTCAGGTCTTTCTGTCTCCAAGTCCAACAACCCGGGTCCCAAATCAATTTCCAAATGCCAATCTAGTTTGTAACTTTAAAGACTACCAGAAGACCAGAATATACAAAGTCAATCACAGTTGGTTAACCAAGACCAGACTAGAAATTGTTGGGTTGCTCTTTTTTTTAATTGAAAGATCAATGAGCATCATTTCTATAGCTGCCTATGTCTTGGGCCACACACAGTCAAAAGATAGATGGCAAATTACTACCAAGTTGAGGTCTAGGTTTATTATTCTATAAGCCAATTTCAATGAACAGAGAAGGGAATTACAAAAATGTCCTCTTCGCTCTGTGTGTTCTCACTGGATCTTAGAATAGATTAGTGCTGCTACTTTCAAAGAGTTGTTTTCATTGACACTGCATACCACAGAGGGGAAATATATAAAAAAAATAGGAAACATAATTTCTCTCAATTGCTCTTCCTGTTAATATTATCTTGAGGGATTCTTTATCAGTCCTACAATAAGCATGAGGATCATATTAAAAACAGGACTGACTACTCCACATACACACACACACACACACACACACACACACACACACAGCTGGCCAATATTTCAAGGTTTGGGGCTGTGGTGCCACAGTAAGTAGTCACCTGCTATGGAAGAAGAAGTGGATTGACAATCAGGAAATCTGAGTTCTCATACAGATTTTGCAACTAGCTTGCTGTGTAACTTTGGGCAAGTTTCAATATATTTGGATCCCAGACATTTTAGATCACAAATCTAGATAGTTGTTAACAAAAGTTAACAACTTTTCTCTTTTAACAACAACAAAATCTTACAGCAAAGTTTGATTAAACTTATAACATCTTTGACCTAGACAAACATTGCAATACTATTATTAGAAATTCTGTTCATGCAACCCTGATTCACTATTTTAAAACTTAGGTGCTACCTTGAGAACCATTTGTCAAAGCAATAGAGCTATGAAAGTTAGGTTTATAATGGCACTGTAGCACCCTAAACCCCAATTGTAGTATTTAGAGATCCAGTGAAGAAATGATTAGTAATTTGTACAGACTAAGTTAACCCTGGGGGCTCAGTCCCTGCTAGACTGTCTAAGGTATAAATTCCTTTTCTATTACTTA
>CM053769.1:340243963-340271071 GCA_028658325.1 Potorous gilbertii | reverse complement strand
CTCTTCTTGACCTCTCATAAATGCTGTATTTGCTGATTTGGGGATACTTGGCTTTGGTATGGCCAGATCTACTATGTTTTCCCCAACTCAACCAACTCTTCATTGTTATTTCTTGCTTTGATCACTCTAGTTTCTTCTATCCCTGTGAATTTGGATTCATGGATTTCCAGGTCACTTTTCAAGCTTGGGATCTTGTAGGTATCAATAGGGTCTAGTAGGAAACAAATAATATTTGAGAGATAGATAGACAGAAGGAAGCTTGGAGATCATCCACCCTAACTTATTTGTTTTACAAAAGCATCCAAGAGAATCTATACCAGTTCATTAGTCAGGCAATAAATATGCATTAAGTATTTGCTATGTGTGCATACATTTTGAATAAGACTACCAATTCAGGATCCATCAGTCACTAAGCAATCAGGACTTTCTGCTTCTTCCGCTTAATCTTAACTCTATGAGTATAGAGAATTGTTCTTAGATATTTTTACATCAGTCATCATGACAGTCAGAGGAACATGGGAAGGAAATATTGTACTACAGTGGTAAAGCTCACTTTTTTGTTCTCAGTTCAAACCTTTGCTCGGTATGTACCTTCTTGACTGAGGAACCTGGCAAAGACTTTTTTCATGCCTATTTCCTCATCAGCTACTCCCTCTGAATTTTTCAATTTTTGGACCTTGTAGTTCAGGGTCAGAGACAGATTCTACCAGAAAGACAATAGAGAGAGCAGCAACTCTTTGCCAGGTCTGGAGGGGACTGTTTGTTGCTCAGGATAATCCCAAGAGTAAGATAAAAATCTTATCCCTGTGGGTATCAAGCTGTGTTCATTACATACCACCACTAATTTAATTTTTTACAGTGTGAATTGACCTGCCAAACTTTTATTGTTTTTACTACTTGAGAAGTTAGCTATGGAGGGGAAAGGGGAAAATACCAATATCCCGCCTCCCCTGGATCCCCTAGGGCGTCTATGTTCTGGCACTCTCTCAATTCTTACAATTACTCCTTTAAAAAAAAAATGCACCTTTCCATGGGCCAATCAGTTTACCAGATAAAATGAAAAGTCTCCTTCCTCAATGCTCACCCCTTTCAGTAAGCAGAAAGTTAGATCAAACGACAGAGACAATTGTCTTCCATAAGTTGTTCTGAAAAGACTTCCTTGCAAACTGCTTGCAAACTATGACATCTCCTCCTTAAAGAGGCAGTCTGGCTTTTTTTTTCCATTTCATGACCACAGAATCCCTTTCTGTGCTGAATATCTAGACAAGCGGAGAATGGTATCAAAATTCAGTATTTAAACGTTGGAATGAATGTTTATCCACCTAGGAGGGCAACCTCAAATGATAGGAAAGAATACTGCACCAAAGCTGGAGTAGTAGATCTGGCTCTGTCATTAGCGAACTATGTGACATGATATGAGTATCTTCTCTCTTCTGGTATGTACATCAACTCCTTATATGCAAGATGAAGAGTTTACCTGATATCTAAGGGTCCTTTCAGTTTTAAAGACTTTTCTTGTGATCAGATAATTCCAATGTTTTCATTCTCCTTATTTGTTGCCCTTTAATTTCAGTACCAGATCTGAGACAATCATTTGCATTACTATTGAAGAAGATAATGATATTCATGGTCACCCAAAAAGTATTAAGCTTTGCATCACAATGATAAAAAGTTCATTCCGCATTTTAAAAATTCTATATGATTTTGAGATAACTTTCATCTACATCATTGAATTTAATTTTTACAACAGCCCCATGAGTCAGACAAGGGACATATTTTGCTATCCATGTTGTACAATAAAGAAAACTGAGAAATAGAGATAGAGACTTGATAAAAGTCACTGTCCCAGAACCCTGTATCATCCTTAGATATCCATTTTGCCAGGCCCACAGTCTTTGCCCGAGAGTCTTCCCAGTCTAATCCCAGACACTCACCTCTCTTATCTGTCTTCCCCCAGAGATGTTTCCAGGATTCTGAACCCCTTCTTTTCAATACCACCTCATAATACCACTAACTGCCTCCTCATAACTGAACTTTTCCGGGAGTTTTTTTGCGTACTGCTTCTAGCTGTGACACAAGCCTTCCTGGGCTTTATAGAATATATCACCAAACAAATCCTTTCCTTACATGCCACCCCCCAAAATAGCCCACTCTAGATCTACCTGCCCCTTCCACTATGCTTTCTGTAATGCCTGCTCCATAATTAACAACTTTCCTAAAATTTACATCTTAAAACTTTTGCTTTTTCACTCCTTCCCCCTTTTGGCATTCCCTGAGACCTGGCTTTCTACCTGGCAATAGTGGTATCTCTGCTGCCCTTTTATTACCAAGAACCCTCTCATTCCCTACCCACTTCATGCCCTGACTCTCTCATGGCAGTAGAATTAGAATACCCCTTACTCTCAGTTTCCATTTACAGATTATTCTTCTACCACCATCACTCAGCAACTCCTTTTTGAAGTTCACACTATTCAAATTTATCATTCAATTCAAATTCTGGTGGCTTTTATCTCTCAATTTTTAATATATTTTCCTTTACTCATCAATAACTTCAGTGCTTTTCTTTCTACTCCAACTCCAACTCTTATACTAGGAGATTTCAATACACATATTGATAATCTCTCAAATACCCTACCTCCCCACTTCCTCAAACTCCTCAATTCTTATGACATAACCCTCCATTCCATCCCAGTTAAACACAGACAAGGCAATATCATTTATCACTCACAAATGTTCTACTTCCATGTTAATAAACTCTAAAATTCTTTTTTCTAACCATATTCTTGTATCATTTCATCTTGCCCTGTGTCTTATAAACCCTAACCCTGTTCTTTGTTTTCATCATCATGATCATTCCTTCTATCTATCAGTTCATTTTCAGGCCCTTGTTCCTGAACTGCACACCCACTTTTGTGTATATTGAATCTTTGTTAATCAATTCAACTCTGTACTATCCTTTTCTGTCAATTCACATGTTCTCTTATCCTGTTGTTTGTCATGTCTTGTCAAACCCCAAACATGGATTCTTTTCACTTTTTGACTCCTCCCCACATATTCAAATGCTCTTTAATGGAACTGGAGAAAAAAAATCACAAAACCAGGCTGAATCAACTACAAATTTGTATTACATAATTTCAACCGACTTCTCAATGTAATAAGGCATATTTTTTTTATATTTTCTTAATTGGTTTGTTATTCCACTTACTTAGTAGTTCTTCCAAACTTTCTCATCTCTCATCAAGCTTACCACAGAGCCACTCTCCTTCTTCCCTAACTGAGGACCTTCTTTCATACTCAAGAGAAAATCTGAGACATTTGCTAAAAGCACTCTTCTTCCTCATTCCACATCACTTAGATACTTTCCCCCACTATCTTCTCTTTCACCCCTATATTATCCATCTTTACATGCACATTTCATTCTATCTTCCCTAGCAGATTATCCCCTCTATCATCCCTATCTCTAATATTTAAACTCTCCCCAGCTACAAATTTTCCCCTACTACCTACAAATATATCCCTATGTCTCCTACTCTTAAAAACTCTTCACTTGATCTGATGATTCCCACTAGGACTAGAGCTTTCTTTTCTTCTAAAATCACTTCACCTGATCATATTCTTTCATCATTACATGTTTCTCTATGTCTTAGGATAACATTTCCCCCCACAAACCCTGACCTTCATTCTCACTATGATGCCCACTGTATCCACCCATCTCTTCATTCCTAGACTATTAACTCTGCATTGGTACACCCTCCTAA
Source organism: Potorous gilbertii (assembly GCA_028658325.1). Taxonomy (NCBI): domain Eukaryota; kingdom Metazoa; phylum Chordata; class Mammalia; order Diprotodontia; family Potoroidae; genus Potorous; species Potorous gilbertii. The sequence goes on along the minus strand of CM053769.1, from coordinate 340,267,313 downwards.
CTCATATCTACACTATCCTCTGTTCTCAAAATCCTCAGTCCTCTTAACCTATATTCTTTGAGAAAGTTGTGTAGGCTAGATACTTCTACTTCTCCTCCTTTACTCAACTCTAAATCTTCTTCAATATGGCCTTTGAATTCATCATTCAACTGAAACTCCTTTCTCTCAAAATTACTAATGATTTTTTAATTGTTGGATTGAATGCCTTATCCTTCCTCAGTACCCTTTGCAGGATCTTCATTCAGGTTGTGGGCATAACCCAAGGCTTTGTCACTGACCTTCTTGTCTTCCCTTTCTATACCATCTCACTTGGCAATTTCTTCAGCTCCCTTGAGTGCCATTATCACTTCTATTCAGAAGATTTCCAGATCTATATACCCTTCCTTAATCTCTCATTCTCATACCATCAACTGCATTTTGAACATCTCAAATTTCATGTTCTATAAATATCTCAAACTTATTATGTCCAAAACAGAACACTTTATATCCCCCCTCCAAAACTTTACCCTCCTCATAACTTTCCTATTACTGTTTGGGCACCAATATCTATCCAATAACCTCAATTCATAAATTCAGTATCATTCTCAGTTTTACTCCTGTCTTCCTCACATATCCAATTAAGATTTTTCTTTCTACCTTTACAACCTATTACATATACATATTTCTCTCTCTCCCTTAACAAAGCCAGCCAACATCTTGCTTCAGGAACTCATCATCTCACATCTGGACTACATCAATAAACTTCTTCCTGCCTCAAGTTTTTCCTCATTCCAATCTATCCACCTCAACTAAGCTGCCAAAGTGATGTTCCTAAAGCAGGGATGGGGATCCTGTAGCCTGAAGGTGTTATGTGGCCCTCTTGGTCCTCAAGGTGGCCCTTTGATTGAATCCAAACTTCATAAACCTTGGGCCACATGTGGCCTTGATGCATGTTCCCCACTCCTGTAAAGCATAGGTTTACCCACATAAATTCCTTGAATGATAAACTCTAGCTCTCTTGTAATTACCTCTAAGATTGAATGTGAAACTCTCTATTTGGCATCTAAAGGCTTTTACAACTCAGTCTCATTCAACCTTTTTGTCTTCTTATACTTTTCTCTCCCTCACATACTCTATAATCTAGCTATAGTGGCCTGCTCCTTGTTTGTTTCTTGCCTTTTTTTTCTTTCTATCCCTCAGAAATTGAATGTTCCCCTTCATTACCTCCACCTCTTGGCTTTCTTCAAGACTCAGCATAAATCTCATATTCCCCAGAGGGAATTGCTCAAGAATCCCTCTGAGATCTTTCCCATTTGCACTGTATATATCATATATGTAAAGAGTTATTTGAATGTTGTCCTCCCCATTAGAATGTGAGCTCCTTGAGGGTAAAGATCCTGTTTTGGCCTTTCTTTATATCTCCAGTGCTTAGTACAATGTCTGAAACATAAGAAGTGCTTACAAAATTCCTGTCACTTGGCAATAAATGGTAGAGCTAGAGACTACAGTTGAAAATTTGAAAAAGTTTTCTATACTTATTGTCTCAGTTTCTCCTCATTCCTCAAACATTCATGCTGGCTTATGACTCTACAGTTCAAATGAAACTAATACCATGCTCAATCATTCATTCATTCAACAAACATTTATTATGTTCTACATCTCAGGTATGATGCTATGCTATAAAGAGAAAAAATAAACTGCCTACTTCAAGGTGCTGATGCTCTGCTCTTATGTACTAGATACAATGCCCTTTTCTCAGTCCTCATTGCTTTTGGCCATTCTTAAGTGCATGGCCCTATTAAGCAACACCCTCCTCCTGGATACTCACTCTTTCCTTCCCTTGGCTTCCATGATTTTATCTCCTAGGTCTCCTACTTGTCCGACTCTTCCTTCTCATTCTAATTTGCTTCCACTAAAGATGAGTCCCCAAAGGCTCTGTACTTGGCACCTTTCTGTTCTTTATGTATATTCTCTTACTTATTCCAACAGCTTTCACATATTAGTAAAGTTGACACTGGGTGTAGCCTTAATTTTGATCTTGAACTCCAATTCTGCACCATGTTAGAAGTCTTCACCTGCATATACCATAGGCATCTTAAATGTAATATGTCCCCATATTACCCATTATTGCTTCCCTTTATCTATCCCTTTTTCAATCCTTCCTATTTCTGTTGAGATCACCATCACCTTTACAGTCATTCTGTTACTCTTCACACTTCTAACCAATCAGTTACCAGGTTTTGTTGATCTTGTCTATATAATCTCTTTGCATTAATCCCTTCCCACCCACATAATCACTGCTTTAGTTCAGGATGTCACCACCCTTTGCCTGGACAGCTTCCCTTCTTCCAAACTTCTACCTTCTTCAAATCATATTCTACATAGCTGGAAAAGTAATATTCCTACACATAGGTCTGACTATGTCACTCTCCTATTGAAAAATGTTGAGTGGTTTCCATTATGCTTTTAGGACAAAATTAAACTCCCTGGACTAGTATTTAACACCTAAACATTGTATCTCACACTTATCTTTGCACATATTTCTTATTAACCTTCCTTCACAACGTTTATACTCCAGCCAAACTGGCCCTCTAGCTATCTCCTGAAATCAACATTCCATCTCTGGTCTCCATACATTTGCTCAGATTGTCTCCAAAGCCTGGAATGTTCTCACTTTTCACCTCTGCCTCTTGGAATTCCAGTTCCCTTCAATACTTATTTCACGTGCCACTCATCTCATTTCCATCCTCTATGGATTACTATATCTATTCTCTTTCATCAAATCACCTTATATTTACTCATCTGTGTATATGTTATGTCCCCAAGTAGAATGTAAGATCCTTGCAGGCACAACCTTTGATTTTTTGTCCTTATCATCAGCACCTAAGATAGTACCTTATACAGAGTAAGCATGTAAAAAATGTTTGCTAAATTCATCTATTGCAGAAACTCTTTTCATCATTTTGAATATCTTTATGATATGTCAGGAGAAACTATGTGCAGAAACTACCAAGATCCTCTTAAACTTGTCCCTCAAATGAATTATTGAGTTATGTCCTTTTGGCAACATGCACCTACAAAGGGCTTGTGTCCACAGACAAACTCTGAAAGTACAGATTTCCTCTCATCACTGCCACTTTCACAGAAAAAAAGGTCAACAGTTTAAATTGTTCAATCAATTGACCACATCATTTTGATGTCTTGATATTTTCTGGCCGGTGATGATGATCTCTTTCCAATAAATTGTCAAACAAATACTGAGAGTCTAAGATATAGAGAGGATAGGGCCCAAACCCTAAATGCCATAAAAGGTAAAAAGAGAGAGTCACATTTTGGGCTACTATAAGGATGAGTCAGGAAAGTTTGCTGGGGGTGAGCTGGACTTAGGAGAATGGGAAAGATTTGGCAAAGTGCAAGGCATTTCAAGCCATAGGAACAATATGTTCAAAGGAATTAGACAAAAATGATCACAGCGTGTTCATGGGATAGTAACAATAATAAGTTAACTAGAGCAGAGGAAGTGTAAATGGCTACACTTCACCTAACAAGCCCCTTGGAGGGTTTTCTGGATACAAGTAAGAGGGTGAGAGGTCTTTACAGGCCTACCAATATGAGAAAGAGAAGAACACAGAAGAAGAGCCAAGTTCTTGTGGCTAACCATTTCCCCAAAGGACTCTTCTTCCAATGGGCCCCCTTGCCTACTAGCTCCACCTTTTGCAATTTTGAACAAATCATTTCCCTCTCTTTTGGCTTTAATTTCCTCATCTGTAAACCTAGAAGTTTGGTGATCTCTAAGGTCCTTTCCAGCTCTAAATCCCATAATTCCAAGTGCTAACATTTTCTATCTTTATAACTTTGAGTAGTTCATTTAACTCTTTGGAGTCTCATTTTCCTCATCTGCGAAATGTGACAAATATACTACCTACTTCCATAGGGGGTTATGAGAATTATCTGAGATTATGCATGCAAGATGATTCATAACCATGATAACTCATATCAACACAATTTGTTCTGATTAGAAAGTCTGTAAATTCTCTTTTTCTCAAGCTAACTTCTCCAGTACTTCTAGTTACTACGAATTTTCCCTCCTCTATGCCTTTTGTTCATGCCATGTCTCTTGGTTGGAATGTCCGTTCCTCTATTCTCATCTTTACCTATGATGATTTCTATAATACCTACTATTAAGGCCCAACTTATAGGCCATCACACTTGTGAAGACTTTCTTATCCTACTCTCCAGCCCCCACTCCAAACAAAAGTGATTTCTCCTCTCATAGCTCTCCCAACACTACAAAGATAATCTAATCTAATAAAACTAAACACAAGATGTTAAATATAAATAACTTTGATTTAAAAAACAACATTGTACCAATAAAGATAGGTGCTAGAGGTTTGAAAAAGGGCTACTCTGTAGTCCCTATCTAGGGTCAGAGCAACTGTACTGTGATCCTGCTCTGAACCCTGGGAGCTGAGTCCAATAACCTAGCCTACTCCTTCTCTCCTGACAGAGATATGATAGACCAAATATGTAGAATGAGATGCACATTGGTGGACATGGTCAATGTGCAATTTTCTTTTTTCCTTGACTGTTTTTCCTTTTATATTGGAGGGGTAATGGAGAGAGAAAATAAATGCTTTTCAATTAAAAAAAAGAAAATTGAATTAAAAAGTAAAAAATATAGCAGAAAAACTAGAAACTATGCCAAACGAAGATTAGTTAAAAGAACTGCAGTATTCATTGTGGAAAAAAGGAAACACTTACTAGGCAGGGAGGGGTATGCATGATAGTTATCTTTAATTATCTGAAAAGTGGTCCCAATGTAGAAGAGTTTAAATGTTTTCTACTTGACTATAGAGGGAAGAACAAAGAACCATGGGTAGAAATTGCAAGGAGACAGATTTGACCTCAATGTAAGGAAAGTCATTCCAATAATCAGATTGGTCCAAAAGTAGAATTGGGCCTTAAGAGGTGCTAAGTTCTCCATCATGGGGACAAATGAGAGGCCTAAGAGAAGGCTGAATGACCACTTATCAGAGATGCTATAGAAGAGATTCCTGTCACTGGATGTCCTCTGAGGTTCTTTCCAATGTTGAGAGTCTATGATTCTATGGTTAATTTTCTCTACTATTCATTTGGTACTTTCCCCTGGTATCAGTTGATCTTATTCAACATATTGTACTGTAACCTCCATGAAGTCACAAGAACATGTAACCTCTTCAACATCTAGCACATTGAGTTTGCCACACTGGAGCAAAATCCCTGGTCTAGTTAGGCAATCTTGTTGAGCACATGCTGTCCACCATTTTTTATAGATGCTGAGAAGGGATGAAACAAAAGAAAGTCAAGCACCTGCCGCAGGGTGCTTATAATCTAATGAGGAAAAAAAAGACATGCAAGTTGAATAATAAGGGAACAACAGAAAACAGCAAGAAATCAAATTCCAGAACAGTGCAACAGGAATTTAGAAGAAAGAAAACTCAACATAGAATGGACTAGAAAGGGAAGGCATCTTGAAGGAGGCGGTATTTGATCTGAGCCTAGAGGAAAAGGTAAAAATATTGATATAGAATAAGGAGAGAGTTTATTCCAGAATGGAGACCAGCATGAGCAAAGACTTAGAAAGTACATGGCACTTTCTGGGGCTTTCCGGTGCCACTGTTGCAAAAAATAGAGAGTTTGTATAGACAAACTATAGGAGATAAAATTAGGGAGTTAAAGTAGATTTAACATTGTCTGAACTGCCAAATTTTATCCATTAGCTTTGTTAACCCCAATCTAAGGCTGAGGTTGTGATGAAACAGAGTCAAGATTGGACCTAGAGTCACAGGAACCTGGTTTTAAAGTCTAGCTTTGTTTCTTATTACCCATTTGATTCTGAGAAAGCTAATTCCCTTCTTGTGGCTTTGGGTTCCTCATATGTAAAATGAGAATGGATCAGATGATTCACAATGTTTTTTCAGAGTTAGATTTAAGGGTTCAATGTTATATAAAAAACTCTGTGGTGGGGCCATATTAATAATTGGCCAGGATGTTTACCTGCACAGAGTAAAACAGAATCATGGGTCCTACTTAGGAGCCCCTCAATAAATCAACCTGGATGGTACTCATCAGTTTATCTCTAGCTATAAAACCCCATACCTGGATCCCCATTTTCCAAACTAATCATCTGAATAATCAGAGTGGTCTAAAAGTCAACTGGGCAGTACCCTAGGAGTTCTTGCCTGTCAGATGAGGAAAGATTGGCCATGATGACAAAAATTATTCCTTTGGGCCTAGAATTGCCTAACTGTAGCAAGAAGAAAAGGAGGGCAACTTGGCTCAGAGCGAAAGAAAAATACATGGTGAAATGATTGTTTCAGTTTACTGATTTTGAATACACTCATTCCATATACTTCAAACCCAACAAACACATTTTAGCCTAAACTCCACAAATTTCATGTTCTGCCCCTCCTCCCTTAACTGTTCCTGGAGAAACAATTGCCTAAGCTTTGGGAACAGTTTATTCCATTTCATAGAATTCCATCTATGTACCCAAAGAATATCCCAGTTTTGCTAGTGTATGTTTCTGCTTAATTTATGAACAAAGGTCACAGGAAATAGGTTACTACTTTGACTCTGGAGTGGAAATTACAATTGAATTGGTGTATCCATGATTTCTCAGCCTACAGAGTAGGGCTTTGAGTGAACAATAATTGGAAGAGGTATTACCTTTTCTACTAATAACTCTAATGATAATTTTACCTTGTAGGTGTGTGTGTCGCTTTACCACATTAATAACATTGGCTCACAATTTTCAAGCATTTTAAGGTATGCCTGTGAGGTAGATAGTGCAAGTGAAATGGAACCTGCTAGTAAAAATAACAAAGAACTGAGTATCTCTTTCCAGTAAATATGGAGAGCAAAGTGAACCCTGAAAAGGTCTGCATGCAACCCAGCATGTTTGTATTTCTGATAGAGTCCAATAACTACTTCTGCTGGAATTACAGACTGATTTCCCTCGTATTAGATAAGGGAAGGGGTCTTGGAAAATGCCAGTTTCCAAATAAATAGAAAACGAAATATTCTTTGAAAATTTGAAGAAATGCTTGTTTGTTAAAGGAAAAAAAATACAGAATAAAAGTAATCTGAAGAAGCAAAGGGGTATCTTGACCTTTGCCTAGAGGTTATAGGGTAAAATAATATGAAAACAAGAAGAAAGGGAAGAAACACCACTATACATTTGGAGATAAGGAACAAAAATGAGGTTTTTCCCAAAGAGGAAAGAGCTAGACCCTTTGAGGAGAAGGCAACTGATCAGCCTCAAGGAATGATGATACAAAACTACAGGTACTGTCTGCTGATAAATTTTCCTATCTAAGTAAGAAAATATGAGTTCTGACAGTTAGTAGCTTTCTGATGAGGGGTACCAAAGTATACTATTTAAAAACCTGAAAATAACAAATAGATCTGCTATTGAGGATAAGACAGGATATCTAAAGTCTTGTCAAATGGGATAATTATTGCCAGCTTCTGGTGATTATGGACCCAAGTAATGCCAGATGGAATCTAGAAAGCATTGGTAAATAATACAAGGTCTTGGTCAAGACACCGAAGAACTTAAAGATACTGGTGGTGTTTTAAAGATGATCTAAGGTAAGGACTTCATAAGACAAAGGCAGGATTGGAAAGTTAACAACTAGTTAAAGATCTGGTATCTGTCACTGGGATTTGGATAGAACATAATTACAATGTAGAAGACTAATAATAAAGATGCTCAGAAATTCAAAGCAGACAAAATTTTTAAAAAATAACCAGCAGTATGAAACAGGTTTCATATATCTACATACAAAGGCACAAATTATATGAACAAACAAAATTAAGTAGACATCTTAATACAAACAAGCCTATGACTGTAAAATGCCTCTCTCTGGATGGATATACTTTGTTCAAAAGAAACGGGATGAGATACTTTTTGTTTTTGTTTTTATGAGGAGAAATGATAAAATTGTGTATTGGTGTATACTACAGAGTTACCTGGATGGAACGGAGAAATAAATTTAGGAGTTTGGAAAATAGAACATAAGTCTAGCACTGAGGCATTATATGGTACTGCTAGGGAAATTCAGTTATTCAGACATCCACTCTTTCTACCAAAGGCAAAGCAATTAATAATTTCTTGACTTGTATTTTCATTCTTCAAAATGAAAAGGGATCAATGACAAAAATTCTATTTTTAGTCTCATGCTCACCGGCATGGAAGAATTGGTTCCTGGGATGGAAATCTTAGAATTTTTAAAGAGAGGAGGAAAGCTTGATATAATCTGACATGTGCCTTGCATTTGAGGAGAACAGCTTTTCAAAGGATTCAGAGAAAGGACTGATAGTATCCCATAGATTAAGATTTGGCAGGGAAAGTAAGCCCAAGAGATGGGAAGCTTTCAAAAATGAAATTCTGAAAACTCAAGGAGAAAAACTCTGGAAAAAAAAAGGGAAAGGTGAAGTTTTCAAAAGAAACTGATATGGGTGTACAGAAAATTCAGTGATCAAATCTGATTTTTAAAAACTATAGAGTAAATAAAATCAGGAAGGATGGCCACAAAATTGGGGGGTGTTCCTACAAGTATATTGTCAGGAAAGCTAAAGCTCTGAGAGAGAGGAGGCAGGTAAGGAAAAGTAAAGATTCAAAAATATGTTTTAAATGTTATATTGGGGAAGAAGGAAAAATCAAAGAAGGAAAAGGACTTCTGCTTGGGATGCAGGTAGCAATGATAATGGAAAGAAGTAAGAGCTCCTAGTTTGATTCCGTGTATTTTCTTTTTTCCAAAGAGGATGTACTTTTGATTTAAAAAAAGAGAACAAAAATGGATGCTTGGGAATTGATACTCAAAATATTTAAGAAGTTAATAAGAGAATAGATAACTGTCTCTAATGAATTCATGTCACCAGGCCAGATGAACTATACCCTTGGGTACTAAAAGGACCAGCAAATTTAACTTCTGGGCCCCATCAGTAAGTTTTGAAAGAGACAGAGAATGATTTTGCAACAGAGGGAATGGGAAAAGTCCCACATTATTAGAAAAGGGCAAGTGTCCTGATTTTTAAAAAGAAGAGATTAGTCTTCAAACTACAGTCTATTGACCTTGACTTTGACTCCTGGAAAACCTCTAAAATGTTCTATTAAAGGGCTGGTTAATAAAAAGCTAGAAAAGGAAGCAGTAATCACAAAGAGCCATTTTGTCAAGAACAGGTTTTGCCCTATTAAGCTCACTTTTGTTTTACTGGACTGGTTGACTAGATTGGTAAATCAAAGGAAATCTGTAGGTATTCATTAACTAAATTTTAGCCAATAAAACAAAGCATCTCTCATATTGTTCTTTTGGGAAAGATGCACATCTATGGGCTTATAATAGTGTAAGTAACTGGATCTGGACTAGTTAATGGCCAGATTCAAAGATTAATCAGTTAATAGCACAGCATCAGCTGTTAGAAACATCTCTAGCAAAAAAAAAGACCTGAGCTCAGCCTTATTCAGCTTAATTTTATTATATTAATATAATTATTTTATTAATATTTTTAGATAATTAGATAACAGAATAGTTGACAAATCTATCAAGTTTATAAAGATAAGAGCTAACACAATAGATAGAAATCATGATCTAAAAAAGTTATTTCCAAAATGGTATTTGGAGCCAAATCTAATAAATTTAAGAGATAAATATGACATGTTATTTTTGAGTTTATAAAATTGTGACTTCACAAGTATAGGATGGAGGAGCTGTGACTAGGTAGTAGTACAATTGAAATCTATCTGGGGGCTTGAGTAGATTATAAATTTGATATGAATCGAGGGTGAAATATGAAAGCCAACATATGATATTAGACTGTATTAAGAAAAGAGTAGTATCCATTTCTAGGAAGATGATTGTCCTACTGTACTCAGCCCTGATCAGAGCACTCCTAGAATATTTAGTTCTGATAAAATAGATGCAGAGCCACCCTTGCTGCAAGTGGGTTCAAGTCACCTAAATTTTCAATGCTCTAGACAGCTCTCTAAGGCTAAAAGCTGCAAAGGTGATGACTGAATTGATACAGAAAATTTCCTCACTTAGGAAATTACAAATTTATTTCCTAACCCATTGAGGAGGAGGAGAGTAAGTAAAGAAGGGAAACCAAGATAGTAAGAGGCTTCAGGTTCATGTCATTTGAAGACTGGTTGAAGGAATTGAGAATGATAATGCTGCAGTAGGGGATCTTGAACTGGAGCCTGTAAACTTTAAAAAAAACATATTTTGATAACCAGTATAATTGATTTCCTCTATAATCCTAAGTATTTTATGCATAAAAATATTCTTAGAGTTATAGACCTCACTAGACTGCCAGAGGTTTCAGTGGTTACATACACACACATATGCACACACACTAAAATCCCCTTCCCTAGAGAAGAGATGATTTGGTGGGGTAGGGTGGAACATTAAAATAGTTTATTCTTGACAAAAGAGCAAAAACTATTCATAATTAGAATTATCCTAAAGTGCAGTAGAACTAATTTGAAAGGTAAAATATTTCTCTTTACCAAAAATCTTCAAGAAAATGTTGGATGACTGCTTGTTCAGTATGTTATAAAAGGGATTTGGGTTCAGCTCATACGCTGAGGTAGGCAGTTTCTAGGAGCCATTACAATGCTGAGATTCAGTATTACTATTGCCATTTTGTAAATGAGGAAATTGACTTCCAAAGAGGCGAGATGATTTGCTCAAGAAAACACAACAACTTTTTGGGGATGCTTTTTTGAAGTACTTTGGCATCCACTCTCTTGTTTAATCCAGAAAGTGGCCCTAAGCATAGCAAGACAGGGGTTCATATTCATACTTGATGGTTGAGGAAACTGAGGCATAGGACAGATATATAGCATTACAAGTCAGAGACAAAGCTGAAACAGATAGTGTATCATTCAGTCCAGTACATTTTCTATTTGCACATAGAGGGTACTCAATTATTATTTCCTAAGTAAATGAATGAGAGAATTATGTAATAACAGAATGTCAGAATTGGAAGAGACCAACAGAAACCATCAAATTCAATCCATACCTTCCAAATAATCCTTCCTCCAAAACACCTAACAAGTGGTCAACCAAACTTGGGGATCACATACACACAAATTTTATTTCATGACACTACTCTGCTTTGTGCAGCTAGATGGCACCAGTCCTAGAGTCTGAACTACTCATTTTAATGAGTTCAAATCCTACCTCAGACACTTACTAGCTGTGTGACCCTGGGCAAGTCACTTAACTCTGTGTGCCTCAGTTTCCTATCTGTAAAATGAATTGGAGAAGGAAATGGCAAACCACTCTAAAAGAAAACCCCCAAAGGGGTCACAAAGTGTTGGACACAACAGAAACAGCCCCAACAACTATTACCTATCTCCCCAAACTTCTGTTCTCCAAGATAAACATATCTGCTTTAATCAACTCAGTTTCACATGAAATGGACTAGAATTCATTATTTTGGTTGTCTTCCTCCGGACATTTCAAGCTTTTTAATATCCTCCCTAAAGTATGCCACCCAAAGTAGGTGTTATTTTTTCCTTTCAAATGGTTTATGTAATTTAGTATCTTCCAGGTCACATCTTCAACAGGATGGAAGACTAGATATTTTCTTTCATACAATCCCTTAAAACTCTCAAAAATAGAAATGACATGCTAAAGATAAAGCAATTCCAGTTGTATCCATAGTCTAGAAGACCAAGAACCCAAGAAGGTTAAAAACTCCATGAAGTAACACATAACTCATACTCAGCACCCCATCCCTACTACCCACTGAACTTTGAGTTGCAAGGATGCAATAGTCAACCGGACCCAAGGGCTTTCAATAGAAAGTAACCCCACATCCTCACCCATGTTTTCTTGTTCTAATTTCATGAAACACCAAATTCCAAACTACAGAAATTTTCTGAGGTCTCAATAGCCAGCATTGTGGTATCACTTTGTGGGGCAACAGGGGTCTACAGTAGAGTGGAGAATGGAGAGAACTGGGCAGACCATGTGTCTGGGCTTATAGTTGAGCTTACTTCTATACCCCCATTCTCCATTTCCTACCAGTTCTACGGAAATCAAAGATCCACATTCCAAAGGTCAGAAATTTGCCAATGATGCAATCGTGGCAGCATAGCACTGCTCTGTACCAGTAGGCCAGAGAACTGAGGAAGAGAAGGAATGTGATAGGACATCGTGTGTATAGAGTGGTATAATACTTCACTGTGAGGGAAAGAGACTAGTATCCAACTAGGGTCAATCCTGGCCTCTTCAAAAGCTATTTGAATCAGAGACCCAGGCTAGAGAACCATGAATTTCCAATATAGGAGAAAGGTGAGATACTTTGAGATGCAGCCCCCAAGGAAACTATTATGAGAGGAGAGAAAGTCAGAAAGTGAGCAATAGGGAAAGATAGAGTGGAAAAGAGAATGAAATTGCCACCTATCTCTTAGAGTTGTTGTGAGGGCAATATTTGTAAGGAACTTAGTCCAGTGACTGGTACATAGTAGGTGCTTAATAAATGAACATTTCTTCCTTCTCTCTTTATACCCCACAAACTTTTTTAGGTTCTTTTGCACTTGTTTCATGTCTTTAGTGGTAGTGGTGCTGGTGGTAATGGTGGTTTTGTGTGTGTGTGTGTGTGTGTGTGTTATGTTTGAGTCATACTTCCTAAGTTGTAAAGATATCAGAGTCCAAAGATCATAATATATACTTTTATTTTCCCATTCCCATAGCATCTAGCACCATGATGGGCTGGTCATGTGGCAGCAGTAGTGGCACAAAAGTGCTCTCTCTAAAGTTACTTGTGATCTTAGTTATCAAATCCAAAGACCTTTTCTCAATTCTCATTCTCCTTGATCTTTCAGCCTTTAATAATGTTAATCACTCTCTTCTCTGAGACTGTCTTTTCTCTAGGTTTTCAGAACACTGCTCTCTTGTGGCTTTCCTGCTACCTACCTGACTGTTCTTTCCCTGTCTACTTTGCTAACTCCTCCTCCACATCACCCCCTCTAATTGTAGGTACATTTGTGGGCTCTGTCTTGAGTCCTCTTCTCCTCTCCCTCTATCACTTTACTTGGTGACCTTATCAGACCCCATGGATTTAATTGCCATCTCTATAATTTTCAAATCCATCTTTCCTGGCCCAAATTCTACTGATGTCTAATCTTGCATATCCAGCTGCCTCTTAGACATTTCAAATTGGATGTCCAGGACACACCCTAAACTCATTATATCCAAAACAGAAGTCATTATCTTCCCCCCTACCTTTCCTCTGTTCCTACCTTCGCTATTCCTGTAGAGGGTAACATATCTTCCTAGTTCCTCAGGTTTACAACCTAGGAGTCATTCTGGATTTCACATCATCTCACCCCCCTATACCCAAGCTGTTGCGAAGGCCTCTTGATTTCACCTTTGCAATGCTTTGAATACGCCTTCTCTTCTCTAACATTGCCTCCTCCCTGGTTTAGGCCTTCATTGCCTCATGCCTGCACTATAGGAATAGCTGTTGATGGGTGTGCCTGCTTCAAGTGTCTCCCAATTCCAATCCATCCTCCATTCAGCCATGAAAGTGATTTTCCTAAAACACAGGTCGGACTATGTCACTCCCCTACTCAGTAAACTTCAGTGGCTCTCTATAGCTTCCAAGAGCAAATATAAAATGCTTTATTTGGTATTTAAAGTCTTTTATAATATAGCCACTTTCTACCTTTCCAGTCTTCTTACACCCTTACTCCCAAACACATACACTTTGATCTAGAGACATTGACTTCCCTGCTGTTCCACAGAAAAGTTATGCATCTCTTGGTTCCAAGAATTTTCTCTGGTGTTCCTAATACAGGAATGCTCTCCTTCCTCTGTTCCAACTACTGAACTTTCTGGCTTTCTTTCATTCCCCAATAAAATCCCACTTTCTATAGAAAGCCTTCCCTAACCCTTTGGGGCTTTCCCTCTTTTTAATTATTTCCTTTTTTATCCTGTATATAGCTTGCTTTGTATATATTTGTTTGCTTGTTGTCTCCTGCATTAGATTCAAAACTCTGAGGCCTGATACTGGTTTTTTGCCTCCTTTTGTATGCCCAGCCCTCAGCACAGTGCCTGGCATATAGTAGAAGCTCAACAAATGTTCATTGAATTTATCAAATTGAATTTATATAGCACTTTTATATTTGTAAATCACATTACAAATATGTATCATTTTATCCTTGGTAACATTATAATCCTCATTTTACAGTTGAAAAAACTGAGACAGAAAGAAATTAAGTGCCCAGTGTCACAAGCTAGTGAGATCAAACTTGACTTCAGGTCTTAGGGACTTGAGGTCCAATGATCTATCCATTGCATCCCCTGGGTGTCTCTCGTAGTGAAAGCAGGAGATTTCAGATAAAGAGCCTATGTGCTGGTATCCCCAATATGTTAAAAGAACAGGAGAAAGGTCTTCAATGAATTGGGTGGCTTCTTAATGGAAGAATTAGGGGAAAATATGGACAAAAATCACAGAGGATAGATGAGAAGGTGTGGTTGGATTGCAGCCTCTACTAATGAAGACAGCACTCACACTGATGAGACCAATCATGAATCCATTAAATTATATCTATCATAATACTGGAAAGTATTTTCCTAAGAACTTGTAGGAGACTTTATCTAAGAGCATTCTAAGAATAAAAAGATTAGAAAAGTGTGTCACTTCTTAGAAAAAAAACTTTCTAAGGTCCCTTGTGACTTTGACATTGAATGGCCCAATTGTCTTAGATTCAGTTCAAGCATTCAAGTCCTACTGTTGCCTCTCCCTAGTTGTACATCCTTTGGTGCATCTCACAATTTCTGAAAGGCCTAGTTTCCTCATTTGCAAAATGTACAAAATAACATATGTTCTACCTAACTCAAAAGAATTGTGACAAAGATCCAATAAGGTAATAGAATAAAAATCACTTTGTAAATTGTGAAATGCCAGCTATATTATCTTTTAATTAATACATATGTAGTATAGTTTTCCTTGGTATTTAGCCTTAAAAAAGTCTTACAGAGTAATTAGAATAACCCAGGCCTGGAGGCCACAGATTTTCCCCCCCTGGAATAGTCTATGCTACCTCTGTGACCTTGGACAAATCATTTCCCTTTTTCAGACCTCAGAATTTAGACCTCTTCTGGAAAAGGAGAGGTATAGGACAACTGATTTTGAGGTCTCTTGTAACTCAACATTCTATGATTCTTATTAGCTTATGAACTATATGGACAATTTATAATGGTATTACCAATCAGTGCTATGAAACGGCATTACTGACCGGAAAATAGGGCAAATCTTGGTCTATTTCCTCCCCATCCAAAACACCTTATTCATTCTCTGATGTCAGGTTCCTACTGACCTCCCAGTATAGTCAGTTAACAGGGTATCTGATCAAAGTATAGGTATCCAAGTGTACTGAAATGACAAGGCATCTTTACTTACATTTGGTCAATCCCTGTACAAGCAGAGATGACAATGAATAGACAATGGTCTCTGCATGAAATTACTCTAAGAGGAGGCCTAGAACCTAATAGTATGAATATGCTACTTTGTTTAGGGAATCTGGGGCTATCTCAATGCCACCCAGAACCCAGGAAGATAATAGGTAAAGTAATTCATCATGAGCATAAGGACAAATAAATGTGGTCAGAAGAAGAAAAGAAGACAAACCAAATTTTGGAAGTAAAAGAACTGAAGTTCAATTCAATTCATTTTATGGATAATAAGACCAGAGAGGGGAAATCAAATGGATCATTGGATTTATAATTAAAAGGGATCTTACGATAAAGGATCACTGATTTAGAACCCAAAGGGTCATCTAAGACCAACTTCAACCCTCTAAATTTTACAGATGAGGAAAATGAGACCCCCCCAAAAAATAAGATGAATTTTAAAAACTCACATAGTGACTGACCGAGATAGGATTCAAACCCAAGTCCTCTGAGTCCAAATCTAGTGTATAACATGGGTTATTTTGTGCATTTTGCAAATGAGGAAACTGAATATTTCAGAAATCAGAATGTATCTAGTCATATTCATTTTAAAAATTATAAAATTGAGACCAGACAGATTTCCGACCAAAGATTGTCCGAAGTCATCAAGGTAATTAGTAGCAGAAACAGTTTATAAATTTCTCTGAATCCAAATATTATTGAATGTGCTGGCCTCTTACTAAAGCTTAGCCAATCCCACCACAATAAACCCTCCAAATTTGAATAGGACATACCAGGGAACAGAATAAATTCTCTAACCTAAGAACCACAGAACAAAAGACTTGCTGCCCTGGGTCATAGAATACAGATTTATAGTATACACATTCTCCCAAGATGATCTAATCCAATTGTCTCTTTTTATGTATGAGGAACTGAACCCCAGAGAAGTGAAATAAGTTGACAAAAGTCACACCAGAAAATAAATGGCAGACAGAACTTAAACTCAAATTCTCTATTCAAAATCTAGAATAACATGGAAGAATCATCTAGCTTAGAATTCTATCCCATGGGCCACCATTGCCTTCAGGATACTGTAGTTTTCCTAGATACAGTGGCAGCTATTAAAAACTTTTTATCTCCTCATACATCTCAGCCTTCCACCAGCCCTCTTAACTGAGAACCTTGTCTCTTCCTTCACTGAGAAAATTGAGGACATTTGTTACAAGCTCTCTTCTCTTCTCATCACGTCCATACCCTATAACACCATTCCCTGATCTCTCCTCCCTTCCCCCAGTCTCTAATAATGAGGTATCTTTTTCTTTGCCAAAACTAGCCCTTCTACATGGATCCTTAAGAAACTTTCACTAGACCCTACCATCTCCCAGTCTAGTACCCTCTACCTCTCCTTTCTTTCTCAGCCAAATTCCTAGAAAAAAAAATCTGCTTGTGCTCGCTACGTCCATTTCCTTTCTGTTCACTCCTCAGTGCCTTTTAATCTGGCTTCCAATGTCATTTTTTTCAACGAAACTGTTCTCACCATAGTTACCAATGGTCTCTTAACTGCCACATCAGATAGTCTGTTTTCCATTCTCATCCTTCTTGGCCTATTTGTTTCATTTGAAACTACCGACGATTCTTTTCTTCTGGATACTATCTCCATCTGTGTTTTCTTAACATCACTTTTTCTGATTCTCTTCCCACCTGTCTAATTTTTCCTCCTCAGTCTCCTCTACTGATTTATTAGTCATAACATATCTCATAACTGTGAATTTTTGTCTTTCTTCATATCCTTAGTGCCTAACATAGTGCCTGGTGCATAGCAGGTACTTAATAAATGCTTACTAACTGACTGGGTGTTCCCTAAAGCTCTGTCCTGGGTCCTCTTTTCTTGTCTAGCTATATTCTCTATTTGTGAATTCATAAGCTCCCATAGGTTTAATTAGTGTTTCTATGCAGATGACTCATAGATTTATATATCCAGCCCCAGTCTCTCCCTTGAGCTTCAGGCCTTTGCCAACTATGTATTGGATACTTCAAATTAAATATCTCAAAATATTTCAAATTAGTTATATCCAAAAGACGCTTGATTATCTTTTCCTATCTTGATTAAATTACTTGGGGCAGGATTTAAGCTCAGATCTTCCTGATTTTACACCCAGAACTCTATCCACTATTTTACCTAAGTGCCTCAAGGTCTGGATTATATGATCTTGATCATGGAAGGTGAGGTGGCCTTCTGCTCCCCCTCCCAAGGTCCTTCTTTCTACCTCTTTGTTTTCATTTCACACTTTTGCACTATTCTTGCTTTTCATCATAAAAGGAAAGACCTTCAAATGCACAAGACACTTAAACTATCCCTAGGATCCATACAAGGTTTTGAGAGAGAGGAACTCAATTTAGGTTCTTCTTAGCTGTGATTGGTTAGCAGGGAAGATAAAAGTTAGGGGAAAATGGGAGAAATCTGTTGGATACCAGAAACCTCCAAGTTAAATTTTTATATTTTGGCATCATTTGATTTGAAGTGAATTCATGATTTATTTGGCATAGGTTCCCTCTTCCCAACTAACCCCACGCAGAGTCCATTTAACTGTTCATTTGTTCTCATTCTCATTCTCTTTCTTATTCTCTCTCTCCCCCGCCCTTTCTTTCTCTTTACAATACCCTTCCTGAGGCAAAATTTCACATTGATATCAATCATAATGGTAGAGGTAGATGAGCTTTATTTACTCCTAGGAACAAACAAAACTACCTACTTCCTTTTACCTCAGTTTCCTACCATTGTTATTTACAGAGACAGAGTCAGAGGGGCAGTAATTTTACATAACTATATTCTAGGTACCTTGGCCAGCAAAAGTGAGGCCAAATAATCTTGCCCTCTCAAGCAGAGTCAGAATTACTGGGAACATAAAATTCCCTTGCTGACACAGCTCCCTTACATGTCAAACAATACCCCCGAACCCTTATCCCCTCATCACTTCCCAACTCTAGGAGAAGTCACCCATGGATAAGGTTTTTGGCCTGGTGATCTGATGCAAAGTTCCAAGGATTAGACTAGCCCGTGAGTCAGCCAAGCTGAGTGCTCAGCAGTAAAGGAGAGTCCCTTTGCCAATCCTACCTACAGAGGAAATGGCCAGCCTAACGTCACTCAGCCATTTAGGACTTGAACCCAGTTCTACTTTCAAGATCAATTTCCTTCCTATGTCTGTTCTTTGTTGACCAGACCAGCACACAAGGGCTTTCACGGGTAATTTGGGAGAATTTGGGGGCCAACTTTGGCAATGGAGGAACTAAAGCATGGAAAGAGCCAAACAACCTCATGAGGAATGAGGATGACTTTGGGTCAATCCAGGGGCAGAATACAGTTGATTTGTCCTGTCTGTTGGGTATGTGATATGATAAGTAGACCCAGAATCATAAGAGATTAAGAGAAGTGTAAACATATTTAAGAATAAAGACAGAAATTCACCTGTTTTCCATTCAACAACTCTGGAAATGTGAACAAGGCTCGGGAGGCAGAATAAGAAAAGCTAGGAATAAATCCTGTTGGTTTTGAAAACTCAATCCCCACCAGAAGCAAACAATATTGGAAGAAAACCATCTTGCACCTGAAATGACCCACTGGTTAGTTCTTTGCATCACTGCCTTTTGCCAGGTGCCCCCTGAGCCTGCTCCCTTCTTCTGATTGCAGGTGCAAGGCAAAGCAAAGATCACAGTGACTCAGCCAAGGTGGGGGGAGTAGTATTGCAGGAAATTTCAGCCATCTGTGGCATGCCACATGTACAGCTAGTCTAAGAGAAGAGGGGGAGGTTGCCTTTGAAAGAGCTGATGGAGAGGCCACCCTGCTTCCCTGCATCTGACAAGAAGAGAACAAGGTAGATAGTTTTCTTTTTGACCTTGGCCAAAATTGGTCATCACCATCACCTTGTAGAATAGACCTGTGATTTCACTGGAAAAAGGAACTCATATTAAAGGAAATTTCTACTATACAGATCTGCAAATTCTAGCCTTAGATATTTTCCTGAGGGTACTGAGAAGTCAAGTGATTTGTCCAGAGTCACACAATCAATGAATGTTAGAAATCAGACCGTTCCTTTCTCTATACCATGTTGATTCACATTTTAATTTCTAATGAAATTTCATTAATAATAGAGATTAGGTATTTGCAGCAATCTAAAGTTTATAAAGTCTTTTCCGTCACAAAAATCTAGTGATATAAGAAAGATTTTTAACCCATTGGTACAGATGAGGAAACTGAAGTTCAGAGGAGGTTGGGGGAGAGGTGAAGTGACATGCTCATGGTCATAAGGAACCATTTCTGGGAGCACCTAACTCTGGACAATTATATTAACCTTCTCAATCTTCCTAAGGCTTGGATCTATAGAAACTCATAAGCCTTGAGAGTTGAAATAGAACCTACTATTCAGTTTGATGTCTTCATTTTACAGGTGAGGAAACTGAGGCAATTGAGACTCAAATGATTTCACACAGTCATACAGCTATTTAAAGAGAGAGCTGTACCAAAATTTAGGTTTCTTGGCTCCAGGACCAGAAGCTGTTTTTCCCCAATTACACCATTGTAGTCATCTCTGTTTTATACATGATACATACATTGATGGGCAAGATTGGAGGCAAAATACCCAGTTCAAGGTCAGCCCCTACACAGGTAACTTGGGAACATAGGCTGACTCCTCAAACC
The DNA here is from genome assembly GCA_028658325.1 of Potorous gilbertii. Taxonomy (NCBI): domain Eukaryota; kingdom Metazoa; phylum Chordata; class Mammalia; order Diprotodontia; family Potoroidae; genus Potorous; species Potorous gilbertii. Next base: position 340,247,186 of record CM053769.1, on the reverse strand, counting down.
AAAATTTCATTCACTTAAGTTCCTCCAAAATAGGGCAAGTCCAGTAGCAAATGAATATTGGGCAGTAGGCTAAGAGAGATTGATCTGTCTGTACCTTAACTTGCCAATAATTTGGGAAAGCATGGGAAATGGGGAACAGCATTGTCTTTAGAATAAGAAAGCCTGGTTTCTGAGCTCTATTATACTTTCTAATGGTGACCTTGGGAAGACCTTGCAACTTTTATGAGTCTGATTCCTCATCTATAAATGAGGATGATGATATTTTTCCAGCTTTTGTTGCTGTCATTCAATCATTTCAGTCATGTCTGACTCTTTGTGATCCCATTTGGGGCTTTCTCAGCAAAGAGATTGGGTTGGTTTGCTATTTCCTTCTCCACCTCATTTTCCAAATGAGAAACTGAAGCAAACAGGATTAAGTGACTTGCCTAGGGTGACACAGCTAATAAGTACCTGAGGCCAGATTTGAACTCAGGAAGATCAGTTCTTGATTTCAGGCCTAGCACTCTATCCACCACACCACTTGGCAGCCCTTATTCTGCCTACCCTAGAAATATATTTCAAACATGGCAAGAGAATGAAAGACAGCATGGCCTTGTGAGTAGGGACCTGGTCTTAGAGACAGGAAGGTCTGGGTTCAAGTCCCAACTGTGGCTCATAGTGACTGTTTAACTCCATGCAAGTTGTTTAACCGGAAGGCACTGTTTCCTCCTCTATAAATCAGAATGATAATACTACCTGCACTGAAAACTTCACGGGGGTTGTCGGGAACAACAAGTGAAAAGAAAACTACGACAACAACAACATTTTGGCAATGTCTGTGACATGCCACATAAACCTTCAAGTGATCTTCTCACTTCATAATGGGACTAGAAGTCAAATTTTGGAAGTTTTAACCTTCTCATCTCTGGAACTTCCACCCTAGGGCCTCACTCTCCTGATCAATGAGTTTTTCATGTTATCTCTGTCATAGTTCACTTTACTTCCTAGTCCCATCAAGTCTTCTTGCCAGCTGCCTTGATACCCACTTCCTTTTCAATTGTTAGAGGGAAGTAGATCTTATCCTTTAGCTGTAGATTTAGAGTCAAAGGACCTGGGTTTAAATTTCAATACCATTACTAAATACCTGTGTGACTTTGACCAAATCACTTAATTCATTTTAGCTCCAGCATCCTCATCTGTAACAAGAGGTGAATATAAGCATCATGAAGGCAGAAGACTCTTTGTTTAGGGCTTTGCATTCCTACTATTTGACAGAAGATTACAAGTGGTCGGTGCCTAAAAGTGTTTATTGAATTAAACTGTTTGTTGAATTATGAGTTTGAGGTAGATCAGGGGTTCTTAAGCTGGTGTTCATGAATTTTTTAAATTTATTTTTATGATTGTACTGTAATATAATTGGTTTTCTTCACAATTCTACTATTTATTTTTATGCATTTAAAAACATTATTCTAAGACTCATCTATAAATTTCATCAGACTATCAAAGGGATCCATGACATCAGAAAGCTAACATCCCCTAGGTTAGATCATCTCTAAGATCCTTCCTAAACATGATGATCTTTAAGATTCTAAGTTTAAGTTAATTTTAAGATTAAGTTTAAGAAGGGATGTAGACTATCCTAAGAATCAGAGGATCAGAATGGAAAGATTATAGCTAACTTCTTGGGCCGCAAAATGTCTTCTTATTTGAATCAAAATCATTCAATAGTATCTAATAGTAGAACTACTCTTTGCTCACAAATCTAAAGCACTTTCAAGTTTGTAAATGCGTTCTTTATACTCCTAGGAGATTGTTAGTACAAGAATTATCACCATTTGTTGATAGGAGAAACCAATCCATCTCCACAAACACTGTGCTAGGCACAAGGAACACAAAACTCTAGGCACAAGGGACACAAAACCAACATGAACCAGTTCCTGTGCTTAAAGAGCGTATATTCTATTTGGAAGAGGGGTAAACTGAAGGGAGGGGAAGATAATGATTCCTGTTTTAGACATGTAGAGCTTGAGATAGCCACAGGATATCCAGTTCAAAATATCCATCAAGACAGAATGGACACCAGAGCTGTCTGAGATGCCGGAGAGTCTGCATAGGAATGACAACTGAATTCATGGCTGTTGATGAGGTAGCAAAGACAGAGACAGAAACACAAAAGAGACAGAGAAGGTGTATGTAGAAAGCTCAGAGAAGGCCTATGACTGAGTTTTGGGGGTATCAGTCTCAGAAGGAAAAGAAACTTGCCTATGGTTACACAGCTAGGAGGCTTCAGAGTTGAGATTGGATTGGATGGAAAACCCCCTAATTACTTCTGCACTCTTCTCCAAGGCAGAAGGCTTTGATAGGGTATTTGGGAGTGAGTGGGGGTAGAGGAAGAGTGGTCTAAGGGGAGAGTTTAGCTAGTTTTGTTGGTAGATTCATCTGCAGCCTTCCAGAAGTTGCCCTGCTTAAGCTAGCATTGAATTCTGCCTCCAAATTGTTTCCTAATTATCAGTGTAAAAGGAGCCGAAGACTCTCAAATTCCAAGAAGTGTGTTATATTTGTTCAGTTATGTAACATGCTTCTCCCGGTCTTGGACCAGTCATGTTTCCCCCAGTGGGAAGACGAAGCTCCCAGGATCACCATAGCATTCCCTTTCCTCTACCAAGAAAGATTTTTGTTTTTTGACTGTAGCCTGGTGTGTTTGCTAATGACTTCTGTATCCCGCCCCTGCTCTAGGTCTTGGCAGACCTGAGGAGGCCCCTGCTCTCCGACCTTGAGCAGCTCTGTGATCAGGTTTAAATGAAATGTACAAGAAAGTAAAAGTATTTGTGTACTTCTAGAAATGTGTTTTCAAACCCCTGGCCTGTAAGAGACTCTAGTGAGTATGGATGGGTAAAGTTGGATCTCTGGCCTCTTGCCGTGTTGCCACCTTGAGGCTGCCTGGTCCATGGGGAGATGGCAAACAGCCCCTGTCCTCTAGACTTGTAGTTAGCTCTCTCTAGGGACATTCATTGCCAAACAGCCAGGCAAGGTGGACTGGCTAAATGTATCTCTCCATCTGTGGCCCTGTCAGAAAGATAATTCATTCTGTTTGGTCCATTAAGGAATCAAAATAAGTAACCAGGGATAGAGCAAGATATTAGAACTGTCCCTCCCTGGACCATGTGTCCTCCCTTATCTCTCTCCTCTTCTCCCACTCTCTCTATTTCTCTTACTCCTTTTTCTCCCCTCCCTCTCTCTCTCT
>CM053769.1:340210156-340243463 GCA_028658325.1 Potorous gilbertii | reverse complement strand
ATGCTTTCTCCTGCAAATATGTGGTGGAATACGATAGGAAAAGTTTTCTAAGTTCTCCTCTGAGATGGAAATTCATTAAAAATATTAGTCACTTAGTTAATCAATGCAAATGAGTATCTGGTTATGATATAAGATATTTGCTTTAAGATATAAGATATAATGTGCTGTTGTAAATGACTGTATTTGAAATTTAATTGCACTTTTGCTTTACTTTACATAATGTTTATATGTAAATTGGCCTTAGTAAAAAAAGAATTCTCTTCAGACATTACTTTCTTCCTTTCTACCACAGGCACATAGGTTATACTGTCAGAGGAACTCTACCAAATGACTAACCAATGTTGCCATCCAATTTATCTGAAAATCCATCAGATAGAAAAAAATAGTAGCATAAATAGAAAATAAGTATAAATTGGAAGAAAGTCTTAATTTTACAGTATGATTAAACTTAAAATTTGTTTCTGCAGAATTTTTTGGTGACTGAATTTCACCTAGTCATTCTGTAAAATGGGGAAAATACCTGCCATGAATACTTCAATGGTCGATTCTAAATATGACTTTATTTATCATATGGTCTGTGATGATTTCACAATGTCTTGTTATGCATATCAACAACACTCATGATTTATAAGTAGATTGCCCTTTACACTGCAAGAACACAAATGTTCATAACATCTTAATCATGTGATTACATAGCCAATGTGTAATGATGACAAAGTAAGGAAAGAGGAAATTAAGAAACTTCAGTGATGCATGGTACTGAATACAAATGAGACTGTGCACATGCACCTGATCATCTACTGGGAATCTCCATGTTATCTTGAAAACAATTTGATGACAAGTTGATAAACTGCAAGAACATGTTGTCCTTAGAAGAAGTCATAGTTTGATGTAATTGCTATACAAACAATAAAATTACTGATCAATTAATTATGATGGGTTCAAATTGCTGTAAGAACAAAGCTATAATACTTCAAAGATTTACATGCCTGTTGTCACAGAAAAAAATATGAGTACATATATTTATATACACACACATATGTATACATATGGTATTATTAGCCTGGCAGAGGCTTTAAAAAAGACAAATGAAATTAGGTTGTCCAAGTCCATGTTTTTATGTCTCTCAAGCTGGTAGCATGTGAAACTACAGTCAAAGACTGATTCCCTTCTAAGGGAGCCAGTAGAGAACTGACCTTGATTTGGGGGTTGGGATACCCAGTTTATATATCTAATATCACCCCAGCATTGTTTTACCTCTGGACAGAGTAAATTCCCTCTCCTATCAGACTACCCCCCACCAACCTAACCAGACCCTTCTCAACTTTGGGCCATCTAGACAGAAGAATCTGTCTCCATCCAAGTCTGAGAAGAACACAATGGAGTTTCCATATCTTTGATTAAATCCGTTCAGGCTTGGGTTGGGGTTTGGCCAGGATAAGGAGATTCAGTGCAATCTCATTATCAGCAATGTCCTTCTGAAGAAGAAACTGATCTTTGGAAGAAGGTAGTTGGGGGAAAACTCTGAGTCTCCAAGATACTAAGAAAAATCATTTTTTACAGAATATGTGCAAATATATGTAAAGATATATATCTCTCTATATAGAGATAATTTACATCTCTATGTGTGTATCTACATCTATATATATGTATATATATTATACATATATATATTAACTACAAAAGGTAGCATTAAAGAATTTTTAGCACAACTCATTTGTACCATTGTCACAAATCCACTAAATAGGAAACATTGGCACATTGAATAGAAGGATCTCCTCAGAGCCATGAAAACCTGGGTTGAAGTCCTCCTGCCTTTGACATTTACTGGCTTGTATGATCTTGGGAAAGCTATTTAATAACCTCTCAGTCCTAAATTGCCAAGAAAGAACTGACCTGATGGAAAGAGTTTCTTTATCTGAAATTTCCTTTACCAGGAAAATCACTGGTTTAGTCCTTGTCCCTCTTCCCTATCTACAATGCTCAGTACATAGTACTTAATAAATGCTTTTCATTACATCATTCATTCATTTATTCATTCCTTCAAAAAAGGATTTAAGTAGAGAAGTTAGGAAAACAATACCCAATCTATTTAATATTGTTTATGTTCCTAAGTTTACATGCAGAGTACTTTGGGGTCTTTATGGGAAGTCTCTAATTTCTCCCATTAAACCTTCTTCCCTGTGACTGGTTTGAGAGCCTCTATCCCCAATAGGATCATAAAACATTATTTTTTCTGACATCTTGTAATGCTAATGAGAGTTAAAGATCTTCTCCACCCATTAATGGGCCTGCCCATTAAGGAAAATCAGATTGGAGAATAGTTTTTTTTTTTGGAAGGCCCAAACCTTTTGTTAATTTCTAATAAGGCACTGGTTCTCAAAAGTTATGATGCCCTCTGTCTCTAAAAAGTGTATAAATACTCAGAGATAAAGTTTCACTTTGGGACTTACTTATTAGAAGTGTTTGCTTGTCCAGATGAGACTCTGGGCAGCCACTAAGTAGCCCTCCAGTTTTGAAAACTCAGATGTTGGTGCTTCTCTCTCTGGTAACTATATTTGTGCGGTCAGACATTTGGATCTGTTGATCTGTGATTTATGTATTGCTTATGGTTAGACAGTTGGAAGTCCCATCTATTGATTATTATTTCTTTGTATTTTCTCTGAAGTTCAGGGTGCTGACTTTTTCCCCTGAACTAGGTGAATGATATATGTGCTTGATTAAAGTGATTGTGACCCCCTCAAAAGTGGCTTTCCTTTTAGAAAAACAAATCTAAGAACCTGTACATCAGGTCCTCCTGTGTATATCAGGGTCCTTGCTGTTAGACTTCCATGGCTCAACCTTCTAGTGAAATATTCAATAGGTTCTTTAGGTGACCAAAAAAAAAAATCTGTCTTTGAGGAGCTAGATATATTAGAAGAGCTGTAGCCTTCCTATTCTTCTCATTTAAATGTTTTATGAATCAATTTTGCCTTTATTGCTTTGAGGGATCATAAAGGGGAGATATTCTGATGGTATTAATAGCAGGGTTGTCCATGGTACCTTGGACACCGAGAAGATTGCCTGCCAGGTAGAGACTCAGATCTTTTGGCACATGTCTGTGAATATTCAGGTAACTATAACAAACTGAGCTGATTTTAAAAACCCTACCCTAGCTCTAGGGCATATCCTAAGTACATATCCTTTTCCAGAAATCCTCAGATTCCAGGAATCATCAGATAAGTTAATGGACTTCACCCAGAGGAAATGAGTCTGAGGAATTGCAGGGCAGATCATAGACTGGAGGATCAGAGGATTTAAAAATAGAAAATATATTGGAAATCTACTACTCCAACCCTTTCATTTTACAGATGAGGAAATTGAGGTCCATAATGGTGAACTGACTTGTCCATAGCCACACAAATAATAAGAGCCAAGGTTCAACAATATCCCTCTCCTCTACTGCCTGAAAGTGGCTGCCTTGAAATCATTTTGATTACTTCTACCCAGGAGAGTCAATCTTTTTACCATTATTAACATTTTATAGTCTATGCAACTTTAGGGGGAAAAAAAGAGTGGGAGAGTGTGTAAAATCATTTTGGTACAGTGTCAGAAATAATGGCGTTAGCATCAGAAGGCCTGAGTTTTTGTCCTTGTTTTACCATTAACCAATTCACTTATTCTGACTGAACCTCACCCCACCCTTCTGTAAAATGGGAAAAATACCTGCCATGAATACCTCAAAGGTTGGTTCTAAATGTGGGACAGGGAATGCATGTATCAGGGAGAGATTAGACTAAATCACCATTAAAATTCTTTCCAATTCTGTAATTCTTTGACATGTTGAGATATGAAAGTGCGTATGAAGAAATGACAATACAAGAAATGAAGAGGATAATAGTTGGGAATAACTTTCCCAAATGTTTGGTCATGTTCTTCACTGCTTCCCAGAAAGAGAAGAAGTCAGAAGGACTTAGATCAGAGTACATGGGATGATGATGATGATGATGATGATGAAGAAGAAGAAGATGATGATGATGATGATCATGATGATGATGAAGATGAAGATGATGATGATGAAGATGATGATGAAGATGATGATGATGATGATGATGATGAAGAAGATGATGATGATGATGATGGTCATGATGATGATGAAGATGATGATGATGAAGATGATAATGATGAAGAAGATGATGATGATGGTGATGGTGATGATGATTGATGATGATGGTGATGGTGATGGTGATTGATGATGATGATGATGATGATAATGAAGAAGAAGAAGAAGATGATGATGATGATGATGATGAAGATGATGAAGGTGTCAGTTACTGAAATGCTCTAGATTCAGTTCACAGTCCCTCAATTCCCAGTTTGCTTCTCCCCTCACTGAATCACTCTTTTTCTGCTGTTTCTACTACATCCCCTGCTCCCCTTCCCCCACCTTCCTTCAAAGAAGACAGAAGAAAGGGATCCTGTGTATAGGCCTGGAGCCAGGATTAGTACAAGGATTGAGGGTAAGTACAAGGAATCTGGCTCACCTGGTCTCATTTTCCCCAGGAAGAGCACAATCACCCTGCATAGTTCCGGACTCACCTATCCCAATGGGAAAAGGAGGAGGGTGGAGTCAATTAGGATAATAAATGCAGTTGGGTTATTAACCAACAATGAGGAAGAGATTATGTAATAGAGCAATTATGGGGCCTAATTTAATTGCACCTTAATCCATAATTGCCTTGTATTGCTCCATCCTCTGACTCTCTTCCTGGTTGGCTCATATGCTTAAAAGACCAGTGGCAAAATGTAGAGCTCATAGGGTTTTAGAATTGGAAGGGATGATTATTATATAGCCCAATCCCTCACTTTACAGCTGAGGAAACTGAGGCTGAATGTCTCACAGATAAGTGATGGATTCAGGATTTAAATCCATGTCTTATATCTAGCTTCAAATTCAATGTTATTTTCACTGTACCATGCTGTCATCTTGTCATCCATATGTTTCCTTAAAAGACTTCCAACACTTGAAGGATATGTCATTGACTTCATCAGATTAGGTCACAGTTTCAAACTTCTAATTCCAATTCAAAGTTTTTAATGCTATTTACATGTAGGTTATTGGAAGAGACCTTTTGGTCTCTGAAATACAGCTACTTATGCAGTGGTCAGAAAGCAATGAGAATGGGGGCAGCTAGGTGGTACAGTGGATAGAACATTAACCCTAGAGTCAAGAGGACCTGAATTCAAAGTGGCCCAGACACTTAGTAGTTGTATGACCCTTGTCAAGTCACTTAACCTTGACCACCTCAAAAATCTGGACACCTTATAAACATCTCTGCTAGAATGAAAAATGAAATCAAATTAGGGGTGGGCCTATTTTTCAAATATCTGAAGAAAGGGTTAGTTTAGTGCTGGGTTCTAACACTGGACCTATCTATCCCTCATACTAACCAAAAAAAAAAAATGCAAAACAAAACCCAGACCTAATAAAGAGAGGAAAGAGACTACATGCAAATTCATTTGAATGGAATCCTCTTTTAATAGTTTGGAAAGAAAGGAAGGCAGAGTAAACAGTGCTCTAAACTACCATCCCACAAAAGTCATAGCCTTTGCTATGTGTCTGCAGGTTGATGGTTCATCCACTGAATGCAGAGGTTCTCACAAATCACAAAGTTAAGATTTACAGATTCAGTTGTTTCACAGCAGCTGAACTCTTCAGTGGAATGCCAGGGAATGTGAAACAAGGAAAAATAGCATGATGGAAATTCATTGTGTGGGGTATACTCAAACAAAATACAGTTGGATCCCAAACTGAATGGAATAAAATCTAAAACACACGTATATGTGACCTTACAGGAAGGGGATTATTGAGTTTATATGGGCAACATGCTTCTCAGCCCAATGTGCTTAATTTGTTATTTATCCTGGTGATTAAATAATTATTATGGCTCAGCATTTCTCATATTGTTGATATTGATATTAGAATGATGAAATGATCATAATTTCCATTATTTACATTTACATAATATTGTACTGTTTACAAAATTCTTTCACAAATATTCTTCTATTTTATAGGATCACAGATTTAGAGGTAGAAAGAACCTTAGAAGTCAGTGTTCAAGCTTCTCATTTCATAGACGAGAAAACCGAGGCCAGAAAAATTAGGCAACTTGACTAAGATTAGAAAGTATTGAGTTAGAAAGGTATTGAGTATCAGAGGCAGGATATAAATTTACATCCTTTGTTTCCATAGTGCCATGCTATTCCTATGAGTTAGGCAGGACAGTTATTATCTCCATCTTACAAATGAAGAAACTGAAAATGATCAAGTTTAAATAATTTGCCCTTCCCTATAGAGACTAGTAATAGTACGTGGCTAGATTAAAGTTGGTGTTAGAATCCAGATTTCTTGACTGAGTTCATTGTTGTTTTGAATTCCAATTCTAGATCTAGAGCCAAGCATAGGTTTGGTTTTGTTTTGGTTTTGCCCAGTTGAAAGTCACCCATTTGCAAGAGTTAATTAAACATTGTAGAAAAACAAGGTAATCTATAAAGCAAACTAGCTTGTTCAGAGATCTAACCCACAACTTCAGTTTGGCAATGGAACACAGAAGTATTTTGGGCAATGAAAGTCAGAGGAAAGGTATTAAACTTGTGAGATTGCTCCTGTCACTTTTTTTCTTTTGACTTCTAATAGAAGAATGGAATTTTTGTTCTTCCCTATATAAAAGAATGTTTAGGTAATTTTGATTAACTTAGAGGTTGGTGCATTGCCTCAGACTTCATCCATCAAGCCCAACATCCCGCCTTCAACAGCAGCCAACACCCAGTGTTTTGGAAGATGGGGAAAGAAGACGATACATCATGCCCTAAGGCATGAGATCTGATTTCCTTTTATCTTCCCTTGCATAAGTACAGATGTTTTCACTGTCTGTAAATGTATCCAGCCCTTCTTTTGTCCAGCTACAATATCTGACTTGAGGACCTCCCTTGCTTTCCAGAGGCTGATCACATGCTGGGTGGACAAGCATTTCCTTTGTTCCCTGACTTGAGAATTGTTTCCACCCCCATTCTTCTAGTCTATGTATCATGGGCAACACATTTTTGTGTACACATCTGCCCTGTCCCAGATGTTTAGGTCATTTGCGAGGTAGATATTAATCACCTCCTGCCTACATTTGACAAGTCTCCCACCTCGACATAGCACAAACTTGATTCATGCTAGCTTTTTGAGGTTCTTGCTATTTCTCGCCTGTATTAGCAGTTCTTTTTGATTGCTTCTCCAGAGGTACCTCACGTGTGCCTCTTTTCCTCTATTCCTTGAGGTCTCTCATTCTGAGATGAATATTCAAAATAAAATGTAATAAGCTTTATTAAAATACCTACTTTGTGTAGTTTCCTAGGTTATATGCTAAGAGAGATAGGAAACTTAAGTAAGACATTGCACCTACCCTGAAAGACTTTCCATTAGTAAGAGGATAAGAATCCAACAGAGATAATTATAACATACAATATCATATAAATAAATGTATTTAGACAGTTATGAAAGAAAGTGGTATATAAAGTCTGATATAAAAAAGTCATGACTAGATAAGAGATAGGAAAGGCTTCCTAGAGAAGGTAACATTTAAGTTGGACTTTAAGAATGAATGGGATGTCAACAAGCAAAAAAGGAAAAGAAGAACATTTCATGTATAATAAAAAATGTGAACAAAGGCACAGAAACAGAAGAACATAGGGGATATTTAAGGGTCATAGAGAGGAGCTCCATTTAACTGGAGTATATGTGTAGAGGGGCATTAATAGGATTTAAGACTGGAGAGTTGTGGATCATGCCAGATTGCAGAGGTCCTTGTGTATAAGGAAGTTATTTAAACTGAACATATTGAGTAGGCAATAGGGAACTAATTGACCAAACAATGAACCTCTACTAAATAAATATACAACTAGGCACTGTGGTAAGTCCTGGGAATATAAAGGTACAGCAAAAAAAAAATCTTTGCCCTCAAATAGCTTACATTTTAATACGGGGGGAGGTATCATATTTAAATCAGAATGCACAAGATAAATACAGAATTGATGAAAAATAACAGAGAGAATGGCAGAATTACAAGCATGGCTGGGACCAGAATGTCCCCCCTGGAGAGTGGCATTTGAGCTAAGTATTAAATAAAGCCAGGGATGTTAAAAATTGGGAAGAACAACATTCCAGCTTTGTAGAGCAATCAGTGCAAAAAGAATGGAAATTAAAAACTAAATGAAGAAGGAGGAAAAAAACCCATTTTATTAAGAGCTTGTTGCCAGATCCTTTGGCATACAGTGACTTGCTTTGGAAATGGTCAGGAAATGACACAAAGTTCTGGTTTCAGACAAGATAAAGTAAACACTCACCTATCTCATCCCAGAGCCCCAGATGATAGATCCCAGCTCAGATACAAGATTGTGTTCTCCCTTCATTGCTGAGAAAGACCATGCCATCAGAGAAGTGATGACATGACTTGCACTTGAGTTTCTTTTGAGTGAGGGAGGGCTGTACAAGTCAACAGCCTCACTTCTCCTCCAGTCATCTGAATCCAGAGACCTGATATTCCTCAGGATGTTGGGAGATGATCCAGGATGCACTGGGAGACCTACTGGGCCTTGCCTCACCCTAAGTGAGTACCTGCAAAGACCTTGGTCTTTCCCTCCTAGCTTTAGAGTCATTATCAATACCAACTGTTGCTGTTTCCCACCCAGCCTGATGTCTTTCTTTTTCTTGGCCTCATTAAAAGGGCCATGCCCTGGCTACTTCTTAAACAGGCCTATTCAATGAATGGCCGTTGCCTCATCCTAAGTGGGTCAGATACAAGAATGATCAGGAGAATGGCCAGTATGCAGGCAATATGACTTAGAAATGTTCAGGAATATTGTAAATAAGAAACAGCAAGTAAGGAGAGTATAGTCGAATCATAATGTAAATGGAGAGGAACAGATAATTGAAAAGGTAGGAATAAGCCAGGCTTTTAAAGACTTTAAGTATCAGAAAAGGACTTTACCTTTTATTTGGAAGTAATAGGGAAACAGTGGAGTTTATTTAGTGGAGCAGCATCATGGTCAAGCCTACTTTTTAGGAAAATCACTGATAGCTGACTGGAAGATGGGAGTAGGGAGAGACTCGAGACAGGGAGATCAATTAGAAGACCACATAGATACACTTTTCAAACATAGCTAAAGTGGGAATTTATTTTATTTGACTATTTGCATTTGCCACAAGGATTTTCTTTTTTCTTTTCATTTTGAAGGAGGGAGAGTGGAATTTGCAATATAATTGCCAAAAAAAAAAGAAAAGAAAGAAAAGAGGGTGACAGAAATACTTTTAAAATAATAATTGAAGACAACAGAAGTCAGGTCAGAAAGTAATGTTTTGCAGGACAGTTTTGAAACCCAAAATCATTATGTACTTTAAAAAAAATCAAACTTTACATAAGAGAAATTCATAGATTCATGCATAATGCTATTTTTCTCTGCTACTTTATATATGGAAATGTTAATTTTCATTGTTTGCTAAGTTCTGAGTAATAATAAGATTTTTAAAAAACAAGTGCTTGATAGATTTTAAATAAGAGAATGTTACTACAAAAACTCAGACAAAAGTCTACGAGTGTTTAAATTATGGCTCTGTGAGGCTCAGAAGGGCATATGTATAGAAACTCTTATAGAGAAAGGAGTCATCAGATTAAGCTACTGGTTAGATATGTAGGATGAGTTAAAGAAAGGAGTTGAAGATGACATTGAGATTTTGAACCTGAATAATTGGAAGGATAATGGTTCCCTCAAATGCAATAGAGAAGTTCAGAACAGGTGAGGATTCAGGGGAAATGATAATGTATCTTGTTTTGAGTCTTGAAAAATGTGAGATGATTTCATGACATCCACCTAGAGGCAGTTGGTGATACAGGACTGCAGCTCAGGAGAGGGCCCAAGGCTGCATATATAGACTTGGGAATATAAATAGAATTCATAATTGAACCTATGGGAGTTGATGTTATCATTAAATGAGATAATGTAGAGGGGGAAAAATAGAAGATGGTCCAGGACAGAACCTTTGAAGGTACCCACAGAAAGAGTGATATGGAAGATGAACCAGCAAAGGTGCCTGAGAAGTATTTGGAAAGGTAAAAGTTCTCAGCAATGAGATGATAGATGAAAACAAGATTAGTGAGATCTCCATGTAAGAGATTTTAGAGAGAAAAGAAAAGATGGTTCAGAACATGGCCTTGGGGAATACGCACAGTTAGTAGACATGAATTGGATGAAGATCCAGCCAAAAAAAATTGAAAAAGAGTGACCAGACAGGTAGGAGAGAAGGAAAGTGGTTAGTAGCGTCATTTACTACAGAGGTCAAGAAGAAAGAAGATAAAAGAGAGGCCAATAGATTTGACACTTAAAATCATTGCTAACTATGAGTAGAGTGGTTTTATTTGGGTAATGAGACTGGAAGCCATACTGCAGAGGATTTAGAAGAGATGGAGAAGAGAGGAAATGGAGGCATCAGTTATGGATAACATTTTTAAGTTTTGTTAAAAAAAAAAAGGAGATGAGAGATGTAGAACAATAACTAGCAGTTATGATAGGCTCTAGTGAGAGGTTTTTGTTTTGTGGGGGAGACGAGTATATTTGTAGGCAGTGGGGAGGGATTGAAAATTAGAAGGGGAATGATGGTAGAGGTAACTTGCTAGATAATATGTGAGGACATTGGATCAAGGGTAAATACAAAAGGATTTGATATTGGCAAGAAGAAGGGCCATTTCATCATGAAAGACTTGAATAAAGCAAAAGATAGTGAGAGAGAATGTCAGAGATATATGAGATCAAAAGGAAAGGAGAAAAGGGAACTTTTAATCGTTTGTTTTTTCAGTGTCATATAAGTTGAAGTCCTTAGTAGAGAATGTATGTGAAACAAGCATCATGGGAGACTTGAGGAGAAAGAAAATGTTTGGGATAATTGTTGGGCGAGTCTGATAAGAAATCACTTTGGTAGGAGTAGTTTAGACTTGTTGAAATGAGAGCCCAGTTGAGTTTAACTTGAATAAGTTTGTGCTTATTCATCAAATAAAGTTTCATGATTTCCTCCAGTTCTGTTCAGCAGCATCTGATAGGGGCAAAAGAAGTGCATGGTGGAAGTAATCAAGGAATGGCAATGTATGATTGGCACTGTATGATGAGGAGGGAACAAGGGATTTAAGAGTGGAGGATGGTGCGCAATGGAATTAGTTCACCAAAGCATTATGATTGGTTAGGAAAGAAAATATAGTCAGAACAGAGTTGATGACCTGGATAGTACTGAGGAATCAAGGATTCGAAGTCATGGTGAGGATGGTTTAGAATACATAAGGCTTAGGGAGGGATGGAAAAATAAAAGGTTATGGTCCAACAAAGAAAATGAAGAGTTCTTGAACCTGAGAAAGGAAGAGGTTGGGGTATGGAGGGGGAACAAAAATTTAGTAAGCATCTACTAAGGATTAGGACCTGAGCAAAGTGTTTTGGTCCCCACAACACTGGGAGGTAGGCGCTGTTATAATACTCATTTTTTGATTTCAGAAAACTGAAGCAGACCGAGGTCACAGTGAGTGTGTGTATGACTGAGACTGCATTTGAACTCAGGTCGTCCTGTCTGCAGGCCCAGCCCTTGATCCACTTCATTAATGCCTAAATGTACCCATAGAGATGGAAGTGAAACACTTGTGGAGGATGGCAAGATCATGAGTGTGGCCATTCCTGCATATGATTGAGGTGAGGGGAGGAATAGGTCATGGGAAATGAGCGGGTTGAGGCACTGGGAAGTTAGAGTATTTGAAGTGATGCAGGTTTGTGAGCAGTGTAATCAGATTTACATATCAGAAGGACAATTCTGTGATAGAGATAAAAGATAGATTGGAGGAGGTCCATGCAAATGGGAGGGGGCGTCCATGCTATATGGTGGCAGTGGGATCCTCTCCCAAATTGCCTGCAATCCTACCCTTAGACCTCTTTGCTTCCCCTTTCTTCTGGTTAGATCAAAAGATGTACCTGTGGTTATTGGACCTTACTTTTTTCATCCTGTGATTTGCAAGTACGTACTAGTTGATAGTAAAAGCAGTTTTTTTGTTTGTTTTTAGGACAAGGGGTTAGAAAGAGTGAGCAAGTGGAACTGGAAATTCAGTCACAGAAGGCTGTGTGCCTAAATTAAACATTTGTCATAATTCAAAGTTGCTCATACTCCCTTACCTAAAATGTCTTTGAAAATCAATTGGTGTAACAAGCTTGGACTGGACTATGGAGTAGACATCTTGACAAGGCATCTAACCTATCATCTATGTTCTCTTCTAAATAAGATAAATTAGTACTGAAGTCAGGAGGACCTTAGTCTGAAAAATGAAAACCAATCAACAAATTCTGCTTGAACATCTACTGTGCCCAAGGTCTCTTTCGAGGTGCTGTTAAATAATCAATTCATCTACAAGCATTTATGAAGTTTTTATTGTGTGCTAAGTGCTGGAGATTCGTAAAGTGCAACCATCCTCTGCTCTCACGGAGCTCACATTCAAAGAGTCACAGAAAAGAATTAGCTCTGGCCTCTGTTCTCCTGGAATTTCATCTAGTAGAAGACATGAGACAAAAACAACAACAACACTAATCTCTTACATCTTTATGTCACGTTATAATATTCAAAATACTTTCATAGTCATAATAACTTTATCTGACTCAATAACACTGTGAGGAAAGTATCTTGATTCCCATTTTACTGTACAAAGCAAGATAAACTAAATGCCAGATATAGTTGATTAGACAAGAAGTGCTATAGGGATTCAGAAGGGGAGGTTATTTTGAGCTAGGGTAAAACAAGGAAGCTTTATTCAGGAGGTCAGTTCAATATATAAATCGAAATTTGTCTCCTTCCCATTGGTTGGATATATTTTCAAAATAGATTGCATGGCATTGGCCAACATCCCTGGATTTATCCAAGTACAATGAAGTATATTGGGGAATTCAGGGTCATAGGACCTGGATTTGAATTCCAGCTCCACCACAAACTACTCATGTACCTTGGAACAAATGATTTCCCCTTTCAAGACCTCAGTTTCCTCATTTGTAAAATGAGAGGGTTGGCTTGGATGATCTCTTAAAGTCTCATCTAGCTCTAACTGCTACAATATGAGATTGTCAGTGTCTGTGCATTTTCACCAGAATTCCCCCTCCCTATCCCCCTCATTGTGCTATGTCTACCCTCCTGCAGTACTCTCACTGCTTAGGGAATAAACAAAGTCCTTCGGTTTCCATAGCTGTCAATCTGCCATGTTTTATGAGTGTTAAATTCATTGCTAAAGTATTTTACAAGAAATATCCAAACAAAAGCCAGTCTTTGAACAGGAGGTCAGAGTTTTGGAAAGGCTTTCCTGGGGCCATGGAGTTAATGCTGGGTGTCAAGTTCATTTTAAGAGGGCTAGATTTTTCCCTTTGGGAGAGCAGTAGTTGTTTCCACCTACTAGTGTCGTATGGGATCCTGGAAAGCAGAGATGGGATATTGTTGGTTAGGCTAAGCAGATACCTCATTTTTCAGTTGAGTCAGATTTCCGGGTGGGGTTCCAGTTTTGGTGTAAAGGTATTAGAGTGAATCTAGGACAGTACTCCCTTCACTTTCCCCGAGGTGAGTCTAAGAGGTAGGAAAACTTGTTAATAGTCTTCTGACTGGGGTAGAGGTATTGGTAAGGCTTTGCTATACTGTCTTTAGATAATTATGAAGATGGCTATTGTCCTCTAGATACCAGAAGCTTAGAGCTGGGAGGGAACTCAGAAGTTACATAATCCAAAGTCCTCATTTTACAAAATTAGTAATAGGTCTCACCATAGACATCCCTGAGGCCCAGGGAAAGGAAATGATTTCTGAGATTTACACAGCTTAGTTGGTGGTGGAACAGAGTATCCTGATTCCTAGTCTAATGCTCTACTATATGTTAGCTTGCCTCAGTTTATAATGTGTGAATTTGTCATATAAATGAATATATACATTGTATGTGTGTATATTTATGTATGATATGTATATATCTACCTATATCATATATGTCATACTACTATATGTGGATATATTTATAATCTATATAGGCATGTATCTACACACATATAATATGTATACATATATGACATGTATATATGTATATGAATAGATAAATTGGTATACTTGTATATGCATATATCTACATACAGTGTTTATAGGTATAGATATATAACCAATTTAGTTACAGCTGAATGATATGAGAAATTAATTTGGGCCCCAAACCATCACTCAATAAATATTTACTAGAAACCCATGGTGTAGCTGTCACTGTGCAAGGTTGATTCTGTCTTGTAAGAATTCACATTCTGGTTAGAAAAAGTAAACCTACCTGTACCAGACAATACAGAATATTTGGCATAAATAACAAATGTCACTGATGTTCAGAGAAGGTAGAAATCTCTGTAAACCAACTTTGTTCAGGAAGCCTTCATAGAGGGAGTGAAACTTGATTCCCTAAAGAATGGCAAAGGTTAAGTAAGTGTGGATGGACATTTCAGGAAATTAAAAAAACAAACAGATATTTGATATAAGGGAAACAATAGAATCAACTAATTTGTCAACTCACATTTATCAAATGCCTTCAATGTGCTATGATACTGTGCTAGGCACTAGTGATACAAAGACAAAAAAACCACCTGTGCGCTCACATTTATATGATGTTAAAGTTTTAGCAAATCAACCAGGCAACAAGCATCTATTTAGGTGCGTAATTTATGTCAAGCACTCTGCTAAGCATTGGTGATACAAAGAAAAGCAAAGAAATAAAATAAAATGAGAATATGCCATCCCCATCCCTCTAGAACTTCCCAATGGATGAGATAATGTGTACGTTTCATAATCTAGCTTGATCCTCACAAAAACCATCTGCAGGAAGTATTTATTAGTATTATTAAACCATTTAGTGGATAACCAAAGTCAGGCTCAGTTTCTAAGGTGATTTCCAACATCCTTCACATCTGTAATATTCTGTGTTCTAATGTTTCTTCCAACCTGATCGTTCTGTTCTTCTGAGAAACATCATCTCATCCATTAGGAAGTTCTAGAGGGATGGGGATTGCATATTCTCATTTTATTTTATTTCTTTGCTTTTCTTTGTATCACCAATGCTTAGCAGAGTGCTTGACATAGATTACGCACTTAAATAGAAGCTTGTTGACTGGCTGATTTGCTAAAGCTTTAACACCATATAAATGTTGGCTATTTTTTTCAACCCCTTCATTTTTCAGATGAAGAAAGAATGTGCAATTCAAAGAGGATGAGAAACTAAGGAAGTTCACACAGCTCCTCAGTGTCACAATTGACATTAGCTGTGGAGCCTGGAGCAAGGCTTCTAATTGGAAGCCTTCACACAGTGTGCCATACAGCCAATGACTTTTGTTACTCTCCAAGAATGAATGAATTAGAAAATAGTTTGTACAGATTTTAAAATGACAGTCATGGAATGACTACCAGGAGTAACCAAGATATGCATGTCCTTTAAGGTTGTCTTTCAAGAAGGCAACTCACTCATCCTATATCGTATCCCTTGGGTCCTTTGTTGACCACAGTCTCTTTTCCAGCTGTGTAAGCTTTTTGAGTGACACAAAATCTGGGTAATGCAGGCCTTGGGCTGTTCTTCACCTCTGCAACTTCTGTTCTTTTCTTCCCTCTGTTGTCTGTACTTCCATCCATATGTGCACATAGCAAGAGCTCCGAAAATAACCAGAGAGTTGAATGAAACTGAGGCAATATATCATTCTCTAAATTATTTAATTAGCCTTGCCATGAGAAATGGGAAAGAATTTTCCCACAAGGCCTTGAGTTTCTAACTGATAGGATCTGCAGCTTTGTACTTTCCTCTACCAGAATGGGGATTATATGAGACTGAAAGCAGAGTATGAGTTTAAATGCCATTAGAAAGCCTACTGTATACTTCTTTGTGCAAATTTTTGCATTAGCTTCTTTGAAGCAATGTGGGACACTGATAAGTCTTTTCATCCTTCTGAGAGTCCAGGAGAGAGAGAAAAAGAAACACACATACACACAAATATTTTAAAATAGGAATTTAGGATTTAGGTGTGGAGGGAGTTTAGAGATCATTTAGTCAAACTACTTCTTTTTGACAGATGAGGAAACTGAGACCCAAATAAATGAAGTGACTTGTCCAAGGTCGTATACTAATTGGAGAACCAGAATTTAAGCCCAAGTCATCTGACTTCAAATCTAATACTCTTTTCACTATCTCATAATCCCTCATAAAATTCTAGACTTGAAAGTGTTCCTTTACCTTTATTGTTGTTTAGTCATTTCAGTTGTGTCTGACTTTGTGAGTCCAGTTGAGATTTTCTTGGAAAAGAACCTGGAGTTGTTTTCCATTTCCTTCTCCAGTTCATTTTATAGATGAAGATACTGAAGCAGATAGGGTTAAGTGACTTACCCAGGGACACACAACTAGTAAGTGTCTGAGGGCAGATTTGAATTCAGGACTGGCACTTTATCCCCTGCATCACTTAGCTGCCCCAAAAGTGTTCTTAGAGATCATCTATTTCAAAACTTCTCATTTTCAGGTTTAGGAAATTGGGGCTCCAAGATGAGAAGATCATACAGCAAGTCAGTAGTAAAGTTGATTCTGAAATCTATAGCTCCTGAATCCTAGGCTAGGGCTCTGCCTACCATACTGCAGTATCTTGCCTCAACCAAAGATATATAGAGGATGTGTTTGCAAGTTTCCAGTATCAGTCTGAGGATGATGATGATAGTAATGATATTTACATAGCGCTTGAATGTTTATAAAATTCTTCACATACATTTTTATATATTTCAGGTATTGACTTATTTGTACACATAGGTCCTCCTTCCCCTCCGAAGGGGAATACAAATTCCTTAAGGACAAGGACCATTTCCTCTTTAACTTTGTATCCCCTGAATTCAGCCTAGTTCTTGGCACATACTAAGTATTTAATAAATACCTGTGGAATTGAATTAGATTCAATCCCCACAACAAACCAATGAAGTAAAGATCACAATTACTATTGTCCCTATTTTATAGATGATGAAATTGAGCAGAGAAGTGCCGTGATTTACCCATCCCCCCACAGAGAGTTCAAGCCTTTCTGTTCCCAGTAAATAGGACAGAGCTTTGCACATAGTAGGCCCTCAAGAAATGCTTGTTGTTGAATTTGGGTTGAACTTTAGTTCATTCTGACTTGAATTCCACACCACAGTGCTTCTTTCAAATTATTTTGACCTGAAAAGCTATGCCGCTCAAAATGTCTAATTCACTGGCAAATATCTTATGCTGTGAAATGAATGACCCAGCCTTTCCCCTTCCAATTTTTTAACTTCTTCCTGAGTGAGACATAATCCTTGCAACTGGGTTATGTCACATTTGCTTTTGTTTGGAAAGGATAAGATTTTCCTGCTGTTAATTGGGTGATTGAGTCCGTGTGTGTGTGTGTTCTCAGATATAATCTTGAGACCCTGGGGGGGTTAAATTTGGTTATTGAGACATAATAGGAAATAGTGCTGTGGCAAGTTTGGGTTATGGGGAATGGATGGATAGTTTTCCCATGGCTGCTGTCCCAACTAGAGGCCTATGTCTTAGGGGTGAAGCAGTATTTCATGCTCCTGATGGGCTCTTACAGTTCTAAAATAACCCCCATTTTATGAATGTCTCCGGTATAAGTGGGGACTCTTGTATCGGACAATGTGGCTAGGATAGGAGCAACCCCTTCCTCCAGCATTTAAGCCTTCAATAAGTGGCCCTTTTGCTCTCCTTAAGGCTTGGGACCTAAATATTCTTTAAAATGCCTTCCACCTCTAAATCTATGCTCTTGTGATTTCTAAGACCTCTTCTAACTCTGGCTTTGTTTGTTTTTTTCTCTGCATAAGCAGAATGTTTGATGGGCAGAAATTGGGAATGGAAACTAGAACATATGGGACCCCGCTCCTAATTAGCAGCATGGCTATTAATACATTATTCTGGACATTTCTGAACCTCAGTTTCCTCATCTGCACCATAGTAATAATGGTAGTTGTCCAGCATACCTCATAGTACTGCATAAGTTCAAAAGAGATTAGTGTTAGATATGTGGGAAAAAAAGTTATAGTGACTGTTGTCATTTATATAGTACTTTTTAAGGTTCACTAAGTATTTTACATGTATTGTCTCAGCCTTTTGAGATAAATACTACGAGATTTACTATACCTATTTTACAGATGTGGAAAGGGAGGCTCTTAGAGGGTAAGTGACCTGGGCAGCAACTTGGAGGCCCTGCACTTAAGGGATAGTAGATTGAAAATAAAACAGTAAAGGAGAGAGAAAAGAAACAATAAGATAGGGAATCAGAGGGGAATAATGTCCAGGGGTGTGCCAGGAAATGTTTAACATCAGATTTTTAAGTTTAATTTACATTATTAATATTTTCATCATCACTTTCTTAAGTCTAGATAATCAAGAAACCAATAAATCAAAGCCTTATTTATGGCATTTGAGCAGACTGTAGCACACCCCTAAAAGTGTTCCAGAAGCCAAGGAAAGAAAGAATGCAGTTGAAAGAAGTGGTCAATAGCATTAATGATATTGAAAGTTCAAGGCTGATGAGAGTTGAGAAAAGCTATCCTAATATCTACTGCTCAATTTTTTTTGAGGGTGCCTAGTGCTGGGGATACCCAAGCCAAAATAGTCCCTGCCAGCAGGGAGCTTATGTTCTGCTGAGATAATAGCTTATATACACAGATAAGTAAATACAAAGTACTTTGAGGTAAGAGAAAACACCAGTTGAGGGGACTGGAAGTCTTTCCATAGCAGATGTTGCTTAAGTCTTTAAGGAATTCTTGGTAATTAGTACAAAGTCATGAAGATGGAGAGATGGCACTCAGAGTTTGAAGACCAGATAGTAGGCTAGGTATGTTGCAGTGAGAGATCATACCATCCTGAAAGGTGCAAGAAAGGAAGGAAAGAGGAAAAGATGAGAGTAGTGGGTCAAGATGATTTATTTTTTTTCTGTAGTTTTCTTTGCTCTACTTTTCTACGCCAACTGGCATCTGTTACAACCCTATACTTCTGATATCTACAGTGGGGAAATTTTAGTCACAGGTGGACAGCTAATTTAATTGTGAAAATTCTCAGTCAATAAAGCAAAGCTGTGGCAACAACCAAACAAGAGGCTTCACTTTCATGTTGATTGCCCAGCACTGGAAATGCATGAAGATAGAATATTGTCTAACTTGGAAATGCCTCATTAGGATCCCATTCATGACCTATGATTTTGTCCCTGCCCCTCATTAGAAGGGAAGAATGGTTAATTAGTCCCAAATCAAACCATTCTAACTCTTTGGAGGTGATGAGAGAAAGAAACATCTTCTCTTTCCCTTGTTGACCCACACTAGACAATAATAGAAGGATAAGGAGAAGTTACCAAATTGTAGAGCTAGCAAAGAGAAGCAGCATGATTCATGCTGTCTTCTGAATGCAGAATAGAAGCTCTTTCCACTATTTCAGGCAGCCTCTCAGTATGGGTTGGGACGGTTAGCCAATGGCATTTACCCAAAACTTGAAACATTGGTTATAGAACTTTCTTCTCTCACTGCACAATGAATCTCACAGAAGTAGAGCTTTCTTCCCCTTCATTCTCCCAATAGAGAGACTAAGGACAGAAGCATGATGGCAGGGATAGGTTTACTAAATTTAGAGTCAGGTTGGTTGTCTTATTCTCGAAGCCGGCCTAAATGGCATCACTATGTTTGAGTCAAAAATAGTGTGTCTGATTGTGGCTCATCAGACCAGTATGAGCTCAGAAGTTTCTGCCACAGGTCAGGCACCAATAGTCCATATGAACAATTGGTTAGAGTCAGGTGACAGTGGTTTAAGTTCCCATTATGCCACTAGGTCCTTGGATTATACCCTTGGGTCCTCTGGCTCTGTTAGGTGAATTTTTGACTGGTCTTGCCAGAGCCTAGTTTCCACACCACTTTCCAGCCCCCTCTTTTCCAAAGTTCCTTCATCTTTTACCAGCCCCTTTCCTATCATCCATTTATATGTTGTCTTCCTACATTAGAATTCAGTCTCCTTGAGGGCAAGGACTGTCTTACTTGCTTGTATTTGTACCTCCAGTATTTACAATAGTGTCTATCACATGTTAAGTGCTGGGTAAATGCTTGATTTATCAATCTATCCATCAATTTACTATCTACTTAATCTTAAGTCACCTAACCCTCTCTGAGACTTAGTTTCCTCATGTATCAAATGAGAGAGTTGAACTCAACGAGCTCTTTTAGAATCCCTTTATTTACATTTATAGATCCCATTTACTTCTGGTGACAGTGAATTTGCGGCAGTGATCAGTTACTTGATTTATTTTATGTATTAGAACATCCGGATTCAGATAGGTTAAGTGAATTAGGTTCCAAGAACAGTAAGTGGCAGAGCTAAGATTGGAACACAGATCTTCTAACTACAAACTGAGCATGCCTCCCACTGCACCATAGAGTCTCATACATTTATCACAATTATCATTGCCATTTTTATCACTTTCAGTGCCTTGGACCTAGTGGATTCTTACTACATATTGTTATATATAATTGAATAATGGAATGAGCACTACTTATTTTGTGAAAAGGCTGATGCAGACAAATGTGTTGAAAAAAGTAAAGAAGGGAAATTCTAGAAGCCTTTCTCACATAATTCCTTTCCTGCATAGTTTCATTTTCAAATGATTCAGATATTTTTATTAAGGTTCTTTTGTTTATGTCACAACCTGTATAAAACTCTGTCCTGTTAATAATTTTTGTTGTTGTTCATTTTCTTACTCTTCATACCCCATTTGGGGTTTTCTTGGCAAAGATACTGGAGTGTTCATCATTTGCTTCTCCAGCTCATTTTACAGATAAGAAAACTGAGACAAACGGGGTTCATTGATTTGCCCAGGGTCACTCAACTAGTAAGCGTCTGAGGCTGGATTTGAACTCCACAAAAAATAGCAAAATAAGCCAACAATGTCTGAAAACATAAGCATGACTCTATAGCTTTAGTTTACCACTTCTGCAATAGAGACAGGAGACAAGCTTTACCACCAGGCCTGTGAAGTCTCTGTCAGTATAGCTTCCAGTCTGCCTTTAGCCATTTCTACCTCCCTTCCTCATAAAGAAGTAGAAGGATGTACTAGAAAACTCATGGACTCGGATGAAGAAGATCCAGATTCAAGACCTGGCTCTGTCATGTTTCCTTCCTTGTCTTCAGTTTATCTCTCTTCAGAACTGGGGTTTGGACAAGGTGAGCTATCTCTAAAAACACTTCCAGCTCTAATCTCCAGTAATTCTGGGAGTTTGCATGTCTCTCAAATGGACTATTTGTGTCTTCCATCTAATAAGTAACAAAACAGAGGACCTAAAATATTTAAATTACTATAAGATGACTGTTTCTGGATAGGTAAATCTATGACAAGAGCTCATTGTGGGACTCTCCTTGTCCGGGAGAAGTGTTTGAGTTAAAGTGGCTTCTAAAGGAGGCAGTTCTTACAGAAGAGACAGCTTTTGCTACAAGCAGTGTTTGTGAGAGGAGATCTCCCAGGGTTCAGGTGATTGGCAGCTCTAACAGATGGTGGCTAATTGTGGTCATTAGAATCTTAGAGAAATTTCCTCTCAGAAGTGTGTGTGTAGGGGGGCAGTTGATGAGTCAATTCATAGACTTACAGATCAAGAGAGGAAACTGAGGCCCAGAGAGAGGAAATAATTTGCCCAAGGTCAAACAGCTTTTCAATTTTCATAAGAACCTCTTCCCTTGCTTAACAAGCTAACTTAGATGCCATCTCAGGCAGTGGATAGCCAATGTCTCTCTTATGAGAACTCTTCGTCCCTGTCCTAGTGTTTTCCTACCCCCAACAAGGGTCAGGCACTCTTGAAAAGGGGCTACCTGGCTGAAAACTATGTACCAATCCCCTGAGTCCTGTCTAGAAATCTGCCCTTGTCAAATGACCTATTTTCTCTTTTAACATCCTTTTCTTCTGGGTCTGTTATGTTTGATCCTCATATCCTCACCAAATATCCTTGGAGTCTGACCAGTTGATAACATGGCTTCCCTTTTCCTCACCAAAGAGTTCATTGGAACCCTAGATGCCCTCATAGTAACACAAGGACTACTATGAAGCAGTCAGGAATGCCATGAAGCCATGTCAATGATACTCATGTCTGGTTGCCAATTTTTTTTCCCTTCTCCTCTCAAGAAGCAATCCAACCAAACTTCAATTCCCTTGTAATTCTCGCTCCCTGAATTAGGGGCTTTTTGTCTCCTCTCTCCACCCTCAATTGATGCTTTTACAAAACTGTTATTTTAGTGCTGTTTGGACTTGTTTTCTTCTCAAGACTTGTTTTCTATTATTTCTCCTTTTTTCCAGGGTTCAGGCTAATTAAAGGAAGTGTAAATCACACCTCGTTTGCGCAAAATACCTTTCATGAGGTCTGGAAGACACAGAGCTTCTGTTTGCCAAAGATCTTTAGGAAAGAAAAAAGTACTCCCATCGTTTTAAAAAAGATTAATTTCTTTATGCCTAAAAAATCCATTAATCCACACCTCCCATTTGCGGGCTGTTTTATGGCTTAAATGTAAAAATGGCAGCCAGTGGCAGAGAGAAGAGAGAAGGCTGGCTCAGGGGACAGGTCTGGCTCCCTGCTGGAGCCAACTGAGCTGTCTTACATCCAATACCAGCCTACTGACCAGCAGTGCCTTCCAGGGAAGTGAGCAGTGACTAGTGTGTTGTTATCATTTGCTGTCTCTGGATTTCCTCTAAGTTAAGTGAAGGATTCACAATTGGCCAGCATGGTTGAAACTCTCCCCTCAGTTGACATTCACTTCTCGGATATAACAGCTCCACAAGTCATCACATATGCCATCTAGATGCTCTCAGAAGGAAGACAGAGCCAGCCTTAAGCAAAAATTCTATATCTTGGGCAGCCTCCTACCACACCTCCCCACTTCAGTGTGCCTCCCCACTTCAGGTGCCTCTGCTTTGCTTTCCCCCAAAACCAGATCATACCTTAGTCCTCCAAGTTCTTGTACTCAGCTCTATGTGATAATTGCTAGGTCTTAGGCTCATAGGCTGACAGTCCCAAAGGATCTTAAGGATCACCTAACCCAACTCCTCCCTTTTCCAGAGGAGGAATCTGATGTTTAAAGAGAAGAGATGATCTGCCCAAGGTCACTCGGGGAGTTTATAATAGGAAAAAGTCTAGAGTCCAGCTCTCCTGATTTTTACATAGGTAGAAAAGAAAATTAGAAAATTAAAAAAAGAATCTATCCCAGAAGCCAGTACTGATCTTCTTTCCCAGGGTCTCTTCTTAGACTTTCTGTATCACATATCGAATCCCTTTATTGAAAGAAGGGGGCAGCTTGGTTTCCATTTAGAGTAAATATTTTGTCATTTACTAAGACTCCAAAGACTATTAGAACAGGCAGGACAGAACCTGGAGTAGACCCCTAACTGCTCTTCTTTCCTCTATTCCTTGCTAACCCTAGTGCATCTTCAATACCTGTGCCAAATTAGTCTTCTTAATGCACAGCTATAACAATGTCAGTTCTCTACTCAAAAACCTTCAGTGGCTCCCTATGACCAGTGTAATAAAGTATGATCTTCTGACTCAGGCATTGGAAACCCTTTCTAGAGTCATTTCAAACTACTTGTCTAGTTGTAATTATGCTCCTCTCTTTCCTAAAGCCTATGTTCTAGGCAACCTGGACTGCTTTTTCTACTCAGTCTTGCACTGCTGTCAAGTAAGTCCATGGCTTTGCTTAGCACCATGCCCCTTGAATGAAATGGACTGTTCTACACCCACTTTCATCTCTTGAATTCTCTCCCTTCCTTCAAAACCTAGTTCAGATTCTGCCAACTCCTTCAAGCAACTTCCCTGACAACCTCCCCTGCCAAGTGAAAGTGATCTCTCATTTCCCAAATTAATTCTGGCATTTTACCCAGATGTCCCTTCCTACTTAGCTTGTAACTACTTCCATCCAGTAGATTATAAGCTCCTTGAGAGTAGCAGTTAAACATTTTTTCTTTCCCTTTTCTTTCCTTTTTTTATGACTAAGAAGTCTTTAAGATGCAAAGGGTTAGTCTCAAAAATGGAATTTTAGCCATTCTGATAGGAGGTAAAGGAAGGATTTGGTGGCAAGGGGCTCTTGCCAATGCTCTTTAAATCATGAATCCTTAGGTTTCATGTCCTGTGAGACAGGGAAATTGATCAAGATAGTTTCTAAGATTCCTTCCCTCTCTAAAATTCTGTGAGTCTACTCTCCCTACCTATAAATCTGCCTTGGTTGGGATAGGAGAAAAACGGAGACAAAAAGAGAGAAGAGGAAAAAAGGAGAGGAGAGGAAGAGATAGAAGATAAATCAGTTTAGAACTTCTCCATTCTGTTGCTCTCTGATGAGTGAAGGGCTTGACAATAATGTAGTCCCTCTACCACCAACTCTCCTCAATGCTCCATCTGCTCCCTAAAAAAATAAATAAATAAATGGAAATAAGAAGAGCTGGTCAAAGCATGCACCATCCCATCCTGCTAGATTTCTGCTGATACAAACCTTTTGTAATTCCTCACAAGAAGAAAAAAAGAGCATTGAACAAAAATAACCTCAGCAGAGAGTGCTTGGCATTCTGCATTTCCCAAGTCTATTTTCTACTGCAAAGCCCAACTTGGCATTTTTTGTTGTTGTGGGGAACAAGAGATAACAAGGCTAGGAAACATAAGCAAGATTGTTTTTCAGGCTCTGAAGTGAGAAAGGGTAAGGAGGGTAGGTAGGAACTAAGTTTTCTTTAAAATCATAAAGACTTTTGCAGAGTTAGAGAAATGGGAGTTTGGGGAAGAGCAGGATTGGGCAGCCAACTCTGGAAGGAAAATATAGCAGACAGTATCGCTGGCAGCTGTTGATATATACAATACGAAAGGCGAAATAGGCACATTTGGGCAGAAATGTCAAGAAGTGCCATGATGAAAGAAGGGCAGAGGATCACGCCTCAGTGGCACAAAGGACACCTTGAGAGCCGCCAGTTCCACCATTTCATGATGATTTGCTGGCCTTGTCCTTCAGTCTTCTCTGGTGCCAGTAGGACTTAGGGGTTGTGTTAAAACCTTGCTTGGAAACACTATCTTTTTTCCTTTGTTCCGTTCCTTGGAAGGTGGCAGGACGGGTGGAGGCTGCCTTAAGCATTATATGTACCAGGCAACCATCAAGGACATGCTGTAAGAGATGCCATAGGACATCCTTGCCAACAAGCTCTAATCCTGACCTGCAGCATTTCCTGCTGTTCTCGTCCCAAACTGACACTTTCCTTCAACCTTACCCTCACTATCTTCCTTCCCTCTCATCTTCATTTTTCTTCCTTTCAATTAATCCCTTCTTCTTCCCTCCCTTTTCACCTCTTTCTTCTCTTTTCCCCTTTTTCAATCTCTTTACTCTTCTCTCCCTTTTTCTCTCTTTCTCTCCCTTTGTGTGTGTGTGTTTATGTGAGAGAGAAATAAAAAGAGAGAGGGTGTGCAGGGGTGAGAGTGGGGGAAATTGGGTTAAATTTACTTTCTTTTGATAATACCCTCTCTCATACCCTGTCTTTCTGTCCTTGATTTCTCCATAGAGAATAAATGTTTTCACTCTCTTTTTTTTCTGTATTCCCCCTCTCTTTGACATTGTCATTTTCTCCTCCTTCCTTTCTCCTTCTCCTTTTAATCCCCTTTCCTCCTCTCTTTTGGTTTCTCCCTTCTCCCTTCTGTGTGTGTGTGTGTGTGCGTGTTGGCTGGTCAGAGAGGGATGACATTAGGACTCTCTTCCCTTCAAAACCCCTTTTACCTTCTTCCCTTGTTTGATTTTTTTTTCCTGTTCAATCTTTCCCCTCTCCCCAACTTTCTTCCCCTTTCTATTTCTCTCTTCTTTTCTTTTTGTCTCCAGTTTCTCCCTTACCCTCTTTGTGTTTTTCCTTGTCCCCCTCTCTTTTGCTGTGTCTCTTTGCTTTCCCACTCCTTTCCGTTTCTTATTTCAGCCAAAATATAACAGCTAGCCTCTGTCATTTTGACAGGAAACCTGGGGAGCTGTGTACTGGGTCATCTTGGCCTTAATTTGCCATCCTCTGCCCATGGGTTCTTTACTAATACACATGTCTTTTCTCACTTAATGGGATTTATTTTAATTTTAGCTTAACTTTTTTTCTTTCCCAATAGACAGAATCACTGAAATTATAAGAGAACTTAATACCATAATATGATCTCTCCTCACTCCATTCCTATCCCCATTCTCACAAGAAAACTATAGTGTCTACCAAAAAGACAGTCTTAAAAGGCCTCATTCACTCATTCATTCCTTCAGAAAAGGGGACCTATAGACCAGTAAATATGGTAAGTTAATTGAGGATAATGGAGCAGTGCCAACTCTTAGGAACATCTGGCCGTTGATGCACATGTTGTCTTGAATCATTCACTTCATATGTTCAAGGCATGTGAGGGGGATGGTGGCCATAGAAGGGAGCCTTCAGACAACTAAGAACATCTCAGTCTTTCTTTCACCTTCCCATGGTGATAGATGGTATTGTCAAAGAGACAATCTGGGAGAAAAAAAGATGTACTGCTGCCATGGAAGACATGATTCTTTACCCAAAATAGATAGGGGGATGGGAAGGCCACCTGAATATTAGGCAAATCTGGAAAGTTCCAGCTGCCACCCTTGAATTTCCAGCTGTCACTCCCTAGAATCTCAGGCTAAGAATTGCATGTCCAGGAGAGTTACTTTGTGTTTAAAAGTCAAATGGACTTCTGTTAGCCTCCATTGCCTAGGGATCTATTGAGCAACTGCTGATAGAGACACTTGTGAATTCTTAGGTGACAAAAATATAGTCCATATCCTGGAACTTGGCCTCTTTCACAAAGATATGATTATTTGTTCACCATGGAGTCCCTACTGTGTGTCTATATCTATATCTATCTATATGTGTGTATACATCTATAAATATATATATATATATATATATGTATGTATATATATATATATATATATATATATATATATGCAAGGAAACTAGATTTTAGAGACACAAATATAAATAATGACATGGTACCTACACTTAAGAACTTACATTTAGCCTTTTGGAGAAAGGACAGGACATGACACATATATAGATAACTATAAAACAAAGTAGGTAGTATTGAGGCAAAAGAAAGAACAAGGCAAAGTGCTTGGTAAAATGGACAATTTTGGATTTAGATTGAGAGTACCCAGTTTGAATCTTGGCTCTGGTGCCCATGTGAATTAGGGTGCTCTGGGCTTCAATTTCCACATCAGTAAATCGAGGAGGTTGGACTAGGTGACCAGAAAGATCTCTTCCAATTCTAAATCCATGATCCTATGAGTACTGCTCATTGGTTGGTAGGCATTTTCCAAATATGGAGAATCCTTCAGGACCATTCAATACCATTACAACTGTTAGTTTTGACTCCATCTGAGAAGTTAAGCAAGCCCTTGCCCAAGTGAGAAGCAGTACTGCTGTCATTTTTTGCATTCTTAACTCAGCAAAATTCTCCAAGCCTGCATATCTTATAAGTACTTTCTAGCAGGTTTCATTGTCTGAAATCAGTGTGCTTTTAAGTGAAGGGAAGAAATCATACTTTCCCACCACTGGTGGGCCTCTTAACAATGGTGTTAACAGTGAAGTTCCTTTTGATTGACTCTACTTTTTTTTCTTTAGTGTGGCAGAGCTCATGAGTTCTCTTGAAAATAAGGTGTAGCTAGCTTCCAGTGAGTCAGTATATGTATGACCTATACCTCTGTATTTTAAAAGTAATCAATAGGCTACTTCTCACATTTGGGGCCAAAATAAATGGTAGGCATTAGAAATATTGCAGTCATCTTGGTGTATGTTTCCTAATAACCGAGTAATATTTGTCTTTTATATACCTTTATTCTTGCCTTAAACCATCAGTTAAAATATATGTTATATCTACATGTATATATGTGTGTATATATATACACACTTGCACACATATATGCATACATACATATGTAAAAATACACTTTACCTACACATCAATTACAGCTAGGTAGTACAGTATACAGAATGTTCCCAAGTTCAAATTGAGTCTCATTTAACTATATAACCCTGAGCATAGCTTAACCCTCTGTCTTCATCAATTTCTTTTTCTGTAAAATGGGGATAGTCATAGCAATTACCCCCAATGTTGTTGGGAGGATAAAATGAAGTAATATTTGTAAAATATTTTGTAAACTACCTAGCGTTATATAAATAATAGTAATTGCTATTGTTGTCAGTTCTTATTAATTGATTAATTCTCATCAGAGACAGTTTTGTTATAAGTGAAGGGACACTGGTCTAGGGAAGTAGGAGGCAGGAGATTTAGAGAGGAGTAGTCACTGTATACCAAAAGATTGAAGGTTATTAACTTTGAGAGCTGTCTAAAGAAAGTAGGTGAGGCCAGAAGGGAGACAGACATGCCCGGAGAGAAATGGAACAGACAGGAGGGGAAAGTTGAATCAGTTGTAAAATTCCTTAGGAAAGTAGAAAAAAAAATAGGATCAGGAAGTTTAGAGTTGGAAAGGACCAGAGAGATCTCCTATTCCAATCCTCTCATTTTAAAAATAATTTAACCAGGGCCCAGAAAAGCTAATGGAATTGCCCAATGTCACACAGTTAATAGCAGAGTCAGAATTCAAGTCCAGGTCCTCTGATTCCAGCTACTCCCACTATGGCACGCTGTCTCTTAAATGGACTGTTTTATAGATCATAGAACATAGAACGATGGATCTGGTCGGACCTTAGGGACCTTTTTTGTCCAAGTCCCTCATCTTATATTTGAGAAAACTGAAGCTCATGGGAAGGAGGTCTTGATTTGCTTATCATCATGGGAAGAAGGTGGTTGATGCAAGGCTAGAATGCATACTTTATGACTCAAAATCTGTTGTTTCAACTATGTTATGCTTTCCATTGATTCTGACTGTCCTAGACCAAAGCAAATGAAAAATCAGAGGAAGACAGAAAAGTGGTAGGGGAACAGAAAAAAAGGAAAAGAGAGATGAATTAAGATAATGAGGCTGAATGATGAAATGTGTCAAAATGGGACATTTAATTGAGACAATAAGTCCAACACCAAGATTGTGCTTATAATACATACCAGCTAGTCACCTTCAAAATCCAGAGATCTATCAGTCAATCAATCAATAAGAAAGTGATGATGTAGAAAGAGCACTCTTCACTCTTATTTCTTTCATCTCAAGGAGCTCTACTAAACAATCTTTAAGGGGCTACCTGTCTCTAATCCAAAGATCTTTTGATAAGTATTTATTAAATACTTACTGAATGTACAGAAATGCACTAGGCATTATTAAAAGTATTATTATAAATATCTTGCTTATTTGACTGCTTATAATTTTCAAAGTTTTTCTTTATTATCACATTTATTGTTCACTATTATCCCATTTGATCTTTATAGCAACTCTAGAGGGAGATGCTATAATTTTCCTCCTTTTATTGATGACACAGTGGGATTAATCTCAGTGAGATTAAATAATTTACCCAGATTCATTCAGCTAGTCTGTCTGAGGTAGGATTCAAACTCAGATCTTCTGGACTCCAAGTGCACTGCTCTATCTACATGACTTTGAGAGGTAGCATGGTGTAATGGACAGAGCGCTGGACTTGAAGTCAGAAAGACCTGGGTTTGAATTCTACCTCAAACTAGCTGAGTAAATCTATGCAAATCATTTAAGCTTTCTGTAACTGTTTCCTCATCTATAAAATAAGGTTATTGGATTCAGTGACTTTTAAGGTCTTTTGCCACTCCAAATTCATGATTTCAGCTGCTTTTTTCTGAAGAGCTGCCTTTTCCAAGGATCCACAAATCTCTTCATTGTTTGTGCTTCAGGTGTTTTGAAGATGGTCAATGGTGAGATTGAATACCCAGTGGTGTTTTGCAAGCATTATTTCTAGGTTCATTAATAATATAGAGATATTTTTGCTTCATGGTAAAATTTCTCAGAGCAAAATGAGTTAAGGTTATGCCTTTGACCAAAGTGCATAGCCAGTTCTGGACGGGCTTTCAATTCACCATTAATGCAAGTTAGCTTTCTGTGCTCCAGCACTTTATCCTTTCGTTCCCAGCTGTTGCTTTTTACAATGAGTTCCATAGAAAGCAAGGAAAAGGGATTTCTATCTTAGTCTCTCCCTTCTTCCCTAGATGAGCTTTCACTCAAATTTGTGGTCCTTCCTGGAGAAATGTAGGGGAAAATATCCAAGTTGTAAGAGTACTTGGGGTCCAGGCATGACTCTGTCACTAATTAATTGTGTGATCAAAAGCAAGTCCCATACCCTCTCTGGGCTTCGTTCTTTCATGTAACATGAGGAGATTGAACATAAATTATCTCTAAAATTCCTTCCACATCTAGAATTCTTGGTCAACCTTCCAGTCTTTCTGTTTGCCAACATAATAGAACTCAGTACTGTGTAGGATTTTCTTTCTGTCTAAATCCTTCCCCTCTTCTGCGTATTGAGCCTGTCTGAAAACTTATCCACTCCATACGACTGTTCAGCTATTGGATAAAATAAGCATACAATTTGTCTGTGTTCACATTGGTGTGTCTACACCATAACTTCTCAAATACTTTATAGACCAATTTTCTTCCTTGTTTAACTTTGGGGAACCAGTGCTGGGTCACGATGGTGGCTGGAGGATGGGGGTGGGGAGAGACTATAACTGCTCCTTGTTCTGTGCCCAGGCATGTAGTGGTCTGGGTTCAGTCCTGGGGGATCCTGCCTCTAATGAGAGCAGTTAAACTCTCTTTTCTCACACTCATTGGCTTGTTAAGTTCCCCTTCACGGTCTCCCTGGGATTGATTTTGCTCATGGTTCATATCTAAGGCCTCCCTAAAAAAAGGTGGAAAGAAATAAAAGGGACTTAATGACAATATAAATCAGGCATTGACCAGTTATTTGTTCTGATACATAAAAGGAATACACTAAACACGTGTTAATCAAAACAAACAACAGCAACAAAAATTCTTAAAACAGGGTGAAATGTTAACTTCTAGCTACTGTTACCTATCTTCTAGGAGGCTAATTTTCAACTTCATCAGAATATAGAGCCCTTCGCAGGACCACTGATTAGGAAATTAATGCTCTACTTCCCACTACACTATCCAAACCAGGATGACCTTAATGCAAATCCAGCCTTAGACACTTACTAGCTGTGGGCAAGTCACTTAAACTCTCTGCCTCAGTTTCCTCAACTATAAAATCCTACTTCCCAGGATTGCTGTGTGGATGATATTTATAAAGCACTTAGCAGAGTACCTGCCATATAACAGGCACTTAATAAATACTTATTCCTTCCTTTCAGCTAAATAAAGAGACCCACAGTGCAAGACCCTAAGCAATGAGATATGGGGTAGGGTGGGTGGGGAACCCGGAATGGAGACTTTGAACCTACT
The DNA here is from genome assembly GCA_028658325.1 of Potorous gilbertii. Taxonomy (NCBI): domain Eukaryota; kingdom Metazoa; phylum Chordata; class Mammalia; order Diprotodontia; family Potoroidae; genus Potorous; species Potorous gilbertii. Next base: position 340,211,961 of record CM053769.1, on the reverse strand, counting down.
CTAAATGAGTTTAGGAGGTATCTTTGCTTCTGAGAAGGTTGTTATTATGTACCTGTCCTATGTGTTCCTTTCTGTTCACCTACTCTCAAAGGCCTCTGACTTTAAAACATACAATAGCTCCCATTTATGTTGACCTTTGCAATTTGCAAAATACTTGACATATATTATTTGATTATTTGATACTTGACATATATTATTTGATTATTTGATACTTGACATGTATTATTTGATCACAATGACAAGAGCACACTGCTAGTAACATCAGAAGCAAGAGCAGAACCCAGGTCAGCTTGACTCCATATCAGTGATCTATCCATTCTTCTGTGGATAGGAAGTTTCTGGTATACAAGGAGAGAATAATTAAGACTTCCAGAAACTTCTACTGGGAGTCAAGTGAAAATAATTTCAGTGACTTGAAAAGTTCCTGAAGGTTTGCACGGGATGGGAAGAGCCAGGATTAGGCATGAGGATGCCTGCGTTCGAATTTAAACTATGCTATTTACTGTCTGTGTGACTTGAGTAAGTCATTAGGCCTGGTTGTCTCATCTGCAAAATTAGCAATTTGGACTAAATGATCCATGATTGTACGGCTATGCCAATCTGAATATGAATGGAAAATAGCTATTAATTCCCCGAAAATACTCCCTCAAAAGGGTGGGGGAAATGTTTGGGACTTGCAGATTTTGAGCTAGATAATAAACCAACGTCTTGTTCAATCATTCATTAACAGAGCACAAGCCCTTTGGTGAATTCCTCTGACAAGAGGCTGCTAGCCCATCTCCAGGCTAGGAGGAGGGCGATAAGGAGCCGGACTCTGCTTTGTCTTCTCCTTGGGGGGAAGCTACCCATGAGGACCAACAGAGGGAGCTCCCACATCACACAACGTCTCTGTAAGGGCCTGAGAGCGGAACAAGGCGTGGAGGACGCTGCCAGCTGACCTTTTCCAACAGTTCACGGGTTGCCAGAGCAGCCGAGGTGTCAGCAGCGAACGGTCCCAGCTTCCCAGTGGCTGAAGGAGGAAGGCAGGGGGCACCCGAAGGGGGAAAAACACACACCCAGCACAGCCAGCACAGGCGAACGCCACTCAGAGCCGCGCATCTATTAACTGTTTGTAGACAGAGAGAAGACAAGGGAGATTGAAAGTGGCAGAGGGCCTGAGAAAGCATCTAACCCCCACATTTTACAAAGGACAAGACTGAGATCCAGAGGGTTTGGGTGACTTGATGGAAGTGACGGGATGGTAGAGAGCAGAGCTGATCTGAACCCTATGTTCTCTGGCTGGAGACCTAAGTAACCATGAGAAAGGAGACATGGGGAGAAGGAGAGATAGAGACAGAGAAAATGAGAGAAACACAAACACGGAGAGAGAGAGACAGACGGACAGAAAGACAGAGATGGAGAGAGAGACTGAGGAAAGACAGAAAGAAGCAGACAGAAACACAGAGGAGGGACAGATAGACACAGTTACAGAGAGACAAAGAGACAGAAAGAAGAGAAAGACAGGTCAGAGACACAGAGACAGAGACGCGGAGTGAAGAGAAAGGGAGGGAGAGAGGAGAAATAGCTATATGATCACGATAAATTCCCAGCCTCAGGTACCTCGGTTTCTTCATTCTGCAAAATGAAGGGGTTAAATTGAATGGAAGGTTCTACTCCATTTCTTCAGTTTTGTGATGATCCCTGAACCCTACACATAGCCACTTTAGGAAGAAAAAGACAGAGAGCAGGGAGGGGGGGAAGAGGGAAAGGGAGGGAGAGAAAGAGGGAGGGGGAGGAGAGTGAGAGACACAGAGAGAGAGAGAGAG
>CM053769.1:340063199-340209656 GCA_028658325.1 Potorous gilbertii | reverse complement strand
ATTTTTTCAAAAGCTTTTTCTGCATCTATTGAGATAATCATGTGATTTCCTCTCAGTTTTGTTAATAGTTTTCTTAATATTGAACCAGTCCTGCATTCCTGATGTGAATACCACCTGATCATAATGTATTATTCTTATGATAAATTGCTGTATTCTTTTTGCTAAAACTTATTTAAGATTTTTACAACTATATTCATTAGAGAAATTGGTCTATAATTTTTTCTCTGTTTTGGCTTTTCCTGGTGTAGGTATCAGAACTATATTTGTATCATAAAAACAATTTGGGAGAACTCTTTCTTCCCTAATTTTCCAAAATAGTCTATATTGCATCGGAATTAACTGTTCTTTAAATGTTTGATAGAATTCACTTGTGAATCCATCTGGCCCTGGAGATTTTTTTCCTAGGGAGCTCATTGATGGCTTGCTCAATTTCCTTTTCTGAGATGAGGTTATTTAAGTATTCAACTTCCTCTTCTGTTAATCTGGGCAATTTATATTTTTTAAAATATTCATCTATCACATTTAGATTGTCAAATTTATGGGCATAGAGTTGGGCAAAGTATTTCCTAATTATTGTTTTAATTTCCTCCTCATTGCAGGTGAGTTAACCCTTTTCATTTTTGTTATTGGTAATTTTGTTTTCTCCTTTCTTTTTTTTTTAAATCAAATTACCCAACAGTTTATCAATTTCATTGGTTTTTTCATAAAACCAACTCTTAGTTTTATATATTAGTTCAATAGCTTTCTTAATTTTAATTTTGTTAATCTCTCCTTTGGCTTTCAGTATTTCTAATTTAGTATTTACGTGGGGATTTTCAATTTGTTCTTTTTCTAACTTTTTCAGCTGCATGCCCAATTCATTGGACTCCTTTTTTTCTATTTATTCATGTAGGCATTCAAAGATATAAAAGTTCCCCTAAGAAGTGATTTTGCAGTATCTCATAATATTTGGTGAGTTGTCTCATTATTGTCATTCTCTTGAATGAAATTGTTGATTGTTTCTATGATTTGTTGTTTAACCCACTCAATTTTTAGGATTAGATTATTTAGTTTCCAATTAATTTTTCATTTATCTTTCCATGGTTTTTTACTACATATAATTTTTATTGAATTTTGATTTATGATCTGAGAAGGATGCATTGACTATCTCTGCCTTTCTGCTCTGGATTGTTAGGTTTTTATGCCCTAGTACATGGTCAATTTTTGCATATGTGCCATGTACCTCTGAGAAAAAAGTATATTCCTTTCTATCCCCATTCAATTTTCTCCAGAGTTCTACCATAGCTACCTTATCCAGAGTTCTATTCACCTCCTTAACTTCTTTCTTGTGATTTTGAGGTCAGATTTATCTAGTTCAGAGAAAGGGAGGTTGAGGTCCCCCTCTAGTATAGTTTTGCTGTCTATTTCTTCCTGTAACTCCCTAAATTTATCCTCCAAGAATATAGATGTTGTACCATTTGGAGCCTTTTAGCAGGATATAGTTTCCATCCTTATCTCTTTTAATTAGTTCTATTTCTCCTTTTGCTTTGTCTGAGATTAGGATTTCTACCCTTGCTTTTTTTTACATCAGCTAAAGCACTAAATATTCTACTTCAACCTTTCACCTTTTCCCTCTGTGTATCCCCACCCTCATTTCAACATATTGTTGGATTTTGGTTTTTAATTCATTCTGCTATCCATCTCTATTTTATAGAAGTTCATTCCTTTCACATTCAGAGTTATGATTACTGTTTTCTTTCCTTCCATCCTCTTTCCCCTTTATGCTTTTAGTTCTTCCTTCTCCCTTCCCCTCCACAATAGAGTTTTAATTTTTGACCACTGCCTCCTTCAATCTTCCCTTTCTTCTTTCAGCCCCCTCCCTTTTAATCCCCTTTTTCCCTTATTATTTCTTCCTTCCCTTTTAGCTTCCCCTCCCCCTTCTTTCCCCTTTCCCCTCCTACTGCCTATAGAGCTAGTTAGATTTCTATACTTAACTGAGTTTATTGTTCCCTCCTTGAATCAAATCAGAGGAGAGTAAATTTCAAACGATGCTCATCTCCCTCCCCTATTTCTCTGTACTGTAATATATTTCTGTCCCTCTTCCCGTGATGTAATTTACCTTTTTCTGCCTCCTCTTTTTCACATCTCTCATGACAATCCCTTCACACCCTTAAATCACACTTTTATCATCACATCATTTATTTTATACCCTCTCCCTTTATCTATGTATATCGCTTTTATATATCATAATGAATATACAATTCTCAAGATTAACAAGTATCATCTTCCCTTAAATGGATGTAAAGAGTTTGCCCATATGGAATAACAAGTTTTTATTTTCACTGTTTACCTTTTTATGCCTCTCTTGAGACTTGTGTTTGAAGATCAAATTTTTTATTGAGTTCTGGCCTTTTCATCAGGAAGGTCTAGAAACCCCTTATTTCATTGAATGTCTATCTCCTTGCCTCAAATATTATGATCAATTTTGTTGGGTAATTGATCCTTGGTTGTAGTCCCAGCTCCTTTGCCTTATGGAATATCATATTCCACTCCTCCAATCTTTTAATGTAGAAGCTCCAAGGTCCTGTGTGATCCTAACTGTGGCTTCTCGATATTTGAATTATTTCTTTCTGGTTGCCTACAGTATTTTTTCCTTCACTTGATGGTTCTGGAATTTAGCAACGATATTAATTGGTGTTTTTAGTTTGGGATCCCCTTCAGGAAGTGAATGGTGGACTCTTTTGATGACTACTTTATCCTCTGAATCTAGGACTGCTGGGCAGTTTTCCTGGATGATTTCTTGGAACATATTGTCCAGGCTCTTTTTTTCATCACGGTTTTCTGATAGATCAATGATTCTTAGATTTTGTCTCCTGGATCTATTTTCCAGGTCAATTGTTTTTCCAATTAGATATTTTACATTTTCTTCTATCTTTTCATTCTTCAGATTCTGTATGACTGATTCTTGATGTCTTATAGAGTTATTAGCTTCTACTTGCCCAATTCTAATTTTTATCAAATTGTTTTCTTCAGTTAACTTTTGCATCTCCTTTTCTATCTGTCTAATTCTTCCTTTTAAGGAGTTGTTTTCTCCAGTTAGTTTTTGTACTTCCTTTTCCATTTGTCCAATTTTCCCAGTTAGGTTTTGTGCTTCCTTTTCCATTTGTCCAATTTTCCTTTTAAATTCTTCCATGATTTCTTTTTTTCGTATTTTTAAAATCATTGGCCAGTTTTTCTTCTACTTCCCTAATCTGGCTTTTAAAATCCTTCTTGAGCTCTTCCATGAATGTTCTTTGCACTTGAGATCAGTTCATATTCTCTTCTGAAACTTCAGATGGGAGTATGGTCTCAATGTTGCCCTCTTTGGTATTTGCGTTTTGGTCCTTGTACCCATAGAAAGAGTCTATGGTCTTTTCTGATTTGCTTCTTGATCATGATGATCACTCTTTTCCTGTCTTTTAAGTTGGATCTCTGCTTCTGGCGCAGAGAGGGCTCTGTTCCACTATTGTTGTGCTTAGAACTTGAGACTTTGTGCATTGTGGCCTCTGGCTCTTTCAGCTAGAAGCTAGAATGCTGTAGCTTACCTAGTGCTGTGCTGGTTGATGTGGCAAAACAGAGGCCAGGTGAAGTCTTTCTGAGTTTCCCTGGAGTTATCTTGGAGCTAGCTGTGTTAACTGTGGGGGAGGGGTGGCCTGGCCATGGGAGGTGTCCTGTCCTGAGCACAGGTAGTCATAGTGGTTGGTGAAACTCATTTGCCCTGGTGTCTTCCCTACTCCCCTAGCTGTACTGAGGCACATCTGGGGTCTTGGTGTTGATGATTGCAGGCTCCATTCCCCTGGGGCTCATGATCTCCCCCGAGTTTGTTGAGGTGGGGCTGTCTGGGACAGCTCCAGTCCTGCATTGGACCTTCAGCATAGCAGGAGGCATCCTCCTTTGCAATTTTCCTAGCCTCATGGGCTAAGAGACTGTTTGCTCTTTTAGCTGATTCCACTGTTCCAGAATTTTTCCTGGGGACATATTCTATGAGTTTTTCATGGTCAACAAGGGAAGGGGTAGAGCATTTACTGATCACTCCACCATCTTGGCTCCTAGAAGTTCAAGTGGGTGACTTACAGACATTTAATCTGCAGGCTGATAATCTCAGGAGCAGCTGCTGTAATTACCAGGAGTTCTACGGTTCTCTCTCATTCAGTTCGACTGGACTCCTGGGCTGATATGTTTGCGATTCCACAGTGTGGCTGCTGCTTCAGACTGCTGGGGCTTCCTCCTTGGCTTTGCTATGGTGGGATCCATGTTAGTACAGCCTATGCACTGTGTGCCCCTCCAGCTCCGTGTAACAGATCTTCCTATTGATCTTTCAGTCCGTCCTGGGTTGGAAATCTGCCATAGTCTGTCTCCTAATGGATTCTGCCACTCTAAAATTTGATCACATTCTCTTTTTAGAGGTATCTGAAGGATTTTATCTTAGAGCTTAGGTGAATAGTTGCTCTCACTCCACCATCTTGGCTCCCTATCCTTAGTTTTGAAGAAGACCAATGACATCATGATATTTGGACAAAATAGTGAATGATTGGTGATGCTTTGTCTTTTGAGTGAATTAAATTTAAGTGGGGCAGAGTTGCACAAAGCTGTCAGCCTCACTCTCTCCTTCAGAGTCATTGAGCCTAGTGGCAGGACAATAATCAAGATGAATGGCAATGGCCTGGAGGTTTACATTGCTATATCCTTTCCTTCAGTTAATCTCATATTAACTCCTATGGTTCAATTATCATGCCTATGTGGTTCTCTTCCAAATCTATATGTCCACCAGTAATATCTCTCTTGTGTTCTATTCCCAAATTACCAACTACCTGCTGTATGTCTTTTGCATGTCTTGAAAGAATCTCAACTTCAACATATCCAAAATAACTCATCTTTTTCCCCCAAACCCTCCAGACTTTTCCATTTCTATTCATGGTATCTCCATTCTTCCTGACACCTAGGTTTGCAACCTTGGAATCATCCTTGACTTTTCCCTCTCCTATAACCCCCACATACAATCAGTTGCCAATACTTGACTGCAGTTTTTGCCTCAATGTCCTTTCTTCTCAATCTCTTCTTAATTCTCTACAGTCTTGCTTCTGATATGATCATTCAACTGAAAATTCTCTCTCCAAAATTATGTATGACTTTTTAATCACCAAATACAATGATTCGTTCTCAATCTTCATCCTTCATGACCTCTCTGTAGCCTTTAACATTGGCTTTAACTCTTCTCCAAGTTTTCGTGATACTGCTTTCCCTTGTTTTCTTACCTATCTGTCTGTTCTTTCTTAATCTCCTTTACTGGCTCTTTCTCTAAGTTATGGTCCCTATATGTGAGCATCTATCTCCCAAAGTTCTACCCTGGATACTCATATCTTCACCCTTTCTACTTCTTCACTTGGTAATCTTATCAGTTGCCATGGATTCAATCATTATGTCTAAGCAGATGATTCTCAGATCTATTGTCAAGCCCTGACTTCTCACCCAACTTCCAGTCATATCTCCAGCTGTCTATTCTACCTCTTTAACTGGATATCTCATAGTTATCTTAAATTCAACATGTTTACAATTTTACTCATTATCCTTCTCTCCAAATCTTTCCCTTTTTCCAACTTCTCTGTCATTGTCCAGGGTATTGTCATCCTCCCAGTTACCCAGGTTTAGATTTTAGGTACTCAGCTCCTTACTTTCTTTCATTGCATATATCCAATCAGTTGTCCAGCCCTGTTTGTTTTTACCTTCATAACATCTTTCAGAGACTTCTCTCCTCTGACACTGCCATCTCCCTGGCATAGGCTCTCATCACTTCATACCTGTACTTCTGAAGTATCTTTCTGGTTCATCTCCCTGCTTTAGGTTTCTCCTCATTCCAGAATATCCTTCGTTCAGTTGCCAAATTCATATACTTAAAGTGAAGGTTCAAATAAGCTAACCTATCCCTTCCTCAAATCAATCAAGTCTAGGGATTTCCTATTACCTTCAGGATCAAATGTAAAATCTTCTGTTTGATTCTTAAACCCTTTCATAAATCCATTTCCAGTCTACTTATACCTGCTCCCCTCCATGTATTTTGAGATTCAGTGATAACAATTTCTTTGCTAGTTCTCAGATAAGACACTCGATTTCCCAAGAGTGCATTTTCACTGGCTGTTTCTCAGGCTAGAACTCTGGATCCATATCTCCACCTTCTGGATTCCTTTAAGTCTAAGCTAAAATCTCACCTTTTACAAAAAGTCATGGAATTAGCCTACTCCTTAGTGCCTTCCTTCTATGACCATCTCTAGTTTATCCTCTATGTATCTGGTTTGTATGTATCTGTTTGCATATCATTTCTCCCTTAGACTATGAGCTCCTTGAAAGCAGGGAATGCCTTTTGCCTTTCTTTGTATCCTGAGCTCTTAGCACAGTGCCTGGTACAATTAATAAATGACTTGCCAATTCTACCTTCACAACATTTCTTCTATCCATTTCCTTTTCTCTATTTACACAGCCTTTTCCTTAGTTTGTGTCCTTACCTTCTCTCCCCAGATGATTCAGATAGCTTCCTAATTAGTCTACCTGCTCCCACTTCCTTCCCTCTCTAATCGATCTTCCACACAGTTAACAAAAATGCTTTTCTGACCGCATTAATCCCCTGTTCGAAAGGCTTCAGAAACATCTTACTGCCTCTAGGATTAATTAAAAACAATTTGGCATTGAAGGTCCTTTATAATCTGGCTCCAACCTACTTTATAGACAGATTTCACATTACTACTTTTCACATACTTTGCTAGCCCATTTTTTTTTCTTATAGCCAGGATTTGAAGCCAGGCTCTGTCACTTCCTAGTTGTGTGACTATGGGCAAATCGCTTCATCTTCTCTGAGCCCCAAATTTCTCATCTATAAAATAAGAATCACAACATTTACAAGAATAGTACCTATTGTTGTTTGGAAAAAAAAATCTTTTGCTCACTTCAGAGTATAATAAAAATAGTATCAAGTGATCTGAGCATTATAAGGAAAGAGATGAAAAATAATTTTCATCAACTGAACAGGACCAAAATAAAATAAAACTTGGACATCTTTATACCATTATGCCTGCATTATGGTAATTACTGTTGTCTTTCTCCTGCCAGAACCTTTAACTATGCCCCTTCTGTGCCGAGTTCTGATAAATGGACCTTCTACTTTACCTTTCAAGAGCTAAGACTGCACATCACCATCACTTTCCAGTTATATGTCGCCTATGCAGTTGCCTGTACAACTGCTCCCTTTAAGCTCCTCTTTTATGTTTCCTTTTCTCTTATTAGATTATAAGATCAAGATCAGGGATTTTTTTCAAAATATTTGTATTTCCAGTGTTCAAGCCACCGTGCCACCAGGTATATCTGTAAAAGCAACCATTGAAGAAATTTTCTACCTGGGATTAGATCAGTAATATTATGGGACAACAAAGGATATAGTCATAGACTTAAGATCTCAGAGGTCATATGGATCGGTGCCTGTAAAGGAATCTTTTATAACATCCATTCCAATGAAGCTTCCAGTGATGGCAAATTCACAAACATTCAAGATAGTTAACTCCACTTTTGGATAGCTCTAATTGTTAATAAGTTGGTTTTTTTCATAAGGAGTCTGAATGTGACTTCCGATAGATTATAGGATGAGAGATTTTGAATAGGAAATGCATTTATAGGTTATTGAATACAATAATCATACTCACACAGTCTTATCGATAAGAAAACTGAAACACAGAAACATTAAGTAAATTGCCCAGGAATACACAACAGGGAAGTGACTGCGGTAGAATTGGAATCCATGTCTTCCTGACTCCAAGATCAGTGCCCTAACTACTTGGCCATGTTGCTTTGCTGAGTTATAATCTCTGGTGCCAAACAGAACAAACTGAATCTTTCTGCCATTTCACATCCATTGAGTAACTGAAAGACAGTGATTCTATCCCCCCTAAGTCTTCTCTTCCATAGAATTAACATCTCCAATTTCTTTAACTGCTTCATTGTCCTTATCTTGCTTGTCCTCAGAAATAAGTTCCTAAAATCCACCTGCTTTGGAGAATTTCCCTAGATCTGAAAGCTGTCACCCATACCTTCAATTTTAACAGACCAGAGTTATCCTTTGGGACAGGAGACAGATCACTGTTCCACGTCTAGGCCAAGGTCTAATGTTGTCTTCTTAAGTCCCTTTCTGTTCTCTCCCTTACTGACCTTTAGGTATTTCTCCACTACTCCATGCCAGCAACTTTACCACGGATCAAGAGGTCTTGGACAGAAGCCCTGACAAGATCCCCCACCTGGGGACTTAGCAAAGATGCTCCCTGGAGCTTCATGCTATAGGTAAACTAAGAAATCAATCCCTGAATATCCCTAGTTTCAGACCAGTTCACTCCTAGCCAAAGACAAGGCATGGAGCTTAGAGCTACAGGTCACTCATTTATGCCTGCTCTTATATGTTGAGTGGTCAACTCCTATGTGCCCTGGCTTCAGGCCAGCCCCCTCTGAGCCACCCAGACCTCATCCCTCACCAAGGGCAAAAGATATTCTCTCCTATTGTTAAAGACTACCCAGAGAAGGATATTGCCCAGCTTCCTTCAACCCCCATTCCAGTATCAAACAACCCTGACTGTCAAGAACCCTCCCAGGCTGTAGCCCTTGAAATATATCAGACTGTCAGGAGGTGAGAGAGATGCAGACTGGGTGGCATGAAGAATAAGACCCTCGAAGCATAGTTTTCCTTTAGAGGCCCTTAACTTCCAGACTCTCTCTCCTGAAGAGCGCTGGAGTGACAGAAAACATTTTCCAAACCTCCTAATATCAGTTCCAGATGTTCACAGTCATTCCAGTGTGTACTTCACCCTGTAAAACACATTTCCCTCTCCTGCTCCCCCTCCCTCTGCCTGAGTCTCCTATGACATCACTCTGTGGCTGGTCCAACATCAGGCAGACAGAGAGGGCCCCATGTGCCTTCAAAAAAAGAGCACTGATCTGCTCCAAAGCTGTCGCGCACGGAGCTATGAGTAATTTCCACAAGTTTTAATAAACAGTTTGGATGGAATTGCTCCACCATCATCTTCTCTGTTGCCCGCCTGATGTGTTGAAACTGTGACTTGTTTCTCACACAAGTTCACCTCCGGAGCAGCCCTATTAACTTCAGATGGTCTCAAGACGGGGACCAAAGAATATGTCCTTTAAAATCACATAGAAGCTTGGGGGTTGTAAGAGTAGTGGACTATGTGTATGAGGGGAGGAAGGCATGGAAATGCAGAGAGAAGAGATTGCTTTTCAAGCCCATCTTGCTCTCTTTGCTCCCCCTGAGCTGGGTCTGATGCTCAGTAGTGAAAAGGCAAGGCCAACAGACATCATGCCTGTTGTAACTTCAAGAGAGAGAGAAACATCATTGGCAAAACAGGGGAAAGAGCAAAAATTCCCAGATGCCAGGAGAAAAAGGAGTCCAGGGCCACTGACCAGATCCAGATGCTACTGTCTTCCATAGCATGAGAACAGAAAATTGGTTTGCCTTGAAGGAAGCAGACCTGGTTGCCTTGGACCCATCAGCCCTGCCTACAGACAAGCTAGAGTTAGGAATCCCCATGTAGAAGAGAGAGATCTATGATTCAAAAGGAAAAAAAAAGCAAACATGCTGATTGAAAATTTCATCAAGAGAGGCCCAGGAGGGAGGCAAAGAGGATTTTGGGACAGAATGCCTAGACTGGTAGTCAGGACACCTGAGTAATCATTCTGATTCTGCCACAAGCTCATTGTATGATCTTGAGTAAGTTAATTCTTGGGATGATTCTGTCATAGATTGAAAACTGGAAAGGATCTCAGAGATGATCTAATCTAACCCCCTGATTTTACAGATAAGGAAACTGAGGTCCAGAGAGGTTAAATGACTTGCCCAAAGTCACACAATATGTAGCACAGTCAGCTTCTAAACCTGTCTTCTATTGTCATGTGATTTTTTTCCCCATGTTCATTAAAACTTTGACATCTATAAAATGAGGATGTAGACTAGATAATCTAACAGTCCTTTTCTTCTCCAAGGTTCCTTGAGTCCTCCAAAGATATAATAGGAAAGAATAAGTATTTGGCCTTAAGGCTGTGTGTTTCATTAGAAAAGCCCACCCCAGGGTCAGAACAGAAGACAGCTTCCATCCCCCACATATTCCATTCTACATAAGTGGCCATCTGCTTTCTTCTCTCCCTCTGGCAATGCATATGATCCCACTTCACTTGAGATCCATTTGTGTCTTGTGTCTTGACCTAGTGGCTCCTCTGGGCTCCAACCTTTATCATTCCCTCAAGCTCCCAGAGCATCCCATCTGCCTTCTAGCTAGCATTTAGCAAAATTGAGGCCTCTCTCCACACAACCATTTTACCCTCATTCATTGAAGACTGCCTTAATAACCCTAGGCTAAGAGTTCAAAAATGCCATTCCTTCTGATTCTTCTAGTGAGGAAACATGGTGGAACCCAAGGTCCAAGGACTGTTTTTCATATGGTTGACAGATGATTAGCACAAAGGCAAAAAAATTAAAATAAAACATCATCACTAAGAAGAGACATTTCTAGTCAAAGCAACTGGAATATGGTAAGTCTTCAGTTCAGGTTTGGTTTCCCATTCAACCCTCGAAACAAGCACAAGGCTTCCTCTGGAGGAACAGAGATGAGGTTGAATGAGGGGGTGGAAATTGAGGGGTGGAAGTAGGGAGGGGACAGCATTTTAGCAGCCAATTCAATAGGGTGTCAAACAGATGGCAGCCATAAATTTTGGGGAAAAAAGAATAAATAAATAATTCCAGTGCTGTTCTAGGGCTGCCCGGCAGAAATCCAGAGAGATCAAAGGAGAAACCCTGGGTTTTCCTGCTCTGGCCTCACCTGACCAAATGTGTGAGCAATCTGGAATCTCTGCCCAAAACAAGTTCTTTTGTTTGTTATTTTGTTTTCTTTCTCCTCTTTCCCCCCTTTCTGTCTCTCTCCTTCTCCATTTCCCTCCCTCTCTTACTCCCCTGCTTTTTACTCTTCCCCCTGCTTTGGCTCTTCCTTCTTTCAAATCAAGTACTCAAATAATGATGAAGCAATAATTGTGGACAAGTCACTGTACAAGGTGCTGGGGACACAAAGAGAAGAACAGAACAGTCTTCTATCTTCCAATAACTTATAATCCACTGAAAGATATCACTTACATGTCACTAAGCTAAAAAAAAGGAGAGAGAGAGAGAATTTGAAAGGAGAGAAAGCATCTCAGATGAGAGATCAGAGAAGGCCTTTTGAAGGAAGTACCACTTGAACTGATGCTTGAAGCAAAAAAAAAAAAAGGATGCTGAAAAGCAGGGATAAAACTGAGGGTATCTTAGGGATTGGGGATTTCTAGGGCAGATACTGTATCCAGAAGTAGGAAAAAAAATGCTGAATTCAGGGAACTTATCCCAGTCTGGTTGAAACATAATGTGTCTGAAGGGGAGTAGCAGAAAATATAAAGTCTGGAAAGGTATTAGATTGTAATAAGCTGAAGAGTTTTAATTTCATTCTAGAAACAATAGGAAACCACTGAAATGTTTTGAACAAGGCTATGGCCAGTCCTTGCCTTAGAAGGATTATTTTGGTGGCTAGGTGGAAGATAGATTAAAGACAGGAAAGACTAGAAGGAGTGATGCCAATTAAAAACGATTAAAATAGCCCAGGCAAGAGTTGATGAGGCCCTGAACTAAGGTGGTGGCTATGGGAGTAGAGAGAACAGGATTGATGTGAGCAGTGTTGTTGAGTTGGAAATGACAATTGTAAATGAGGCCATAAAGGCAAGGGAATAGTCAATGATGATGTCACTTATGCACCTGACTGACTCAGAGCATGGAATGCTATCCCTGTCTGTTTTCTTCCCCCCACCCTTCTTTCTTTTCCTTTCCCCTTCTTTTTTCCTGTCTCCCTTACCCTCACTGCCACTGTTCTCTCATGAAGTAATTATCTCTCTTGGAAGCACTGTAGTCATGCTGGAGAAAATAGGATAACCAGTTTATATTTGGTGAGATAGGTGTAAATATGTGGGGAAAAGGAATTTTTTTTTCAGAGTTCCAAAGTATTTGTTATTTTCCTCATTTCTACTGTTCCAATTATCTATAACCATTCCACCCCCTACCTCATTATCAATCAATCTATTTTTATGGGACTACTACATACATACAATGTACCAAGAACTCTCCTCAATCCAAGTGGGGTAAGGAATTAAAACATGCATGATCCTTTCTTGTCTGCTAGGAACTCAGTGTAGCTAGAAAGAAAAGCCATAATATTAAATAGCAACTTAAGACAACAAAACAGGAGATGCCACAAGGAAGAGTATGATTGCTAACTAAATGATACTGAAAGTAAGAGGTATGAGTTTGGAGAAGGAAGAGATAATTGTTGGCTAGCCTGCCTGGGGCAGCAGGAAGATAATATCAGGGGAAGATGAGACAATTTCTCCTTTATCTTTTCTTCTATAGGTCTTCCTCTAACATTGACCTGATGTCTACAAGTCAATAGTGCTGTTCTGTAACTCCATTTTCACACTCCTGAACAGACTAAATGGAAAAAGGAGTAGGGGAGAATGGGAAAGAGAAGTGAAATGAGAGAGGAAATAAGAGGGAGAGAGAGAGAGAGAGACAGAGACAGAGATAGAGATATGAAGAGGCCGAGAGGGAGAGAGTCAGAGACATAAGAGAGGATAGACGTTAAAAGAATAACAGACTCAAACATAGCAGAACAAATGCCAGCTCCCAGTTACAACTCTGGGATAGGATTGCTTGGTGGAAGCAATACAGACGTAAGTCTCCTCTTTACTAGCCAATTCCACTTAACGGATCTTCATGATCTGGGCGTACTCATTGCCAGCCAACTTGGCCTTCAAAAGCATCCTTGCTCTGGGCTCTACTTCCCTCCCTGGCCAACTCCACTTTACAAACTTCTCTTGACCAGTTTCTTCCCAAGCATAGAGGAAGCAATACAAAAAAAGAGAAAGAGAGAGGTGGTAGTTAGAGAGTGAGAAAGAAATCTTTTCCTTTTCTAATAATGGACTGGTAGAGATGGAAGCCCAAAGGCTATCATGGCATGGAACCCTCCTTAACCACATGCAAAGCAGAGTGCAGAGATTTTTCAGTACAGAAGCAGTAAGGGAATAAAAAGAATACCATGACTGCATGGGCAGTAGGAGTTACTCATCATGCAGACTGGTAGAGGTGAACAAGGCAAATTTCAAGATTACAGAGAGGTACCTCAAGTCCTCCCACAAATATTTCAACCACTTTCTTCAGTGGCAGATATAACTTTATATTTGATTCTAAACAGAGACAAGGCATTATGGAAATAACCAACTATTGAGATTCAGAGTAATAAACAGGTATGGCCCGTGAGCGAAGAGTGGTGTTTGCACTTTAAAATATTTTATTATTTTTAAATTATGAACACCACTCAGCTTGTGGGCCATACAAAAACAAGAGATGCATCAGGTCTTAGTGTCTCAACCCTTGATTGAGTCCAACTCCCTCATATTATGGATGAGGAAACTGAGATACAGAGAGGTTGTAACTTGTCCCAGATCACATAGACAGTAGTAGCAGAAACAGGATTTGAATTTAGGTTTTATATTGCTGGTTGTCATCAAACCCTCATACATTCTATTCTAGATGCCCCCTTTACTCTTGATTTGATGAGATTCCCTCAGCTTCCTCAGTATTACTTCAAAGACATGGTGCTGTTATAGGTTCTCCCATTCTTGCAGTTCTAGGGGTGATAAAACATAGGCCTGTGTTTCAGTCTCCTGTGATTTCACAGGTAGAGGGAATGACTTGTGAGGTGTCCCCCTTTTACTACTGCAGATCACCAGCTGCTTTGCATCATAGAATTTCAGAGAGCTAAGTGGGGCACTGAGAGGCTACATGAGCTATCCAGGACCTTACAGTCAGTATGTGTCAAAAACAGAATTTGAGGCCAGGTCTTCCTGACTCCTAGGTCAAGTCCTTAACCATCTGTCCATGATCATCTCTACCTTTAGTGTCTAGGTGAAATACACTTCACAAAATAAAACCCAAATTCAAATCCTGCTTCTGCTACTACCACTGATGTGACCAGGAGCAAGTTACAACCACTCTGTTTCCCCATCTATAATATGAGGGAGTTGGACAAAATCAGGGGTTGATAGACAAAGGCCTACTGGTCAAAAATCTGGCCTGTCACTTCTCTTCTTCGTATGGCCCACAAGCAAAGAATGGTGTTCATAATTTTAAAATAACAATAAAGTTTGCATTTTAAAATGCAAGCACTATTTTTAGCTCAGAGGTCACATAAAAGCAAGTCATAGCTTGCGAACTCTAGATTATGTGATCTCTAAGATCCCTCTCATTTCTAAAATCTATAAGCTTATGTCTCTGATCTTGAGATTTTCCCCAAAGTTGAAAGGACCTACTTGATGAAAGAAAATAATTCTGGTATTCCCTTAGGGCCTGAATTGGTCTTTACTTTTCTATTTCTTTTTCTTACTACCCTTCTATGCAGTAAAAGCAAGTAGGTATAAATCACAGCTATTAAAAGCCCAATACACAACAATAACACACCTCAGGTCAACAAGGAGTAATTGACCTCCTCAAATCTTCAAATTCATTAAAATGAAGCAATCCTCCAATGGCCTCAGTGACCAGTAGGAACCCTTCTCCACTTAGCGTTTTCTTATGAACCTCTGTTTCATCATAGTGAAAAGTATCACTAGATATGGCAGCATTGCGTCTGAAGAATATCCACTTACCAGTATAGAGGTCAGTATCTGTATACTCATCCACCTTCTTGTGTTGAATAACATAGTCCGAGACTTTGGTTCCAATAGCTGGTTGGACATCCACCCACTCAAGGGAGACCACAGTACTGGAAGGTTCTACTCCAGGGGACAACCGAAGCCTAGAGTGAAAAAATGAAGGCTGCTTGATTGTTGTCCAAGTTGAGACGACCACCCCTAAATACACTGCTCCTCACTCTATGTTCCAGAACATAAGGCTACTCTGAAGAAGTCTTAGATAAGGTAGGCCACTGTCTGAGAAAGGGGAGATGTTACAGATTCCTTTGAGTGGTCATCAAGCTGGTGCCTTCGTGTTCTATAAAGAAATCTATCACTCTTGGATGAAACAATGCCTAGGTCAAGCTTTATCCTTGATTTGTCTGACTTGCACTCTGCCCTTCCCACTTCCATGTCCCCGCTTCCCCAAGCTCTCAGACTTTCAGTTAAATATTTATTCATTTATGAATCAACACAATAAAGAAAAGCTAGAATCTGGAGATAAACTCCTTTTACAAAGTGAGGAATCCTTCTGCAATAAGGATTGCTTTAGTACTTGGAGGTTACCTGCTGTTATTAGCCTAGGTCTTCTCTCATATATAAGGCAGATCATAGCTCCATCGTTGCTTTGCAAAAATAATTTTTAATCACATTTTAGCTGGCCTTCTGGTGATGAGCCTTTCCCATCTGGGATGACCTGAAGTCCATCATCAGAAATGTAGTCCCAGCTGCCTTGTTGGTTTATTAGGTGGGTCTGTCATCGCCAGTGGTCTGGTCATCAAAAGACCACAGCCACCTTGTCATTATGATGAGGGATCAGAGTGGTCCCTTATAGGAAGGGAATAAGAATTATTACCTACCAATGAGCCTTTTCCTTGTAACAAAGAAAAGCACTTATCCCTATCAGCAACAAGAACTCATCCAGGATATTAGAAGGCTGCAGAGCTTTAAATGTAACCAAGATGTAGCCAAGAAAGTAGGCATCAACTTGAGAAACTACACAGTGGTGCCTGATGACAGAAAGGTGACTGGGCGTGGGAGGGCTAAGGATGGGGGTCTAATCATAGATCTAGAGGATATCAATGGGCTATACTCACACTGGTTGTGGGAGAGGGCTGCAGTTGGGGAGTCCATTTGCATCAAAGGCATTGAGGTCACATCGGCACCAGTCTTCAATCACATCCCCCTTTCCCGAACACCAATAGGAACTCATCAGTGCACTTTTGAAGGCCTAAAGTAAAGGAAAGAAGAGGTGTTGATAATAAAGAGTATGATGATGATGGTGATGATGTTGATGCTGCTGACTAGCAGAGGTTGAAGAATAATCACCAAGGGGGTAGGAACACTGAGAAATCTTTACCAATCCCAACTCCCTGGACAACACCCTTATCTCCACTCAAGCTATTTACCTCCCCTATTACTCTGTATATACCCTCCCTCCCCCACCCCACAGAGCTTAAAAATGCTTTATTAATTTAATGAATTTAGATATATATACATATGACTTGAATTATGGAAAGAGGGAAACCAGAGAATATCAACCTCAGTATGCAATTCTATACAGGGTAAGACACACTTATTTCTTGATAGTGTGGCCCAGTGGAAAGTGGTACTAGATTGGAAGTATGAGGACCTAGTGTCTTATCCTGGCTCTGTCTTTGATTTACTGTGTTTAACTTTGAATACCCTGGGCCTCCCTTTCCTATGCTCAACGATGAGGTGTCGGACCAGAGGATCACGAAGATTGAAGCTATGACTAAAATTT
The DNA here is from genome assembly GCA_028658325.1 of Potorous gilbertii. Lineage (NCBI taxonomy): Eukaryota > Metazoa > Chordata > Mammalia > Diprotodontia > Potoroidae > Potorous > Potorous gilbertii. The sequence continues at coordinate 340,193,092 of CM053769.1, read as the reverse complement.
TAGCATTCAATAATTCCATTTCTGATACTCTGGAGCAACAGGGATACTATATATAGATTCACTTAAAAAGTATTTCTAGTCTATGGGCATAAACAGAATCACACTCAAATTCCACTGAAACAGGGCATCATTACTTGGATTTAGAGATTCCAAGAACAAAATCCGTTTCCCTGAAATGTAAAAAAAAAAGAAAAAACCAAACCGATGGAACTTGGCAACTAACTGGATATAAGGAGAGAGAGAGTGAGATGCAAATACCACCTAGGTTTTGAACATGGGGGACTAGGAGGCTAGCAGTATGCTTAACAATAAGAAGTAAGTTACAAGGAAAGGAGAGTTTGGGGAAAGATAATTAGTTCAGTTTGGGATATTCTGAATTTAAGATGGCTATGAGATATTCTGAGATACCTGAAAGTCAGTTGGAAATGAGTGACTAGAGGTGGACAGAAATATTAGAGCTGGACAAATTGATCTGAGAGTTGGCTACCTAGAGATGATGGAATCCATTGATTGAGACTGATTGAGAGCTGATGAGATCATCAAATGAAACAGTGGAGAGGAAGAGATGAGAGCCCAGGAGGGAACCTTGAGAAACACCCACATTACCAGGCATGAGCTGGATAAAGACTCAAGCAAAGAAGACTAAGAAGGAACAATCAGACAAACTGAAAGAGAACCAGGAGATGGTGTCATGAAAACTTAGAGGAGAAAGTATCAGGGAAAATTAGGTAATCAACAGTTTCAAAGGCCTTTGAGAGGTCAAAAAAGATGAGGACTGAGAAAAAGCTATTAGATTTAGGGCTGAAAATGTCAACTGGTAACTTTGAATGATGTCAGAAGCAAGATCACAGAGAATTAAGAAGAGTGAGAAGAAATGAAGGCACCCCTGCTGGTTGACCTTCTCAAGGACGTAAGCCACAAAAGGAAGAAGAGACATAGAATTACAGGTAGCAAGAATGGATGCATCAAGTGAGAGATTCTGAGGATGGAGGACACATTTCTGTAGGTAGTATGGAAACAGGCAGCAGACAGGAAGAGACTGAAGATGAATGAGAGAGCAAGGATGATAGAGGAAGCAATTTGCTACAGAAAACAGGATGGAATAGGATCACTTATACAGGTAAAGGCTGTGTGCCTTGGCAAGAAGAAAGGACACTTCTTATGAGACGAGGGTCAAGGAGGAGAAAGTGGCGTAACACCAAAGCATGAACTTCAAATCCTGGAATGGGGTTTAAGGTTGAGTTATATAGGAAAGTTAGACTATGGTCTGGAGATAAAGAAGATATAATGAGCACAGACATTGTGGTACTAGTACAGGCCATGGCATCATTCATTCGATAAACATTTATTAAGCTTCTACTATGTGCCACATATATATACATATACACACACACACACACACATACACACACACACATATGCACGCAAACAAATATAAACAAAATGAGCTGCATGCATACAAGATAAATAGAAAACAACTAAAAGTGTGAAAGCACTAGAATTAAGAGGGGTTAGGATTTGTTCTATAAGTTTGGACTTAGTGGAAGGGCTGGCCTACACTTGAGGACCTGAAAGGCCACATGTGACCTCTAAGTCATGGATTTCCCACCCCTGATCTAAGACAATTCCAAAAGACTTAATGATGGAAATGCTATCTACATACAACAAAAGAACCATGGAATCTGAAAGCAGATAGAAGAACAATATTTTCTCTCTCTTTTTCTCTTTTTTTGTTTTGTTTCTTCTTTCTTGTGGTTTTCCCTTTGGTAATTCTTCTTTACAACATGACTCATGTGGAAATACATTTAATATGATTGTACATGTATTGCCTATATCAAATTGTGTGCTGTGTCAGGGAGGGAGGGAGTAGAGGGAGGAAGAGAAAATTTAGAATTCAAAATCTTATAGAAGTGAATGTTGAAAACTAAGAACAAATAAATAAATTAATTTTTTTTTTAAAAAGAGTGGTTAGGGAAGATTGCCTGCAGAAGGTAGGATCTTAGATAGGATTTCAAATCCTAGCTCTAAAATGTGCATGACATCCACCTCCCCCGCCAAGTAATTTTTTTCTCTATGAATTCAAGTTTCTTCATTTGCCTAATAAGAGACCTAGACTAAATGACTTCTATGGGCACTTCCAGTTCTTAGATTGTATGAAACTAGCTGTGTCACCTTGGTATACATATATATACATATATATACACACACACACACACACACACATCTGTATGTTTGTATACACATATTCACATATGTATATATACATATATATACTGCTATTATTGTGTGTCCATATACACCTTATTGTATGGATAGATATAAATTTTTATATATGTTGCTATAATTACTTTACAAATCATTTGTAAAGATCATTAAAAATATTATCTTTTTAACCTTACAAATAGTTGCTCTTGTTGTCCTCATATTACAGATAAAAAAAAACAACTAAGATATAGCAAATTTGTGATTTGCACAGGATCACACAGTTGTTAAGTGTCTGACATGGGATTCAATCCCAGTTCCTGGTGACTCTAAATCCAGTATCTTACATACTCTACCCAAAGAGATGGCTAACCTTCTCAAGGACACCTTTTACTTCTTCATTTTCATTACAGCATCTAACATAGGATTATACATACACTGTAAACACTAATCAGTAAAAATAATAGCTCATATTTTTATGCCCTTTTTGAGGTTTACAAAGTACTTTCTTCACATTGACTTTGAGCAGTAGATATTAAGTAGGTATTATGTATAGTGATAACTTCTTTTTCCAGGTGAAGGAAAGCAAAGTCACAGAGTTTTAATGAGTTGCCCAAAGTCACAAAACTTGTAGACATCAGAGCAGAGACTTAAACCTAGATCTACTGACTCCAGGTCCAGCATTCTTTTTCACAACATTATGCAGCTTGTTGATTAATGAAAACATCTGTAAATCGTGGCCATATGGCCACCCTAAGTTGGCAAGGGTTATACAATTTGAGTACACATTTTTAATCATATGAATTCCAAAACATGTTAGTCTCTTTCTTCCCTGTGGTCCCTTTCTGCCAGGTGCCAGGTCCTGGGCCTTTAGGGGAAAGAGAGAGAGACAGAGAGAGTGAGAGAAGAAAAAAAGGTGTAGCATTCCCTATAATCTCCACATTGTGGACACCTGGTTTCCCTGAAGTCACTCTTTCCACCACTTCACTGTGTATAAGTCCTTCTTGCAGCCTGCTGTGCGGGTGGGGATGACGTGGTGTGTGGCACTGAACAGTAGTCTGCCCCCTTCACCCAGACAACTTACGAGAATTGAAATCTAAAAGGAGAACTCCTACATCAAGCACACTATTGTTTAGGATTCAGTCACATTTTCCCTCTGAGCCCTTAACAAGGAGGCCCAAGTCCCCTCTTTTGGCTATGATTACCCTTTCCATATGTTCATGCAAATTTCTCCTGTGAGGGGGAAAAAGATGGCCAGACTTCGGCTGAGCTCAAGCAGTGTGGTTCGGAGAAAGTTGAGGGATTTTAGGGATTCCTATTAAATAATCTGATAGGCATGACTGGGGGTGCTGATTAGGCAATGTAGTGCAACAATCCTGATGTCTGAAGTTAAGAAAACCTGGGTTAATTGTTACCTATGTGACCCAAAATAAATCACTTAACCTCTCTCATCCAGAGATTACTCCAATGATCTCTTAGATTCCACCCAGCTCTAATACCATGGCCTGTGACACAGACCTATGACACAGTATATGAGCTAACCTTTCATGGAGTTTACAATTCAACAGACCAAATCAGAATTCATGCAATAAGAAGTATACTCTAACAAACTTCATTTGTCACTTGAAAACTCTATGCCAAAATCCCCATGAAAGCAATCCTTTGTCCTTTAGCCTCTCTCACCTAAAGTAAGTATACCCTCTATGACTGCAGTTGGTGGGGAGTGATGGGGTGAGAGCCAGGGGCAGAATTCTCCTGGGGTCAATCTGCACGATTCTGTTTCCATTTGGCTCTCCTGAGGTATTTTAGAGGTACTCTGGAAAGGACAAAATAAAATAATAAAATGGAAAAGCAGAGAGGTTAGGGATGGGAACACTGCTTGACTTTGGAGGGCACACATTATGGGCATCCAAGAAAGGTACATCGCATGAGAACAAAGCCCAAGTGGGAAGGAATGAGGTCATACTTGACTGGTGAACCCGTCCTCACTCAGCTTTGCAGTTTCCCACTTGATGGACTTACTGTTTACAACTTTTCACTGGCTTAAGGGTCTCTTACATCTCTAGCCAAAGCTAAGAGCTTAATTATTGTACTAGTAAAATCAGCCCCACTGGTGAAATTGACAGAGGTGGTAGGAGAGTGAAATTGACCATAGAAGGAGAAAGGAGGGAAAGAGGAGAATACTGTGCTTGATGAAAAAGGGAGGGCATTGATTTTTTTTTAATTTGCTTTAATGAATAGAAATTCAGGCTCCTTAAAACAGAACAGGATCTATACCCAGACTTTGTGAATTTCAGTGGCCAGGCTGCACTTCAGAGGAAACTTTCTTGAAGTATTTCAAGTTTAAATACCATGAGTAGTTTCCCAGAACTCTGTAAATCAGAATGGAGATGGGTGTGATGGGCAGGAAAGGGATGGAGCACAGATATGAACTGCTCTATATCAGATAAACAGTATTTGCTACTTAATGGAAGTCAACCTTGCATCATCATAAGATACAGTGCTTTGTTATGTCCCTGGGTCCTTACCGTATCACATTCAAGGAGATAAAATCAGAAAATATTAGAGCTGGAAGAGGCCTTAGAAATTATAATCTAATCACGATAGTTTACAAAAGACACAAAGTTGACCATAGGTGAGATAATAACCATACCATAGCTATTTTAATGTGACAATAGTCCATTTTTAACGAAAACATTTAGTCATGAAAATAATCATCTATAATTTTATACTGCTTTAAGCTTTATAAAGTGTTTTTTTTCCACAACAACTCTGCAAGGGAAGTAATGTAATTACTGTCATTCCCATTTTACAGATGAGGAAACAACACCTCCCAAAGAATAAGTGAATTGTCCAGAATCACATAAGTGGAAGAACAGAGATTTGAACTTAGAGCTTCATCATTTATTCCAATTATTTTTCTTTTTTCCTTCCAATTTTCCAATTATACTAAGTCCCTTTTTTCCTGACAATCAAATATTTGGCAGACTCAACCATTTGGGCCACGCGAGGCTGAGGATCAATTCTTCTGTCTTGGTCTCAATTTCTCATTTACAAAAGTAAGGGACTGGAATAGGTGTTTACTAGTCCAGATCAAGGTGTTACAAACCCTTAAAAAGCCTGGGAAAAGTTGCCAAGATAACTCTTAAAAAAAATCTTAGACAATGATCCGTGTTTTTTACTCCAAAGTAAAATCCTGAGGCCCTAATTCAAATCATAACTTGATAACTTAGATATCTATTTTCCAAATTTATTGGAAAGAGGAACAGAGGAATAAGGGAAATAGCCTGCCAGAGAGAGAAGGCCTCTAGGTATGAGGACAACCATTGAGAGTTAAAAGCTGTCAGAAAGGAAGGAGATAAAAGAATCACAAAATGTAGACATAGGAATTATGAAAAATCAAGTGGATTGGGATTATTCAATGTAAAGAAAATTTTTTTAAAATTTCATTAAAGATTTCAATTTTCTGTGGCACAGTACAATAAGCCTAACATGGAGAACTGCTGTAGTCCAGTGAAGGAAGTTCTGAAGTTGGAAGCAGATATTATGAGTTTGAATTACTCATAATAATCCCATATGACCATGGGCCATTTACTAGATCTCTCTGTACCTCAGTTTCCTAATCAATGAAAAGGATATAGCAATACTTGTACCACTTACCTCACAGGGTTGTTATGAGGAGAAAAAAAACTCTACAAACTTTAAAGCATCATGTAAATGAGATTTATAATGTTAGTAATAAAAAATGAATTGTGTTCATCATCCTCTCTTTGAGAAAGTAAGGAAGTTTGTAACTTATTTCAAGTAACATCCTAAGGGAGTCAGATTCAATTATTTGGAAAATATACTTCTGGAAAATGTGGCCCCTGAAGGGGGTTGCAATCTAAGACAGATTGATGCAGGCATGCATAAAAAGTATATATGGAAAATTAAATGAAAGCAGGTCAGGCCCCTAAATGGCCAATAAAATCATCAAGGCATCTATAGATGATGTGCACAATTGAGCAGAGTATTGCTGAGAGGGAGGGGAAGCAGGAACAGACATAGGATTCCCATTTATAGACTGGGCAGGAAGACAATCAATTCTCCTCTGCTCAATCAAGGAAGACATCATTGGAACTAGTGATGTAATAATAATGCCTCATATTTCTATGGATCATTAAGACTTGCAAAGCATTTGCTCACAACAAGATGATATAACATGGCATAGTGGATACAGAACTGGTCTTGAAGCCAGGAAAACCTGAGTTCAAGTAATACATCCTGGCTATATGATCCTGTACAAGTCACTTAACCTCTTAATGCTTGGGGCAACTCTCTGCAAGGTTACATTGGTAGAGATCTGCATTGGCAGAGGTTGTTTTCTTAGCTAGGATTTCCTTATGCCAATGAAACTATATCCCTATAATATAGTTCAAGTTTATTTATACTCATTTAACTTAAGAGGAAACCAGAGTGAGAGGGCAGGTCAGAAAAGTGCAGTGTTTCTTATGGTCACATAGATAGTAAACATTAGGACACAAGCCCAGGCCATCTGGCTCCAAATCCTGCCCCTTTCCATTATACGACTATGAGATCTGAATAATTGTTTGAATAAAGGAGGAGTGAACCCAGAGCCACATGTTTAGGGCAACACCAATAGAAACACCTGGAGTATTGTTCTGGGTTTGATCCAATAGGCTGGTAAAAATTCAAAATAATGGCTTGACATCCTCTCCCTTCCCCATGCACCCTGGTCCCTAGTCCTGGGCCACCCAAAACCTCCCTGGATTACTGGACAGATCACACTTCTCAGATGACATGGTAGTCATTCTTTCCAGCTAAATGGAGAACCTACCAGCCTTATCATCTTCTCTGACATGCCTTCTAAATTCCTGCAGCCTTATCATTTTCTCTTCTTCTACACTATCCAGACCACTGCAGTCATTTAACCTACAGATCTAACCTTAGGACTGCTGGACTTTGACATCTGCCTTGCAGATGTACACATAGGGCTCTGGGGCCCTCTCATCTGATCTGCAGTTAAACCATCTTTCATGTGTTTTCCACTTAGAAAGTAAACTTCTTTAGAACAAGGACTTTCTGGATTTTTTCTATTCATATCCTATTTAGCATAATTCTTTGCTCATAATAAGTACTTAATAATGCTTTATTCATTCATTCATGATAATCACAAAAATCAAACAATTCCTCTACATCTCCCTGGTATTATTCCAATAATCCTGGGAAAGCCTACCATCAAAACACCACTATAAACTTCTGTGAAAAAAATGTATATATCTACCTATACATACATATATTGTGTATATATGTATGTATGTATATGCATATGCACATGTGTGTATATGCATATATAAATACATGCCTATAAACATACACAAATATGTGTATATATGTATATTTTATGTATATAAATATGTATATGTATATATGTATAGTTCCTAACTCTGACTTTCTTCTTTCCCTTAAAATAATTAATCCTTATCAAATTTTTACCGTAAATACAGAGCTGGTTTTAATTATTTTGGCCAGGTCCACAACTAGACTCTGCCTCTTGTCAATCCTTAAGTAAATGAGGTTATTTGATCGAGTGGCCTTCAATTGTGCTCAATTAAGGCCAATGTACCTTCTTTCAGTAACAGAGTTACACCAGTGAATGTCAGCCTGGCGGGTCTGAGATGGGCTGCTATTCAATTTACTTATATTTCTTAATGGAGAGGATGAAAAGGGTGAGTGAACAGGAAGCATCTTGCTGTGTCCAAAAGTATCTGCACTGGGTGGGGTGGCATTGGGAGAGGGGCCTGGCACAGAGCAAGGGAGTTCTCAGGGATTTCTCGGAAGACATGGGGAGGGGAAGGAGGGGAAGGAAGCCATTTGGGAGATTGGTCCAACAGAGGATTTCTCCTTAGGCAAATAGGTCTTGGAGCCAAATGGAAGGCTGGAATCCAAGCCAGGATTTCCTCCCATCAGTAGCCTTTTTGAGAGACTCCTTTTGATCTCTGTGGACTTTATCTCATTCACCTTGAACCAAAAATCTGCCCCTTCCCCTTCCTCTCTTCTAGGAGGCTTCCAGGACCTCTGACCCTAGTGCTACTGAGGGAGGGTGGGAGAGAGGGAGAGAAAGAGAGAGAGAAGTAGATTACATAAACTAACAGCCTTCATTAGTGCAGGATAATTATAAGACTAATCATAGGTTCATAGATTTTAGAGTTGTAAGAGAACTTCAGTGTCATTTGTTTAAATTCATTAATTTACAGTTGAAGAAACTGAGGGGCCAGGGAGAAGGAGATTCCCCAAACTTCCCTAAGGAGTGAAAGGCAAAGTGGTTCAGTGGAAATGGCAACTACACTGGAATCTGAACACCTACCTCCTCTGACATTCATTACTTGTGTGATCATGGGTGAGGTACTTGATCAATATAGGTAGATTTCAGTTTATTCATCTATAAAATGTGAAGGGATTCAGTTCTTTTTCACCTCTAGTTCTATGATCGAAGTATCAGAGCCATGCTTCAAAACTGTTAACCTAGTAATGGTGATAATATCTAGCATTTATATAGTGCTTTAATATTTTCAAAGAACTTTTCAAGTATTATCTCATTTGATTAATAGATCGCAATACATAGTTTGTCTGCAGCTTCCTTTGTCCATGATATAGTCCTACATCAGAGAACTGAACTAGAAAGCAAAAAGTAGACTCCAGTGCTACTTCTGTCACTACAAACTATGTCATTTTTGGCTAAGCATCTTAATCTCTTTGGGTCTCAGTTTTCTCTGCAGTTTTTTCCAAACTGAACTATGCTGCAGATAGGTTAAAATGTCTGAATTCTTGGCTGCAGACTGCTCTACCGTTCCTCCTACCTCAAAGCTTCATGAAGGGACTGCGAGGTGGCACACTCGTCCTGGAGTCAGAAGGACCTGAGTTCGAATCCACCCTCAGAACCTGACACTGACTAGCTCTGTGACCCTGCGCAAATCACTTAGCACCAACTATCTCACAAAAAAAAAACAAAAACAAAGAAACAGCTTCATGAGGTCCTCATATAGTCAGAAAAAAGGCTTTAGGGCAAAGGAAGCCAGTAATGAGTAGAACATGATATGGCAGTGAGTGTGGAGTAAAGGGAAATCATATTTCAGTCTTTTTCTTCCCTCCTTCCCTCTCCCCTCAAACAATCTGGGACCTTAAATAATAAAAGTTTTATTACACAAGTGGAGGAATGACTAGGGATTGGTGCCCCTCAAAAAAGATTGGACTAAAGCAGGGGTGGGGAACCTGCAGCCTCAAGGTTGTATGTGGCTTCTAGGTCCTCAAGTTCAGCCCAGTGTATGAATCTAAACTTCACTGAACAAATCCCCTTACATCTCTGAACCAAAGGGTCTATAAGTTCACTTTGAGACAGCTAAGTGGCATAGTTGATAGAGAGCTGGGCCTGGAGTCAATTAGACTTCTCTTCCTTAATTCAGATCTAGCCGAAGACACTTATTGGCTGTAGGATCCTGGACAAATCACTTAACCCTACTTGCCTCAGTTTCCTCATCTATAAAATGAGTTGGAGAAGGAAGTGGCAAACCACTCCAGTATCTTTGCCAAGAAAACCCCAAATGGGGTCACAAAGAGTCAGGCACAACTAAACAAGTAACACTATCTAGTCTTCTTTACTCTCTTTCCCTTGATGCTCAGCCCAGGCAAGTTCTCCTTTCTACTTACAAGGTCCAGGATAACAGTGATTGGGAATTGCATCCTGTCCTAACAGCTCCCTGACTGAGACAAGGGGTTGGCTTAGATATTAAGATCCTCTGAGTGCACACAGTAGACAAGCAATAGGTGCTTACTAAAGTTAAGTGAATTATCTATGAGTCAGAGTACACAATTCACAAAACCAAAGAGGAGATTACCGGGAATTGGGAGGTGGGGGGGGGGAGGGGGAGGAAGGGAGGATTGGTGGTGAGAACTAGCTGGAATGTGTTCATTTCCTTTATGAGAATTTGGGCAGCTAGATATATGGTCAGATGAATCACAGAAATGGCACCTAATTTTCTCTGTCAGTATAAGCTTCACTCTCTGTGCCCATTCACCCTGGATTGACGGCACTCTGACAGAACAGCCTGTTAATCTCAGTGACAGGAGGAAGACATTTAGAGCCATCCAAAGCTCCCTCTTCCCATACTTATTCCTGCTTATGAATATGTATATATATATATATATATATATATATATGTATATACACACACACACACACACACACACACACACACACACACACACATATATATATATGTTAGAATTAAATATACAATCGACAGAGGAAAACTTGCCAAAGCATTCCTTTTGGATTCATCTATTGGTCCTGCCTGACATCCAGGCAGGTAAAACAGGTAAGAAAGTGACAAGATCAGAGGCTCAAAGATACCTTGGACAAGAAGACTTGGCTACTAACCCAGCCCTATTGTCCATTTTCCAAGGGGCCCACAAAATATGTCTGCTGGATTCTAATCCAAAATCTCAAAGCTGGAAGGAAACTTAGAGGTCATTAATCTCAATCATATTTGAATAGGAATCCTCTCTACAACAATTCTGACAAATGACTGTCCAGTCTTTACTTAAATAGACCCAAAGATGGGGGACTCACCACTTACCACTCCTAAGGCAGTCCATTCCATTTTTGGACAGCTCTCATCATGAAGAAGGTTTTTTTCCCTTTTATTGAGCCAAAATCTGCCTCTCTGGAATTTCCATCTCTTATTCCTAGATCTGCCCACTGGGACCAAGCAGAACAAGTCTAAGCCACGTTCCCCATAAGAGCCTTGCAAATACTTAAAGACAGGGATTATGTTCCCCTTAAGTTTTCTCTTCTTCAGGATAAATATCCCTAGCTCTTCCAACCAATTATATTATGGCATGCTTTGCCAACCTCTCACCATGCTTTCACCATTCTCTTGACTTCCTCCAGTTTGGCAGTATATTTCCTCAAATGTGATGCCTCAACTAAACACAATTTTCCAGATATGGCCACAGTGCTTTTTATCCCCCCTCCCTCATTCTGAACATTGTCTCTCTTAATCCAGACTAAATCTGCAATGGCTTTATTTTATTTATTTATTCTTGGCCACCATGTTACACTGTTGACTCATTCTGAGCTCCCAGTCATCACGATGGAAAAAAAAAAATCTGTGCAGATTCCATTATAACAAAACCACCAAACCAATTATAAAGTCACCACCATTACTAAGCCAGAACCCAAGGAAAAGATCCAAGAGAAACCCAAGAACAGACACTTTATCCTCATCAGCAGTCTCCATCAGGATTCCCCAATATCTGGAACGCTGCCCTGGCTCAGAAGGTGCCTGGGATGCTAAAGAGAAGGATTCTGATGAAGAAATTGGCACAACTTTCTGACTCTCAAGAAAGGGGCTATGGCAATGATTGAGGAAAGCATGTGAGGAGGTAGGATAAGGTCTGGTCTTCATGTCACTCTCTCAAGCTATTCCTGGAAGCATTGCCACAGGTTGCCAAATGGAAAATCTAACTGCCATTTATCAATAAATTTATAGGAGTGTTTGATGGAATTGACTAACTCACATTATGTAGAACCACAAACAAAATACATGCTCATTGTCATTAGCATGGGAGTATGGAGTGGATCAATCAACAAGAATTTATAAAATGGCTACTGTGTGCCAGGCAAGTGCCAAACATGGAGGACCCAAAGATAGAAATGAAACAATTTCTGTCTTCAAGAAGATTCTGCCAAAATAAACAACAGTTTCCTCAACTGTAAAATGTGGATAATATTACCTCTCAAAGTTGCAGTGAGGATAAAATTAGTTAATATTTGTAAAGCACTTAGCACAAAGCCTAGCACATAGTAGGAACTTTATAAATATATGTTTACTTTCTTCCATACACATATGTAAGAAAGTCACAATACAATATAAAATTTCTTTTTTGGAAGTGGATCAGCTTGGGGTTTGGGGCAGTAAATGTTTCATGTAAAAGACAGCATTTGGGTTGAGTTTTGAAGGAAAAGTGAATTCTAAGAAAGTTAAGGCAAGAATACATTCCAAGCATGGAGGGCAGCCTATGGAAAGGCATATTGATGGAGGATGGAGTAATGAGTGTGGGATAGGGGCCCAGGGGTCACAGGATCTCTTTAATTTAACATATTCTAGTTTATGCTATCATATATTCACACAATAGAATCACAGATTTTGAGAGCTGGAAGAGATCTTAGGAGCCATCTAATCTAATCCCTTTATGATCAGAATTCCCACTAAGCAGCCCCTGAAGATACCTCCAGTGGTGCACAAGTGAATAGGTTAGAGGACCATGGCTGTGAGGATGGGGTTCACTTGGCTGGGACAATGGGCTGAGGATGGGGTCCACTCTCTCAAATTATACAAACATCCTTATATCCATGCATCATTACCTAGAACATTTTTGACTCTCTTGTGGCATGTGTATCCATTCCACCACCTTCTTTCCACCTTTTGCTCTAAAAAGTGTACTTAAAACAGCATTATCATTATATTTTTGAAAAGCCTTTTGCCAATGGACTGAGATCCTTTTTATTTCCCAGAACAAAACTCCCTTCATTGATCATCCCTACCCCATATGTGCAATATCTTGGTGAATAAGGAATACCTCACTTTTGTATTTGTATCCCCAGAATTGAGCATGGTGCTTGAACTTGGCATTTGGGAAGTGCTTAATAAATGTTTTTCATTCAATGATTTGCTATGACATACTTGAAAATAGTCTTTGGAACCATTTGGAACCAAAAAAGCCTTCAGGACTTTGCCTGAAGATCTCTAAAGGGGGGTGGGGAGGAGAAGGACACCCTTTCTCAAGGTAACTGCTCTGGGGCAGTTATTTACCTCTTTGCATCTTTCAAAAATTCAGCCTAATTCTGCCCTGTAGGGCCAAATGAAAAAAAAAGTCTTATACCTCTTCCACATGACAACTCTTCAAACACTTAAAGATAATTTCATGTCTTCCTAAGTCTCCTTCAGTTTATAAAGAATCAGTTTCTAAAACCATTTCTCATGTGACACAGACTCAAAGCTCTCTGCCATCCTGTCCACATTTCCATGGACAGCATTCAGCTCATCAATTTCCTTCCTAAACCATAGTATCTAGAACTAAACATAATATTCCAGATAAAGTCTTGACAAGGCCCAAGTTAAGTGGTACTATTACCTTTCCATTCAAAGAAGCTGTGTTTCTCTTAATATAATGTATTATCTTTGTTTTCCCCCTTGGGAAGCTAAGTTTCATAGTGGATGGAGTGCTGGGTCTGGAGTCAATAAAATTTGAGTCCAAATTCAATCTTACTTTCTAGCTCTGTGACCCTGAGAAAGTCATTTAACTTTTGTTTGCCTCAATTTCCCCAACTGTAAAATAATGAGGATAATAGCACCTACCTCCCAAGGTTGTTGTGAGGAGCTAATGAAATAATAAATTTAAATTGCTCAACACAATGCCTGGCACATAGTAGGCACTACATCAATCCTAGATATTATTATTACTTATTACTGATCTGCCTTATTACCCTGTTGACTCACACAGATTTTCTGTCCACTATAAACATCAGCTCTTATTTTTGAGCAACTTCTGTGTCTATTTGTGCTTCCCACACCTTGTCCTGGCAAGGTTATCTTTTTGGTAGTCAAGTGGAAGACTTTCCATTGGATCCTTATGGAATTTCATCTTTATCAGATTAAGCCCAAAGCCCAAACCTGTCAAGATTCTTTTGGATCTTGACTGTCATCCAATGTGTTACCAGTATCCTTTCCAGCATTGTGTCATTTAAAAATTTAATGACCATTCCCTCTTGGCTTTTATTCCAGTAATTCATACAAATATGAAAGACCACAGGGCCAACCATAGATCCATGGTGTATACCACTGGAGAGAGACCTGTTGCTGCATTGGCATTGAAACATTAATGACTAATTTCTTTTTTGATTCAAGCCATCTAAACATTCATCATTCATCCAACTGCACTGACATCTAATCCATATCCCCACCCCACCACACACACACCCATGTTCTCCACAAAAGCATAAGATATTTTAATCAAAAACTTAGTGAAAATATAGGTACATTATATTCACAATATTCTCATAATCTGTTAATTTATATTAATGTAATTATATAATTACATTAATATAATATATATTATAATTATATTTATATTAAACTGTCAAAAAGAAAATTAGAGGTTAGTGTGACATGGCCATGTTCTTGATGAAGCCATGCTAGGTCTTTGGAACCATCACATTCCTTTCCAAATGGCCAGCAATCAATCCTTTAATCCTCCATCTTTAGGAATTATTTTCTCTTTAATTATTACTTTTGGAGGAAGGATCACATTTTGATATTGTTGGCCTATTGCTGATACAAAAATACACACACATATGCAAGTGAATAGACACACACCAAAACAATGAATAGTTCCAATTGCAAATATGCACATATGGACTTATGGAAGGTGCTAAACAACAGCTTATCTGTTAAAATTGATCAAAGCAGCTCTAAGGAACTCAAAAAGTGTTACAGATATGTCCTAGGGTCATTTGTTTAGGAGTATGGCTACATATGAAGGAGAGGAAGAAAATGGTATAGTTAGAAGGAGGATTTCTTGAGTCAAACAGCTGAATTCTACTTATGGAACTGTTATTAACTAACGCTGTAATCTTGGAAAATAGCTTCTCTGAACTTTTCATTTATGATAAGAGGGAGGTGATGATCTCCAAAGTTCTCTTCAGTTCAAAATCCTAATTCTAGGGTTGCAAGAAAATCTGAATTCTTTCAAAGAGAGCAATTGTAACAAGTATATCTTTAACCATAAAGGATAGCATAGCATAATGTGATTAATAGCTCATACTTCTAGAGCACTTAAAGGTTTACAAAATGCCTTTTTTCACAATAACCCTGTGAAACAATTATTTCAAGCACTATTACTCCTATTTTATAGATAAAGAAAGTAGGGTTCAAAGGGATTACACAAGAGGTCACGTAACCTTGACCAAGATCATATAAGTTTCATAGCTAAGATTTTAACAAATAATCTCTTATGATTTTAGTCTAAGCCAATTCAACAAAACAATTATCAAGCACTATATGCCCACAAGGAAGTTATATTTTACAGGGATAGGAGTACATGTAACCAGATAAACACATACATAAATTTGTGTATAAACATATATATATATATATATATATATATATATATCTACATATATATATATATCTATATCTAGATGTTTATATGGAAAAATGTATAGGCTTATCTGTTTACATTATTGTAGTAGCAAGCACACTGACACATCCAGGACGGCCCACTAGCACAGATTCTTAGATCTGCTTTTCTAAAAGGAAAGCAACTTTTGAGGGGTAAACAATCTTCTTTAATCACATACACCAATAGAGAAAATACAAGCAGAGAAATAAAGACCAACAGACAGGGCCTCTAACTGTCTGACCAAAAGCAATACATGCATCATAGAACAATAGACAGATCCAACTGTCTGACCATTACACACACATACATAGTTACCTGAGAGAGAAGCATCAACATCTGGCTTTTCAAAACTAGGGGACTCCTTAATAGATACCTAGAGTCTCATATGGCACAGGAACCTTCTTCCAAAGAGTAAGCCTCAAAGCAAACCTTACCTCAGAGTATATATACACTTTTCAGAGTCAGAAGACATCACAACCCTCATGACCTTGTTAGAAATTAACAAAAGGTATGGGCCTTCCTACAAAAGAAGCCTCTCCTAATCAAGCTTTCCTTAATGGACTCTACCTGAGATGTAGTAATGGGTGGGGAAGATCTTTAACTCCCATTAACATTATAATTATGTGTGTGTATATATATATATATATTATATATAATATATATACATACATAATGCATGTATATATAAATATATGGCTAACATTTATTTACTTATTTAAAGTTTTTAAAGTACTTTACAAATATTATATTGCTTCATTCTACAACAACCCAGGAAGGTAAGTGTTTATTGTCATCCTCATTTTATAGATGAAGAAAATGAGGCAACAGACGTTAAGTGATGCCCAGGTTCATAATAAAACTCAATTTGAACTCAGGTATTTTGGACTCCAGGTTTAGCACTCTATCCATTATGCCATCTAATTGCCTATATCTACATCTTTCTAACTCTATTTATGTGTGTGTATGTGTATTTATACCTATGTATATAATGTCTTATTTAATTATATCTATATTTATATAGATATATTTAGATAAGTGCACATATGTGTATATATATTATATATATATGCATATATCATAATCTGAGGAAAAGCAAAAATACAACATTTTATAAACATTTTGTAAAAGTAGTAGGACAAAGAGGATGCCTTCCAGGCATTGGAGATAACCCATGAAAAAGCATGGAGATGGGACATGACTGGTGATGTTTGGGAAATAACAAATATGTCAATTTCCTGGAGGGCAGAGTACGGAGGAAAGTAATAGAAGATTACTTAACATTGTGAAGGACTTTAAAAGCCAAATTAGGGACTTTTATTTTATACTAGGGACATTATAGCATCAAGGAAACTTCTTGGGCACAGTAGTGATATGGTGATATGGTGAGCCCTGTATTCTAGCCAGATTATTTTGTCATCTGTGAAGAGAAGACATTAAAGAAGGGGGGAGATTAGAAGTAGAGAGACTAATTAGAAGGCTAATGCAATCGCCCAGGCCTTATGATGAAGGGCCCGAACTAAGGTGGCGCTTATGGGTATGGAGAGAAGAGAATAGATATCTGAGGTGTTGTAGAGGTAATGACCTAACAGCTCATTGTGTATGGGAAGAAAGGAAACAGAAAACAAGAGCTAAGACTCTTTGAGGTTACAAGCAGACGACTAGGAGGGAGCTTATCACATTGTACGTGAAATTTTTTCTCATCCCTTTATCTGGTAGTGTCTTCCCCTTGTGCCTCACTTCTGCCTTGTATTTGCTTTGTCTGTACTTATGTATATGCCTATTTTCTCCCCAACCCAGTCTAACCTTCTTGAGAACAGAGACAATTTGTTTTTTTTTTTTTGCTTCTGCATCCCTGTGACCTCAAGAGTTACTCTGAAATGAAGCATTTTGTAGAAGTATGATACCTATATAGACATAGGTCCAATTTAGGTACTTCTAGGCCTCTAAGTCCACATCTCTTTCCAGAATAGTTTAAAACTATACCACATTTGCTTCTTTAGAAAAAGCTCGTGCTTGGCCCCAAAGACTCAGTTATTATGCCTATTCTGGCTATGTGATCAAAGACAAGCCCTCAATTTCCTCAGCTATAAGGTAGATATAGCAACACTTGCCACATCTACATCTTAGGGCAGTGAAAAGAATCAAATAAGGCACCTTATATGAAAAGAGCATTTCAGTTGTAACATATTAGCCATAGTTTTCTTCATCTGTCTTATACTCTTTGAAGATTCTGTCTGTACTTAGTGAGAAAAAAGGACGTATTTACCTGCTTTAAAAATCAAACAAAATAAGCAAACAAACAAACCCTCAAAAGCCCATCCACTAGTTTACTGAAGTACTCCAGAGATTAGTAAATTATACCTGGATGACAGACAGAACCTTGAGTTTGGACATCAGAACTGATTACATCTAGGCTAGAGTTCAAAATTTAAGAATGATACAGAGTTCATCTGCTTCTCATTCTTTCATGGCATTATGTCAAGATCAAGTGCTGATACTCAGGAAGCTGTCTTTGGCAAAGGGGAATGCCTAAGGGCTTCATTAAATTTGCCCTATTCTGAAATAACACAGAAAGAGTTTCCCAAGTTGGGGCATCCTGGGGGAAGACCCCAATACAGCAAGCATCCTGGACTCTTTCCTGCATCCTTAATTGGCATGCTTCTTCATACCATCAATTCCCATTAGTGATCAAAATGCTATATTCATCCTCATCCCAGTTTCTCCATCTTACTCCTCACAAATATTTTCCTCTTAAAACAGCTGGTAAAGCTGGTAGTGTTTCACTTTATTTCCCTTTTCCTTTGTTAGCATTCAGAAGCCTCCTAGGGCAGTGTCTCCTCATAGAGTCACGGTTTGCTCAGGAATAAAGTAGGGTGTATTTAAATTTACACAGAGATCACGTGCTTCCTCCAGCATAAGTAGATGATGTATGGATAAAGGTGATGAATATTGTGGTTATTATGAATGACCAGAAACATTAATTACAGCTCAAGGAAGAAGTATTCAGGTCAATAGCCCCATCCACCCAATCATTAATCATCATCCAACACATCTTGCCCTGTGACCTTGAACGGCAAGGGGCTCCTAAGACTTGTAACTGTCTGACTCCTCCTGAGAACCACCCATCTTCAAAATCCTCATCTCAAGGGAGGTACCGCCTCAGTGTTGAATGTGGGAAACCTACATGGAACACACGTTCTTCCCTCTAAAGAAGGGTTCCAGCCTGTAGCCCAGCTCCACCCAACGAACACTACACCTCTTGCATGTTCTGAAGAGCTTTGAAAGACAATAGTTCCTTTCCCAGCGGGGTTAGAACATCTGGAGAGGGGAGGTGGATGGGAAAGCTTCAGGACCAGAGAACTCTTCCAAGAGCATGGAGTTCATGTCTTGAAATGCTGGCTCAGGTTAATAGTGACTTCCTTAGTAGAGAAAGGATGAAATTTCCCTACTGCAACTGCAGGTGACCTCATCTTTCCAGCACGCCCTCCTCTCTTCAGGAGGCATCCCTGAGGAGCAGTTTCTCCTACTGATCATCGTATGGTAGGCCTTCAACAGTTAGAAGAATGGGTAGGGGGAAGGGAGAAAAGGTCAGGGTACTGGAAAGAACCCAATTCCGACTTGTGCTGGGTTCATCCCTGTCTATGACTCAGGACACCAGCTGGAGGAAACGAGCAGCGTGGCAAGCATCAAATTGTGTCTACATTCCTGTCCTGGGAAGCTAGGCTTCTAGAACATAAGCATATCCCTTAGCGCAGAAGAAAGGGAAAATTGCTCATGTTAATTAACGTATGAGTCATAACTAACTAACTTATGGTGATGAATCGATACATGAGTTGTTAATGTTTATCAAGGAATTATTATTCAATTACAATGGAGATGCAGTATGGAATAATGGAAAGAAACCAGGATCAGGAGCTGAAGAACTTGGGTTTAAATCTCAAGTCTGTCTGTTCCTTACCAACGGAACCTTGGACACATCACTCCCCCACTATAAAACTTAGTTTCTTCATCTGAAAATGACATTAGACTACAGTTTTGCACTCTAGTCTCTGTAAATTCTAAAGTTCTATAAAATTTGAAATTTCTAGGGATTTTGGAAATCATGTAAGTTTACACTTGAAAAAACCGAAAAAAAGAAATGATTTGACCTACCCATGATCACACAGCCCATCAGCGGCAGAACTAGGGCTTGAACACACTCTTTTCTTTTCACTGTACTGCCTCTGAACAATTATTACATACACCTACACACACACACACAAACACACACGGCCATACATCTATACTAGGGCCCACAATCTCTCAATATTGTCTACAGAAAAACAAACAAAAAACAACAATCTTTAGTTACTTGTAGCAATCAACTCTGTCTTCAAGTTTTTACTTTATTATGTGAAAATTGTCCATTCCCATTTTCCCACTGGCCTATCATTCCCTCTTCACACAATCTGCAAGGGCCAATATCCCAGTATCTGGTAAGAAAGCTCGCATCCTGTGAGGTATGAGATAAAAAACAAAGTATTGTGGATGCCAATTTCCTGGACACAGACTTTCCTTAGTCTCCTCACCACAAAATTAGAATCTGTGTCCCAAGATGGTGAGCTTTGACCCAGATATAACTAACAGGAGAGAATATGCTCTTTGCTTGTTTGTTTCCTAATAAAATGGTATTCAGATTGGTTAAAAGTATGGCACTCACAAACTCCAGATTCTCGATGTGTCCTCTAAGGGCCCATGCCCAGGGTTCAGGAAATACTTTCTGCTTGATTCATGGCATTATTCAGGAGAGAGAAAGCAGTCAAAATCTTTTGCCTCAGTGCCTCTATCCATTGCTTCTTCACAGAACCAGAATATTGGAAGGAAAAAGGGGCCATGAAACAAAGGACATTAAATCAATAAGCCCAAGCACTTAAAAGTGCTACTGTTAGAAATAACCTCCTATTTATAGACTCTCTGAAAAGGAACTAATTTCAAGGTCAGAGGTCATCTATTCTACCTCATTCATTTGACAGAAGAAGAAACTGAGGCTTACAGAGCTTAAATGATATGTTTAAAGCCATATAAATTTTTGCATATATATATCTGCACATCCATATATATGAATAACTATTATATATGTGAATGACATACATATGTGTATGTCTATATATCTATCTCAATATAGATATAGGGTATAGGCATGAATGACTGCTCTGGGAGACCAGGCAGCCTGATTTCTATCCCATGCTTCTTCAATTTCATCATCATACTTCCCTCACTATACAGAACAGCACAATCTCCCCACCCCTCTCCCCAACACTTCCTTCAATAACACTGAAAACACACCTTTTATAGTTGAAGAATCTAAGACTAGAACACTCAAGTGATTTCTCTAGGGTCCCCCATTACGTCATGGTCAAGGCAGTGTCTGAGTCCACATCTTCTAAATTTCAATTTAGTATTCTTTCCGCTGATCCACACTGTGTTTCAGAATATCTCCCCATTCTGCTTCCCTAAGAAGGCAGAGTGTCCCAGTGGAAGAGGTTCAGGATTTTAAGTCAGAGGACCTGGGTTTGTAACCCAGTTCTATCACTTACTGCCCATGTGACCTTGCACAAGTTACTTTACCTCTAGGGGCCTCACTTACTTTATCTGTAAAACAAGGAGAAGAGATTTGATCCATTGATCCTATGGGATCTTGTTCATGATAATCTTTGCTCCTGTCTGTAATAGGTATTTAGGATTTAATTTCTAGATTAAGAAGATGATAACTGAAGAAGAATGAGGAAGTTCTCATACTGGTGAAAAATGGGAAAGGATGCATGGTTCAGAGCCACATTCTATCTAGTTTCACAGGGTACTCTGTAGGAAGATACGGTAGGCCTCTTCCATGACCTAATTCCAAACGATTAGAATGCCCTTTGGACAACTTGGTATCATGAACAGAACTGTGGAATTGGAGTCTGGAAGATATGAGTTCAAATTTCAGACTGTATAACTGTGGTAAGTCACTTAACTTTACTGAGTTTCATTTTCCTCAACTGTAAAATGAAAAGGCTCACTTTGATGATCTTTAAAGTTCCTTCCAGCTCCAAATCTATGATCCCATGAACTTCTCACTTGCAATCTATCATTGGATCTATCACTCATGAACTTATTTAAATCTTTCTTTTAACTATTAATATTGTCAAGTTCCATGAAAATGGGGCACATACAACTTAAGATGTGTCTCTACAGCGCAAACAATAATGGAATCATTCTGCAATGATGGGAAGATATTCAAGGACTTTCTAACTTCTGACATTTCTCTGCTACTTCCTGTACACACTACTCTGAGAACTTCCAAGATGCCTTTTGTCCCTCAATTTAAGAAGCAAGGTGATACTTGGCAAGCATATATTCCCTAAGAATATTCAAGAAATGTTCATCTGTAGACCACATCCAGGAAAAGACCAGACCTCACTTGGCTCACAATTGGAAGAAGTCATCCCCCCCACCCCAAACAAAAACAAAAAACCTCAGTTTTATGGAGACCAATGCTATATTCTGAATTTCTTTGGGATTTACAGTATAAAAAACCTGGAATTTTTAAACATCCAATCACTCATCAAGAACTTACTGAGTGCCTACTATTTTCAGAAAAATGATGTTCCTGAGGTGACTTACTGGAAAGAACAAAGGGCTGGGAGATAAATTACCTATGTTATATTCTTAGCATTGCTGTTAAGTAAATGTGTAACCTTAGACAAGTCATATAAATCCCTCTGTGTCTAGGTTTCCCGTCTTTGTATAATGGAGATGATACCAAGTGAAGGTGTTTATACATATGTTTTGGACAGAGTGGTGTAGATAGACAATGAGTTTGGCCCAGAATTGAATAGGAGGAAGAAGAGGGTGAAAGGAAAAACATTTATTAATTATCTCCTATGCACCAAACACTCTGCTAGGAGCTTTGTAAATATCATCTCACTTGATCCTCCCAAAAATCTTGGGAGAGACGAGCTACTATGATACCTATTTTGCAGTTGAGAGAAACAAGACAGACAGAAGTGGTTTGCCCAGCATTACACAGCTAATAACTGTCAGGCCACAGTCTTCCTTACTTTAGGCCCAGTATTCTAAACACTTTGATACGAGTTACCTCTAGAAGGAGAGGAGTCTAGATTGCATTTGAGAAACTGGGAAGAGTTTTCAATGATCCCAAGCTAGGATATCCCAAGAACAAGATGGAAAGGGAAAGAGAAAGGGGAGAGAGGCCCTGCATTGGATAGACATTCAGTGATGGACTTAAGAAAGGATATGGACAAGAATTCCATAAGGGGGCCAAGGTGTAGACAGGTAGAAATTTTCACTGGTGAAGACAACGATTGCATCAGTGATTTCACGAGCTCCTCAAAGCATCCAGGTACCAAAGTTTCTTACAACTCCTTTGTAAGACATTATAGTACACATGGAAGCACTTTTTCATAGTATAAAATACTTTCCAAGTCCAATGTGTTCTAAGACTTATTTTTCCACTGAGTGTGGGCTCTGAG
Source organism: Potorous gilbertii (assembly GCA_028658325.1). Taxonomy (NCBI): domain Eukaryota; kingdom Metazoa; phylum Chordata; class Mammalia; order Diprotodontia; family Potoroidae; genus Potorous; species Potorous gilbertii. The sequence goes on along the minus strand of CM053769.1, from coordinate 340,170,134 downwards.
TGAAGGAGGGTAATAAGACTAGTTCACGCTTCTGTAGTACTTTAAAATTAGCAAAAACTTTCCTCATAACAACCCTATAAGATGGGTAGTACAGATATTATCGTCGTGTCCATACTACCAGAGATAGAGTTGTTGAAAGGAAATGGCCTTTGCCATCCTCAAGTAGGTCTCAGAAACATTAAGCAGTTTGCTCAAGGTCAAAAACTAGTAAATGGGAGAGCCTCAACCCACATCTCCTATCTCCATGTACAGTAATCTTTATGACCACATATAAACAAGACTGAAAAACTTGGGAACATGGTAAAAAAATAAGGAAAATGTGCAAGGAAAAAACACATTTCATTTCATAAAGTGACTTATGGAAGGGTACACTGGAATGATGTTAGTCTGTTACCCAGAGAATGTGACTGAATGAAATGACCAGCTGTGTGACCAAATGGAGACTCATGTTGCTTTTAATCTCATATGGTGAGTAGCTGGGCAAATCTGGAACATTTTTTTCCCTTGAGGAGAAAAGAACCATAGAGTTGTATCTTCTATGAACTCCCTTTAGGACTTGTCATATCTTGTCCCTGGTGACTGAATGACTCAAAGGCTTTTTCTTACAGGGGAAAAGACCATAGACTCAGAATTAGAAAAGCTGTTAGAGGTCATTAATCCACCCTTTCCTCTCCCTAGTTTCACAGGCAAGGAAATTGAGGTCCAGCATAGTTCATTGATTTGCTTAAGGCCATACAGGGAATACAAGGCAGAATGAAGGTTTGAACCCACATCCTCTGACTCCAGGTCCATCACTTTCTCCACTATATCAGGCTGCCTCTTCAAGGAGCAGCTGTCAAGAGACAGAGCTCAGATTGGAAAGAGCTGATCCTTTCAGATCACAGAATTGCAGAATATCAGAAATAGCTGAGACCTCAGAGATCATCCAAGGAGATTCGTTTTGTGAAGCTTGGATTCAGTCGAAGGGCCACACTTGAGGACCTAGAAGGCTACACCGCAGGTTCCCCACTCCTGGTTCTAGTCTAATTGCCTCATTTGACAAACTAGCTTATTCTATTCTGGTGTATCCCACATAACCCTTGTTGGAAGTATCCTCACAGAAAACTGTGATGCTGAGAGATAGAATTCACTCCTATGAGATTTACTCTTCAGATGAAAGAGGTTGGTTTCTTCAGAATTGAGAGTGAGAAGCCTAAGGATGAAGGCCCCTCCCTCCTGCTTTTACCTTCCTGGCTCTGTGAGAAGGGAGGAAACAGGCAACTGAAATGAACCTCAGGATAAAGGGGCTTTCTTTGGAACAACATGTGGGCTGTATTCCCGCAAGAATCCCCACTATCCAGTTCTTCAATCTTCTACAATCCCATGGTCTGCTCTTCTGCCAAACACAGGAATGGTCACACTTTTGATCTCACCGTCTCCCACAAGTATTCCAGGTTCTTGTTCAAGAACTATGAAATTCCCTGATCTAATTATACACTCCTCCCTCTCCCTACATTTTACCTGTCCTGAGCCTATTTTTTCATACTCACAGTAGCCTATGTCCCTTAACATTGTCTCAGGCACCCATTCCTCTTTTTATATCACCTTCTCTTCCCAAATATGATCCTGCAGTTAGCTGCTTCAACTTCATACTGTTCTCTACTCTCAAGTAACTTGGTTTCCTTATTGCTATTTATGTTCTGTCTAACCCAAACCCTGGATTAATTCTACCATCTGTGTCCTCCCTTACTCATCATGTGCTACTGAGCAAAGATGGAAGAATTTATGCAATCAACCTGATTATACTCCAAATTTATTATCTAATCAGAGTTAGGACCTCAATACAGTAAGGTAATCCTTCTATTCTTCACTATCTGTTCCTCTATTCCCCTCCCCATAGTGCATTTTCCAAACTTTCTTTCCACCTTCTTTCTTTCTTCTCATCCCTCATCTCCTCTTCCTCCATAGTTAAGGACCTCACCTTATATATGACTAAGAACATCAGGGCCATTCACCCTCTGTTCCCTCTTCTTACTTTCTTGACCTTCTCCAATCTCTAATATAGAAGTTGCCCTTCTCTTTATCAAGGTCAACCCCACTACTTATACCCTTGATCCCATTTCCTTGTATCTTCTCCAGAAGATTGCCCCTGCTATCATCTCCTCTAATATTCATTCTCTCCCTATCTGAAAGGTCCTTTCCCTCACCTATAAATGAACCTGTCTCTTCCCTTCTTAAGAACCCCTCACTAGACCCCACTATCTCATTAAGAAATGATCCCTTATCTCTCCTCCCTCTCAGAACCAAACTTTTTTAGAAGAAAAGTCAACTCTCATCATCTCCACTTCCTCTTTTGCAATCTGGCTTCTAACCTCAGCATTCCACTGAAACAGTTCTCTCAAAAGTTATGAGTGATCTCTTAAATGTCAAATTAGATAAGCTCAATATCACTTATCTAAACTCTGTTTCTCAAAACTCATCCTTTATATCTCTGAAGCACTTGATCACCTCTTCCTGCCACTCTCTCATCTGATGACAAGACCTGTCTGCTTATTTTTTCTTGGTCTTCTTTTCTGATTTGTCATCCATAGCCGAGCTCCTAACTGTAGGTATGCTCCAAGGCTTTGTTATGTGCCCTTTTTCCTTTTTGTACTTTCTCTTGGTTACACTATTAACTACCATGATTTCAAGTATCATCTCCATTATAGGGTGACAGACTGAATGTATCCAGCCTTCACATCTCTCCTGAGATCCAGTCCTGCATCACTAACTGCAGTTAGCTATTTCAAATTGAATATTCTACTAACAAACTCAAACTCAATATATTAGAACAAAATTCATTTTCTTCCCCCAAACCTCCCCCACCTTCCCTACTTTCTGTGTAGGGCACCTCCACTGTTTCATTCTTCCTAGTTTACATGCTTGGAATTATCTTTGATTTCCCATTCTCCCTCATTCCACATATCCATTGTTTCCAAATCTTGACATTTTTACCTCCACAACATTTCTTGCATATGATCCTTCCTGCCTATTCATACAGCTCATATCTTAACTCAGACCCAATTAGTCTCTCAGACTCATGTCTTTCACTATCCTAATCTATCTTTCACTTAACTGCCAAAGTAATTTTCCTAAAGTGCAAGCGGGTCTAACAACCTATTACTCTATAAACTCCAATGACTCCCTATGGTCTCCAGGATAAAACAGAAGCTTCTCTGGCATTTAAAACTTTTCACATTTGCAGTTTTATTATACAATACTGTTATTTCAGCATTCTACTATCTGGCCAAGCTGACCTTCTTACGTTCCTCACACATAAGATTCCATTTCCCATCTCTGTGCCTTTGTGAATGACTGTCCTCAGCGCCTGAAATGCACTTTGTGCTCACCTGAGCGTCTTATAGGCCATTCGTTTCCTTCAAGAATCAATTCAAACATCACCTTCTCCATGAAACCCTTCCTGATCTGCCCACTTGTGCCCCTCTTACTCAAATTATCCTGCATTATTTTATATATATTTTTAATGTACTTACTTGTGTGCACATAATCTTTACCAATAAACTGTAAGCACCTAAGGGCAGGGATAGTTCAATTTTGTCTTTGTATTACCAGGAACTAGTAAAGTTCCTGACACATAGTGGATACCCCCAAGACGACTGTGCATTGATTATTTGATTGATGAGAGACCAAATGATCTCTTCAGGCTAAACTTCAGATTGATGGGTATGGGGTCATCTCCAGGAGGAAACAGGGACCAGGGCCATCTCTAGGGGCATTCAGGTAAACCATATTTTATAACTGACTGCTCTACTTCACTTAACCAGAGTATTTATCCAGTTAAATTCAAGACATAATGACAGCTAAGGGTATATTGAAGAAAACTGATCCAGCCAAAACCTTTTTTGGGAGCTTATCTAAACTCTGTGATGATTTTGGTCATATACCAGATTCATAGGTAGAAGGTTCTTAAATCTGGGAGACTGTGATGTGCCTAGGAAGGGTAAGCATGTGTTTGTTTATCAAAGCTCGGACACTGAACTCAGAGGGACCCTTTATGCTGCAAAGCGGCAGCAACTTGGGAGCAACAGAAGGAGACAATTTGCCTATTAGTATAAAGTATTGGAAAACTTTGAAATCATCTTATTTAGGTCTCAATCTTGCCTCTGCGATAGCCCTGGGTCAGGCTACATGGTTCTCACCATCCCTTCTAGCTCTGACTCCTATGTACAACCTAAATCAGTACAGATTGCAATTACAATTACAACCAGTATAGCTTAAATAAGTTCCTGAATTAACAGAGCTTTAATTAAATTAATCAATTTAACTAAAGATCTTTAAGAGGACAGTTAGAAAAGCACTGTGCATATGCCTAAATCTTTAAGGATATAACAGTTACAATTCTCATTTATATAGTGATTTAGTATTTAAAAAAGGATTTTTTCCTAACAACTCTGTAAGTTACATAGTAAAAGTATCACTGTACCCATTTTACAGAAGAAACTGAGACTCAGTGACATATCCATGATCACAAATCTAGAAAATCTTGGTATCAGAATTTAAATCCAGTTCTTTCTGATTTCCAGTACACAGTCCCCAGAAAAATGGACCAGGAACCAGGGGGTCTGGATTCTAGTACCAGTGTGATTTAGGGCAAGAAATTTCTGAGCCTTGATTTCCTCAATTGAAAAACTTGAGGCCAAGATTCTTGTCCACAAGTCAAATAGGAGTGCCATAAGGATGGGAGGGAAACCAACAACAAGAACACAAAAACTAAAAAGCACTAACAAAAGTCAAATGCAAGCTACCCTTCATTGTCCTGAATCACTGCCCATGTGTTAATGCTGTGCTCTGTGGGGGCTGGGGTAAAAGTTCTATAGTTTAAAAAGGACAAGCTCTGTGGCAGGGGCAGGCGCCAAGAAAGATTAATGAAGGAATTAGAGTTACTCAAGTTTAAAATGAAATAACTTCCCAGAGGTCTCCTAAACATCAAACTGGGTGTCCATTTGTCTTGTTAAACACAAACAGCAGATCTTTGAGTCAAATCTTCCCGCAGGGGACATGACAGGACACCCCCTCTGGCCCCCCACCTCCTACCTATGTAAGTGTTTCTCCAGATGCCCAAACTGTCATTTATCAAGTGTCTGAGTGGGAAGAGGCTCTCCAAGTATACAAGGGAACTGAGGAAAGGCTGTGCCTGTCCAAATCCTAACGGGAGGCACGATCTTCGGAATCAGGGCATCTCACAGGTGAAAAAGACCTAGGATGGCACACAGTCCATCATCTGATTTAGTTCAGGAATCCTCTCAATGGCATCCCTGACAGGTGGCCAACCAGCCCAAACTTGAATACCTTTGGTGAAGGGAAACTCACTCTCTCAAGAGGTAGTTTATTTTGCTGTTGGGCAGCCCCAATAATTATGAAGTTCTTTCTTTAGCTGAACTTCTATAACCTGATTCTCTGGAACTTACAAAATTCAGTCCTACTTCTCTGTCTTTTTTGGTTAAGTCTAGAACAAATATTTATTCTAGGGGAGGGCTTCCTAACTTGTGGGGTCTCTGGATCCCCAAGTGATCTGTAGAGAGATTATAGCTCATCCATGAATTTGAATGGGAAAATACATAACTTCAGATTAGAATTTAGCCTTTCCTTCAATTATTAATATAGGTAACAAATATTGTTCTGAGGAGGGATTCATAAAATTCATAGGCCAAAGTGACACATGACACAAAATAAGTTAAGAACTCTTATTCTAATAGAACAAAATAGAGCCAATGGAAAAGACAGAAACGAAGGAGACAACATAGTTTACTGTACAGAATACTGTATTTAGAAGCAGGAGACCTGTGTGTTGATTTCTAATTTTGATGTTTACTAATTGGCAATACAGTGTAGCGCCAAAACACAGGGCTTGGAATCTGGAACACATGGGTTCAAATCATACATCAAATGCTTACTAGCTGTGTGACCTTAGACAAGTCACTTGATATCTCTTGTTTTCAGTTTCCTCATCTGTAAAAAAGAGATGACTGGATTCTATATCTTCTAAGGTGCCTTCTAGTTCTAAATCTATCATCCTATGACCTGTGTGATGCTGATATTAAGATATTAAGTCCCTTAATCTCTCAGAGCTTGTTTACTGCTCTGCAAAACTGTGTTAGACTAAATGATCTCTAAACTCCAAATCATTGCTCAGTTAACTACTACATGTGTAGCCCTAGAAAAGTTGTTAAACTTCTTTGTTTCTCAGTTTCCCTATCTTTAAAATGTGGATATTGGATTAGGTGACCTTTCAACTCCAAATTCTTTGACTCAGAAATAGATTGAGTATCTACCACATGCCAAGCACTCTGCACATCACTGGAAACTACACCTTCTTATCTCTTTCCTTTGTCATGGTTATAGGCTAATTTCCCCTGAGGCTTCCTCCACATTTCTGAAAGTTTTGTGTGTGTCACCAATCTTACAGATGGTCTGCTCTGACTATAAATTAAAAAATAATCACAATTATATAGCACTTGAAGATTTACAAAGCATTTTCTTACCAATAACACTGTGAGCTCGATAGTGTGCTACTATACCTCTTTGCAGACGAGCAAGCTGAGGCATCAAAGAATATAACATTAGAAGGGACTTTAGAGACCATCTAGGTCAAAGCCCTTTAAATAGAAGAAAATTGAGACCTGGAGAGAGGATATGATTTACTTGGGCCACTCAGTTAATGTATGAAAAGCTATGACTCTTCTGATTTCAATTTAGTGCCCTTTAGGTGACACCATGCTTGTTGGTCTTATGGGTAAGATCAAACAAAGCTGTTTCCAGGGCATTCAAAACTGAATACTTAGAGCAATCTGAAAATGATAGAGAAATGATGGTTTATTAAGAGGAAGTCAAGGGCACATTTCTAGTCTCTGAGATCAACTCCATGAAGGGTATACCCCCCCCCCCAAGTTCTCTCACTCATAAGCCCTTTGTACCAGGTTTGGGCTTATATGTAAGCAGAGCAAACTGTTTGGTATGATATGACAGACACAGAAAAGGCTCCCTGCCCTAAAATAACTCCTTACCTGGGAGCCACAATATGTGAAATTCTACCATTAGAACACCATTATTTTGAGTTCCTTTCCATGAGTACTGCTTTTAAAATTAAAAAAAAAAAATGCCCCAGAAGGATAAATTTATTTACACTAATGGAACTCTGGAGATAAAAGGAACATTGTAGGCCTACAGATGAGGAAACTGAAGTCTAAAGAGGAAACATGACCTAAGAAAGGTTAAATATACAGTTCGTGAAATATCTGGAGCTGAATATGGTGGCAAAAGCCTTTAATAACTGTTACTGCTGATGGATTACTTGGGCTCAGGAGTTCTGAATTGTAATTGTCTAAACTGATTAGTAAGCCTGGTCTGGTCCCTCTGTTAAGAGCTAAATCTTCCAAAAGTCACCAGGTTTATGTCTTGCCTTACTCTAAGTATAGTAATTACTCTTCCTTCCCTATAAATAAATGCACTACCTAAACACCATCTCCTTACAAGTATAATTGCTTATGATGTAGTCCATGTGCTTTCTGCATCTTTATTGGGTTATCCCAATTATATTTCTAATATCCAGTATTGTATCTTTTAAGGAAGATGTGTCGGATTGTCCTATGAAATGCCTGAGGTCTTGAGCAGAAGGGTTGGGTCTGAGTATTCTGTATCATAGGATCTCAGTCAAAAACTGAGTCTTTGAGCCCTAAGGCCTTTTACAATCTGGCACCATATTAGTTTTCCAGTCTCATCTCTTTCTGCTCTCTCCAATATGAACCTTTAACTTTAGCCACACCAATTTATTCCTTGTCTGCCATCTGCTGTATACTCATTTCCAACTCCTAAGTGCTTTCTCCCTTTTTTCTAGGCCTATCTAAATTCTATCTATCCTTCAGGGCCCTACTCAAAATCAACCTTTCTCAAAAGATCATCACACCTTTTCTGACCACAGCAGTCCTCAGTGATCTCCATATTAACTCCTATTTCTATATCATTCTATGTGATATGTCATTAGGAGTTCTGGAAGGACAGAGACAATAGTAAATACTTACTTAACTGCAAGTTCTGTGGGGACAGGCATATCTAAACTTTGTATTTCCCTTAGCAACAGACACAATGCTCTTTACATAGTAGGCATTCAATAAATAGGTTTCAATGACAGAATGATTCCCATTCATTAATATCCCTAGACATATATACATATGAAGAGGGGTTTTTCTTCTTCTAGGCTACATTAGGTAAGACAGAGGAGTAAATTATAAAATAAATCTTCTGAGGCAACATGGTATAGTGAGGAAAGTGTTAGATTAGAAGTCTGAAGACATGAGTTACAGACCAAAATCTAATACTAACTAGCTTTGGCACCAGATGAATCGCTTCTCCTCTCTTCGTCTCAGTTGTCTAATGTGTTGAACATAGGGGGCTGAGCTAAATGATCTGTAAGGCCCCTTCCATATCTAATAGTCTATACTCTAGGCTCTATTGTCCTTTCCAGCTTTGAAATTCCAAGGTAGATCTAGAGATGCCACTTTCAATGGGAATTTGCAACTCCTGTGCCATATTTCTATAAATCTATGATCCTGTGATCTTGTAATGTTTATATTTCCCTTTTTTTAAACATAAACATTACAAAATCAAAGGATCATAGATTTAGAGCTGAAAAGGACCTTGGAGCTTATGTAACCTACCCACTCATTTTAAGAATGAGAAAACTGAGTCCAAGAGAAGTTAAACAATTTACCAAAGGTTTCTCAGGGAATAAGTAGTAGAGCCAGAATCTGAACCCAGATTCAAATCCAATACTCTTTCTACTGTACGACAAAATTGTTTGGGAGTTTCCTGCCCTATCTCCATCTCCCTTCATTTTTCCTCTACCATCTATGACTAACTTTTGCCAAAGTTGGTCTTCTAGAGTTAGTGCTCCCTGATACAGACAGGCTGTTAGAAGTCTAGCTTCAGGCCTTCAAGTCAAGATTCCTGTTTTCTCTTGTGAAGGCTATAGCCATGATGTAAAATTGGGGTGATGTCAGGAGAGAATGCATACAGAGAAGATGGAGCTATTTCTCTAAGCTGAAAGGTGTTTCCCATTTCTATGGTACCAAAAGGTTCTTTCAACAACTTTGGGGGAAAGAGGGAAGGCGGACTCTGACAATAATAAACTTTTAGGGTGGAGGGTTTGGGGAAGAACCCTAATAACAGTGTTCTTTCCCTTTCTCTTCCACCCTTAGGCTATCTTAATACAGTCTCTCCTACATAAAGTACAAATTCCTGCTGAGCCAAGCTCTGCAGCTTTAGGGTGTGTGAGGGCCATTTAGCAGGTGGAGGGAGGAGGTTGTGTGCATTAATCAAATTCTCCATTATAAAGATTTTTGTTTTGCTGTTGTCTTTTTTCTTCAGAACCACAGCAGAAAGTATAATTAAGGGCTCTCTTCCAGCTGTGGCTAAAGGAATAATCTTTTCCCATGTGTTCACTGGGATAGACTGCCTAGTGCAAAGCAGCCCATCTCCAACGCCCATCACAGTAGTTCCAGAACACATCTGGGGCTGGAGGCAAGGATCTAGAAACATAGATGGGTAGTGTCTTATCCATACACATCAGCTCCAGAGATTGTGGGTAAATCATGTCACCTTTGGGAGAGCCTCTCTTTTTTTACCCTCTGTAAAATAAGGAGTTTAGCTTAGAGGATCTCTAGGTCATTTTCAGCTCTGAGATTCTGAATGTACATTATCAGGATAAGAGGGGAAAAAAAGAACATCTATTTGCTTATTTGATTTTTTTTCTTATTCGGTGGGGGAAGGGCAAGTACAATTTCAGGGAGTCCCAAAGCAGTGTAACTGAGAATCTTTAACCTCAAGCAACAGAATGAAACTACCAGGATTGGGAAGATGACAGAATTTCAATCTAGAGTGTATCTTAAAAATCATCTATCCTACCCATTCCTTCCTGTTAGAAATGAAAAAAAAAATGAGGTATAGAATTGAGAAGGGATTTGCTCCAGGGAACACAAAGGCTCAGAGATTTAGAATCGAAAAGATCCTCAGAGGCCACCTAATATAACAATAATTAGGCCCATGTCCCTAATTTTACACACCAGTCAACTGAAGCCTGAAGAGGTTGAGTGACCTGTCCAAGGTCTCACAGTGACAAAATTGGAATTTGAACCCAAATCCTCTAAATGGAAATCGATGATCCATTTCACTACATTATTACCTCCAGTACTGACCATGGTCTTCTTTAAGGCTGCTGGGAAGGTCCCCTTTCTCCAAATTTCCCTGAAATTGATACTTGAAATTCCACCATTAGGAATACATTGTTTTGGGTTAATCATTGCCCTCTCCTAGGTTTCCCATCCAAAATACAATACAAATCTCTTTGGGAGAGGCAATTACCATCAATGAGTTTGTCGTGTCCATTTCATTAAAATACACAGATAGGCATCAGGAGTCACAGAAATTTAGAATCATGGAATGTTAATACTAAAAAGAACCTTTGAATATAAAATTCAAGGGATGGAAAGAATCAAAGAAATGAAACCTAACATTCTCATTTTACAATTAAAAAAAACAAAACAAGGTTCATAAAGTGACATATTTAAAGTCACAATGCTAAAGAACTTAACACCTAGAAAAGGAAGAGGCATCCAAGAGCAGGTATTTTCACTTATTGTCCCCCATGGCTGGAATTTCCTCCCTTCTCCTCTCTGTCTCCTGACTTTTCTAGATTCCTTCAAGTCACGACTAAAATCCCAACTACCACAGGAAGTCTTTCCCAATGCCCTTTAATGATAGTGGCTTTCTTCTGTTGATTCTCTCCAATTTATCCTGAATGTATCTTGTTTATACACAGTTTACACATTGTTTCCCTTATGAACCTGTAAGATCCTGGAGGGCAGGGACTCACTTTTGCTTTTCTTTGCATCTCCAGCACTTAGCACAGTGCTAGGCACACAGTAATAAATGCTTGTTGACTGACAGAAAGGGAGTATAGCAGGGAATGACAAGTATTCTGGAGACAAACTTTAGATATGTCACAATTTTAACAGAAGACAAAATTAGTCAGCTTTCTGTAGAATGGTGAAAGAGATCAAAGTATGGCACTCCCTATAATCTGTTCTATGGACTTTCCACTACTTTTAGCACCCAAGATTGAGTGAAAAGAGATCTGAAGTGAGAAGACTTGGGTGTTAGTGTGGGTGTGGGTGTGGGTGACCTCCTATCTGGGCCTGGGAGAACGTGGAAAGATCTGAACTTGATGACCTCTTTCTTCCTCCCATTCTGTGATTCTGAGGCAATAGCAAAGGTTAAAATTTCAAATAGCACCGGCATATGTTTTTTGGTTCAGTCAAACACCCTAACTTTCCTTAAATCATGTGACTTATATTTAACTCTTAGCACCATTAGGCCCAATTCTAATATCCAACTGTTTGTAGAAGCAAAACGAATCATGGTAGCATTGTCAGGAGACTTGGGCTCTATCTTCTCTTCTTATGATATAGACTCAAGCAAGTGACTAAAGCTCTCTAGGCCTCAGTGTCCTCATATGGAAAATGAAGAGTTTGATGACCAGAGCAAAGGATCATGGGTATCACAGATCTCCAACTAGAAGGAACACCAAGAGTTCATTTAGTAACCTTCATCTGAAGGAAGAAACAAGAGCCTAGGAAAGTTAAGTGATTGGTATTCAAGGCCACATGAGGCAGGGCTTTGCAAAGCTAGTGCCCTTTCCACTGGGCCATTTCTGAAGTCCTTCTAGCTCCAAACCCTACATTAATTACTATGATGAGATTATTTCTCAGGTTCTTTCTGGCTCTACCAGCCCATGTCTTTGACATTTCTATTTTCCTGTCTTCTAAGGAAAGACACAAATCCAAATGGATAGGAGAAGGGAAGTCTAGAAATACAAAGGTCACACAAGGGAAAGGAAGACAGAAGGAAAGAGCAGGGTTTTGGGGAGGGGGTTGGAGAAAGTGAGAGTCACAAGGTTCTGAGTGCTCTTAGGGCTGTCTCCCTATGGCTTAGCCCCTCACACTTGGTGGTCATATTTCCATTGGCTAGGATTGTTTCCAGACCTGGAGCCGGCCCTGTCCCACCCACAACCACCACAGGCTGGCTCATTCTAAATGCCTAATCAATTGCAGGCTCAGCACTAATCAGTGACTCTAAAAAGGTCTGTCATTTTTGGTTCAGGGAAAAGTGGGGGTAGGGGAAAGAGGAGGAACTAGAGAAACTGAGAAATAAATCTATACAGGTTCTTAGGGGATTTACTGAAAAGAGAGGAAAGAAAGGAGGGGAATTGGGGAGGGGAAGTAGGTAACCCTGCAGGGTAGTTTCCAAAATCTGCCCTTGAAGGCCTAACCGTATTCAAGGGACTGAAACTCCCAAGTACACCTGTAAGGGTAACAGTGACACCCAGTGGCCAGTTAAATTCCCAAGGTGATTGTCACATGTATCAAAACTTAGCAGGATGAGACCTAGAGATGTTCTTTCTAGCATGTGGACCTTTCCACACATAAAAAGTCTGTATGACCATGTAGAAAAAGTCTCATTGACTTCAACTAGAACAATAGCCCGAGTCTAGGAGTAAGATCTGGCCTAACCACCCATGGATACAAGGGCTTTTTCTTCTGAACAAAGAAAAGGGTATGGCAATCAAGGGGTTGGAGGGGAAAGGAGGAGGAAAACGGCTAGTAGGAGACACAGAAACAGGAGGGGCAGGAAGAATCTATGAATCATAAAATATTAGAACTGGAAAAGACTGGAGAACATCGAATGATGAACAGTCATTAGATATGAAAGCTGGAAGAGAGTACATCCAGTCTGATCCCTTCATTTTGCAGAGGAAGAAATTAAGAGAGATGTGACTTGTCTGAGGCTACACAGAAAAGTTAATAACAGAGCCAGAGCTAGAAGCTACATCTTCTGACTTTAAATTCAAAGTTCTTGACATTATAATAAGATGTCAAACATGCTACCTGGGATGAAGCTGGCAATATTCCCACATGGGGCCTTAATCAGAGAAAAAGGAAATGAGGGAATACTTTATAAAACAAACAAAAATAGAAGGAAACATAGATAATACTAATATATGTTTTTAAGTAAACATACAGCCCACAGGGCTGTTTAGTGTCTCCTATTTCTACTCAAGGTTGACATCATTACATTATACTACCACTCTACCTTTCAATAAGCAGAGACGTGCAGAAGGTACAGTGGGGACACTGTAACCAGCCAAGTCTCATAGCTACTACTTGTATGGGACCTGCACAGCATGCACCCCACATGCCCCACCCCCAGCAAAGGATTTCAGGTAGCCTGCAGGGGAAGTATAAGTGCCATTGCTCATGCCTCTGTTTGTCACATGACCCATGGCTACCAACTATCATCAGTCTGTCTCTAGTTTAACCTATATTAGGTCTAAAGAAATTTACAAGTTGTGCAGGTCTGACTTTACAAAAGTAAAAAGTTAGTAACCTATTTAGATCCAAGGATTATTAATAGTCCTGAAGCACAGCCCTTAGTCCTGGTAGGGACCTTAGAGATGATTTAGTTCAATTGCCTTACTTTACAGAGAAGGAAACTGAGGTCCAGAAAAGGAAAGAGAACTGGGATTCTAAACCTGATCCTTTGACTCTAAATCCATTGTTTTGAACAACAGAAGAGGTAAGGGATGGAGGGAGAGAAGAGAAAGAGAAAGTAAGGAGTAAGGGAGTGGAGTGAAAACGGGAAGGAGATAATATCAAGAGGGAAAGAGAGAAAGACAAAACAAATTAGATCTCTTATGGGGAAGGGTGCACCAAGAGAGAAGATCAACAATTGACATTGTGATAGGTTCTTAAGTAGAGGCTACCTTTGTCTCAGGGGCAAGGGCTAAGGAACAAAAATGCAGAGGAAGACATGTAACCAGTCCAAATGGTACCGTGTGTGTGTGTGTGTGTGTGTGTGTGTGTGTGTATCTGTCTGTGTAAAAGTGGGAGTGGGGGAACAGGGGACTGTGAATTTCTAGGTCTTGGGTACACTCACCTCCTTGGTGCCATTATCCTGAATCAGGGTGTAGAGAGGGACTACTCGATTGATCTCCAGTAGCACAGGTGTGGGACTTAGTTGTTCCTTGCCAGGCCGCCGGCACAGGTGGCAGGTGGATGGGCAGCGGCCTTTCTCCTCACAGCGGATCTCTACCCCTGAGATCAACTGGTCGTCTGAGAGCATTTGGGCTGTCAGGAGGCCTGAGAGGTAGGTGATGAATGGCATGGATTTAAGTTCCTTCTTGTTGCCTAGCTCTGTTGTTTCTGGTGAGGGGGAAAGAAAGAAAAAGAGTTGGGTTGAAGGGGAAGGATAGAGAAACAGGGAAGGGAGAATTAAAACAACACAGTACATAAATCTCAGACTAATTAGGTATAAGATTCTATAGGCTAGAGGCCAATCTACCTCCATCTGTCTGTGATCTACAGAAAGTGATAAAACTGCAAAATGGGATCCAAAGCACTTGCTCTGGAATCCAAGGACCTGGGTTCAAATCCTACTTGCTATCTATATAGCATTGGGTAAGTTACTTAACATCCTTGGGCCTCAGTTTCTGCTAAATGAAGAAGATGAACTTTGAAATCCCTTCTGGTTCTAGATGTACTATGCCATGTACTGCTGATCTGGGATTACGATCTTGGGTGGGATTTGTGAGTGTGTTTTCGTCCTTCATTGCCAAAGAAGACCATGCCATCAGAGAAATAATGACATGACTTGCACTTGACTTTGTTTTGAGTGAGAGAGGGCTGTGCAGGTCACCAGCCTCACTTCTCCTCTAGAGGCATCTGAATCTAGTGACCATCCGGATATTCATCAGGATGACTGGAGATGACCCAGGATGAGGCAATTGGGGTTAAGTCTTGCCCAAGGTTACCCAGCTAGTGAGTGTCAAGTGTGTGAGGTGAGATTTGAACTCAGGTCCTCCTGTCTCCTGCACTGGTGCTCTACCCACTGCCCCACCGAGCTTCCTCGGTGAAATTTGTAGAGGTGAAAGAAAACGTCCGATCTTTGTCATGCCTGCACTGGCACCTTCATTCATGTGGCCCTCAGGCAGAAATGCTCTTTGTCCTCCGCCCACCTAGGACTTGCAAACTTTAAAGTGACATATTAATTAATGTGAAGTATGATAATGGCAATTATAATGCTCCTTGGTATATGGAACAAGCTCAACTTCCATCTCATCCATAAAACCTTTCCTGAACACTCCATCCTCGAAGAAGGTACCAGCAACTCTCCATCTAGAGAAGACAGCAAAGTTGTGGATGACATCCACAGCATGGGATTGGACTAGGGAGCTCTAGATGACTCCCCCTATGAGGTTTCTATAATTCTTATAAAATAATCTCATTAGTTTTTCTTTCCTTGGAACTCTCATGGTCCTTCTAATCACCAAAAAGCCCCCCAAAACACAACAACCCCACAAAACCAAAAACAGATTTGGAAGAGACTTCTGAAGTCATCCAGCCCTACTGAGTCAGGAAACTGCATTCTGCATCTTCACTATCACCCTCAATCCTGGTAACACAACAGGAACTTAATAAATGTTTGATGAACTCAAGATGACTCAAGAGATCCTTATTTTCAAACCCCTTTAAAATATGTGCTGAGGATAAGGATACATGACTTTTGTCTATAGCAGATGATGCTAGCACCAATAAGACACAGGCTTATTAAGGTGTCTTTCCATTTCTCCCCACCAGCAATTACAAAATAGTCACACTCTAACCTCCTGCTCCTTGGGACTAGTGATAAAAATTTATAGGATGGCTGCAGTTATAGGATCCTGGAATTTAGAAAGGACTGAAACCTGAAAGAAGACTCAATCAAACCTCCTCTCTCCCTCTTTCTCTCTCCTTCTCCCTTTCCCTCTTCCTCTCCAAAGAAGAAACTCATATTCAGAGTCAAGAAATTATTTGTCCAAAGTAACAGAAGTAATTAACAGCAGATCCAAGACTAGAAGTCAGATCTTTTGACTCCAAATCCACGCATGATACCACACTGTCTCTTTGTACTGTGGACCACCTGATGCATTTTCAGATGGATCTGGAGAAGGTTTGAGGAAGGCAACTGTTTCAAAAAGCATCTAAGATACTCCAATTTGGGAGCCTAGTTTTTCTAGTAGGACTAGAAAAAGATAACTCTTTCTGTTCTAAGATCATAAGTTCAGACATTAGAGATCATGAAGCCCTACCTGTCTTTTTTGCAGATGGAGAAACTGAGGTTTTGAGCAGTTAGGTGATTTTACCACGGTCATAAAATTAGCAGAGCCAGAATTTGAACTCTGGTCCTTTCATGGCAAATCCCATACTTTCCACCCCCTCTAATGTCATGCTTCTTCTCCTATATAATTCAGAAGGCTACTAAGCTTTCACCAAGACCCCTCTGGGTATCTTAGGTTCTCCTACATACATTCATTCATTTAACAATAATTGAGTATCTACCAGGTATTATGGATATAAAAATAAACAAACCAATCCTTGTCTTAAAGGAGTTTGTATTCTAAAGGGAAGATTTAATATGAATTCTGCAAAGTACATGTATTTACTTTACATATGTTTTGTATTTACTTTTCTGGGCACATGTTTTGTTCCTCCAGTAAAATATAAGCTACTCAAAGGCCGAGTTTGGGGAGAGGAGGATTTGGTGGGGTTTTTTGTTTGTTTTGCTTTGAATATACTTTACTTTTACTTTTTTATGTACATGGTGGGGAGTAATAATTAAAAAGCCATTAAAATCAGGAAGTAACAACTGAAATCTACTTTGAAGAGATTTAGGAATTCCAGAAGACAGAATCAAGAAAAGAATGAAGTCTACAGCTTTAATAACATCATGGAGGTGTGCGATGGTTGTATGTCTCATAGAGGGTACACCAAGAAGGTTAATTTGGGTAAATCACAAGAAAAATCTTTGTTTTGCCAAGGTTGCCTCAAATGATCCTGCAATGAATGAAGAAGACAGAGGGTCTAGAGTTGGAAGAGAGTGCTGTGACCTCATAATTCAGTCCCTTCATTTTAAAGATAAAAATGCCAAGGGCCAGGGAGTTGAAATGGAAAGTGACTAGTTAGTGGTAGAGAAGTCTGGCTAAACAGAAGGAATTTGAGAAAATTGAGTTCTAGTGTCAACTATACTAAACTAGTTGACTGTGCAAATGCGTTTTCTTTTCTGAGTCTCAGCTTCATCTCTAAAAAAATAAACAAAAATAACTATAAATTGATAATCTCTATGGTTCATTCTAGGTAGCACAGTGAGTACAGTGCCAGGACTGGAATCAGAAACACCTGAGTTCAAATCTAGTCTCCGACACTTAACAGCAACCCTGTAACCTGTCACTTAACCACTGTCTGCCTCAGTTTCCTTAACTGTAAAATAGTGATGATAATGTAAAGTGCTTAGCATGGCGCCAGGCACTTAATAATAATTTCTTCTTTTCCTCCTTCCTTTAGGTAGTTTATTCCTTCTGATCAGTCACCAAATCTCTCTAACAGACTTGATGAATCCTTTTCACAAAAATCCTCTGACTCTATGGCCCTATGTGGAGAAAGGCAGGGAACCTTCTTGACCCTCATCATGCCATTCCCAACCCAAATGCCTGTGGCTCCCCAGTCCAATGATGGGAGGGGTCATCAAATGTTGAAAAGTGGAAAAACCGTCAACAACAATTTTGAGGAGCCCTAAAGATGTGTCATATCTAACTGAACAGCTGTCAAACATTTGTATTAGTGGGGACTTTCCAGAAAACATTTCCCTACAGGAAACAAGCCTATTCCACCCATCTGGGCCATCCTAGGTAAGGCAGACTCACTCAACTTGTCAGAAGTCCTGGGTGCTTTGTAGGTAAAGCATTTGTAGGTAAAGGTTGCCAAGAACACCTTTCCTTTCAACCCTCCCACCCATGGCATAGGCAGTCCAAAATGGTGTTTGGAGCCCCTTCTCATCCTTTAGAGTCTGTGAAGCTCCCATCAGTGGCCTGGGGCTCTTAGGCCCAGGTTAGAGAAGGAAGAGCTGCCTCATGCCCACACCCTGTAGTGACATGCAGCAGATCTGGCAACATACTCTCCAATTAGAAATACAAATAAACGCAGTATTCATTCATTATTCTCCGGGCCCCTGCGGGCCCAGGATGGGGGCTCCACCTTCTCTGTCTGGCTGTCAGCAAATGCTTATGTGCACTGGATCAAAGACTCCAGAGGAAGACCGAGTGGATTCCAACTAACCAATCTTTCAGTGGGATTAAAGCAGGGTAGTTACTAAGATAAACAAAACAAGACTGAGAAGGAGGCATCTCAGCAGCTGGGGAGACAGCCATGTATACAGACATGCAAAAAGAAATTTGGAACTGGTTACCAGAGAGATTAGGCTCTTGAAAGGTGGCTCCAAGCAATTTCAAGCCTTGCAAAAGAACTCTGGAAAAAGAACTGAGCTTGGCTGCTCAAGAGCAGAAAGGCAGGAGGGGAACCATGAGCAGCATATCAGAATTGGAAGGGGCCTGCCTAACAGCATCAACTGTAGAATGTCAGAGGTGGAAGGGAACTTTAGCACACAGAACGTTGAAATATGGATCATTAAACAGAATATTAAAGCTAAATGAGACCTTCAGAACACAGAGTATTATAGCCAGAAGGAACTATAGAATATAGAATGTTAAAACATAGAAGATAGAATGTTAAAGCTGGAAAGGATCTTAAAGATACCTAGTCTGATCTCCTAACTTTGTAGATTTGCAAAAACTAAACCGATAGTAGGAAAGTGACTCATTCAAGGCCACACAGTTGGTTCCAAATCTGGTCCAAGAACCCAGGTCTCCTGATTCTAAGTTAAGTTCCCAAGGCAGGCCAGCAACTGCCTCTATAAGATAGTGTCTGATTAAAGAAATTTATAGTTTATTTATAAAAAAATATACAAGTACAAATACTTGCTGAATGCCTAATACGTGCTGAGCTCCATGTAGTCATTGCAAAAGACAAAGACGGATAAGGTCTTCACATAGGTGAGGTATAACTATGGTCTTTTGTTCTTAATAATATAATTGGTGAGAGATCAGTGTATATGAATCCACAACAAACATACCAAGAGAACATATAATTAAGATTGAAGTTTTCTGCTGCTTTTCGGAAGATACTAGTGTCAGTATACAATTACTATTTCATTTGCTCCTCACAACAACCCTGGTAGGTAGGTGCTATTAATATCCCTTATATAGGAATAGGTAGAAACACTGAGGCAAAAGGAGGTGATGTGATTTGCCCAGGATTGTGGAACTAGTAAGAATCTGAGGTCGGATTTTAATTCAGGTCTTCCTGACCTCAGGCCTGATGCTTCTCTCCCTTGGGGGTGGGGTGAGGGTGAGGGGATTGTGGAAACCATGTGGTGGTAAACAACTTGAGAGTAGGAATTGTTTTGCTTGGTCTTTGTATACTCAATATCATGCAGATTTCAGATATTTGATTTGAACTGAACTGAATTCAAACCCTACTTTAACTAGGTTTGTCTTCAAGTAAGACATATACAATCAGTTGGTATGTCTCTTCTTGAAGATTTTTCCATTTGGTAGGAGCAAGATATTCTACTCTATTGTCATAGTCTTCAAGAATGCATAGTCATCTCTTCCTCAAAATGAAATATAAGAGGGACAATTCAATGGGGAAATACTAGCAATAACCTAGAGCAAAGCCATATCCAGAGAACTGAGGCTAAGGGTGGGGTTTGGATAAGTTTTACTATGGTATTCTTTCTATTAGAAAAACGGTGTAGAGAAATATTCCAGATTCACGTGGCGAGAACTGGAAAAAAAGTATCTTTCCTCTTGGGGAAGCTGTCCTTTTTCAAATCAACTGAGGCCAAGAGGAACAGAATGAAATAGGGGTCTGATAAAAAGAAATTTAGAGGATGAAGCTGGTGCTTTTCCTGTTCCAAAACCCTCATGATCAGACCAAACAATTCTTGCTTGGCTTACTGTATTCCAGTAATGAAAAGCTGAGCAGAAAACTTTTCATTCTATACCTTGGAGTACTAATAAAATGCCCCAATCATGCACCTTACAAGGGGCATATAAATTAAATCTGGAAGGAATGTGACATGGCAAAGTGGTTCATTCTTTGAAGGAACTGATTCTCTCACACTTTCCCCCCACCCTAAAAAATGTAACCATTGAGTTAAAATACAACCCTTCACTTTGCAAAAAAAACAAAAAAACAAAAAAAACTAGGTCATAGATTTTTGTTGGTCGGTTGCTGTCCAATAAATCCTCTGCATCCACCATCCATCACCCCAACAAGTGGGAGAGATAATCCACCTGCTTGGGGGCAGTAGTTAAGCCCAGGGCTGCTGAGCTGATCTCAGAAAGACTGCATAGAACACACAGCTGGTGAACAGAGCTCCAGGCCTGGCTTTGCCAAGATGCTGCTCTGATTGACAAGAAAATGTGGGTGTGACAGGGTTCTTCACAGCAGGCAACAGAGAAGCCAGTGGAAAAGTATAGAAGTATGCCCACCTCTACCACCACCATCACCACCCTCACCCCTTGAAGCTGAGGCAGAAGTCAAGGGGAAAGAGATAAAAACACAGAATAGTGATTTCTGAATGTTCCAAACAATAACTAGGAGCCAAATCTCTAGTGAACACCAAAGGCACAAAAATTATGAATCACATATTCTAATATCCAATTGTATATTATCTTCTACTGTTCTCTTAAAGTTCCACGTGTTAACCTTGGAGTCACAGGTCCTTACAATAATAGTGCTTATTTGTCTATTTGTAACAGGCATGGGGGTACACTCAGATTTGCCCTTCCCAGTGGAAAATACAGAGCATGTACAGAAATATTCCCTTTCTGGTTCCAGTCAACCATGTGGAACACAGAGATCCTATTTCTGGCCATATGTGACTCAGGACCTTATACTGTTTGATGATGAAGAGTCCTCTAAATTGGCAGTTGAACAAGAAGAATTGATGACTCAGGGATTTGTAATCGGAAATGATGAAGAATTCTCTAGTTGGCTATTGATAAAGAGCTTAATGACCACACAAAAGAGAGGACCTACAGCTCCCTTCTCCCTCTTCTTTCTGGCTGTGGAAGAATGAGGGCTGCTTTAAGCTTTGTATAGAACTGAGTGAGGAAAGGAGTGACTTCCTGTATCCCACCCAGACACCATGTGTCCACAAGCACAGTGCCACCTCTCTCACTCTGTTTGTTCTTTCCTGATTTGAGGCAAACAAGTATTCCAAGACAGAATTAATTGTCCAGGAAGAGCCCTTGTGAATGTCGAAGGGCCTAGACGTCTGTATCCACACTGATGGTAGCAGAGTCCACTGAAGCAGTAGCGACTGATGATCTACATCAGTAGGACAAAAGACACACCCAATATAGATGAATAAAGAAAGATAATCCTTCAATGGTGGTAAAATCTTCAGGAAATGTAACTGTTCACAGTGGAGAGAAATGCCAGCTATAGACTCAAGAAAGGCACAGAAACTTGGAGAACAGCAGAGAATTTATATACCTAAGGAGAACTTTGTGGGGACTCTACGAAGGAAGAAAGGACTTCCATCACCAGGAATTATGACTTGCCCCTTTGCCACCTGTGTTCTCTATATGTGTGCATACTACCAGTGTACTCCAAGTTTGATCCGACTCTTCTGATGGACACTATGTGTATCTGCAGGAAAATGCACTCAAGGCATATTCTGGGTGGGAGGTTTTGGCCTTGCTGTAAGTCCCTACCTTTTCTAAAAGCTAACTGAGGCTACTGACTGATTATTGATAAAGAGAACAGTGGGGGCTCAGAAGTTACATGTTAGAATAGTCCCTCAAGGTTACCCCTAACCCCCTGAATGAGAATAGATGTTACCCTCTTGTGATCTAACCTTTGGGTACAACTGGTGAGTTGGGGAATCTTAGTTTCATAGATCTAGAGCTGGCAGGAAAGTAGTACCCAAAGTGGTTACAAGTACAGCTTTATACCTAATACATTGCTTTCCATACAACAATCCTATAAGCATAGGCATGCAAGAGTGGTGAGAGGGATATGCTAGCATAGTCCAGAGTATGTACACCCCAACATTCCCAGCCCAAACTTTGTGCACTCCTATGCCTGCAAGTTATGCAGCTAGGTGGTACAGTAGATAGAGCACCAGACCTGGAGTCAGCAATAGTTATCTTCCTGAGTTCAAATCTAGCCTCAGATACTCAACAATTGTGTGACCCTGGCTAAGTCCCTAAACCCTACCTATCTCAGTATCTTCATCTGTCAAATGAGCTAGAGAAAGAAATGACAAACTACTCCTGTATCTTCACCAAGAAAACCCCAAATGGGGTCACAAAGAGTTGGATGTGACTGAAACAACTGAACAATGAAACAACATTTCCTTGAAGAAAATAAGTTTCAATATTTTGCACTTTATAAATTAGTAAATTGAGATTTCATAGAGTAGAAATGATGTGCCCAAAGACATGTAGCTTAAGCAGTAAGGAAACTTACCGATCCAAAATCAATATTTTTTTCACTGAATCAAAGGGATCATATAATTTATTTCTCTTTTTCACAACAGTAACAACATAACCCTGGCACTCTGCATATACTCAATAAATACTTGCTAACTGATCCCACTTGGTATAGATAAGAATTTAGTTGCATGACTACCAATAAGCACAATTCACTGTTCTATTTTTAAGCTGGATATTAACAACAATCATGCAACTGCGGGAGTTGAGGAGAGGAGGATCTGATGCCACTCATGTCCACATATATTCCTATTCCTCTCCTGCCTCCAAATTATAGTTACTATACTGGGCTTTCAGAGGGATAACAAGGAGACAGAAGGCAACATAACAAATACATAAGTAAGAGGAGTGGTCAATTTTTATATTAGCCTTCTATTTACCCTTCAGTTGTGAAGGCAATTTAGGTTCCTGTACATCTGTACGACTTGACTAGCTCTGTTGTCATGTGTTATTAACTGAGCTAAAGGGAAAGACTTGAGATATTCACAAAAGACTTTTGACAACCAAATAGGACTTTATTTACTACTAGATACTGACAGGTAATCATATTCTTAATTGAAAGAATTAGTTTACTAAATTGAAGGACAAACAGAAGGCTAATTTTGTTTGCCCCCTTTTAGATACTGATACAAGAACAGTAGAAGGAACAGTTGAAAACAAGGACATCTTTAGCTGACCCAGAGTATAATGTGCCACTGCTGGAACTCCTTTCTTCATACATCCCTTCTTTCTCTTAGCCCAGCTTCCAAATGGGACCATGTCTGGTTTCAAGTC
Organism: Potorous gilbertii; assembly: GCA_028658325.1. Classification (NCBI taxonomy): domain Eukaryota; kingdom Metazoa; phylum Chordata; class Mammalia; order Diprotodontia; family Potoroidae; genus Potorous; species Potorous gilbertii. Next base: position 340,146,835 of record CM053769.1, on the reverse strand, counting down.
CAATTTAATTCTGAAGATACTACAATCCATTTATTTGAGTCTGGGCAACTCAAAAACTCTCTTTATCCCCCTCCCAGTTTCCCACTGGGTAATATCTGTTGCCACAAATGCTCAACTGAAATGACAAGCTCTTCTTGGGAAAAGGCCAGTGCTTTCCTGCAGGAGGTGATGGTATCTTTTTCCTCAACCAGAAAACAAAGCAAAGGAATCAGACTCAGGGCCAAGCCAGCTCAGTTGTTTGCTAAATATTCAGTAACAGATCAAGGCACTGACTTGCTGGTTAGCTGGGTTCACTTATGCAATAAACTAAAACTCTGAGCATTTTAAGACCCCATAGGGACAAATGGGTGGCTCAAATTAGAAATGTTAAAGGAAGGAGAAGGAGGTGAGATTTTGTATCATAAATAATTGTCTTTATTACAGCTATGTCCCACAGGAATTGCTGAACTGAGATGATTTCTTAGATGGTATTATTAATGTTTGCCTTTGGAAGACTGTTATTGCTTAGGGTCTGAGTCAGCATCCCATGGCAATTGTCCTCAATGATGGGGAATGTTGCCTACTTGAACATCAAAGAAGTCCCATCCGAGAGCAGGCTTGAGTCCACCCTCTTTCAGTTGGAGTCCAGAAGTTCATCCCCTACTTAAAACACTGCCTTCATTATATTATTTCCCCGGCTCAAGACTTATGGTGGCTCCTTAATTGCCTGCCATGATGTGTCGGGATTACAAAAGACTTAGAATAGAGTCCTAGCTCTTCCACTTACCAGCAAATCATTTCCCTCCTTTGAGTCTCAGTTTTTTCATGCACAAAATGGGAATAAGAGAATCTATCCGGTCCCACTCCCCCCTGAGAAGTGCTATGAGGATTAAGTTAAATAAATTGTGCATAAATTCTTCTTCAGTTATAAAGTGCTATTCAAACTCAAGGTATTTATAGTGGTGGTGATAACTTTAATAATTATTATTAACATATTCTTTTATTCTCATTGTATCTTTTTTATTCTTGGAGAATGCTTAAAGGAATAATCAAGAATATAATGTCAACTTTAACTAAAGTTCAACCCTCAATCATGAGGGTTATGATGTCTGGGTGGCACATGAAAGGAAGTCAAGAATCAAATTAATAGAAGGAACCTTACAAAGGCTGTCTAACCCCTTCATCTTATAGATAGGGAAACTGAGACCCAGAGAAGTTAATTGACTTGTCTGATGCAATTCAGCTAGAATACAACTCCAAAACCCATTGTATGTACTATTTTACCACGCTGTCTCCCTTACTGTATCTAGAGGAGCAGAAGGAAGGGTGACCCAGGAAAGGACCCTCTTGGAGAATGTTACTGGAACATCTACCTGGTCTTAAAGAGTTTGTTTGAGGAAGGACTAACTTATGTCTATCATTTCACACATTGGTTACAAAACTCAATGGGCTCAGCATGCTGCCATCCCATGGAGAAGAGGAGTTGGGGTAGAATTGAGATCAACGGTGAAGGAGAACTTAAGGAGTCATAGAATTGTAGTGTGGGGAAAGGCCTCCTATATTGTAGTATCCATCTTCAACTCTTCCATGAGTAGAATCTTTTCTCTATAGTCACTTATCTTGTCCTGACACTCCTCTACTGAAAAGTCTTCAAGGGATTCATACTTTCTCCCAAGTTAAGTTCAATATCCTCTTGATTTTCTCTTTCCTCTCAAATACCCCTGTAATCTGTCATTGACAAATCATCCTGGTCTAACTTCATAAGGCCCCCTTCTATGTACACTACACTGTTGTCAAGCTGGACTTTGTTCCCCAAACATATATTCTTTTAAGCCAACTTACCTTTGCTTAATTTTTTTCTCCCTTGAGTGGAATGTCTTCTAACCTCCTTGTCACTTATCAAATACTTATCCATCCTTTAAAGTGTAACTCAGATATCATCACCATGAGGCATTCCCTGATCGTTTTGGGAGATATTGGTCTTTCCTTTCAGATTTTGTGCAATGCTTTGCAGCTCTTTAATGTACCAATCATGTAATGTGGCCTACCATTCTGTTTGTATCAGCCTCCTGTTGACTTATACTCTATGATAGCAGATCTGTCTTGCCCAATTTTGTATTACATCTGGCATGTAACATAGTGTTCTCTACATACAGTGGGAACATTATAAATATCTATTTAATGGTTTGCCATGATCATAGGGAAAAACAGAGTCAAACTGGAAAGTGGACCAAAAGCAAAGGAGGAATCATAGGACTAAAGGGCAGGTGGGGAACTCCTGCATGAAATTGTTATCTGTGTCCTTTTCCTATTCCCCCTACAAGAAGAACCCACCTACTTGATCCTCTCAAGAAATCTGTCAAGCTGCTACTTTAAATACTCACACTCTCATTTTATAGATGAGGAAACCAAGGCCTGGGAAGGTTAGATGGCTTGGTCGATTGTCAAACAGCTGGTATAGATCAAAGAGGGTACCCAGGTCTCTCCTGACTTTAAGTCCAGTATTCTTTCCTCTAAATCACACTGCCTCCTGAAGGTAGGGTGCTGCCTATCTTTGTCATCTGTACTCACCCTTACCTGTGCCTCCAAGTTTAGCACAGTCCCTTGAACACACTACCTTACTGGTGAGAGAACTTGCTGTCAATGCTATTCTGCAACTTCAAGTCTTAAAGACTTGTTTGTGACCACTGAAAGCTTAAAATAATTTCCTAGGATCACATAATCAGTATATGTTAGAAGCAAAACTAGAATCTGGATTTTCCTGACTCTAAGGCTGACTTTCTAACAACTATCCCACACTCTCTCTCTAAATATAGTTCTATATACTTTAAGCAAATATTTGTTGAATTGAATCAAATTTCCACATTCCACCAGTAAAACTAATTGTGTCACCTTAGGCAGACCATTTCCCCTTTCTCAGGCCTTATTTTCCTCTTCATATAGTGAGCTGATTGGTCTACAATGATTCTCAAAAGAAAATTCTTGGGGGAGGGAGTCTGCAAAGCCCACAAGGCCAAAACTTTTCAAAATCATATTGACATTTGAATTTCTAATACAGCAAGATAGCAATAGAAATAAACCATAAAAGTTAATTTCTTTGGGGGTCCTCAATAATTTTTAAGAATGCAAAGGGGTCCTGAAACCAAAAAGTCTGAGAACCACAGGTCTGCAAGATCTGAGAGCTACCTTTGGAATAAGAGAGCTAAAGGGGCCACAGAAGTCATCTGGTCCAACCCTCTCATTTAATAGAGGAGGAAATTGAAGCCCTAAGAGACTTAATGACTTGTCCAAGGTTACCTCTAGTAGGTAGCAGAGCTGGAATTCCAAGCCAGATCTTCCAACTCTCAATTCAGGACTCTTTCCACCCCACTGTGAGGTCTCTTATAGACAAATCCATGATTTCCAAGGTGCTTTAGGGCTAGCTATAAAGTCCTAGGAATCTAGGAAATTATTCTCTCATATTTAGGCAGGTCTCCCCTATACATTTTAGTCACAGTGTTTCTACTCAATTCTTAAAGCTCCAGAGCACCCCTTAGCAATCTTCTCCAGTACTGGCATAGTGCTGGAAGTATAGAGTTTTAAAGTGATAAGGGACCAGAGGGATTGTCTACCAGTTCTCTCATTTTACAGAGAAAGATACTAAGGCTCAGGGAGGAATAGAAACTTCTAGTGGCAGAGCTGGGAACGGAACCCAGATCTCCTGACTCAATATTCTTTTTTGAAACTTGAGCTCACCCCTCCTTGTCCAAAGACATTTTCTAAACTTTCTACAAAGATAGTTAATCCCTGATTAACTTGGGGCTAAGTTTTTAATTGGAGGGAGAAGGAAGAGTGACCTGAGCTCCTGCATATCTACCTAGTAACAATACCAGCATAGTGTTAACTTGAGTAAATTTGTAGAGGTTTTCTCTGCCTGACAAGGATGCTATATTCTGTGAAAACTAGGTAAAATGGCAGGTAATCAGTCCCAATCCAGAGATATACCAATGGAGATTTAAGATCCCAGGTTGGATCAGGCACCAGGGAGAGCAGATGTCTGGCTCTACTGGGGTAAGATGAAGAGAAGGCAGTCAGTGATCAGCTGCTGCCCTCTAGTGTCTTTTCAGGGTGATGGCTCTTGGGAAAAGCTTATTTTTATTCCTAACCCGTGGGATGCTCTTGAGGGACCCAGCAAAGAGCAGTTGAGGCAAGGGGCAGGTACTACTGTTTACAGGCTCAATAGAGCTTAACAGTACTAAGGTTAAAAGGAATCTACAGCATCGATGGTGAAACAATAGGAAGTCTTTCTGATAGGATTGTGGAGATAGTGGATAGGACTTTAGACCTGGAGTTACAAAGACATGAGTTCAAATGTTGCCTTTTTTGTTCAGTTGTTTACATTCCTGTCTGACTCATGGTGACCCCATTTGAGGTTTTCTTTTGGCAGAGATACTGGAATGGTTTGCCATTTCCTTCTCCAGATCACTTTACAGATGAGAAAGCCGAGACAAAAAAGGGTTAAGTGACTTGCCTAGGACCACACAGCTCCTAAGTGTCTGAGGCCAGATTTGAACTCAGGTACATGAGTCTTCCTACCTTAGAATATTAATAACTGGAAATCTGGGCAAATGACAATATCTTTATGCCTCAATCTTCTTATCTGTAAAATGAGGGGATTGAAATTAATCTTCCCTGGGTCCCTTCTGGCTCAAAATGTAGGATCCTTTTTCATAGATTCAGATGAACTTGGATAGTAGTCACATGTTTGCCACATATTACCCTTGAGAAAGTCACTTTACTACTATGATCCTCCATCACTTCATTAATTGAAAATAATGAGTGAAAAGGAAGCAGCACTATGCACTGGTTCTGAAACCAGGAGACTAGGGTTCAGATTTTAACTCTGACATTTATTACCTGTGTGCCTTTGAGAAAAATCACCTAAAGTCTGTCTCAGTTTCCTTATCTGCTCTCTGAGGTTCATTCCAGCTTTAGTATTGTGTGGTCTTTGTAGTTAGCCAGTCAATATGCATTTATTAAGCACTTTTTGGGCCAGCACTTTGCAAAGTACTGGAGATAAAAAGAAAGGCGCATGCACATGCACACGTGCACACACACACACACACACACACACACACACACACACACACACAAACACCTCTGCTCTCAAGGGGCTTAAATTATAATTGGAGATAATATGCTTAAATAACAAGAATATATGACATTAAGACATAGAGAAAACATTTATTAAATGCTTTTAGGTTCATACTTAGCATTCCATCAAGATTTTGGGAGCTGTTGTCTACTGACTTCCAAGATACCTTCTCCCCTTCCTGCTTCAACGAATACAGGGCCTGGCTCACAGGATTTTTCTCCTCTCCAACTCCTAACTTTGTATTAGGGAATTTCAAAGTGTATGTTGATATTCCCTCAAATATTCAAACTTCCTAATTCTTAATTTTACTCATTTCCCATAAGCAACTCTTCCACCCCACCACAGTTACACACTGAGATAGTCATACCTGTGATCTTGCCACCACATGTTCCACATCCATATTCATAAACTCAAAATTCCTTTATCTCATCAAAATCTCTTGCTATTCTACCTCTCCTTCTACATCATCATCATGACTTCCAATCTCTAGGCACCTTGGTTTTTTCCAGGCCATCAAATCCATACTAGCTATACTCTCCTCCCTTCCTTATCCTGACCCTTTGGTAAACCAATCCAACTCTACACTGCCCTATTTTCTCAAATCCTTTACCCCTTTTACATATCACCAACCTTGCTTGACCATGGTCCAGCCTTGCATCACTTCCCACATCTGTTGCCTTCACTCATACTCACATGCTACTGAACCAAGCTGGAGAAAGTCATAAAACTATATTCATTGTGCCCACTACAGATTTTCCTCCACAGTGTCAACTGGGCCATCATTGCAGAAAAGTAATCATTTGAGCACCTCCGTAATTGATTCACTATCCTACTTAGCACCATGACTTTTCCAAACTTTTTCTTGCCTCGTCAGGCCTCCTGCACCTCTCTTCCCCTTACTTGTCTCACCTGAGAACCTTGACTCATATTTCATTGAAAAAAATAAGCTATTATCTGAGAACTCCCTTTTCTCACCTGTTCCTCATCACTCAGATGAGTGATCACTCATCACTCAGATGCCTTCTCCCACTCTCTCCTCATTCACCTGTTTCACGTAAAGAGGCAGCCTTTCTCCTTAACAAGGCAAATCTTTCTACATCTACAAAGGGTTTCATTCCAACAGATTGCAGTCTTTATCATCTCTTCTCTCCCATTAATACATATCCACTCCTTACCTACTGGTTATTTCCCTACTGCCTATAAATGTGCCCACATCTTTCCTTATCTGCACAAAACCCTCATTTGATCTTTCTATCCCTGACAGGCAACACTGACTTCAGATGAAATCTGGTCTAGTACACTTACCAGCTGTGTGACCTTGGGCAAGTCACTCAAGTTCATTATGTTTCAATTCCTTCATCTGTCAAATGGGTATAAAATGAGCACCTCCTATTGAGGCTTTTTATAAAGATAAAATAAGATATTTGTAAAGTGCTTTGTAAATTCTAAGTCATTATGTGAACACTATATCATCATCTTCATCACTTATGAGGAAAATTAGGTATGAAGAGGTTAAATCACTTAAACCAAGCTTCACAGTTAGTTACAAAGAATCTGAGAACTGGAATAACCCATAACAGAAGTCATCTAGTCTAGGTCTATCATTTTACAAATGAAAAAACTTCAATTCAGAGAAGAAAAATGAACTCGGAGATCACACATACCTCAGAGTTAGGATTGGAATTGGTATCTTCAGATGCCCAGGCTTATACGACTATGTCTCCTTAATCTCCATACCCTGTTCCAACCTTGATGCCCTCCCCAACCCTAGAAATTATTCCTAGAATGGAAATATATGGAATTAATAAAAATCTATATGATTATGCTACTTTCTCCTTCTCTACCCTTGTCTCATGTGAAGAAGTAGTCCTCCTTGCTAGGGCAAACCTCTCCATATGCACATGTGATCGCACTCAATCCCATCTTTTCCAGCAGACCAACACTTCTATGATCCCCACTCTCTCATTAATTTACAATCTCTCACAATAGGCTGGCTGCATCCCTGCTTTCTACAAACATGCCCATGTCATCCCTCTCCTCAAAAATATCCTCACTCGGTTCTATTTCAACTATCATTTTGTATCTCTTCCCCCTTTGTTAGGTAAAATCCTTGAGAAACCTGTCTCAGGAAGCATAAGATGTCTCTCCCCAAACTCTCCCACTTCCTCATTTTTCTATTACTGTTGAAGGAACCACCATTCTCCATCACCCAAGCTTGTGAGCTAAGCATCACCTTTGACTCTTCACTCTCACACCCCATATCCAATCAGTTGCCAAATCCCGTTGTTTCTAGTGATATGTGCCCCCTTCTCTCCTTTGACAATGCTGTCACCCTGGTGCAGGCTCTCATCCCTCACACTTGGACTATTGCAATGGTCTGCTGGCTGGTCTCCCTCCCTCCACTATCTCCCCTTGCTACTCCCCACTCCACTTAACTGTCATTTTGATCTTCTTAAAATGCAAATCTTATCATGTCACCCTCTTATTCAGTAAATTCCAGCTGATTCCCTATTACCTCCAAGATAAAATATAAAATCCTCTCGTTGACTTTCACAACCTAAATTCTTCCTTCCTTTCTGGTGTTCACATACTCCCTATCCTCCACACAGTCTACAATTATTGTCCTTCCTTGGGCACAACATTACATCTCCCATCTCTATGTGTTTTCATTGGGCATCGCCATTCTTGGAATACTCTTCCTCCTCATCTCCCCTTCTGATTTCCTTGGATTCATTCAAGTCCCTAGTTTAAAAAATAAAAAGCCAATCTTCTCTCAAAAAAGACTTTCCAGGCCTCTTTAATTGTAGTACTTTCCCTCTGATTGCCCCCCAATTTGCCTGTCTAATTTGTTTTTACATAGTTGCTTGCATGTTGTCTCTCTAACTAGACTATGAGTTTCTTGAGAGGAAGGACTTTTGCCTTTCTTTATCTTGCAACCCTTAGCCCTATTCCTGGGATATAGTAGGCATTTATCAAATACCAGTTGACTATCAGGAGAGGTTTCGTGTAAAATATGGCACTTAAACTGCATCCTAAAGGAAGAGAAGGATTTTTGTGAGTCAGAGATAAAGAAATTGGACTGCCAAGTTTTCATGACTAATCAGTCATAGGGTATATGGATTGAGAGAGAGTAAAGAGCTGAGGATAACACCAAGATTTCAAATCTGTGCTAATGGAAGGATTGTGGTGCCCTTTAAAGAAATGCAGAAGTTGGAATAGGAGGTGGTGTGATGGGGAAGATAAGTTTTTGGTTTGGATTTGTTGAGTCTGAGATGTCAATATGATTTCTGACTTGAAATATACAATAGGGAGTTGGTAATATAAGACTGAAGCTGTAAGGAGAGATTGGGACTGAAGATACAGGTCATAGAGGTAACACTTGAACCCGTGGGAGCTACCAAAAGAAAGTAGAAAGAGAGAAGAGGATTCAGGACAGAGGCATGGGGAACACTCTTAGAGGACATGATATGGATAATGAGACAGCAAAGGAAACTGAGGCAGACGAGTCGGACAAGTAAGAAGAGAAACAGTGTTATTGCTCAGTTATATCCAACTCTTTGGGGTTTTCTTGGCAGAGATACTGGAGTGGTTTGCCATTTCCTTCTCCAGCTCATTTTACAGATAAGGAAACTGAGGCAAAGAGTTAAGTAACTTGCCCAGAGTCACATAGCTAGTAGGTATCTGAGGTCAGATTTGAACTCAGGAAGATGAGTTTTTCTGATTCCAGGTCTGGTACTCCAACCACTGTACTACCTAACTACCCAAAGCAAAGAATAATATCATGAAATCCCAAAAAAGAAAATATCTAGTAGGAGAGAGGAGTCAACTGTTTCAAATGCAGCAAATGTCAAAAAGGATGACAACTGAGAAATGACCATCTGATTAAGTCCCTTACAGATTCAAATATGTGATTCGATAATCATAGAGTCATGGTGTCATAAGAGAGTAAAACTGGAAGATTCCTGACAGATAATAGGCTCATAGGTTTTAGATCTATAAAATACGTTAAAGATTATTTTGCTTAACCCCCTCAATTTTTCTCTGGATAAACAGAGCTAGAGAAGAGAAGTCACCTGCCAAAGTTCATAGAATCAGCTGGAAGAAAAGCTAGAATTCAAAGCCTCTAACTTTTTGTTCTATAGATGAAACCCAATGATTGGAAATGGTTTTCCTAAGATATTAAGTTAAGAAGTAACAGGGTTAGGATTAGAACTTAGGTATCTTAACTTTTCTCATAATGTCCATTCTATGCTTTCATGTTGATTAATTAACTCTAATTTTTATATTACTATCTTCCTACTGAGAGTCCAATATGGTGACATCAATAAAGATCTATCCTTGGAGTCAGGAAATCCCTCCTCTGACACATACTGACTATGTGACCCTGAGTAAGTCATTTCTCAATGCCCCAGGCAAGTAGGTAAACCTACAAGTCACAAAGCAGATGCTGATCTGTACTGTCAAAGGAAATTTTCTCACAGGGAGTTCCCAACACAGATGAAATTATATAGTCAGTCTTGAGAAAAGATTCTTCCTGAAGAGGTATCACAACAAACAAAAATAGATTATAGAGCACTAAAGCTGCAAAATTTAAGTTGAAAGTAGGTTACAAATATTCTATATAACATTTCATTTTTTATTGTATATTAGACACGTTGGGGATCTAGGTCTGCAGTTAGCATATTGAAAATGGCAGTAATGGAGGTGGTGGACAATGTGCATGAGTGAGAAGAAATTCCCTGGGACCACAAGGTTTAGAAGTAGAAGTCTCCATAAGATATAATGAAGTTTAAACCTTTATTTTACAGATGAAGAGAGGTTAACTGATTTAGACCAAAGGTAACAGAGATAATAAGCAGAAAGGTTAGGGATTTGAATCCAGAACTTCCAATAAAAAAGACAGGTATATTATAGTGACCATTAAGGGTTCTTTGAGCTCCACCATTCCATAATCTGGTCATAGGATTATAGAAATAGATCATAGATCTTAAAGGCAGAGATCACACCTCTTCTGCAAACTAAACATCCCCGGGTTATTGAATTGATTCTCATGAGTTATATTCTCCAGTCCTTAACTCACCATCCTCTCCCTCCCACTCCAATACGGGCCATTGTCTGGATGAATTCCTGTTTGTCCACATAATAGATGATATCTAGACCTGAAAAGAATACTTCAGATGTGGCCTGATTAGGGTGGGCAACAGCAAGAGTTCCTCCACCACCATTTTGGGATACTACATCCCTATTAATGTAGTCCATGATAACATTAGCTTTTTTATGTTTCATCTCCCATTGTTAACTTATGTTGAGCTTGCAGTCCATCAAAACTCCAGATCATCCTATGTGATCTTTAGTCTAGCCCTGCATCCCCCATTCAGTACTTATAAGGCTCATTTTTATACAAGCTCATCATTCTAAGCTGGTGAAGTCTTTTTCAATTCTGACTCTACCATCAATTAGGTTTTCTATTATCTGCATATGTATTATTTGCATCTATATTATAAGAAATCCTGTATCCAAACATTCATTTCTTTTCTATCAAGTACCCTGCTTAGCACCTGTGTCCTCAATCTATGATACAGTCTTTTGCAGTTGCTGATATACTGCACTGAAAAAGTCCCTTGGGCATATCTTTCTAATTCTTCAACAAGACTATCAATTTTACCTGGGAGTCAGACTTGGAAGTCAATAAGACTTGAATTTGAATTATGGCTCTGACATTTACCACCTGGTTGATTATAGGAAAGTCACTCTGAGAATCTCAGTTTGTTCATCTATAAAATGGTGACAATAAATCTGGCAGTACTTACATTGTGAAGATCTTCGTTGCGGGCCAAGATGATATAATGTATGTCAAGCACTTTGAAATTTTGAAAGAGCACTAGAGATGGTAGATAGGTGGTACAGGAGAAAGAATGCTGAACCTGAACTCAGGAGGATTTGAGTTCAAATCTGACCTCAGACCCTTACTGGTTTGTGACCCTGGGCAAGTCACTCAACCTTAGTCTGCCTTGGTTTCTATAAATTGGGGACAACAATAACATGTAACTCCTAGGATTGCTGTAAGAATAAAATGAGATGATATTTGTAAAGTGCTTTATGAACTTTAAGATACTACACAGCTGCTAGTGATCATTTAAGTTCCATCACCTCCAAAGTACCTAATATTAGACTTGGCTTACAATAGCTTAACTGCTATAGTTTTCTGGCTGTCTTCACTGAATTGAAGTAGTTTAAGTTGTAACAAAAATCCTCGGCATGGGTTAAAATAGAGACCACAGAATTTCAGAACACAGATCACCCAATGCCAGAACTGAAACGGACTTCAGATCACAGAATGCTCAAAAATAGAGCATCAGATGTCAGAGCTGAGAAGCATCTTGGAGATCTAATCCAATCTCTTCATTTGTGGGATGGGGAAAAGCGAGTCCACAGAGGTTTAAACGAGGCTTAACTGCCATCTTAATATTCACATACAGCTTTTAAAACATGATGGCAGCTTTTAAAATAATGGAGCCAGAGTATCTCAGCCACATTATGTGTCAGGAAATTATTAAAGTGCCCTCCCCACCTTTTATATTCTCTCTCAATAGCTTCCTCTGGACAGAAGTATTTCTTTATGAGGCTTAAAATCTTGAAGAGGGTCCCTTTTAAATGCCATCTGTTTCCCACAAAAAGTGAACAATATCCTTGGGCTTGTGGGTAAACTCAGGCCTTAGAATACAATCAGCTGTTTCAATCATCTAGGAGATTTGGGGGCAAGTTCTTCATCTCTTATTTGCAGGACATAGTTGTCAATGTATGTCAACCAATGGCCACACTTAGCAAGATACACCTTTGTGACCTTGGGTCTATTATTTTCCCTCTCATGAGATCCATTTCTTCCTTATGGTACACATGGAAGTCATTGAATCTCTCAGGGCCTCATTTTTTTTTATCTGTCAAATGAGAACACTGGACTAGAGATGACCTTTATGATTCCGTCCAACTCTGAATCTATAATGTGTAAAATAGAGTTGGATTAAATGATTTCGAAGGTCCCTTCCAGATCTAAGTGCTTTACATAAATTCAGGGTTAGAGAGGGAAAGAAAAGTTAGTCTTTGTCCTTGGATCATGGAATGTACAGTTAGAAATGACTTTAGAGATAATCTAATTCAACCCCCAAAGAAAGGATGTAAATAACCTAAGGGTTATGTACTTGGCAAGTAACAGAATTGACATCTGAACCCAAGTCGTCTAACTCCACAGAACTCATTCCATTCCATTCAACCTCATTTCACTATACTCCCCAAGTCTTATTTGGTTAGAATATCATTATACCACTGGGGTGAGTGAACTTCTTACCTGATACCCTTTGCCAATACAGCACATTTAGCTGTGCCGTCACTATTAACTTAGTTCAGCTTTTCTTACTGGCCTCTTCTCATCTGTCTTATCATATAGCCATACCCCCAACCCATCAATGACATGGCTGTGCCAATTATCTAAATTAAAATAAACTAAAAGTAAAATGTTAACACTTTTAAAAAAATGGTTAAAGGATATGAACAGGCAGTTTTTAGAGGAAGATATGAAAGATATCTATAGCCATATGAAAAAAAATGCTCTAATTCACTATTGATTAGAGAGCTTCAAATCAAAACAACTTTGAGGTACCCCATCATGTCTATCAGATTGGCTAACATGACAAAACAGGAAGATGATAAATGTTGGAGAAGCTGTAGGAGAGTTGGAGCACAAATTCATTGTAGGTGGAGCTGTGAGCTGATCCAACCATTCTGGGGAGCAATTTGGAACTATACTCAAAGGACTATAAAAATGTGCATACTCTTTGACCCAGCAATATCATTTCTAGGGATGTATCCCAAAAAGATCATAAAAATGGAAAAACGACCCACATGTACAGAAATATTTATAGCAGCTCTTTTGTGGTGGCCAAGAATGGGAAATCATGAGAAAGACCATCAGTTGGGGAATGACTGAACAAGTTGTAGTATATGAATATAATGGAATTCTATTATGCTACAAGAAAAGATGAATAGGAGAACTTCAGAAAAACCTGGAAAGACTTATATGAACTGAGGCTGAATGAAATGAACAGAACCAGGAGAATATTATACACAGTAACAGCCACAGTGTGTGAGGACTGTTTCTGATAGACTTAGCCCTGCACAGCAATGCAAGGACCTAAAACATTTCCAAAGGACTCTTGGTGCAAAATGCCATCCACATGCGGAGAAATAACTATGGAATCGGAACACAGACTGAAACAGACTACTTTCTCTTATGTTATGTTATATTTTTTTCTCATGGTTTCTCCCATTCGTTTTAATTCTTCTATGCAACATGACTAATGTGAAAATGGGTTTAATAAGAGTGTATGTGTAGAACTCATATAAGATTGAATGCCATCTTGAGGAGGGAAGCGGAGAAAATTTAAAACTTATGGAAGTGATTGTTGAAAACTGAAAACAAATAAATTAATTTAAAAAGTCACACAAAAAAGTAATTTGAAAAGTATCAGGGAAATTTTTCAAGTCTGTAAGGAACTATTCGAATGGACTCATATGGATGAGCTCAAGGTTGAGGGAAGTAGAGAAAAGATGAATTGTCTTCATCTTTACAAACATCTATCTCGATAGCTCTTGAAAAGAAATTGGGTGGCTGAATTTACTCTTTGTGGGATAAATTCAGTCCTTAACTATGATTTGTATGAAACGATATTTTAGAACTCCATTTAGTAACTTGCATGCTAGGTTAAAAATTTATAAGATATATTTTGACATTTTGTTCTGCAAAAATAGAAAGAGGAGGGGCCCTGGGATATGTGGGGAATGGTGGGATGCAGTATATGATAGGATGAATGGTGGATGTTCTGAGATAGATAATAGTCATAAATATAATCAAAACTAATCTAGTCAAGATTTATTAGGTCCTACTATGCATAAGCACTGTATTTGGCACTAAGGATACAAGAGTGAAACAAAACCAATCCCTATTCCCAAGAACTTTATAATCAGGGAAGTAGAGAAGGTTAAATTGCCATAAGGCCACAAAGGGTAAGGAGCCAGGCCTAGAAGCAGTAGGGAAATGTAGGACCAGGTACTTAGTGGAAGGGACTGGGATGGGAGCAGAGAAGGATCCAGGGAAGATGGGGAAACAGTCTATTTTTGTCCTTCCTCTTTGCTCTACAGAATGTATTTAGGCAGCATACTCTCTTTCTCCATCCCAGGCCTGAAACAGTCACAGGAGAAGAGATAAGAATCCCGTGAGAAGCTAGCCCCCAAATCTTACTCTATTCTAACACCTAGACCCAAAAGAAGGAAATTCAGAGTTTGAATGTGGTATAGGACAAATGAGGGGTTCAGAGCTTATTTCTGTTCAGATAAAATATCAGTTAGGAGCCTGAAGTTTCTGATGAACCCAAGCTCCTCAAAATAAAGGGTACTGGGGATATGATGTGAAATCTAGGAGTTAGTTTACAAGTAATGTGAATAAAAAGAATATCTAGGTAACTCTGGGTCACTGAAAAGTGAAGATGAGTGAGTGAGGGATAAAGTGATAGTCTTACAGGAATCAATAGCAACTGTGATGTTTTATTCAAGGACTACCCTAACTCTGAAAGAGCTATGATTTTCTCTTGGAGTTTGTTTTCAATCAAAAGCAAATAAGTGTGTAACGCATCTTAAATTTGCAGAATTTGAGGACTGCAGGAGTGTGTGTTTGTGTGTATGTGTGTGTGTGTGACAGAGACAAAGAACCAGAGGGAGAAACAGAGAAAGAAAAGAGAGAAGGGAGGAGAAAGGAGGGAGAGACAGACATAGAGATAGAGTGAGAGAAAGAGAAGAGAGAGATGGATACAGAGAGGGAGAGAAACAGAGTCAGAAATAAAGGGAGAGAGAAAGACTAATGGAGGACAGAGAGAGGAAGAGAGAGAAGAGGAAGAAAGAGGAGGGGAAAAGGGAAAGAAAGGGAGGGGAAAGGACAGAAGAAGGAAGAGAGGAGAGAAAAAAAGAGGGAAAAAGGAAGGGAGAAAGGGACAAGAAAAGAGAGGAATGGCATAAAGGAAAAGGAATGGCAGAGGTGTGTGTGTGTGTGTGTGTGTGTGTGTGTGTGTGTGTGTGTGTGTGTATGTGTGTGTGTGTAAGAGAGACAGAAAGAGACAGACAGATAGACAGACATACCAGCAGACGGATGGACAGAGAGAAAGCCTTGGCAAGTCACAAAGTTCCTTGTCTCTGACCCTTTGAAACACACATTTTTATGCAGACAAAATTAAGACACATCATCAGATGAACAACCCATTTGAAATAACCCATCAGTCTATATATTTTAGATGGGCATTGAAGATGAACAATGAACTGGTCTCAAAACTGAATAGGTAAATAATTATTTTGGTACTTGGGAAGTGCTTTCAATTATACCAAACTACTCCATGCCACCAAAGGCCATCTGTTGTTTCCCCCAATACTCTATCTATGCTTACATTAAAGTCTCATTTATGTCTCATCATGATATAAACATGTTTCTCAGTTTGTGAAGTCTATGACAATGAGATATTTTGAGTTTGTGAAAGCTCTGCCAAAAAGTATAACTATGGGTATTATGGCTGATATAATGTCCAAGGAGCAGCCCAGCAATGTTCAAAGAGGTTTATCACTCATCTGACTATGGGATGATTCATCTTGTTTCTACCAAGTAAGGAAAGGGTTCCAATCTCTACTGGTAAAGGTAATAGCTACACATTCTTGAAATTACAGATACTTATAATACTGAAGTATTCTCCTGGTGGTGCTATGTGGCTATGAATCACAGAAAACCAAGATCTCATAAGAGTTGAAATTGTATATGACCCAAAGGGTAATGGAAAGTTGCAAGAGTGGGTGTAAGTAGGTTGTAGCATATTGCCAGCATTAACCTGCACACAGGAAGTGGCATAAAGATATTGCCAAGGACATGTTTGATTAGAATAGGATGTGGGCTGATCATGTAGCAAGAGTGAAAGATAACAGATGGATGTCCTCCCGTCTGTGAAGTGCATACTGGCATCTATGAAATATTAAAACAGCTACAGAAAAGCCCCCAGCCTGTTAGTTTTAATTCTTATTGGATTATTTATGGAAAGACATAGACAAAAATTGCAAAGGACGAGAAGGCATGGGAAGGTTATCTACACTAATGGGGTAGTACACATGACAATGCAATTAATAGAGCCATTGAAGATGTTATTACCATGAAAGTAGAGTAAAACCTGGTTAAAACTGACATCAAGAGTGATTTCAAAGTAGGAGAGAAGAGGACACTCCACAAAATGACCACATTCACCCTGAAGAGTGTTTGTGGAAAAGAGCACAGTTTCAACATTTTCTCTTGAGGGCATGCTGAAAAGTGGTGGTACTAAAAGAGGAAGGTTATAACTGTACATCTCTCATCCTTGGATCTTTTCTGTTACCAGTTGACATCTTCTCCCCCACTATCTGTCCTCATCAGTCTATCGCACAGGAGACCCTAGATCATGGTGGTCAAAGCAGGTCTCCACACTGACCACCCAGAGATTGCTCTGTACAGCCATATCAAGAGGTTTTCTGATAGGTTAATATCCAAACCAGAGCTTGAGAACCTATGGCACCGAGGCCACATGTGGCCCCCTAGGTCTTCAAGTGTGACCCTTTGACTGAATCCATACTTCACAAAACAAATCTGAGGATTTACTCTGCGAAGTTTGGATTCAGCCAAAGGGCCACATTTTGAGGCCCTAGAGGGCCACGGGTGGCCTTGAGGCCACAGGTTCCCCACCCCTGATCTAAATCATCCAGGAATAATTGCTATTGATCCTTCTTAAGGCTGTCCACAGATGGGGTGGAAATTCCCCTTGCTCCCTCCAGTGTTCATCGTGATTTGTTGGGTCCTCTCTTCTGTACAACCTAAATCTTCCATGATTTTCTTCTGTCAATTGTATCTAGTTCAGGCCTTTATAAGCATGGCAAACAATCTTCTATCAATCTCCTCATAAAAACAACATAAGAAGTTTTTTTTTGTTTGTTTTTAGAACTTTGTTTTAGTAGGAAAAGTATTGGATCTGGAATTAAAGAGAGTGGATTCAGGTCCCAGATATGCTCCTTACTACTACCTATATGACTTCAAGAAAGTTCTTTAAATTCTGTGAGCCATAGTTTCCCCACGTATGAAATAAGACGATTAGATTAGATCTAAGTTAGCACAATAAATTTATCAAGACTAGATGGTCGCTAAGGTCTCTCTCTCAGCTCTAAATCCTATGATCCATTTTGGTATACCCAGAGAGATAAACAAATCAATCAAAGTGACTTTCAGGCTCCTGGAGTGCAAACAAATTAAATCTAGGTGAGAAAACTCTACTTCCAACAGCCACCATGGTAGATGAAGGGGAAGAGGGGTGGGGGGTGGGGTCTGTTTCCAAACCTCTTCAGGGACTTGATTTGGAGACTTCTCCCCACAATCCCACCACCTTAGAATTTATTTCCAGTCTATTCTGATTCACTGAAAATAATAGCAACATCCAGCATCTAGCAAAGATCAAAGTTACGTGGTTATTGGAAGAAGAGCCTATAATTACAGTGGTCCTGTCTGCTATGGGAATTCTAACAAGATCACTTTTTGTGAGTCTATAGAAAATGAGTTCCCATCTGAATACTTTCTAACAACCACAAAAAATAGTTATTTATTTTATCCATCTGTACAATATTCTGAAGACCATCAACTTTAAAAGATTAATAGTAGGATGGTGACTTATCCCAGGACTGTTTCTACCTGAATCCCATATAAAAATGCAAATAAACATTTATTAAGTAACTACTATGTGTGAGAGAAATTATTATTTCTCTCTTGTATTAATAACCAATTACTGAAATCAGGACCAAGGGTTTTCCCCTTTTCTACCTCCTCAGGCAGAAATCAACCATCATGGGTAATCTTTCTTAAAGACTCACCCAGAATAAAGATGTAATCAAAAAATAAAGAAATTCTAAGTTTAGGCAAATGGGTGGATTCCTGGTCATTGTGTTTACTCAGGTCTGGGAAAATGTGGATTCTCCCTTTTTTCAGGTAGGTGATATGGAAATTGATTAGTCTCCTTGACTAAGATTTGGGTGATCCAAGTCAAGTACTTCAACACCCTCATTGTAATATAACCAGGATCTCATTATAATATTCATTTTCTCATTAATTGTTAACCAATCAGAGTTGATTACCACCCTCAAGAACATCTGCTCTTCCAAGGGCATACAAACTGTGAGTTCATGCCATGAGAGGTCTTTGTCATTCAAGAGTCTCTGACTTCTTTTATTAATAACATGCTAGCTAGTCTTATTAATAAAACAATTAAATTACTCAGAAATTCTGTCACAGACTTTTTAAATGTCACATGTCCCAGGTATTGTGCTAATTTCTGGGGATTTAAGAAAGGTGCACAAGACAGTCCCTGCTCTCAAGAAGCTCAGTGTCTAATGGGGGGAAGAACATGCAAACAATTACGCACAAACAGGATAAAGTGGAAATAAGCCACAGAGAGGAGACATTCGAATTAAAGGGCATCAGAAAAGGCTTCCTGTAGAAGTTGGGGTTTTGGATGAGATTTGTAGAAAGCTAAAGAATCCAGGAAGTAGAGATGAAGAGGAAGCATGTTCCAGGTATGAAGGAAGTATTTTGTGGAACTAAGGGCGAGAAGGCCAGTGCCACAGAATCAAAGAGTACCTAAGAGGACTCTTTCGAAAGGCGTTTAAAAGCCAGATAGGGGGTTTTTAATATTTGATCCTAGAGATGATGGAGAGTCAGAGATATTTATTGAGCTGGTGGGTGACACAGTCAAACCTGCTCTTTAAGAAGTTATGAGGGCTGAATGCAAATGAAAGCATACTTTTTCTTTATTTTTTCCCGTTTTGGGGGGGGGGTCTGTTTTCTTTCACAACATGACTAACATTGAAATATATTTTGCATGACTGCACATGTATAACCTATCTTAAATTGCTTGCCTTCTCAATGAGAGAAAACAGAAGGGAGCAGAGGAAGGAAGGAGAAAGAGAATTTGCAACTCAAAAAATTATTTTAAAAATTAATGTTAAAATTGCTTTTACTTCTAATTGAAGGAAAATTTTTAAAAAATAATTGGGGAAGACAATAAAATAAATAAAAATACAACAACAACGAAAGACGAAGAGCACTTTAATAACTGAGTGAAATAACGATGATGGCAGGGAGACATTGGTGGTATGGAGATCAACATGCTACTGAATAGACCAGGTAAGAGGTGATAAAGGGCTGTACTAGGCTGATGGCAGTGTCAGAGGAGAGAACAGATGTCATGAAGATGAAATTAACAGGACTTGGCAATAATATGAGAATAAACTGATCATAACAAAATAACAATGATTAATATTTGTATGGCACTTTAAGGTTTGCAAATCATTTTACTTAAACCATTGGATTGTTTCAATAACATTATGATCTAGGTGATATTATTAATCATATTTTGCAGAGGAGGAAACTGGACTTACCAGGCTCATTCAGCTAGTCAGAATGGAAATAAGATTTTAATTCAGGTCTATCTAAGTTCAAATCTAGTGTTGTATCCACTATAATAAGCTTCCTCGTCTAATGGTTGCAGTTGTACTGTAGCTCTCTATTACCACTAGCCTGTGACTAGGAAAGAACTGACATTACTGAAGCCCACCTAGGACAAGAACCTCAGACATTAGGCCTCCCACTTTTGGGATCCCAGCTGGGAAAACAGGCCTTTTTCTGTCAGGCCCTCATCTAGAATTAAGGCCCCTGACATCAGACCTAAGGACTGGCTCCACATGCAGGGGACCAGCAGACTATATTGTGCCACAGTGGATAGAGTACCAGGCCTGGGGTCATGAAGACTCATCTTCCTGAGTTCAAATCCAGCCTCAGATACTTACTATGTGACCTTGTTGCAAGCCACTTAACCCTGTTTACCTCTGTTTCCTCATCTATAAAATGAGCTGGAGAAGGAAATGGTAAACGACTCCAGTATCTTTGCCAAGAAAACCCCAAATGGGGTCACAAAGAATCAGATATAACTGCATAACAAAAAGCAGATTGATATTTCTTGGAATGAGACAAAAGAACTGGCACTGCTTTAGAGCTTTGGTTAGATTTTTATTCCTGACAGCGCTTCTTTGCTGGTATTTAAGTACGAGGGAATGGTGTCACTCTTTTCTATCATAGAACCCATAAAAATGCAAGTCTCAGTCAAATAGTTCTCTATCACAGAGTTACCAAAATCCCACCTCTTCCTCTCCTAATCTCTATCATAGTCTCTAGCTGCCTAGGCAGTCCTTCCCCCCACACCCTTCCTCCACAGATCTCTCATCGCATCTGCCCAAGCCTACCCCTCCTGAATCTCTATTCCATTCCTTTCCATTATTCTTTCTGGAACCCCTATTCTCTTCAATAAAAACGACAACAAAAACCCTTCCCTTCATCTCAGAACTCTTTCTTGTACATCTTGAACTCACAGAAACCACTGCAACTGAAAGACACTGCATCCCCATCAACCCATTCCAGTACTGGGTACACCATCTCTCATGTCCAGCACACTGAGTCAGGAAGACAGACAGGCAATACATCTCTTTCTTTTCTGTCACTTCTAGGCTCTTACTCTACCTATATTCAATAAACATTCCTCCTTTGAAGCTCATTCTATCCATTCATACCACTCTATCCAGACAAGTCACTGTTATCTCTTGTCTAACCCCTGCACTCCCAAGGAGTTCTCCTTCTTTTCCAAGTAGTTCAACCTCAGGCTTAATTGGCTTGATAGGTGGGGCAAATCGTAGGAATGGATCAGAGGAGAGGAGAAGGAATAAGAGGAGAGATGGAATGTGACAATGTTTGTTGAGACTAAGGAAAGGAAGTTGGATTGGGTTTTCTAGTTATTTATAGACAATAAATGTCTATGGTAGCCTTTCTAGGGGTAAGGTGTTGGTCCAGCAGACTTCTTAGAATACAAGTAGTATTGGCTCCATCAGTCCTCAGTACAGTTGCTTGTTAGCCTTTGTTTTGCAGGCTGGGGTGTTTGAACTATAAAAGGATTGGCCTGGGGGAACGAATGGAGTATACACCCTTAGCTGGAGCTTAGGCTGCCTACAAAAGAGCTTCCTCCAATGACTTGCTCATAAGAGCAGTTATTTCTGATATCCCTCTATTTTTGTGCTATGTGTTTTAAAAATTTTAAATATTAATTTAATTAGGTTTTTATATAGATAAAATAATTTAATTAGGTTTATATAGTTTGTATTTTATTTTATTTTTAATTATTTCTTAGCAAAAATCTGTCTTTTCTCCCTCCCAAGTTCCCCTTCCCCTGGATGAGTAAGATTGAAAAGTAAAAGCTTGTGACAAATATTTATAGTCAAGTTAAACAATTTTCCCTGTGGCACTATGTGTGTGTGTGTATATGTATGTATGTATATATGTGTGTATGTATATGTATATGTGTATATGTATATATGTGTGTGTACATATATGGGCATATATATCTATATGTATATGTCATATCATCTATCTATATGTATTTATGAGCCAGGCACTGTGCTAAGTGCTGTACTAAGCCTAATGAGTATTACATTGATTAGAGTTCCTAAATCTTCCAAAGATTTTTCTTTACAATATTATTCCACTGTATAAATTATTCTCCTGCTTATGCTAACCTTATTATGTATCATTTCATACAAGTGTTTCCAGGTTTCTCTGAAACCTTACCCTTTGTGTTCTAGAATATCATATACAAAGCTCTCTACTCCTTTAAGGTGGTGGATACTTTATGGTTATGGATGTTTTATGGTGGTAGACACAAAGATTGTGGTTCCTATGTACTTGAATTTTCCTTCTATTTGCCATATTGTTTGTGATGTGGATACAAAAATGGTGCCTCAAGGGTTAAGAGTTGCTTTTCCAGTACTTTGTGAAGCCTCTAGCTTATTCAGTAATCTGAAGGCACTCTAAAGTCCTTTTCCCCTTATCTTGAACCTGTACCAAAAGAATTGTTTTTGTCTTCCTTATCCTGTGTTCCCCAGGTCCTTTATTTTTTAAACTGTATCCTTCCACACTGTCCTTAAATCTTTAAACCATAAAGAATTCCCTTTGTCTCCCTCATCCTATGTCATCCTATTCTGTCTTTAATCTTTTACCTTCATAAAAACTTCTAAAACTACATTACCATTCTGAATCCTTTATATAAGCATAACTTCCCCAAATAATCAAAGTCTCACTTAGCTTTTTTGCTAAGGAGGCCCATGATGCTTTTTCACATAAAATAAAAAGCTTCCAGTGGCTGGGAGTAAATTCTTTCACACCTGAACCAGCTGTCTCAAAACTGTGCCCTCAACATTTGTTTGATGTGGCAGTTCTGAATTTTGGCTAAATGTTCTTGGGAGTTTTCCTTTGGGGATCTCTTTCAGGAGACAACCTACAGATTCTTTCTATTCCTATTTTACTTCCATGTTCTAATACCACTTCCGGACAGTTTTTGTTTTTTGTCTGTTTGGGGATTTTTTTTAATGATTTCTCGAAATATGATGTCTACGCTCTGTCTTTGGTCACAAGTTTTGGGTAGTCCAGTGATTCTTGAATTATTTCTTCTTTTTCTGTTTTCCAGGTCAGTTGCTTTTCCATGAGATGCTTGTTTTTTTCTTCTTTTCTATCTATTGTTTCAGTATTTTGACTTTGTTATAATGCTTTGTGTTTCCTCCTGGAGTCATTAACTTCTGTTTGGTCCATTCTAATTCCATGGAGTTTATTGTTTAGTAGAGTTTTGCACCTGCTGTGTCAAGCTCTTAATTTCCTTTTCAATTCTATCTTCCATAGCTCTCTTCCCCTCCCCCAATTCTTTGTCTAGCACTTATTTCATTGATAAAAAACATTTTTAATTATTCTTCATTACTTCTAGAAATTCTCGTTAAATTTATGTCCAAAGTGTCTTTTTCTTTGAGACTTTGTAGATGTTTTGGAGTCATTCTCTTCTGAATTTGTGTCTTGAATGCCCCTGTCATTATAATAGCTTTTTATGATGGGACTATTTTGTGTTAGTTCATTTTTCCATCCTACTTCCTGACTTTGGACTTGATGTTATGGCCCAACTTTACAAACTTCCAGAGGAAATGCTTGAGCAGTCCTGTTGTTGCTTTCTTGTGGTACTGAGTTATATTATTCTAGGACCTTAGGAACAACTCTGGTTGGAGACCTGCAAATTTTTAGTGCTCCCAAAATTATCTGATTCAGTACAAAGTCAGATTACTACTGACTCTTCTGATCTGAGCCCTGCCAATTCCTGACATGAATTTGGTTCCAAGTAACAAGTCTATGGACTCGACCCTTCTGAAGTTTTAGTAAATGCTCTTTTAATAAGTCATTATCAGCTATGTAGAAAACAATGTTGGTTCAGACTAGCAGAACGGCAGATTTCCCTTTCATATGGTATTCTTGCTTTGGTTATTTTTCTGTAGAGTTTAGATTGTGTTGGAAGATAAAACTGAAATCCTGCTCTGTTCCTGGGGGTCTGAGTTATACAACTATTTCTTGCTTTTGAATTTATTTCCTGTTGGTACACAACCAAGAGTTTGTGACTACTTCTTACCCTGGCACAGGGCTCCTCAAACCTCTATAGTAAGGTACTAACATGCCAGTTGGCACCTGTACCTTAATACAAGTTTAGGTCCCTCTGTGTCGAATCTGGGATCTCTTCTTACACTGTGGAAGGTGAAGTGCACAACCTCTCCCTGCACTGGAATGCCCCTGGTCAGATCCAGTCTCTAGTGTCCCAAAACCTCTCTCTGTCACCCTCTCTCTGTTTGCCTCCTCAACCTGCAAGATAACATCAGTTCTGAAACTGACACCTTCTCCATGCTGCTTGACCCTGGAGCTCTTCCTTCTCTATGACTGGAAGGGATGGAAAGTGGAGACTTCCTCACAGAACCTGCATTTAAGATGGTACCCAGAGTAGCCATTTTTTCATTTCCCCTTAGGCTGTACTCCCCTGGATTTCATCACACCCCTGTGCTGGTTACCCCAACCAGCTCCTCTTTACAGCTTCTTTTTATGGGTTAACTTACCCCATTAGATTGTGAGCTCTTTGAGGGCAGGAGCTTCTTTTGCCTTTCTTTGTATCGCCAGCACTTAGTACCATGTCAAACATTGTAGGTGCCTGATAAATGTTTATTGACTGCCTGACTCCCTAAGTCAATCTGGGCTAGAAAAAAATGAGCTTTTAATTTAAAAATATGTGCTCTGGATTGAGAGATCCTCCCCCACACCCTCATAGATCTGTTGATTACTCAGATCACTGTCAATGGAGGCAGGGACTAACAGGTTACCAGAAGAAAATATTCTTTCTGATCTACAAGCTTATTTGGATAATGCCTTGGATCTCATGGAATTGAGGACTACCAAATAAGATGAAAGGGGTAAGATGATGCAGAATTAGAAGAAATAGTAAAATAGCTTTAAACTTACCCTATTAACACTGCTCCCCCTTCATCCCCACTCCCCTGCACTCCCACCAAGGTTACAGCTTCCCAGGAGCTTCTTATAGCATGGGTGAATCAGAGAATGGGCAGGCTTTTAACTTCAAAGAACTTGGGAGGTTCATAAGAAATTTAAACAAGTTAATGAAATCCTAGAACAATGGACAAATACTCCTGAACAGGCCTCATTATGCCACATTCTCATTATTTACTGTTCTAGGGATGGTCTAGAATATTTGTCCTTTGCAGAATTCCACTGACTGGGAAAGTTCACTGATTCTTTATTCTTGAGAAATCATTTGGAAGTAGGCCCTAAATAGGGATGAACCTTTTTCCTCATTTTCAAATGGCTAAAGTAGGGCATCCTGCACAGTTGACCCCATAAGGAAGAATTCCTCTAGAGCTGGGTTTCTTAGACTTCTTCAACCATTGGTTGTCTGGTGAAGCCTATGGAATCCTTAAAATGTTTTATTGCCTATATTTGTAAGTAAAAGAAATGCTAAAATTTTATTTAGAGGCTAGTGAAAATAAAAATGTATTTTTTTCCCATTCAAGCTCTCAGACCTCCAAAATCTCTTTGTGGAACTCGGGTTAAACAAACAAACAAACAAATGAACAAAAACCCCTGCTCTCTAGCCAGTTCTGATCTGGAAGACAAGAGAGAAGCTGAATTTCTTAGAGATAGTTTTGGTGAACTGGATTAATGTCCCCTTCTAATGACTCCACTGCCTTACCTACCTTGCTTTAGGAATAATATGATACCTCTCAGATGGAGCCCTATCTAATTGTATGATTTGTTCAGGCATTAACTATGAGTCTTTGCCAGGAAAATACATAAGCCTAGGCAGATCCATTGGTGGAGT
Organism: Potorous gilbertii; assembly: GCA_028658325.1. Taxonomy (NCBI): domain Eukaryota; kingdom Metazoa; phylum Chordata; class Mammalia; order Diprotodontia; family Potoroidae; genus Potorous; species Potorous gilbertii. The sequence goes on along the minus strand of CM053769.1, from coordinate 340,121,335 downwards.
TTTAGGAGGAGATTGAAGTTGGCCCAGCAGATATTCAAATAAAATAGACTGTTGTTGTTGTGCTTGTCCTTTGTTCTAGAAGAAGACCATGACATCAAGATGATGATATGACTTGCAGTTGACTTTGATTTGAGTAAGGGAGGGTTGGGCAAGGTCACCAGCCTCACTTTCTTCTCCTGAGTCATCTAGGTCCAGTGGTCTGACATTCATCAGGACAACTGAGATGACCCAGGATGCAATGTGAGACCCTGGTCCTTTCAGGCCAAGGTCTTATCACATTCTCACTTTGAGTGAGATACATTCATTCAATGAATAGGCTTCTTTAAGTTATTCAAGGGATGGCCCCTTCAATCTAAAAAAAAAAAAAATCAAACTGGGAGAGGAAGACCCTCAGGGTTCCTGGGTAAAAGATAAACAATTATTATTAGTTATTACATCTACTCTGTGCTAGGTAGGTGGGGACTTGCTATCCAGTCCATGAGCTCCAGAGTGAATTGAGTTCAAGGCTTGATCTTTGAGCAAGAAATGTAGCCAGTAAACTCAGAGGAAAAAAGGCAGCTTTTGGTCATGGAGTTTACCTTCCCCTAGGCAGAACACCAGGAGATATGGAGAGGTCAAGAAGAGGCCTGATGCCCACCATCATGTTAGGTGGTCAGAAGATGATAATGCTCTCTTCCATAATGAACTCTAGGAATGACTTTTGAAACACAGAGTGATAAGATTATTGATAAATAACCTATGAAAGTGTGTTAGTATAATTGTATTGAGATATTTGATACCATGGGCCCTTCTCCCTACCCAAATTTAGGACTCCCCTAAAAGCCCCTACTTCACCTGGTCAGTCTGCACCCCTAGACTGGTGTTCACAGTCACTGAGGGACTAGTGGAGTGAACTCCTCTAAGTAGAGGACCCAGTTTCCTCCAGAGCTTGGGCCCTGGGAGAGAACCAGAGGTCATACACCTGAGTTGCTGTGGCATGGAAGATAGTGTGGGGTGAGGCAGATGGGAAGAGGCACCAAACACAGAAGAGCCTGCTGGATATTGGAAGCCAAATTACAATTATATTAGGGGACTATCAATGTTCTCATAGGGGCACTCTGATTTCTATCAGTGCTTTGAGCGAACAAACTATTAGGAAAAGAATTAAACTTATTCAGGTAAAAATGGGTAGAAGAACCCCTGTTTGGATTTCAGGTATGATAGATGATCAGGGGAATGTATTGTAGCTATGGATATTATGATATCCTAAGAGTCAATCCCAAGGGCGTGCAGTAGCTTCTATGACAATTACTGTGGGTAGAGCTAAATTAAAACTCTTAGAGTTGCCTGAACCATCCTATGTAATTAATATTAAACATATTGGCTTGAGGAGAGTTGGGGTGCGGTGACAGATATTTCCTCCCTCATAATGGAGATAGAGACTTGTATTCTTGTTATATGAATTCCTCTTTTAATAACTCTATGTGACAAATAAAGAAAGGAGATAGACAGTACCTGGAGATTACCAGTTGACTATTGAGGATTGAACAAAGTAGTTATGCTGACTGCTTAGCCATTCCTGATCATCTGTCTTCAGATGAATGTTGTGAGGTTACTGTTCCTGACAACTCTTTCTTTTCTATCCCTGTTGCTGAGACCAATTATAGCCAGTTAGTTCACTTTTACCACAGTTTAGTGGCCAGTGACCTGAAAAAGGCCCCATTCATTACCTAACGTCATTGATATTCATCATTATATTGATGATACAAGGCTAATTGGATCAGATGAGGTATGAGAGGCAAAGGTCCTAGGTGGTTCATACAAGATAAAAGTATTAGGAGTACAAGTATTAAGAATATTCAGAGTCCAACCAGTTCAGTTAAATTTTAAGGGATATATTCAATAGGAAGAGCCCAAATGATTCTAGACGTAGTTTACCACAAACTCTTTTTTCTCACACAGACTAACAAGCTAAGAAGGAAGTACAAAGCTTATTGGTCTTACTTGGTTTTGAAGAACCTATTATTCCAAGTATGGGTATTTTGATGATTCCTATTTATTGAATTACTTATAAATTTACCTGTGTGTGTGTGTGTGTGTGTGTGTGTGTGTGTGTGTCAGGCAGAATAGATTGTAGCCATAAGAGATTTAAAGTAGGCTGTCCAGCAATCTCTCCCCTGGGGTGCTTATGGTCCTATGTGGCACATGTTCCTAGAGATCTCTGCTCATAAGAATAAAGTCAAATGGAACCTTTGGAAAACACCAAAGAGTGGCTAAATTAAATGGTCATTGGTCTTCTGAAGCCATAAACTCCTAGAAGCAGTCACTTGTTATATACTATGTTCCAGAAGCAACTGTTTATATATTATCAGTTTCCGGTTGCAACTAAACAGAGGTCCCAAAGTCACATGATTATCCTTCATTCAGATGAGTTGGGTATAAATGATGGGTCCTCTAACAAGTTACGTAGGACATCAGACAATTGTCAAATAGAAATGGCACAACCCCTGAGGTATTAGTGTCCTTCATGAAAGACAGTGAAATTGACTGAGGCTAAGTCTCTACTCCCAGGTCAAATTCATTATCCACCCACTATCCCTTATTAGTCCAGTGGGCCCTTACTATCAGAAATTAGCTCTTGAAGATAATTGTTTCTGGGGCTGCTAGGTAGTGCAGTGGACAGAACACCAGCCATGGGTTCAGGAGGAACTGAGTTCAAATTAGGACTCATATGCTTGACACTTATTAGCTGCATGACCTTGGGCAAGTCACTTAATCCTGATTGCCTGGGGTGGGGGGAATGTATGTAGATAATTGTTTCAAGTGGTTGCTGATGGCTTGCCTCATTGGAAAAAAAAAAGGAAGATACTCAAATGAGCTTCAGAAGCTTTCAAGAAAATGAATAGGGATAATGAAGGATCTTAACCAGTCATCTCAGTAGAGTAAACTAACATGGTTGTCCTATGAGAGAGTCTTGAAGGATAGAGCAAAATATATGTGTGTGTATATGTGTGTATGTATGTATGCATGTATGTGCATATACACATGCAAATACAAACATGCATATATGTGTGTAGACATATATGAATGTGTGTGTGTGTGTGTGTGTATAGGCTAAGGGTTTGGTTGAGTGGTTTGGGGCCTGAAGAGACAGAATTGGACAATTAAAGGCTCTCAATTATAGAGTCAGAATCAGTGCAAGAATTTTGTTGATGTTTCTTTGAGCATGCTGTTGTGGAATATATTAGCCTCCATTAGAGACATTATAGACCTCTAATGAACTGAAAAACCAGATTGATGGATACCCTTAGAAGATTATTAGAAATTGGGGATTGGATTCATGATCAATGTAGACAATAGAAGCTGTGATGCTATGCTGTGGTGAATGTAGAGATATATGACCCCTTAACCAAGATATCATACAAAACCACTCCTGCCTACCCTTAAATCTTTATGCAAGTGGGAGTATCCATCATTGAGGGATCAGTACCATACTAAAGAGGAAGAGCCCAAATGATTCTAGATGTAGTTTACCACAAGCTCTTTCTCTCACACAGACTAACAGACTAAGAAGGAAGTACAAAGACTTAGTGGTCTTATGTGGTTTTGAAGAACCTATTATTCCAAGTGTGGGTATTTTGATGATTCCTATTTATTGCATTACTTATAATTGATAATATGATATAATAATATGCTCCCATGTGCTTTTCAACTTGCTCTGATTGGCAGAATGATTATAATGGCCCTCTTCTTCCATCTAAGAGCAAGATGATTGCCCTCTCTGCAGTCAACATCAATTTAGGATATGAAACTGTCATGACAATTGACTGTTCCTGCTGTAGCTATTATCAAGGCTCTTATAAAACATATTCTTCTTGCCTAGGGACCCCCTGGTACTATTGCTTATGATGAGGGTACCCATTTTATTACAATGAACATATGGAACTGGGCCCATCATCACTATGTTAGTAGGTTTTCCATTTTCTAAATCATCCCCAGGAACCTGGTATTGTGGAGCAGGGGAATGGACCTTTAAAACAACCTAGATGTAAGACCCCTTGGTTAAAGGGCTTATGTGTTCAATTTTCCAGAGGCTGTGTCTTTGATAAATCAGCACTACTCCAAGAAGGTAGGTGTCAGTTCCCTAGATTGTTTGGATACCTCCCTCAGGAAGATTTTCCTCACTAGAATGGAGAATTTTTGGACATCATCCCGGCTGACCCTCATGAACCCTTCCTTTTTCTATCCTCTATGTGATATCACCCTGGGCCTCCAATTCTTGCCCCCTCAGAAGATTCTGTACAACAAGAGAAAATTATTCGATTTCTATTAATCAAAAATTCTTTTTCCTCAGGATAGTTCAGATAGAATCTTCTGAGAAAAAAGTCTGAGGGACCAACGAGTAGAATTGTTGGGAATGGCTTTGCTTTTTAAAGATTTAGGACAGAAGTGTCAAAGAAAGCCATTTGGGGGAAAGAAAATATCTCAGAGGGTGGAGGAAAAAATGACCTTTGTCAGGATATGAGAGAGTAGAAAAATATCACAGAGAAGAGAAAAGGGAGGAAGGGGAAAGGTCAGTTGTATACTTAGAGTTTAAAAAAAAAATGAATGATCTTCCTGAAGAAGGAGTCTTATCATACAGCGGATGAAGTAGATGTTTCTTTTTTCCTCCACAGAAGCTGTCACATAGGAGATTATCCAGTAAGGGTCAGAGAAAGAAGTGAAGAACACGGGTGGTTAGCTATTCCCTGTTCAGGAGTACTGAGGCAGCTATTTTTTGACCCAACAGAATAAAAACTGGCTCTTTTATCCTCCCAGAGCACATACAGAATCTAAAACATAATAGAGAGCCTCCCAAGATTTATCAAAACATATAACTATTACCCACTTAGGTGAATTATGTGAGTATAAAGGATACTCCTAAAGAAAGAAAGAATCTAAAGAAGTATTATCAAAATATTAAAAGTCTTGAGTAAGAAACCTAAGTGCATAAGGGCATAGGTTGTATTTTCTTCACTGGTGCTCAGGGAAGGTAAGGGATATAGAAGATACAACTTGATTTTAGAAATGAATAGCTGGCTAAGAAAATAACCGAGGTTGCTATGTGGCCTTTTGCCCCTTGAATTAAGTTTTCAGGATGATAGATTCCTGACCAGGTAGAAAATATACCTCAAGCTGTTATATATATATCTCTACTCCCTTTCACAGCCAAATTCTTCAAAAAACTGCCTATAATTTTCTTTCATTTTCTCTACTCACTTTTCAGTGCCTTGTAATCTGGCTTCCAACTTTGGCACTCAGCTGAAAATACTCTCTCTAAAATTAACAATGGACTATTTTTAAATTACATTTTATTTTTTAATTAATAAAAATCCACCTCTTTTTTCTGCCTATTCCAATTCTTCCCTCTCCAACTGAGAAAAGAACAAGAAAACCCCTATTAAAATGCGCATAGTAAAGCAAAAGAAATTTGCCCATTGACCATGAGCAAAAGGGAAAAATAAAATTTCTTATTCTGAACTCTGAGTCTTTGACTTCTCTGTCGGGAGGCAGGTATCATGTTTCACATTAGTCCTCCAGAACTGTGGTTGGTCATTACAATGATCCTTACCATAGTATTGTTACTGTATAAATTGTTCTTCTCGTTCTGCTTTACTGCATCAGTTCACATAAGTCTTCGCAGGTTTCTCTGAAACTGTCCCTTCATCATTTCTTACAGCACAATAGTATTCTATAGCATTTATACACTATAACCTATTTATCTATTCCCCAATTTATGGGCACCTCAGAAAGAGTCATAAATATTTTTGTAGATCCTTTGTTAGAATTTGTTTTGTTTAGGACTAATCCCTCTCTTAACCTCTCCTCCCTCTAATTTCCCCTTATTCTTTTTTTTTCCTTTTCCCTTCTATTTAGATGGAAGGAAACACTTAAGATATGAGTTCTAAAGGCACAAAGGGAAACAACTCGAATGAGGAGAAAAATAGGAATTGTTTGACAAGGCCAAGGTGTATAAAAGGAAACTCATCAAGCAACTTAGATATTTTTTTTTAAGATACATACTGAAGATGAAAACAAAGTCAAGTAATATAGGATGAATGTGCAAAAGGTGACACAGTCCTTAAAGAGCATGCCAACAATCCTAAATAATGAGTAGGTCAAAGTACAAATCATAGAAACAATTAAGAGCTATGCAAAATAAAATCATAATGATGAAACAATACACCAAAATTTCTGGGAGGCAGCTAAAGCAGTCCTTAGGGGAAAAATCGTATCCCTACAAAAATTTATTAATAAAATGTGAAAAAGAGAGAATTCATGAAGTGAATATACATTTAAAAAAATTAGAAAGACAAAATTTAATCAAACCCCAAATAAGCAGAAAAGCAGAGATATTAAAAATTAATGGGAAGATACATAAAGTGTAAACAGAAAAACAGAAACAATAAATAAACTAAAGGCTGGCTCTTTGAAAAGATTAGAAAAATCAATAAACACAGCTATTCTGATGAAAAAGCAGAGAACAAAAAATCAAATTAGCAAGGTGAAATCACAACAAAACCAGAAGAAATAAAAAGAACACTCAGAAAATATTATGCACAGTTTTATGCTAACAAAACTAAGAACACAAAAGACATTGAAGAATACCTCCAAAAATGTAAAATACCCAGACTATTAAAGGACTAGGTAGAGATTTTAAATAACTCCACTTAATGCTCAGTTAAGGAAATGAAGCTGGTTGTAAGGGAATTACCAAAGGGAAGGGGAGGGGAGAAGTGGCAAAACTTATCCTGATGGATAAGGATAATGCGCAGGAGAATTCTTATCAAACTTTTGAAGAACAATTAGTACTGCACAAATTATTCTTACAAAGTAAGAAAGTGTCCTACTAGAATCCTTTTAGGGGATAAATATAGTACTGATACCTAAACCAGGGAAAAATAAAACATAGAAGGGAAACTATATGCCAATTTCATTAATGGATATTGACACAGAAATTTTAATCAAGTGATTTTATCCAAGAAATCATTCATTATGGCTAAGTGGAATTTATAGCAGGAAAGAAAGGATGATTCAACCTTAGGTAAATAATTAACACAACTAATCATATTAAAAACCAAAATATCCAGAACTGCACAAAAATGCAGATGTTGGGGCTTCTCTCTCTCTGGTAACTATGTATGTATGTAATAGATAGTTGGAGCTAATTGTTGATCTGTGATGTATGTATTGCTTATGGTCAAACACTAGAAGCTCTGTCTGTTAATCTTTATTTCTCTGCTTGAATTTTCTCTATTGATATATGTGATTAAATAAGATTGCTGACACTTCAAAAGTTGCTTTCCTTCCAGAAAAGCAGATCTAAGAACCTGGGCTAGCAGACCATCCTGGATGTGTCAGTGTGCTTGCTGCTACAGTTTCCCTGTATTTAGCCTGAGTCAGACCCCAGTGGGAGGACTGTATAAAATTATGGGAACCTGAGGTTTAAAGACACTGATGATACGCTACAGTGTTTCCAGCAAAGGGGCAACTAGTTCTTGCCATGTGGGGAACATTTGAAGGAACTGAGGAGCCTGGCAAAAAGAAGATTTAGAAGACTTAAGAGAGGATATGACAACTGTCTTTTAGTATTTGGAGAACTGTCAAAAGAAAGAATTATTAGATTTCACTCCAGAAGGCAGAACCAGAAATAATGGGAAAAAGATGCAAAGAAGCACATTTAGGCCTGATATCAGGGGGGGAAACCAAACCAAAAAGCAAAATCAAGAACAACTTTTAACAAATAAAGTAGTAAAAATGTAGATTGGGATACTTAGGAAATAGTAGGCTCTCTCCCACTCTTCCTTCAAGGGTCAGTTGTCTACTTGTTTCTTTTCAAGGCCAACCCTTCTACTTGTTCACATTCCTTTCTGTCCACGCTTACAGATTATTTTCGCAAACATCTCTACCCTGAAAATGTTTTGGGAACTCTTTGCTCCTGAACTGAAAATGATCAGTAATGCTTTCTCTGTATTTTGCACCTTATTTCCCGGACTCCAGTTCAAGTCCCTATAATGCCTCCCTATGTTTGCTCAAACCATAGGAGATTAGACTGTTATCTGTTCTGAAGGTGACAGATGTCCTACACAGCTGGTGGTTCCAGCTTTGGTAGTCCCTATATTCCTTTAATGCAAGGAAATATCCCCAAACAGCAAAGACTGCTGTGTTCTCTTGTGAATTCATAACATTTATTGTTTGCATGAGTCATTGAGCACTTACCACGTACTGTCTTGTGATACCTCATGCCTTCATCTTGTACTGTTAATTGCCTAGTTTGTATATGCTTAACTTCATTCTATTGCCAGAATAATCTTTCTTATCTATGGATTAAGTTATGCTACCCACCGATTCAAAGATGTGCTGTGTCTTCCTATTAGCTCCTAAACAGAGTTCCGTTTCATTTGTCTTATATTCAACCCTTTTTCTAATCTGGTACATTTCCTTCCTTCCAACCTTGACTGATATTACTTTATGCACCTGTCCTGTATTCCAACTAAAATTTTCTGTTACCCTAATGTACCATGTATTCTTCTGTCTTCTACATCTTGTAGGTTACTTAGTCCAAACCATTCGTTTTGTATATAAGGAAATTGAGGTTCTTAGAGAGAGAGCAGTCAATTTCAGGACTCCTGACTCCCCTTTCAGGACTCTTCCTTCTATATTTCACTGCTTTAATGGTCTTCAGCCCAATCTGGACTTCTGCTCATTTCTTTGTACTTCATAATGTGTCCCTCCATCTACCTCTTTACTCAATAAATTTTGACATACTTTAAAATCCAATTTATACTACAGTATACCTCCACTATGAAGCCTGCACACCCATGGATCTCACGTTTGTAGTGCATTTATGCAATATCACGTATTAGATTTATTTGTGTTTTAGTTTTCTTAATGGTAAATTTCATGAGGACAGGGACAAGGTTTTCTCTAAATTTTATATCTCAATCCTAGAAGAGTTTTCTACATATAACAGGTACTTAACAAATATTTATTAAATGAATGAATACTTCTCATCTCTAAAAGATTTTAAATTCTTTGGAAGCAGAAACTATTTATTATACTTCTCAATAATTACGTTGAAATTAGAGAGCCCTAAGGCAACATAATGAATTCTGATATATTTTTGTGTGGCCACAATATGCTGCCCTGAAGGCAAGGATTTGGTCAAATGACCCATTTGAAAGCCCTGACCTGAGAGTTGGGGTGAAAGAGGTTGGAAGAATAGAAAAGATAATTTCACATTAAGGGCAGGGATTGTTTCAACTTTATTCTCTATTTCCAGGGCCTAACACAGAGCCTGATATGTAATGGGCACTCAATACACACTTGAATTGCTTGAGCTCCCATAGCTAGTAAGTGGTAAAGCAAGGTTTTCTTTCAACCCATGAAGTCCTTCCCCTTGGACCACTTGTCACTAATTTTAGAGAAATAAGAGGGTTTGGGGCTAGAAGAGACCTTGGAGATCACTTATTTGGCCTGTTTTGGTCATTTTTCAATCGTTTCCAACTCTCTGTGACCTCATTTGAAGTTTTCTTGGTGAAGATACTGAAATGTTTGGTTTATTTTCTTCTCCATTTGGCCTAATCCACTTATTTTATACAAGAAGAAACTTTGGTCAGAGATGTAAATCCACTAGTCCAAGGGCACATCGGATGTAATAGAGAAGGTACTCAAACTCAGGTCCTCTGCCCCGTATGCACTGACTGAACTCCTGGGACTCCTGCTCAGGAAGGTGAGCCCTGAAGCTCTTTCTAACGCAGAGATTCAGATGATATGAGTCACAACGGAAGGGAAGCATGAGAGAAGCAAGAAGAGAAGCAGAAATTGGGGTAGAATAAAGGCCAAAGTGTCTCCCTAGTTCATTCCTACATTCAACACCTGTTGCCACAGGTGGCATAATATCCATGACCCCTTTGGGATTCTCCTGTTACCACCTTACATAGTCCTCTCGGATCAGTGTCAGGGCCATGTACACTCTGACAGAGTAACTGCAGCCTGCCTTGGAAACTTCACCAGAAACCACAGGCCTATGGCTCCTCAGGGGAAAGCTAATCACCCATCAGTTAAGTGTGTCTCCCTCTTCAGCAAGATGAAGCATGTTTCAGAGATTGTGGTACCCTAAGTAACTGTGAAAGTGCCACCTCCCTTATATCTGCTTGTAACTCAGGCTACTAACATATTCCCTACTCATGATGGTGCAATGCTGAGTTCCTTGGTATAGGACACACAGGTTCCCTGGAAACACAGTATTCTTGGGATACCTAACCAGCACAAAACTGTGCTTAACCAGAAAGGTCAATGCTTTAGAGTCAGAAGACCTAGGCTCATAACCTGGCCATCTCCCTTTTTATGGGAGGTTGAGCAGGTCATTTCACTTCTCTTGGCCTCACTTTTCCATACTTCAAAATTAGGGTGTCCAACTTATGAGTTAAGGGCCTCTGGAGTGGGGCTGTGAAGCTCTTTCAAGGGATCCCTAAAGATATGCTCCAAACAGTATAATTTCAATCTTATTTTGTTCGAACAAAATATTCGGCTAAATGCATAAGTAAATGTACCTTCTGTAGACTGAATATCCCTCATGTTTCCATTTTTCAAATATATGTCTATATTATTTATTGTATTTTAATTACTCTTTTATTAATTTATATTATTTATACAGTTTATAGTTTTGCTAGGGTTGGTAATATCCAAATACTTTAAATAAATTACTGAATTTACAGTAGCACTTTATTATCACATACATCCTCAGTCAATGAACCCCATAGTACAACTACTATTGTGTATGGGGAATTCTCATATTTGAAAAGGTTGGAATCCATTCTTCTAGATGACCTCAAGCCTCTAATCCTAGGCACTTTGCTATGCATGTAACTGTGGCCCATGTGGTCAAGGGGTCCAAATGATTCTATGCATATGCATGACCTCCCTAGGGTGTTACTTCCTTACAGAATGTTAGAGCTGGAAGGGACCTTAGAACATAGAATAAGGAATATTAAGACTAGAAGGTATGTTAAAACAAGGATATAGAAAACAAAATTTTAGAGTTAGGAAGAAAGACAAAAATCATCTAATCCAACCCATTCATTTTGTAGATGAAGAAATTGAGACCAGAAAGGGAAACCCAAAGACAGGTATGCCGACTCCCATTCTAGGGCTTTTCTCACTGTACCACACTGCCTATATTATGGCCCTTACTTAGCCCAATCTCATCTCAAAACCAACTACATAAAAATTCCTGTCAAATTCCATACCTCATATACCTGTATGACCTTGGGCAAACCTGTGGAGTAGAAAGAACCTTTGGAGTTATGGGATCTGAGTTTGAGTCCTGACTCTACCACATACTACCTCTGTGACCTTAAATAAGTCACTTAAGATCTCTAGGAAACTGTCTACTACTTTGTTTCCCTACTTCAGGTCTCTTACCAGTTCAGTCCATCCAACACAGTCTTCCAAGGCAATTTTCATTAAGCTTCCATCTGGAGATGTGATTTCCCCTTATTCAGTCAACTCCAGTGACTTCCTATTGCCTTGAGAATAAACCACAGACTCCTCTGTTTAGTTTTTAAAACCCTATCCAGACTGGCATTGACCTATCTTTCCTGCCTCTTTGGACACTACTCCTCCTCCCTTAATCTGTAATTCAGATAAAATGGACTTCTTTCTTACTTTTTTACCCAGGAAATTTTATCTCCCCTCTGTCTCTTTGCACTGGCCCTCCATCATGCCTGAAATGTTCTTACTTCTGTTTCAGAGGCCTTTCTATTCCTTTATGATATATCTTAGGCATCATCCTTTACATGAAGCCTTTCCTGAGTCTACTATCTTGTGTATTATTAACTACTTCATATGTATTTGTATTTATTAGTAATTTTTTTTGCTTTATTTTTAAAAATAATTTTAGTGGTATCTGATTTTTCACATCACCATAATTTCTCCCAGTTTTTCTTTTCCTCTTCCCTCTCAGAAAGGCATCTCATATAACAAACATTTTTAAAAGATAAAAAAAAAAGAGAGCACGACAAAGAGAGAAATAAGAGAAAAATACCCAGCAAAATCAATCAATATATCAAAAACGTCTCAAAACATATGCAGAGTTCCGCACTGGCAGACCTCCCTCTTCTGTAAAGACATGGGGTTAGGGGTAGGGGTATCTTCTCATATTTTTTTAGGGTCTGGTCATTGTAAAATACAACATCCTTCAGTAGAATGTAAGTGCATGCCAAAAAACTGTTTCATTCTTTGTGTACTAGTCCCCCTAGCACCTCGCATGGTTTCACACATACTTGATGGATGTGGGCCTCAGTTTCCCCATCTGTAAATGCCCCTGGGCTTGGATCTGACTGCTAGGGTCCCTTCAGCTCTAAACCCTATCCCTTCTCACTCCTACCACATCCCCGACACGAGGAGTAGCAGACCTCTTCGGACTCCTCCTCTATTTAACCCAAGCAGCCGCGGCTTCGGCGTCTCTGCAGTCAGGGTCCACACCCCTCAGGGTTTCTCTTTTCCCTATCCGCCTCCCAGGCCAAGCTCTCTGAGCCGAGAAATAACTACAACTCCCATATCACATCGGGGAGAGGAGGCGGGGACACCTTTGATTGACAGGCGACGTGCCGAACCCTCGCGTGCCGCCAGCCGGGAAGCCTGGTCGCGCGTGCGCAGAAAAGTCGTTGGGAAAGGCTGCGTCGGGAGCCGCAGGCGGCCAGGTAGAGAGGTAGGGAAAGGAGGGGCAGGGGGAACTGGGGGTCGGGGGAGTGGGGAGCAGAGGGTGTGTGCCCCCTTTTGGGCAGCGAGCGGGCCTCCGCATTCCGTCCCCTGAACAACCCTCTTGCCTTGTACCGGGAATGAAACGGTGCGGACCTAGGAAACCCCGAGGGGGAGGGGGAAGGACCGGCGAGTGGTGGGGGGCAGGGGGAAAACCGGGGGAGGGGGACCAGAGGCGACCGCCCCCCAACCTTTGTGTTGGTGCAAGAAGGAAAACAGTACGCGGTGGGGAGGGGGACAGCTGGTAATGGAGTTAATGGTGGACACCCTGGGATGGGGGTGGGGGGAGGAGGCAGAGGACCCGATACTGGGGCCTGGGGGAAGGAGCCGGGTTACAAGAATGACCCCGCCAGGACCTGGATGGAAAGGGGTCCATCCTCCTGGAGTCCTGGGGAAATGGGGGAGGGGCACAGATGAGAGAGGGGCACACCCGGGGGCTTCGATGGGTCTAGATTGTGGAAATAGGTCAATTTGGGTGTGGCTCCCGGTGGATTGGGGGGCCAGGTGTCAAGGAACCGGGGTGCTCCAGGCACACATCCGTGACCCAGAGACGAGTCAGAAGGGGGAGGGGAGAGACCACAGACAGCAGGGGGCTCTGGAGAGAGGGGTGAGCAGTGCTGTAGAGACGTGGCACACTGGTAACCAAAGTGCCCGTTCTCAGCAGTCAGCCCCGTCATGCCCTTTCATTGGGGGCAAACGTAATTCAGCTTAATCTCCCAAATGCACTAAAGTAGGATTTTGGGGGATCATGGTGGAAAGAGTTCAGAAGGGTTGCAGGCTCACAAGGTTCTAGTCTATTAACTCATTGTGTGACCTTGGAAACGCTCACGTTTGTGGAAATTCAGGGGGAAGGAGGGTAGGCAAGGTTTGTAAGGAGGTTTTGTCTGATTTACTTTTCTTCCTTGTGTCAAGCACCGGGATGTTCCTGTTACTATGTTCAGTTCTGCCAGACATTGGATTCTTTGTCCTAGGTTTGAGATGCTATGAGCCTCAGTTTCCTTTTCTCTGAATTGAAAGGGGATTTCATTAAATTCTTTTTAAAGTCCTTTCTAGCTCTGACCTTCTATTTTCTAACATTTCATTTTCTAATTCCTCTTATGGCTTTAACATCCATATTCTATGAACCTGGGTGGTAATGAAGGTACCGTATGGGTCTATATATCCCTCTGACACTTGGATTACTTTTACTGAAGAGTCCAGCAAGTTAGAGTTATCATGCAGCATCCTTCTGCAGTACACAGAACTCACCAGAAGCCAAAGACAGATGGCCTAGAAAGTGATAAAGCAGACTGTGCTGTCACTTTCTTAGTTGGAATGGGGAAATGGCTGCTCACTGATTGCATTCCCCAAATCTTCAAAATCCCAGACTTGGAAGGGACCTCAGAGACAATCTAGTTTAAACCATACCTGAACAAAGATCCCTTCCTCCCTCGAAAATAGTCAGAAGACCTTTGGATATGTGAGGTATGACATTTTGAGGGGACACTAGTCAAGCTAGCCCAGTGAGGCTAGAAAGAACTGCCCATCATCCTAAGTCCAGAGCCCTGATAACAGAATTGCCTGAAACAGCTAGACAGTGCAGTGGATAGAATGCCTTGACTGGAGTCAGGAAGACTCAGTTCAAATCTATTCTCCAGTACTGAGTGACTACATGACCCTAGGCAAGTCACTTAACCTCTGTTTGCTTCAGTTTCCTCAACTGTAAAATGAGTCTAATAATAGCAGTTGTGTCCTAGGGTTGTGACAATATGTATAAAATAATTAGCACAGTGCCTAGCATATACATAACAAGAGTTTAATAAATGTTTGTTCCCTCCCACTAAAATTCTAGGTGGTATAGTACAGAAGGTAGAAAAAGAAAGTAACATGCCATTATCATTCCCCCTGGTCATTTTAGAGAGTGAATTGGTGGCATTACTCAGCAAATACCAGGGCCAGCTACTGCAGTGATGAGGGAATAATTAACTTCTCTTTGAAACACTGCTTAGATGAAGACACTGAGCCAGAGTGTCTTAAGTGACTAGCCCAAGGTCACACATCCACTAAGAGTCTGAGGCCACATTTGAGCTCAGGTCTTCCTGACTCTCTAGGCCCACTGTTCTTATCCAGTATTACACCCCATCCCCCCACTCCCCAGCTGCTTAGGCAAGACCCTGCAACCACTTGCAACTTGATTGGATTTTTTTTTTTTTAATTCAGAAATCCTGTAATTCCTTTCCTTGCCATAACAGGGAAGTGACCCTGGGCTCTTAAAGGCTATGCCAAGTGAACATAAACTCTGATAGGTGAAACTAGTCTGGAAAAACTTTGAGTACAGAGTCTGCAAAAGATTTTGCATTTCTCATCCAAGAGCCACCCTGGCTAAGTAAAGTGGGGCTCTTATCCACAAAGTTGGCTATCTAGTGATTAATATTTTCAGCCACAACTCATATAGTCTAATAATACTAAGAAGCCATACTAAAGGTTGTTGTGAATCAGAATTATTTATGGCTCTAGGCCTATATCACTTGCCAAAATATGTATTTCCATTACATGTTTCAAGTCTCCTTCCTGCCCCTCAAAGGACAGTTAGGACATGATCACTTACTTCAAGTACTTGAGGGGCTGTCTTGTGGGGGAAGAAATGGACTTGTTCTTTTCAATGGCTAGAAGTTTCAGAAAGCACATTTGGGCACAATGTCTGGAAGAGTTTCCTAACAGTTAAAGAGTTTTCCCAAAGTATATGACCTGCCTCAAGATCATGAATCCACCCTGCTTGGAGGTCTTCAAACAGGCTGAATAATCACTTGTCTGGTATGTTATAGTGGGGATTCTTTCAAATTCTTAATTTAATTGTTAACATAACAAGTACAGCCCCTGCTTCCTCACATGCTCAGTTATTCTCAAGTGCCTTATAGAATTCTCCCATGACTGCACGTATGTCAGTAAGAGGACTATCTCAAGGTAGGGGGAAGACTTTAGGAGTGCTGGATTTTTATTTAGAAAACCTGGGTTCAGATTCTGGCTCTGTAATTTACTTTGTGACTTTGGGCAGGTCACTATCATTTGGGGCTTGGTTTCCTGATCCGTTTTCACAGAGAGAAACTATATCTCTAAGACCTCTTCCAGATTTGAACCCTATGATATTTTGAAAGAAAGGGATCAGGAAGGGTAGCTTGTTTTATTTGCCACATTTCTAGGACTCTCTCCATAGGAATCTCCATCACTCTCTTTAAACTTCCTTCCCCACATTGTTATTTTCTTGTCCAAGACCTGCCCTCAGCCCAGCTGAGTGAAATATAGGTAGACGAAGAGCAGATATAATATAGGATCATAGAATATAGAGCTTGAAGGGATCTTAGAGATTATCTTAAACCCTCCTCCTGCCTCATTTTACAAATGAAGAAACTGAAGTGCACCAATGTGGAATTACATATCTAAAATTACACAGTGAAAATGGGATTTGAACCCAGGTGATTTGACTCCATTGTCCTACTCCTGATTTAACAGAGTAAATTGAGACGAGTTTGGAAATACCTGGGAGTGGGAGGATGGTTTTTCCCTCTCCCTGCTGTGTTGTCATAGATATTACTGAGTAATATTACCTGCTAGGATGTTATTAGTATTTCTGATATCCAAATGTTTATGGAAGACATAAGGCATTCTGTCTCAAGATTCCTACAAAGACAGAAGACAGGCAAGGAATTTCTACCAAACCTGTTATTAACTTATTAACTGATAGTACTTGATTCATCATTGATACGTTTTTTTCCTTTATGCATAAGTACACACACACACTATTTTCTTACTGTGTATTCCAGGCTCTGTGGTTTTTCATAAGAAGAGATAGTATTGAGTGATTGGGGGCACATTTCTATAGTGACTCATTTGTAAATCCTCCCCAGTGCCTCTGTTTGCTGAAACCCCTGCCTGACGAGTTTAATCTCTGTTGCCAGCAGGTGTTCCTGAATACTCCGAAGTTACTTTTCCCACTCTAGCACGCTGAACTGGACAAATGTCAGTTTGAGGTATCAGTGCCTCATTGGAGATAATCCCACCAACTGCTCTGGAATACACATGAATACTCCCCAGGAGAGACTGTGGAGTATGAAGTCAGCTGTTTACCTAATTGACATTCTATTATATAGAACAGGAAAATGTATCTTGGAAAACTTGCATAAAAGTAGGGGAAGGAATAACCTAAAGAAATAACCACTCGGACTGGTCTGGCCAATAAACAGAATAAATAAATATGTATGTTGGAAAAGGGATATTTGTAATGAACATTATATTTCTGGATCTAGAGCTAGAAAACTATACTTTTGCCATAAGCTTAAATTGACTTTATAAAATGCCTGCTGGGCATTGTGGGAAGGTAGGATGATTTCAAATGGAAGCTCAGTTTGTTTGAGGATCTTATAGTCTGTTGGTCACCTTTTGGTTTGGGAATTCCCCCATATTAGATGATCTTAGAGATGTTTTTAGGATGTAGACAAGTGGGAAATTTAGCCATTTGTCTTGCCTAATATCCTTACAGATCTGTGCTTCCAAGGTGGGCAGAACTTAAGGCTACACAAGCATACTGGGATTCTTATTTCCTGTTCCAGTCTAGGCCTTCATAGAACCAGCACAGAGAAGTTACTTCCTTCGTATAGGTGCTTGCAAGTAAAAACCCTGAGCTGAATCTTATCTTAGAAACCTAGGAACTTCTCACTGTCTAGACATAAGCCATGGTGTTAGTGGAAAGAGTGTTGGATTTGGAGTACAGACACCTACAGTCTAGTTCCAGTGCTGCCATATATTAACTGTGATGTTTGGAAAGATGTCACATCTCTGGATTCAGTTTTCTCATCTGTAAAATGGAAATGATAATACACTACTTACTTTGCAGAATTCTTTTGGGGAAAGCACTTTGGAAATAGTAGAGTACAATAAAAATTTAGGATTCAATTCAATTACCCCAGGCACTCTGGAGCCTACATAATTAAATTAGCTGGTAGTCTGTTTTGAAAGACAGTTAGCAACGCCCCAAGTTGATGGTGTCTGGAGAGGGGTCACAGTTCCTAACCCTTGGTGAACAAAGCAAAGGTCCCTCTCCTTTTAGCTGTCGTTCATTTTGGTAATTCCAGAGTATCTGGGTTTTTTATTTTTTATGTATGGTACAGGATTACCCTAAAAATGCATCTGTTAGAATCTAAATCATAGTGGTTTTACAAAATATTCTTCATGCTTGGGCTCTACAAGTCTAGCATTTGGGGAGCAGTGGAGAAAGCAACAAATATTAAGTACCTACTCTGTGCCAAGCACTGTGTTAAGAAGTGCTTTACAAATATCTCATTTGATTTTCACAACAACCCTAGGAGGTACATGCAGTTATTACCTCATTTTATATTTGAGGAAGCTGAGGCAAAGGTTAAGTGACTTGCCTAGAGTTAGACAGCCAGTTAAGTGTCTGAGGTCACATTTGAACTCAGGTCTTCCTGACTCCAGGCTCAATGCTATATCCACTACACCACCTTGCTGTATACAAGGATAGAAGAAAAAGGGGAACTGAGTCTATCTTTTTTTTTTTTTAAAGTAAGGCAAATGTCTGCTAGTAAGATCACTTATGACAGTATCCCTGCCTGATTCTGGCAAGCGTACCTGTGTCCTAAGGAGGGGGAGAGGAAAGAGGAAGAGAAAGAGGGAGGGTGGGGAAGGAGAGGGGTACAAAGAGGAGTTGGGAGGAGAAGAAGAATTTAAGGAAGGAGAGACTGACATAATTTCCCCTATATTTATATTTATACTGTGTATATACTATGTATTTATATGTATACTATGTGTGCATTTGCATAAACATGCACACATGCATGTATGTACACAATTACAGCTGTAAAATTTTCTGGCATTTCACAAATTGGTAGAAGTATTTCATTAGCCCTCCATAGGGTCAGAAATAATAGATTGTTGTATTGTGGGTTAATATACACAAAGCTGACCACAAATGGTGCCCTCATTGTGTTCCAGAGCCTGTGCGAGAAAACTGAAGCCTTTGGCTTGGGATTGAGGGATTTCACGGATGGAACTCTGAGATAACAGTTGTAATTGTAAGCATACAGTAGGTGCTTGCTATCTGCTTTCTGGATTATCTGTGGTGACCTAAGACCTTTTCCCACTTAACGCTCATGTAGTTCTAGATGTCAGTAGTAGAGACTGAGCCAGGCCAGTTACTTAAAAGTGGAGTAATTTTTTTTATATGCAGCTCCACCTTTTTCTGCCTCATTGTTCCAAAGCTAAATGTGATATATCTGATTATCTCTGCTTCTTCCCTTCCTTAGCACCATAGTTCAAACAAAAGAGATTTGATTATATTTTCAAAGTGTTTCTTACATTGCTGGATTGTTCAGAGTACTCGCACAACTAACACCCTTCTCCTTTCCCTCTCCTGGCCATCTGCACATCATAGGAATATACAAGCCGAACTGGGGCTTTGGAAGGCCTGCACTTAGCTTTGTTGTCTTCTTTCCTCTGCTACTATTACTTGTGCTTTTTTTCAGGACTGATTTTTAAACTACCTAAAATATTAGAAGGAAGAAATTGAGAATTATGGGCTCTGGGACAAGTCTATCTCTAGCAAAATGGGGAATAACCATTATGTGACTTAAGTGCTAGGGAAATGAATTACTGTTCCCCCTCTTCTCGTTGACAGGAACCAGAACCCTATGGAATGAAGGCAAGCAGTGAGTTACTCTGTTTCAGGTTATACTAGTTGAAAGTTGCCCTGGGTTGGCCATGGCTACAGCTTCCCACTTGAATCTGGATGCTCTTCGGGAAGTGCTAGAATGTCCCATCTGCCTGGAATCCTTCACTGAAGAGGTTTTACGCCCCAAGCTCCTTCATTGTGGCCACACTGTCTGCCGGCACTGTCTGGAGAAATTATTGGCAAGCAGCATCAATGGTGTCCGCTGCCCCTTCTGTAGCAAGGTCACACGAATCACCAACCTATCCTTGTTGGCCGACAACCTGACCATACTGAAGCTCATTGACACAGCTGGGCTGAATGAGGCCATGTCACTGTTGATGTGTCGGACCTGTGGGCGGCGAACACCTAGACAGTTCTGCAAGAGCTGTGGCATGTTGCTTTGTGAGCCCTGTAGGGCAGCAAAGCACTCATTGCCCAAACACAGCGTGCTCCCCATCAAGGAAGCGGCTGAGGAGAAGCGCCGTCACTTTGGTGAGAAGCTTACTCAATTGCGGGAGATGGTCAGAGAATTGCAACTGCGGAAGCAGACCCTGGAAAAGGTTTCCAAAGACTTGCAGGGCCGCTACAAGGCAGTTCTCCTGGAATATGGGCGGGAAGAGCGGCGGATCCAGCAGGAACTTGCCCGATCACGCAAGTTCTTCACAGGATCCCTGGCAGAGGTGGAAAAGGCCAATAGCCAAGTGATAGAGGAACAGGGATATTTGCTAAATATCGCCGAGGTACAGGCTGTGTCTCGTTGTGACTACTTCCTGGCCAAGCTGAAACAGGCAGATGTGGCAATTTTGGAAGAGACAGCTGATGAGGAGGAACCAGAGCTGAAAGCCAACCTGCCCCAGGAACTGACCTTGCAAGATGTGGAGCTCCTCAAGATGGGTCATGTTGGTCCACTCCAGATTGGCCAGGCAGTTAAGAAGCCCCGGACAGTCAATGTAGAGGAGCCCTGGGTTGAGGAAGTTGACGCCACCTCTATGACAATCCGGGAGATGGACGGGAGCTCAGATGATATGACCCCTAGTCCGCGATCTTCACCTTCCCGTCAGCGAAAAGCTGAGGCAACTGCCAGCATACAACAGTGCCACTTTATCAAGAAGATGGGGGCTAAGGGCAGCACACCAGGCATGTTTAACCTTCCTGTTAGCCTCCATGTCACCAATCAGGGTGAAGTGCTGGTAGCTGATCGGGGGAATTTCCGGATCCAAGTCTTCTCACGCAAGGGCTTCCTGAAGGAGATTCGCCGCAGTCCCAGTGGCATCGACAGTTTTGTGCTCAGTTTCCTTGGGGCTGATCTGCCCAATCTGACCCCACTGTCAGTGGCCATGAACTGCCAAGGACTGATTGGTGTGACTGACAGCTATGACAACTCTGTCAAGGTGTACACTTTAGAAGGCCATTGTATTGCTTGCCACCGGAGTCAGCTGAGCAAGCCCTGGGGCATTACTGCACTGCCCTCAGGACAGTTTGTGGTTACTGATGTGGAGGGAGGCAAACTGTGGTGCTTTACAGTTGACCGATCAGCTGGAGTGGTCAAGTTCAATTGTCTCTGTGGTGCTGTTCGGCCCAAGTTTGTTACCTGTGATGCTGAAGGCACTATCTATTTCACCCAGGGGCTGGGCCTCAACCTGGAGAACCGACAGATTGAGCACCACCTTGAGGGTGGTTTCTCCATTGGTTCTGTGGGCCCTGATGGGCAGCTGGGCCGTCAGATCAGCCACTTTTTCTCTGAGAATGAGGATTTCCGCTGTATTGCTGGAATGTGTGTGGATGCTCGTGGGGACCTCATTGTTGCTGATAGCAGCCGAAGGGAGATCCTTCACTTCCCTAAGGGTGGTGGCTATAATGTCCTTATCCGGGAGGGACTCATTTGTCCTGTAGACATTGCTCTTACTCCAAAAGGGCAGCTGCTGGTGCTAGATTGTTGGGATCACTGCATCAAGATCTACAGTTACCACTTAAGAAGATATTCTACCCCTTAAAGGGAGCTGGCATTCCTCACCAGTCATCCTTTCTCCTGATAAATCTGTGGGTGTCCTTAATGCCATAGATTAGTTTTGTGTCCTGATCCTAGCTGGGTAGGTATAGAATTCAAGCATCAGTGTTTAGAAGTCTTGTACTTTAGTTTGCCTCAAAGAATAGAGTTTTAAAGGATCAACTGGCATTGAGGATGTGGAACAGTTAGTTGTACTCTGATTAGCCACCAGGCCCCTCCAAGACTTCACTAGTTTTAACCATAGAGACTATGAAGTGTCTTAGCAGCAAATGCTCATTGATTTTCCTGTTTCTCTTTTGGATCCCTGGCTTGTTGGCTTGTTTCCAGGTAGCATTCCGCCTTCCAACAAATGGTTCTCTGCACCACTGACTGATCTGCATGCTCTACTGGGACCTGCTCCCCCAGCTCCTTAGGGCTCTTCAGTAGCATTTCAAGTGTATCCCAGTAGTATTGCCTTCAGGTTCACTCACCTTTACCAATGTGAAACAAGTCCAGTGCCCTCTAAGAAGATATCTTGGGGGATTGTTTCCTGCAGAATAGAATTTTTTCAACATCTTAAATCACCAGAGTCAGGTGTGATTGAGAATGGAATGACTGTGGACCACTAGAGAACTGTAAATTGAAAGTTGATTGTCTATTAAAGGGATTTGAGTTTTGAAATTTTGCCAAAGTAAAAAAAAAAAAGAAATAAAGAAATCAATAATAACACTAACTTATAATATATTTATTCATTCTCTTCAAGATGCTGTAGTTTGGCCCCCATACCTCCATGGGTCTACTCACTTGTCTAAGAGTTTGTAAAACAAGGCCAAGGGGTGGGAGTGGATTAAGAATCATTTTCATTATTGGAAAACTCTTTGGTGGGTCTTAGCCTGCATTTTCCCAATAGAGTGTAAAATATTCAATTTCAGGATTTATTTCCATTCCTTTGTTAAGCATTAAATAATTGATGGCAGTTTCTCCATTACTGATGTTTGTTTCTTTTAATTAAATATTGTGAGGTGGTTTTTTTATGTCCCATCGCTCACTTAGCTGAAGTTCTCCTTCTTAGCAGGCAGTGCCATCAAAAGGATCTATCCTGTGAAACATACTCGTCATCAATATCCAGCTGGAAGCACCATTACATAAAGGGAATGCAAATCCCACTCCCAGTGCATGTGAACAATTATCTGGCACCTAAAGTTTAAAGTCATGGACTCACAGTTTTAAATTGAGTCTTTACCATCTGTTCTTGCCTTCTAATTACAATTCCGAAAGTGAAAGCAAGGTTTGTTCTTTCAAGAAGATATTCTTGTGGGTGAAGGCATTCAAGAATTAGTGCCAGGATATTTGTGTTGACTAAACCTCAGCTCTTCTTGAATTTCAGGCACATAACAGTGATAGAAAGCTGACAGGGCTGCCTGGAGATGGGAGTACGATAGTCCTAAAATTACTGAAAAAAAAACACAATTTTTCTGGATTGCATTACTCAAAAACTATTTTTTATTGAGCCTATGTTGGGATTAGCTCCCAAAGGACAGGAAATGACATAATTAAAAGTGGCTCAGAATTAATTTGTCTTGGGCTTTGCACCTGAAGAAAGCACAGGCCGGCTTATGAAATTATGTCTGATTTTAAAAGATTGTGTTAATGGAGGGAAAATTGATTCAATTAAAAGTATATCACTAACAGCTCCTCTTATTAAAAGCACTTTATCTGCCATAGCAGCTAGTGGTAGGAGATCAGTCTCCCTTTGCTGAAACAGTAACTTAAGGGAACAGCCTCAAGTATACACTTTGGTGCTAAAAAGTGAATACGGTGCTCTTGGTAGGCTTAACTGAAACATTCCCAGCACTTTTTCATTTGCTATTAGCCCATCTATCATTGGGGTACTTTGATATCTCTACACATTGTCCCTGACTTGTACTTAGTGTTTTGTTCCTTAAATAACCACAGCATGTGGTTACAGACCTGGGAAATGTGGGACTGGGTGCAGGATGCTGATAAATCAATTGTGTCTCAGACTCTTTATCCTTTAGTGTTAATGGATGGGCAATGCTGATGTTACCCCACCTTTTTATTACTTGCCTACAGAGCCTTTGGAATCCCAACTCTTAGCCACTTCTGTTGCAGGAAAAAATGTGGGAGAAAGCAAATCTTGAACTTGACCAAAGAATTGTCAGTTCCTGGGAGGGAATGGGTGGCAACAAGGAGTAGAACAGCAATCAGGATACAAAAACTCTGTCTTAGTGATCAAGTTATCAGAGGGTTGGGTTCATTTTGAATAAAGGAAACTTGGAGAGCATCAGATACAGCCCTATACACATGAAAGCCACAAAGTATAATAGAATCCAAATAAATGTTTCAGGCATCCATTCTAAATACTCTTTCTCTCCCAGATCTATGGAGATAATCTAGAGCTGACTAAGAATCCACAGCTTTCCTATAAAGGCCCATTTCACAGTTGAGTAAACTAGAGGCCTAGAGAACCAAACCACTCAGAGCTGAGCAGCGATCTCCATACTTGTAGAAGGCTCCATGAATTTTAATGCCATTAACTTTCCCTGTTGACAGGCACTAGCTTTTCTGTTTCCTTGTTTGTAAATTTCTTTGAAAGTTGCTATTAACTTCTTTTCTATAGAGTGCTTTGAGATCACTGAATGAGCCCAGAAACACCAGAGACTCTGCTCTTCAGTTCTTCCACTCTACTGAGCTGGGTAACACTTCACTTTTAAGTGTCCATTAATTAGTACCAGATTAAAACTGCAATTGCTTAAACATTACTTGCCTTACCCATAGGAAAACTATAAGACATAAAACAAGCTCATTGCTCCATGTGGTTAATGGAGTGCCTCCCCACTGACTATCTCTGAACATTTACTGGTGTGAATTGACCTTCCTCAACTCTTATCAGCCTCCACTGAGCAGCCCCTCCCCACCTTCCCTTTCTGTAAACTTAACCCTGTCCCAGAGCTGTATGTGAGCTTTGGTCAGATATCCAAGTAGAGGGACACATGGTGAGACAAACTTATCCAGGGACATGACTTCTTGGTATGAATTCCCAACTAGACTATTAATGTGGTCTTCCTTTTTGTATGTGTAGCCTCTAAAGCAGGAAAGTTTTACCTGGGGTGTACTGTCTCTGGATAGATTTCAGAGGATCTATGAACTTGAATGTGGAAAAAAATCTTTATTTCAGTATAATTGATTTCCTTTGTAATCCTATGAATTTTACATATTTTAAAACATTTGTGAAAGGGACCATGACATACACAAAAACGTTAAAAGTCTATGCCTTAAAGCAAGGGCTCCAGATCTATGCTTCTATGAAAGAAGGATGGAGACTTATTAAGTCTTAGTAAGAAAGACTTAGGAAAGATAGGTAAGGATTCTGCTTAGAAAGTGGAAGACTTTTCAGAGCTGGAAAGGACGGAAGAGCTCTGCGAGGCCAATGCCTCAACTGACAGATAAGGAAACAGCTACAGGAGAGGAAGTGACTTGCCTAAGGCTGCACAGCTAATAAGCAATGGAGAAAAGTAGAGCCCTGGTCTCTGAAACACAGTGAACACCTGACCAGTTTAGATAGACCATGAATGACTTTCATAAAGGAGTATCCATAGCTCAAAACTGTCATTCTTGTTCCCAGCACCATTTATAGAAGGGAGGCAAATGAGACAGAGATTATTCCAGCTATAGATCTATAAGCCTATGAAATTTACCTGGGCTTCAGTTTTGCTTTTGACATTTACTAGCCTTGTGACTTTGAAGTCACTAGCCTCTGTTTACCTTCAAGCAACTCTAGACTTGGCTAGTAATTGACAGGAAACAATCTATTGATAGAGGAAGCTTCCATGCTGAGGAAATCAGTTTCTGATATATTGTTCACTCTCTCATTGGATCCTCACAACATTCCTACCAGGATTATCTCCATATAATAGATAAAGGAACTGGTTGAAAGCCTCCAAAAAGTGATTTCCTAAAGTCATAACTAGTGTCAAAGGCTTGACTAGAAAGTGGATCTTCTAAAGGTGAGATCAGGGAAGTGATTGCATAGGATTGTAAGATTTCCTTACAACTAAAACCATCAGGTCCTTTTATAAAGTGGCTGGTTTATGAAAGGACCTGTGGCTAGATTAATGCTATTTTGGTTCAACATACTTTAAGCATTTCCACTGTGCAAAGCACTGTTCTAAGTTCTAATTGACAGAAAGCTAAGATGTTGTCCCCGCTCTCGAAGAGTTTATGATCTAGGCAGGGAGATAGACAACTATCATTCCAGGTAGTAAGTGATTATTATGTTAAAAAATAAAAACATAATGCAATGAGACTTCATGGGAAGACTTTATGTTTATATGGGGATATGGGGAGAGAACGTATCCACAGTCTTATGCAGGAAAGTTGGAAAGATGAATAGAATTTTCAACAGGCAGGAGAGAAGTGAATAAAAGCACAATCCCCAAAGATAAGTAACTAAGGTAGAAGACAGCCTCAAGAAAGACGATTTCAATGACAAGTTGGGGGAAAAAATGCAGCTGCAAACTTGGCTGAGCTCAAACTCCTAATTAAGAAGATTGAGGGGGAAGTAAGGGCTATAAGGGCAGAATTAGAACTTAGCTACAACTATGTATCCTGTAAGGAAGCTTGAGCACACTAAACCTTCAGGCTAATTAATTGATTAAAATAATTGGGGCATCATTTTGAATTTTTGAAGAGGGTAAAAAGTCAAGGTGGAAATGTTAAAAAAAACAAGCTTGGGTTTTCAAATGGTTTGTGTACGATTACCTTAAAAGATTTAAATATATATGTATACAAATATATGTTCATATAGATGCCATTTGCTTAGACTAAAAATAGGTTCTTATTCCATTTTATTTTCATTACAGGCCATGCTCAGTAATTTCTGGTCAGAATAAACTAAGGCTATTTGAGAGATAAGCTTATTTTCACGGGGGAAGGGTTGACCACGTTTGAAATAAATTGCTTTATAAGGTATCTCTATTACCAACATGCAGTGTTGTGGTATGGTATATAGAACAGTGTACTTTCTATCAGAACCCTCGTGTTCAAATCGCAGTTTTGCCACTTAATAGTTTTACAGTACCATTCATATTTATATAATGCTCTGAATTTTATAAGGCGCTTTCTTTACAAAAACTATATTGGACTAGCAGTCAAGTATTTTTACCCCTACTGTGTAGACAAGGAAGCAGAGTCAGATCAGATGACTGACCAAGGGATGGATAACCTTTTGTTGCTGCTGGTTGCTGAAGACCAATGATATCACCAGGGTGATGTCTTGATTTGCCCAAGAATTGAGTTTCAAGTGAGGCAGAGCTGCAAAGTCATCAGCCTCACTCTCTCCTACAGTCATAAAAGCCCAGGGGCAAGACAAAATTCAAGAGGACTGACAATGGCCAGGGATGCCTTGGCCTTTCTAAATCAAGGTTTTCTCCTGGTATGGGTTTTGTCTGAAGCAACACTTATTCAATGCCTCAGGGCTTGGGAAGGATGGAGACAACTTGTACAGCAAGGATCAGAGGTAGGACTTAAACTCTGATAAGTGTCCTTTGGTTCCTCTTTCCACCTTCCTTCATGAAAACTGAGAAATTCCACACAGTGAGCAACAGCAGTTTCCTTAATATTCCTTCTTACCCACCTCAAAAGTACTTAGCATGAGTGCAAGCTCTCATTACTATATTCATAGCCAATTGCAACTTTATTGGTGTATATGTGACCTAGTCACAACTTGGGCTCTAAGTTAAGTGGCTTACACACTTAACCACACTTGGTGGAATCTGCAAGTGGAAGGGAATGATGACCCAATCACTCTTGGGGGTGGTGAGTCTCTGAGCATGATGTAACACCACCTTCTCTAAAGAATCCTATAACAACTTGACCAGACCTCTTTTGTATCTCATTGTTGGACGTGTTTCTGGATTGTGGCCTTTTTAGCAAGGCAGAAGTTTTGTCCAGGATAATTTTCTACATTTTGGTTTTCACACCTCATCCTGCCTTCAGCAGCTTGCTTCTCCCAGGACTCCCAGCAGTTACCAATTAAATCAACCCCTTACCTGGGCCCACACTCTGTTCTGGACTGCCCACACTCTGGGACTGGTTTCTACCTTAACAGAAAGTATATAAGAAACTCTTAATTAGTACTAACTTTGCATTACATACTTAATGCCATTTCAGGATCTCCTCCTGATTGTAGCTTCTTTGTATTGGTTCTTATGGACCCAGCCCTTACATTTGCTAGGAAGAACTTAGTTTAAATTCCTTCAGAAACACTTAGTAGATATGAAACCATAAGGAAGTTACTTAGCCACTCAGATACAAGTTTCCTCATTACTCATATCCTCTAAGATGATGATAACATAGGACCTACATGATACTGTTATGAAGATCAAAGGAGATAATATATGCAAGCCCTATGTAATATATGTAAATATATGTAAAATAAAGTATGTAAATCATTGCAAGACTTGAAGCATTGTGTAAACATTATTAATATAGTTATCATTCCTGCCAGCCTTTCTGGGCCTCTGACGCTGTCCGGTCTGATCCTTTTTTCACTCTTCTTTTTAGTCCTAATATTCTCAAATCCCTACCTTCCCACCAGTTTACAGAATGTGGCTTGTCTCACTCTTTGATGATGGTCATCACCATGCCTGGGGAGTAGCTGCCCTCCTTTCCCTGACTCCCTTTGTTCTCCCTCCATCTGGCACCATTTAGACTTCCAAGGAAATAGATATTGGTAGGTGCCTCACTGAGGACCTTGGATTCCCTGGGGATCAGACCCTTCACTGATCAATCCTGGTGGAACTCTCCCTTTGGTCCAGGGATTCCTAGGATCATAGAATCTGGAGCTGAAGAGAGCTTGTAGATTATTTTAGTTCAACCCCCTTATTTTACCTATAAGGAAACGGAGGCCTAGAGAGCTTAAGTGGCTTTACCAAGTCAAAACATAAATTAAATAGCAGGGTCATAAGTCAAACAGCCCTTCACTTTAAAAGTGCCTCACCTAATCCTCTAAAGCTAATCCAAACTTCAATATTTTCTAACCTCAGTATTCCAAGTCCTATCCATCATTATGAGGATTTTGGCTCCTTAATTTGTATATTTGTTGCCTTGAATTCTTAATTAACAGTTCCTACCATTGCCATTTTTACCTAGTACCACTTCTATACAAATGGGAGCAAGAGAGAGAATGAGTAGTTAGAAATTGATTGAAAAAGATCTCTTAACCTAGGTAACCTGGATGGTTCAGAGTGATCAAAAATGTCAGGACTTCGGAGCCAGGAGTCAGAGTTTAAAGATCAACTAAGTTAAGGTTACAGTAGAAGGAACTCTTGGATTCCCTTAGGATGTTCTGGCAAGGCATCT
Source organism: Potorous gilbertii (assembly GCA_028658325.1). Taxonomy (NCBI): domain Eukaryota; kingdom Metazoa; phylum Chordata; class Mammalia; order Diprotodontia; family Potoroidae; genus Potorous; species Potorous gilbertii. The sequence continues at coordinate 340,092,482 of CM053769.1, read as the reverse complement.
CAGCCCTAAAAGTCTAAAAACAGCTAGCATTTATATAGTACTTTGAGGTTTCCAAAATGTGTTGCCTATGTTCACTCTTGCAGTCATCACAACAACACTGTGAAGTAAATACCATAGCCAAGAACCAGGGCTCAGAGAAATTTGTTTCCTTGGTCACAAAGCTATTCAAATATGAGAGGTGGGGTTCTCAAGCTGAACTAACTGCCTGTTAACTCCAAACTAAGTGCTCTTTCCAATCATACTGCAGTGTCTTGAGGAGGTATTCAATAGGTTCCCAACTTGGGCCACTCCTATATAGTGAGGCCAATGTAGCTGTAGTTGTGTATTTTCCAGGAACAGACATCCTCAGATAATAATTATTAATTTAAAATGCAGGTGCTTGGGAAGGGGGTAAAAAATAGTTTGGCTAGATGAAGGAAGCAGGATGCTAGGCAATGTAGTGGTGTCTGGCCAAATGGCAGCACCTATTTCACAGTTATAAAGAACTGCCTTTATACTTAAACTATTGTATAAATCAGAGTAATTATTTCCTTCAGCTTAATAATATTAACTGACTTTTACACAGCATATTTAATTCTGCAAAGTGCTTTAGGCCTATGATGTAGGTACTACATATATTCTTATCTCTGTGTTATAGAGTAAGCAACCAAGACTAGGAGGGTGAGTGTTTTATCCATGGTGACAGAAGGAGCAAGTGAATTTCAACCCATCTTCTGGCTCTGTTGTTATCACTTTATTCATAATATCATGCTGTACCCATAAAGAGAGACCTAAGCAAAATATCTAATTAGATGGAATTCTGCTCAGGTAAGCTGGGTGTTTTTCACCCAGGGAACTTATATGAATACTACTTATACCTGGACTGTAGGCCTCTTTCACAGATGGATGACTTCTCTCGCCCTTCTCCATGGGTAATAAGTGTAGCATGTAAATGGGGGGGAGAATAAGGGTTAGGGATTAGAAATCATAAGGTCATTGGATATAAAGCTGCATTTAATCTAAGGCAGGAGACCACATGTGGCCTCAAGGCTGCAGGATTCCCCGTCTCCCCCTTTAAGGGTTATTAACATATATTGTGTCCTGGATTTCTTTGTCAGTCCAGTGAGCTCTATGGACCTCTTCCCAGAATAATGGTTTCAAATGTACAAAATAAAACACAAAGGATTACAAAGGAAACCAATTATATTGAAATATAGTCAAATATATATAAAGTATATATATATAAAGTAAAATATATATATGTATACATAAGGCATATATATAAAATATGTATATGGAAGATTCACAGACCTTGAGAACTCCAGATATAGAATATCTCCCTCATTTTGCAAATGAGGAAACTGAGGCTGTGGGGATAAAATGATGCTGCATAGTTATAATACTTTCCATTCAAGTCTCTTACTAAATTCCAATAATCTTCCATTGCACCTGTGGGTGAGTAGCATCTACCTACTCTTCTCTTCACTAGTCTCTAGTCACAGTAGATGTCAAGTGTTGAGACATCTGACAAAGGATGATTAGAGTCTCCTTCTGGCACACCAAGAGAATGAAGACTATCAGATGAAATGGACCTATAGTCAAGTTGATTTCCAACGCCTGCCGAAGAACCCACTGACCTCTTCACCACCACTAACTTTACCACTTGACAACTGAAGTGTTCCCAGGTACTCTAGACTTAAATCTACCTGGCCCTTGGACAACCTCTTCATTGCTTCTAGCCAAAATGTACTTATAATGTTTGTCACTCTCCTCATTCTTCCCAATTAACCACTTTCATTTCTTTTGGAGAAGAAAACAAGAAAGGAAAGCACATTAAGAATTTTCACCAGTCCAGTTTAAATCAAACAGTTAAATGTCCAGCATAGGCTAACGATTGTGGATGTTACAGGGTTTAAGGAATTAATTTATTCTTATATTCAAGTCTCAGCAGGCAAGTAATTTTAAGTTTTCTATCATGACTGTTACTAAGAGTAAAAAACATTGCCAACTCACAGGAGAACTTCTGAGGCTGGGAAGCTGGAATTGGCCAATAAGAGTTAATCCATACCACAGGAAATACTAATTGTATGATCTTGAGGAAGGATCAGTTCTCTGAGTCTCAGTTTCCTCATCTGTAAAATGGGTTTGTTGGACTATGTGATTTCTAGGGTCCTTCTAGCTCAAAATTCTATGAACCATGAACTTCACAAGAAAACCTGTTTCTATTTGAACCACTCTAGATATCTTTCCCTAAACTGAGCTGAAATCTGCCTGCCTGTAATTTCTACCATCAGCACTTGTTTTTGTTGCCAGGGATAAAGCAGTAGAAGTTTAAAACCTTTTCCTCATGGAGGCTCTTAGGATTTTTAGATCTAGCAATCTTTTATACTTGCCATTACCCCAACTCAAGTCTTTTCTTCTCTGGATTAAACATCTCAATTTAGTTCAAGGAAACTTGGAGGCCATGGTTTGGAGTTATCTTCCCTTTCCGACTGTCCCCTCTATGCAACTCCACTTTGTCAACATTGCTTCCTAAAACGTACTATCTAAAAGTAGGCCATAGATATAATCTGATCAGTATTTTTCTATATCCCAATTACCCCCTTCAGCCCCACAGTACCTATTATAGATAGACTATTCAATATAGATTTTACTCTCTGAAACTGAGATTGACTTAAATTGAACTGATGTGGAGTAGAGATAGCTTCCATTTCTCTGTTAAGTTCCTGAGGTAAAATTCCCAGCCTCCTTTATGCAAAGTATCCCACTGCTATAAAATGACCTTCAAAGACCTTATGGCTTAGCCTAGCTTTAGGTTCTCAACCTTTCTGCTTCTCCCTTCTGAGTTCTCCCTTCTCCCTACCCCAATAATCTACCATAGATCTAGCTCGAGTCAGTAAATTAGATAGCCTAGTCAGGACACCCAGTTGACATCATAATTGGGAGAAAGAAAGTGAGGATTTTTAGGTTAAATTTGACTTCATTTGAACCTTGACTTAGACAGAATGTTGTTATTTAGTTGTCTGGTTCAGAAGAGTAGTACCAGTGTTAGTACGAATCCTCCTCTACCAAAAGTTATACTGTGGAGCCTCATGACACAGAGGTGACACAGGAGTCTCAAAGATACTGCCACAAGACTATAATCATGCCAGGACCTAGTAAACTGGAAAAAAACCCAGTGGCAGATTGTGCATCTGTCTTTAAAGGACCAACCAAGCTAAGTTTGGAGACCTTCTTCTGTGGAAAGTTTGACATTAAGTTATTAAGAATTTCAGCCACTTGTAATCATGCAAGAGAGGCAATCTGTGTTGCTGGAAAGAGCATCCACACCTATGAGATCACAGAAGTTTTGAAGTATCGGATTAAGTAGTAGTTGTAATAAACACCCACAATGATTACAAATAATCATGTATCCTTATCCATCCCCCTTAAATAATTTATGCCATTTTGTAGACATAACATGATATCAAAGTTGAGAGGCAATAAAAGCATTATTTTCATTTTTACAGATTAGGAAAATGATACTTAGAGAGGTGATGACTTGCAAAAGGTCATTTCAAGGTAGAGTCAGAGGAAAAACTCAGGATTTTATGAATTCGCTACCCATTTACTAGATGACAATGATGATGACTCAATTATACAGCATATTAAAGTTTAATTGTTTTTAACAATTTGAAGATGATAATGGTGAAAATTGCTTACAATTTATGTAGGTGCCCAAAAGCTTCCATGCCTTAAAACTTAGTTTTAAGTTAATGGAGCTTTTTCAGAGTGTTTTAATAATAGAATATGCTTTTGATACACATTATCAAATGAGAAATAGATGGGACTCTCAAGACACTCCTGAGGCAGGAGCTAGAATGTTGTTGTCCCTACTTTCTGAACGAATAAACAAGTCAAGAAATAGGTTATGAAGTGGAAATGTCAGGAGCCAAACCTAAGCCTTTTTTCTGTCTCTTTCCAATCTAGCACAAAGGGATTGGTCACTTCAGACAACTCCCTTCCCCTATACTTATAACTGAATCCCTCAATTTTTTGGATTTGGGTGAACAAGAGGATAAACAATCTACTTGTTCTCAATCTCTCAATCAGTCCTTGTCTCTCACCCCTGAGAGGGAAAAAAACTTCAGACTCCCGTGGAATTGAAGGCCTCCAAGGAATGTTCCCTGTGGAAAGAAGTCTATGTGTGGGGCAATGGTGGGGGGAGGAAACCGGCTGCTGGGAGATGGGCAGCCTGCCAACTGGTGGCCCTGCCATCGATGGAAACAGCCTGGCAAAGGAGTTGATTACTTTTTACACGGTGGCATACACAGAGTGTAAGATGGAGTGGATGGGACCTCCAGACTTGCTGCTTATTAGAGAAACAAAAAAGACCAACTCCATCAATTTGTGAGAGAGATGGAGGTAGGGAAGAACAAGGCTAGAGTTGGAGGGGTCAGTACTAAGTACTAATAGCAGAGTGTTCCCCTTCTCTCTATATAGTGAGATTACAGAATACAGTTCTCCAAGGAATCTCATGTATTCGCATTCAAATGATGATAAGCTTTGTCAGAGAATCCTTTAATAGGAACGGAGCCTTCAAGTCAGCTAATTAAATCCTCCCTTTATAGATCAGGAAACCAAGTTCAAGGAGTTAAAGCGACTTAGTAGACACATTACTGGCAGAGCAAGAATAACAATCCTATTCTGTTTCCACATGGCATCCTAGTATTTTTGAGTTAGAAGAAACCTTAGAGTCATCTAATTCCGTCTCTTGATTTTACAGATAAGGAAACTGTGACAAAGAAAGCTTAAGTGACTTTCCTAAGAATACATGTATAGGAAATAGCAGACCTAGGATTCGAACTCAGATACACTGACCCCACATTTATTACACTTTTCACTAGAACGTGTTTGATTTTTAAAAAGAAAGACTGAGGAGGGTAACAGCAGAGAAACTCGAGATTAAAGTGGCACCATTTCCAACTGAAAATCACTAAAGTAATGATAAAACATCTCTGAAATGACATTGTCCATCAGGTAGGGTTCAATTTACAGAAACTTTCTACAGAATACATTTATTGTGTAAAGTGAAGTACACCAGCACACGTTCAGACACACACAGGAAATTAGTATGCTTTATTTCCTGCCTGCTACCACCTGATATTTTCCCATAGCAAGCTTCTCCAAATCACTACGTGCAAGATGAATTTTGACACCTCAGAATTAAGATCAGAGCATCATGGAATGTTACGTTAGAATTGGCTGGGATTCTAGAAAGGCCAGAGCTTTCCTTTCACAGAAGATGCAACAGAATTTCAGAGAAAATGGAAAAGTAACTTATCCAAGAAGGTAACTTTGGGATTCAAAAAGCAAATTTGGAAATTAGAACTCATGTCTCCAAATTCCTAGTAGAGTGTTTCTACTTAATTTGTATAAAATCTTAGCTTCATATTTATCTTTTTATTGTCATTCAGTTATTTCAGTCATGTCTGACTCTTCGTGACCCCATCTGGGTATGTACACACACACACGCACGCACACACATACACACACAAACACAAACACTTACACATATAAATATAATGTTGTTCATTCTCGAAGAGGACCGAAACCATATAATTTTGTTAGAGTCAAGTTAAAATGTGTTCAATTTTGGCTGATCAGACCAATATGACTTGAAATGCTGCACCACAGGTTGGGCACAAATAATCCATGTGAATGTTTGGGGTGGATTCTCTAAATTTGTGCATCTCGCATTTCTTTTGAACTACTTCAGTTTTGCTTTACTCATAGAGTATAGCCCCTTCTCTAATGAGGGCACACTATGCTGGGTGGTCCTGTGCCAGTGTCTCCCATGTCACACAATCAGTTCTGGAGTTCTTTAAGAGAGACTTTGAGAGAGTCCTTGTATTGCTTCTTCTGACCACCATCTGGGCATTTGCTCTGTGTGAGTTCTTCATAAAATCATCTTTTAGGCAAGTGCATGCATGCACATGCATACACACATACATACATACACACTATTCTGCTTTTTCTTTATCAGATTATATCTGGTAGTAACATGTTCAGTTCTTGAGGCTACATGTTATAGGAAGGATATTGGTGAACTGGAGCCCATTCAGAAAGATAAACAAAATCATGAGGTGAGTCAGAAACATAGACTATGAGAACCTGAGCATTCTAAAGGAACTGGGGAGGAGGATGTTTATCTTGGAAAAGTGAAGGCCCAGGGAGACATGATAGTTGCTACATGGAAGAGGGTTTAACCTTGTTCTGTTTAGTTCTAAGATGAAGTAAAACTAGAGTTAACAGGTGGAAGTTATAAACAGATTTTGGCTTCTAAACAATTAGAGCTGTCCAAAAGCAAAAAGTTCTGTCTCAGAAGGTACTGAATTTTCCTTCATTTGAGATCTTCAGGCAGAAGCTAGATCAGGGGTGGGCAAACTGTGGACTCAAAACCACATGTGGCATTCTAGGTCCTTGGGTGCAGCCTTCTGACTAAGTCCAAGTTTTACAGAACAAATCCTTTTATTTTAAAGAGATTTGTTCTGTGAAGTTTGAATTCAGTCAAAGGGCTGCACTTGCAAACCTAGAGGGCCACACATGGCCTCAAGACCCCAGGTTCCCTACTTCTGGACTAGATGATTCTTGTCAGCTGTGTAATAAGAATACTTGTGAAGGCATGGGTTAGATTAGATTATTTCTCCTAACCTAAAAATTCTGCAGTTTTGTAAACAACATGAGTTATCCTGAAGTAGACCTGGGGACATACAGAAGCTTGAAGGCCATATAACCATTTGTTGGGGTGGTATATGGATTCCCTTTCAGGTGTCTCTACATCTTCTGAACTCCTCTGTAAACTCTGAGATCCTATGATCCTGTGAAAATAACTATAGCCCTGACATGTTTGGTTTTGGCTCTGTGATTGTAATGATAACACAGCACAAAGGTCCTCAAAAGGTTAGCAAGATGACTAAACTTTGCAAAGGATGAGACCTTGATTTGGAGAATTTCTTACTCTGCCACATGCAGGTGTGTAAAATGTGTAGAAAGACCAATACCATGCATGTATCTGCATATAATTTGCATACATTTAACATATGCCAACAGAGCCTTTGCAGCATATTTTTTCAGACAACTTAAGTTTGAAATGTTACTGCTACGTGAAAGGTTATTACGTGGTTTTTTTATCTTCTGCTCTTTCTTGCTCACTCATTCTCAGTGACCCAGGTCCACATCAGAAATATGTGGACACAGAGAGAAAAGAGATGTATGGGTCTAAGAAATCATGAAATAAAACAAAACAAAACAACCCCAAAATCACATGAAACAAATTCTAGGCCAATGTGTGGGGGAACAAGTTGAGTTGGGTGATCAGTGGGCATATGTTGTCTGCTTCCCTTCCACTACCCCTTTCAAACACTGGAAGCCCTAATCCATTAGATTTCCTTAGCCCAATAGGTCAAAGTCAAAGTCAGAAAGGAAAATGGCCATTACATTTGAAGTAGAACTTAACGTGTGTGTGTGCGCGCGCTCTGAATTCCTTTCACAACTTGGACTCCTTTTCAGAATATTTTTGAAAGCTTACAATAAAATACACAATTATATTGAATTACAGTTTGCCTCCCCCTTTCTCTCCATCAATTTGTATCTATCTATCTATCCATCTAAATAAGTAAATAAATAATTCCATAGATCCTAGGTTAAGAAACCCTGAAAAAAGAGCTCTTTGTTGTTCTTCATTAAGATTTATGAAGAATGGACTGGGAAGTTCTGCTGCAGATGGGCACAATCTAAAATTAGGAATATATATATTTTTTCTATTTTCTATTTTCATCTCAGAGAAATGGCAGTCCCATGGGAGTATGTATGTTTAATTAACTACATATTGTACTGTCTTTCCCTGTTGCGAGGAAGTTGACTAGCTCTGCCTATTGATTCCTGTCTTAATCATTAATTGCCCCTAGACCCTCAACAAAAGTCATCTGTGTCTGTGCCTTATCCCTCAACACCCCAGTAAATTCCCTTAGGGAAGCTGCAAGATTGGAAAGACTGGAAATCAGAAGTTCAAATCTGAGACCTGCCATTTACTAGTTGGCTGATATCAGACAAGTCATTGTACTTTTCTGAGTCTCTTTTCAGAGTTGTAAAACTCCTTGTTTCACAAGGAGCAATAATTCATGTACTACCTCATACCCCAGAGCTGTTCTAAAGAACCAAGGAACCTATAATGGTGTTTGTTTTTAAAGATCTCTATAAATATTAGTTATTATGGTGATGAAGATGATGATGAGGTCTCCTAACTTTCCTGGGGTCTGGGATTCTTCATCTATAATAAGAAGGGGTTGAATTAGATGATCTCCTATATCCCTTCCTGTTCTGAATCCTTTGCCACCATACTATCTTATCTAACCTTCAAAGCTTCTTCCATCTTCTCCCCCAGGGTCGATCAAAGTCTTTTACATGGAAGAGGCACTTAATAAATGTTTGTTAAATGAATGAATGACTCCTAAAATAGCAAATTAGAATCATTTATATCCCTTGCCTTACCTCAATCTAAAGCTTTATTTTCAAAAGTTTTCTTGGTTTGTCCCTAGCAGCCTAAACTTTTGGTTAATCAGAAATGACCCTTGATAGCAAAACCCTGTAGTGGTTCCAGGCCTTGAGCCCTTTCTAAGTCTGAGTCACTGATTTTGGAGCAGAATGTTCTGGGAAGTTTCTCAAGGTCAATGTGTCTCCTTGAAAGGAAGATAATGTTTCATCCCCTCCTTCGCTTCTGACTTAACAAACAGCCCTAACTTTGTCAACAAATGTTCCAGCCCACATTGAAAACTTCATTGCAATTCAAATGAAAATATAGGAATTCATTCCCTGGGACAGACTTGAGAAATTATAAGAGAGATAAAATACTTTTTAAAAGTAGAGACAGACTTTTATCTGTAAGGATATGCAGCTGATTTTCTGGCTGCAGGCTCAAGAGTATGACACAGGGCAGCAGTAGAATGCTCTTTGCAAAGAATTTATGATGTACTCAGTTTTCTACAGTTTGGAAAAGACAGGCATGCACACATACATGAATGTTTTTCCCCATCTCTTTCTCTATCTCTGTCTCTATCTCTAGTGTTACCTGTCTCTTCCTTGCTCTGCTCTATTCCCAACTGCTTCTTCTTTGCTTCTCTCTTCTTCTTCTATGTCCCTGTTTCTTTTCCTGTCTTTATTCTCTTTCTCTCCTTAAGCCTTTTCAAAAGCAGTAATAAGGTCTTTGCAGACACCTGGCAGAAAAAAGATACTGGAACATTCCTCCACTAGAAAAGTCTTGATAATTGCTTTCTCCAAGAGAAAAGAGCTGAAACTTCAGCATACCAAAACAGTTGGTTAATTTGAATGTATTCAGCCTCATCCTCCACCAACAGTGAATATAGAATGTAGAAGGACAAAAGAAAGAGCTCTTTATGTTCTTTGGATAGGTGTGCCCCAATTATATCACCATGGGGGGTTTTAAGGTAGGTTCATGGTGAGGTTTTCCTGAGTCAGCAGTTGAAACCTAGAAGTACTGAGTGGAATGAGATCTATAGAAAGAAACAATTTGGGGTTTAAGATTAAGGGATTCAGAGTTGGAAGGAGCCTTAAAGATTATGTAATCCAACCTCATCATTTTACAGATGAGAAAACTGAACCCAGGAGAGGTTTACTAACTTAACCTAGATAAGGAATTCAAAGGCAATTTAGCTGTAAATTCTGTATTCTTTCTACTCCACAATTGCGAATGGGGACAGTATACACAGTCAAGCAAAGTTGTGCAGTCAGCATAATTTTTCTCCTCTGCTCCCAGATGCTGGAAGCTCTTTTGTCTTCGTACATTCTAGATATCCAAGAGCTAGGTAGCACAGTGGTTAGAGTCTTGGCTTTAGAAACAGGAAGACTCATCCTCCTGTGCTGAAATCTAACCTCAGACACTAGCTCTGTGACCCTGGGCAAATCACTTAGCCCTGTTTGCCTCAGTTTCCTCATCTGTAAAATGAGCTGGAGAAGGAAATGGCAAGTCACTTTAGTATCTTTGCCAAGAGAATCCCAAATGGGGTCACGGAGAGTATTTCCATTGTCTCTTCTAGTTCTTGTTGTTATTCAGTCATTTTCGTCATGTCTGACTCTTTGCGGCCCCATTATAGAGGGAGAAACTAAAGTCCAGAGAGGACATTTGTCCAAAGTCACAAGAAGTAGCAGGTCTCCTGATTCATAGCCCAATGTTCTTTCTACTCTACTCAGCCAAACTGATTCTCCTCAAAGTTCTATCCTATATATAGGACTTACCTTCCCAAACTGAGATCCTTCTAAGAATGACTTGTGTGTGTATGTGTGGGTGGGGAGAGCAGGGAGAAGGAGAGAGTTGGAGGCAACAATATGATTAGAAGTAGTCAAGGAGCTCAAGGTAGCTAAAGAGGAGGAGGAAAAAATTCTAAGAAATGTCTCAGCCCTGAACAGGAATGAGACAAATATGTTCCTGGATGACTACAGTGATACTATAGTTTTTATAAACATAACCTAATTGTATTACTTCAAAGTCCTGAAGTTTATTGCCCTGTTTAATGATGTGTCTCGTTATTTATAGTGTAGCTCAATGAGTCTTCTATTGATTTAATACACTTCCTTAAAGACTGTCATTGTCATAGCTATAAAACGAAGCTATTCTCAGACAGCTCAATTATGTGTCACACTCCTATAAACCTCTCCAAGTCACCCACAGCTTTCAGGCATGCAGCATTGAAAGTGGGGGTGGAGAGGGAAGGAAGGGAGCTCCACTGACCTTGGTTAGGGGGACAATCTGATAGCAGGTAGTATCTGTTTCCAAGGACCAAATCTGAGTCTGAATTGTGGGCGGCTTAGTGTATATAGGGAGAGAGGAAAGTCTGGGGTTTCGAGATACAATGTTAGGCTGAGTCAGACTAGGCCTACTCTAGGAGAAACGTTATTTATAATCCTCCCATGGCTTCCATATGCCACAGAGGACCTCTCCTTAGAACTGATAATGACAACTCATATATCTCTAGTACTTCAAGACTTAGCAAACATTGTTCTCATAACAACCTTGTAAAGTTATACCCATGCTACAGATGAAGGCACAGAGAGACAAAATGATAGTGTCAGTTAAGATTTTAATTTAGGTCTCTCTTGATTCTGAATCTGATATCCTTTCCACTATGCTAATAAATAGCTGCTTTTCCCATTATATTGTGATCTCCTTGAGGGCAGGGCCTGACTTTGTTTCTTTTTGTATCCTGAGCACTTAGCACAGTGCCTGACACATTATTGACTGACTGATTGAATTGCTATTAAATTCGTTACTATAAAATAACTTTTCTAAGGTGCCATCCCATAATTTATCTCATCTGCCTCAATTCTCTCACCAGTCCAGTCCAAACTATACCCTGCACAAAAAGAAAAGATCTGATCCTGGGATTCTTCTACTTACACAACTCTGGTGGCTTCCCAGTGCCTCTTGTATTTACCTTTTAAAACCTCATACAACCTAGTCACAACCTATATCTTTCATATTCTTATGCTCTGAAATCCTGCCAAACAATCCTTCCCTCTGTTCCTCACATACAATATTAAATCTCTTGTTTGACATCTCCATCACTGGAAGACCCTCCCTCCTTACCTTCACCTCATATGGAGCCCCTCCGAAGAGAAGGAAGCTTTAAGGTATAGTTCAAGTACCATCACTGGCAAGAAGACTTTCCTGGTGCCCCTTAAACATTAGTGTTCTTCCTCCCAAACCGCCCTGTATTTCACTATTTTGTGTTTACTTGCATTTATTAACTTTTTATCTTTTTGCCATATGTTCATATATATGCATATACATATGTGTATATATTTTTTCATCTCCCACATTGGAATGCAAACTCATGGAAAATGGGGATTGTTTCATTCTTTTTAATTATATCCTCCAATGGTAGGTACCTAATAATACTGATTGATTGATCTTGTTCTGGGAAGCAGGCAGGGTATATAGTAAGCTCTCCCTTTTCCAGATCCTATCTTAGAGGGTAAGTAACTTGCCCAGGGTCACACAGTGAGCTAACTGTAGAGCCAGGCCTAGAAGCTGCATCTCATGACTCCCAGCACATCAGGAAAGGAGATCACCACTGAATCATATATTTAGTACTGGAAGGGACTTTAGCAGTGCTCTCCTACAACCTTTTCATTTTGCATATGGATATAAAGAAGGGTTGGATGACTTGGCCATGTAGAGAATAGATAACAGATCCATGATATGAACTTTTCCCTCTGACTACAAATCCAACATATTTTCCATGATGCTTCCTAGAGTCTTATGACATTCCCATAGGACATCCCATAGCAAATTATAAGAAGACTAAAAGTAAAATTTCAGGTTTGTTGTCCCTTTCTTTTAAGATGATGAAATCATAACAGTTCTTTTTGGGAGGAACCTAGAGGGTTGTGTGTGTGTGTGTGTGTGTGTGTGTGTGTGTGTGTGTGTAGAACAGAATTAGGAGGGGAAAGGTATCAATGAAACATTCTGCCCTCACATCCTGTTAAAACCATGAGCAGAATTCAGATGAGATAGGACAGCAGCACATATACATTAGAGAAGATCAAAATTGCAAAGGTGTTAGGTGTTCTCCTTCCCAGGGAGCCTGAGACAGAACTCATAGCATGTTATAATTGTTAAAGATTTCTAGATTAAGCCCTTTCTTTTAGCTATGAGGAAACAGGCCCAGAGAGATTAAGCCAGCTTCCTAAGGTTAGATAGTTAATCAGTAGTTGGAAAAGGACTAGAAAAGAATTGGAAAGTATAGTGCCTGTGCACAAAAATACCAAAATAAAAAGGTTAAATTGAAAAATACTAGAAAGCATCTAAATGGTCATCTACTCCAAGCCCCTTGTTTTACACATGAGAAAACTGAGCTCCAGAGAGAGGAAATGGCTTAGCTGAGGTCACATAGATGGAAAAGCAGTGACTCTACTATTCTTTCCACTGTGTCAGGTGGGCTCCAAAATCTTCCCCCTTCTCTAATCCTTTTTGGGTAACATTTCCCCAAACTAAGTTAAACAATTGAGCCAGTGGGCTGTGAGAAAGTACGAAGGGCAAACCAAGCAGGAAACTCTGTTCCCTTTTCCTGGGTCCTGCCATATGTTCAGAGCTCACCTTACCTTTCTGATACTGGAGCCATAGCTGCTGTTGGACTTTCTTGCTGGGGAAGTGGATAATGCAGGTAAGCTCAGATCCATACAGGGCTTCTGCAATGTAATGTGAGCCATAATGCTGGATGAAGGACAGTAGCTCCTCCCGACTGCTCTCTTTGTCGAGAATCTTCAGGATGTTGGTAAACCCTAGGCAAAGAGGTGAGCACACAAGAAGCAAAGGAGTCAGAGCCACCAGACCAGGGAGATGTCAGTAGAATCATTTAATAGCTTGGGTTCCAGTAGACATTTAAACTATCCCTATGAAAGACAGTGAATGAAAGAAGTCATCAGTTTCATTCATTCATTATTTTACTGAAGGGGCATTAATTAAGCACCTGTTATATGGAGAGTACCATGAACCATGCCAGACACTGAAGGAGATAACCAGTTTGGATGAAATGGAAGCCTCTATCTTATCTCTATCCTACTATCTATACTATAGTAGGGAGATACTAATGTGCAAATGCAGGTAATACGTAATATAAAACAACAGGGAGCAATATGATTTAGTGGAAAGAGGGAAGAATGGAAGCCAGAGGACCTGGGTTCAAATCTTTACTCTGCTACTCACTACCTGTGTGTCGTTAGGTAAATCATTTAATTTCAATTGGGCTCAGTTTCCTTGTCAATGAAATTGAAGGAGATAGACTAAATTAATTTTAAGGTCCCTTCTAGCTCTAAATTCTATGAGGATTAAAGTGCATTAGAATTTCAAAACAAAATGCTAAATGATGTTCAAGGATGAAGGTTTTTACTGACCACTGAGAAGGCTGCTTTGAATACTGTCCTCCTCTCAGTTAACTAAGTGCAAAACCTCAGTCATATTTGACTCTTCCTCCTGCATCCCCAACATCTGGTAATTTATCACAGCCTACTGATCTTTCCTTGGGAATATTTTCAGCATCCATGCTCTCCTCTCCATATCCACTCCTATAGCAACACCGACAAGAATACAGATAATTGTCTTGTTTGGGTCCAGACATCAATCAATAAACATTTATTAAATTCCTACTGTCTGACAGGCACTAGGCTAAGACCTTACCTATACTTTTACTAGTATAGTGAACTTCTGGTGAGGAGATTCCTTTACCAGTTCAGATTGGAAACTTTTATGACTTATCATTTTAAGACTGACTTAGGGTAGAGGGAAGATAAGTGATTTACTTAAGATCTTATAGCTAGTACATGTCAGAGTCAAAGTGCTACTGACTCCAAGGATCACTCTTCACTATTCTGTAATGCCTTCTGACTGATAAATTTATGTGAAGATTTAAGATTTTCAAAGAGCTATGTAACTTTCTCTCCTTCTACTGTGTGTGTGTGTGTGTATGTGTGTGTGTGTGTGTGTGTGTGTGGTCAACTCAGATCTTCCTGATTCCATATGCAACACTCTGTGCACTGTGCTGTGCTACTTCTCATTACCTAGACACTATAACACCTCTAGAATAGGTCTCTCTCTCTTCCAATACATCCAATCATCTCCCATCAGAGAAAACTGCCCCAATGTCACTTTCATCACATCATCTCTTTGACTCCAAACCTTCAGTGTCTCCCCACTGCTGACAGAATAAAATCCTTATGTGTCATGTGGTTTTTGAGGTTGTCTGCAATAAGGTTCTAATCTTCCTTCCTAGTCATTAAAAACAAGGGTGCTCTGTTCCAGCCATAGGAGGATACAGATGATTTCATTGGTTTAGGGAGCTGCTCCATGAGGAACTGTCCTCTACCAACTCAAGTCCACATATACAGGCCTCTGAAACTTAAAGTCTGACACTCACTTTCCAGCCTCTCTTCCCCTTGCTCAAGACCTGACTAGAATTCCACCTCTCCTATACCCTGTCCTTATCAATTAAGGTCCATCTCAAGTCCCAGCTCTTTCAGGAAGCCCTTCCAAATTACTGTGATTTAAAAACAAACTAAGATGTGGAATTCAGCCTTGTGTAATTATAACGACCAAGTCTGACCCTTGAAAAGAAATGTAAAAGATGAAGAAGAGCCTGGGCTGAGACTGCGGTGAGGTGGGAAGGGAGGCAGCTGTGAATGTAGTACGTATGTTGTATATACTTTCAAACATAGCTGATGTTGGTTTTCCTAAACTTTTATTTTAATTGTTATTACAGAGGAAGGTTTGCTGGCTAGGGATGCCATTGAGGGATGAAAGGAAGTGGGGGAGAAGAAGCATATAGGCAAATGAATATGATAAAAAATAAAAATAAAACCAACAACAATACATCTTTAAAAATAAAAGAAGCCTTTTCCACCCACAGAAATCTCCCCCACTGAACTTATAAAATTTAGTGTCTGTATCATCTGTTTAGTACTTAATCATATATTGCCTTGTGATTTCCCTGGTAATGTTGTCTTACATCATAACTCTTCAGCACAGGATTTAATGTCCCTCCCTTGCACAAGAATCATATTTCCTCTAGAACAGAAAACAAACTCTTCAGTTTGACATTTGAAGCACTTCCCAATCTGGCCCCAGCCTTTCTTTTCAAGCTGATTATATATTACTTCCCCTCACACTTTACCAAACTAACCTATTCCCTATTCCTAAACCAAGCTGCTGATTCCCATACAGGACATTTCATTTCCTGTCCTTATGATGTAGCACAGGCTGTACCCATGTCCATGACACTTTTCCTTTTTAGATCTGCCTCCAGTCCTTCAGGGGTTACTTCCCACAAAAGGCTTTCCCTCATCCTTACCCCCTTAAATTACTTATTCTGAATGTATTTTCTATGGACTTATTTGCGTACAAGTCTTTTTTCCCTTGTCAATAGAATATAAGTTCCCTGAAGGCAGGGACATTTTTGCTTTTGTCTTTATATCTTCAGTGCTTAATACCTGTCATATACCATGGTACTTAACAAATGCCTGTTGAATTAAATTGAATTGAATGTACACCTATCTTGTCTCTCCAATTGAACTGTAAACTCCTTGACATCAGGGATCATATCTCATACTCTTTTGTATGCACCATAACATCCAACATGGTATGATGTACAAAGGCTACACAAAGTGTATATTGAATGAATAATTTAATAAAAATTATTCCTGGTACAGATGTAATATTGTTCTCAAAGGCCATGTCAGTCAGTCAATATGAATTTATTAAGTATCTATTCTATGCTAGGTAATGTACCAAGTACTAAGAGATATGAAAAAAGAGAAAACCACAGTCCTTGCTTTCAAGAACTTCTCATTTCAATGAAGAAGATGGCATGCAAACAACAGCTTCTGTAAGATACATGCCATGGGGATGTAAGCTAACTTCAGAGGGAAGGCATTTGAAGTAGAGGACTAGGGAAAGGCCTCTTGCAGAAGGTGGGAGTTGAGCTGAATCTTGAAGGAAGTCAGGGAAGCTTTGAAGTGGAACTGAGGAAGGAAACTATTCTAGGCATGGGAGCCAGCTGGTACCAACACCAACTCCATAGATGGAGTGTCTTGAGTTAAGAACAGCAATTTGGCTAGTATAGCTGGATTGCAGATTGTGGGGAGAGGAGTTAAGTGTGAGAAGATTAGAGTAGTAAGAAAGAACTGGGTTGTGAAGGCTTGAAATGCCAAACCAAAAAGTTTATATTTAATCCAAGAAGTGATAGGGACTCACTTGAGTTTGTGGAGCAGGGGGATGCCATGGACAGATCTACACTTGCAGGAAGGTCAGTTTGACAGATGAATGGAGGATTGATGGAAGTGGGGGAAGAGAAAAAGAGGGGAAAGAAATTTTAAGACTATTACAATAGACCAGCAGAGAGGTGATGAGTTACTGGCAGTTTCTACAAAACTGAAAAGATGTTTAGTTTTAGCCCAGGAGTGGAATAAGCTTAGATAAGTTCAGAGAGGTTTAGCCTCTTTGTAATGAATTTTTTCACTCACAGAATCTTACAAAGAACATCGACTAAGGTGTTGATGGGTTTTGGTCATTGTCAGTGAGAGTAATATGCCACTGAAGTAAAATAGCCTTGAAATAAATAGAAGAGGCCACACTGAACTTTTTCATTAAATACCAAGCTCACTTCATGCATTTTGCAAAGGATTCAATTTACAAATATTTGATTTATACAGCACTTTTTCAGGGACCAAACTATTAATTAATTAAAGCAAGTTGTGCCTGTATGGCTTTAACAGAAATGGAGCAGTATGATTTCCAAGCTTAAATTGAGGGAGAGTTCGGATGCAGGGAGAAGGAAAACACCCATCACAGGGAAATGACATTTAGTTAATATACAGTCCTCTCCATCAACTGACGTCACATCAATTAATTTACATCATTAAGTAATTAATATGGCTATGTTAAAAAGATTTATTGTGTTAAGAATTAAGAACTATAATGCTGATTCATAATACATCACTTTTCATCTAGTGAGGAAGAATATTTTGAAACCATCAATGGATGAAGCTATCCATTCTAAGAACATGGTAGTAAGTATAACTGATCTCATTTTGCTAATGGACAGAGGCAGGTAGGAGTATGGGGATTTGTTCAACTAGGAAGTGAATTGCCAAACTGTGGATAGGACAAAGAAGTATCCTAACACCTAGTTTTCTTTTATACCTATTGTCAGTATTGCATATTTCTTGCTATGTTAGGAATTCTTAGGATCTGTAGACTACAGATCTGTGAACTTGGTTGGGAAAAATACAACTTTATTTTCACTAACATCAAACTGAAATTTGGTATTTCCTTTAATTATTTAAAATAACCTTTTTCTGAGGAGTTCACAGGTCATAACAGGTTAACAAAGGAGTCTTTGAAATGAAAAGGGTTAAGAACCTGTGCCCTATATCAAACACATTTCAGTGGAAAGAAATGTTGCAAGAGAATTTGCT
This sequence comes from Potorous gilbertii, assembly GCA_028658325.1. Taxonomy (NCBI): domain Eukaryota; kingdom Metazoa; phylum Chordata; class Mammalia; order Diprotodontia; family Potoroidae; genus Potorous; species Potorous gilbertii. Next base: position 340,074,479 of record CM053769.1, on the reverse strand, counting down.
ACATAGAAAATAGGCAAGGCAAGAAATTAGCCTGGCACTCTCAGGGAACCTACTATGATAATTTAGAAGGCTTTAGATAACATTAATTTCCATTCTCTATGACCTAGAGCCCTTGTCATCTGAACCATGAAATCTCAAACATGATCTTAACCTGTCATGTAAAATTACCGCTTTGTACATGTATGCCTTGCCTCTCCAATTGGAATGCAACCAATTAGAGACTATGAATTTACACTTATTTTCCCTCCTCATAAGCCCTGATCTCAACTAACTTTCTTAGTTGGAATATAGCACAAGGCTACCTATCACAAGAAGGCACATATGCCCACCATTGTACAGAGTGAAGAGATGCTCCCATGTATTGCTGTGTTTGACTATTCAACCATAGAATGTATACAAAGAAACCTGTGAGTAAAGATCAGACTCTTCAGCCTGGCAAGCGAATGATATTCTACTTTTACAGTCTTATCTTCCTCCCTTTCATGTACTCAATATCATCAACAAACTGGACTATTTTGCTCTCAGAACATGCCTTCACTCTTATCCCCCAACACCACTTACAAATATATATTCATATGCATATATTTAATATATGCATATGAAATTATATCTATCTACCTGGAATTATATCCCCCCTTTATCTTTTGAATTCATATTCATCCTTTGAAACCCACTTCAAATGCCATTTTTTCAGATAGCCTCCTCATTCACATATTATCCTCTAATTAGACTATAAATCCTTGAGAGTAGTTACCATATTTTATAAATAAATTTTATCCCATCCAATGTCTAAGAAAAAGTATATATTTAATAAATTTTTGTTATGTTACATTGGTATGTTTGATACGGCATGTTGTGCTACAGTTTGGTATTGATATTGATATGGCAGTGCAATGAGTTTCCACCTTTTATGTTAATGTGAAAGTGTGTGTGTGAGTATGTGTGTGTGTGTGTGAGTGTGTGTGTGTGTGTGTGTGTGTGTGTGTATTTCTTCCAACGACTGTTTTATTTTACTGTGACACAAAGAGAGACAGAAAATTCATTAAAATCAAAAAGATCAAGGACCAATCTGGACTACAGGAGGATGGTTATTCTTTGTGGGCCCTGCTTCTCAGACTGGAGGCCCTCACCTGCAGAGAGAGTGATGGTGCTGAGTTTCACACGGTAGAGGTTGCTACGGACTCGCCACTGCTGGACCATTGGGTAGCCCATTGCCTCATCATATCGGATGTCTCCTGTGGGAGGAAAGAAAAAGACCAAAGAGTTAGAAAAATGTATCAGTCATACCTGCATAGGTTTTAATCATAGGGAAGTAAGATCCTAGAGTTGGAAGACACTTTAGAACATACAATGCTCAATTTTGGAGGGATCTTAGAACACAGATTATCAGAAATGAAAGGGGCCTTAAAATATGGAATTTAAAATCTAGAAGAAGCTTTAGAACATAGAATGCCAAAGCTGGCAAGGGAAGTTATCAGAATATAGACTGGCAGAACTGGAAGTCACTAAGCCTGACCTCATTTTATAGATGAGGAAGTTGAGGCATGGAAAAGTGAAATGATTTATCCAGTATCACAAAGACAACTAGAGAAGAGTCTAGCTCTGTGTGAACTTCGTCATGCCTTTTAACTTCTACAGAACCCAATTTCCTCATGGGTCAAATGGGAATAATGAGACAGTCACCTGACTACCTCATGTGGGGTGTAAGGGTAAGGGCACTGAGGAACAAATGAAATAAAGAATGCTAAAGTGTTTTGTAAATGTAAAAGTGTCATAAAATAGTATAGATGAACATTATTCCTATACCAAAGTCTTCCTCCAACAACTAATCATGGTACAGAGATGATACTGGATCCTAGATGACACTGCCTATGTTGTATAGACTTTGGTAGGTTGTACATAACTGTGAAGCCTTCATGTTGGTTTTGAAGACACAAGATATTTAGGTCTGTAGTCTAATGAACAGCCCAAGTGTGGTACCTTTCTTATCTCCAAAAGTTTGGGCACCATAACAACTCATGAAGATTATGTAATAAGTTTTAGAGGGATTGCAATCTGCATTAGTAGAGGGACTTCACATTCTGATGACATTACGTATCATTTGATTCATAATAACCACAATCAAAATAACAAAAAAATTATGAAATAATCAAAAAGAATTATCACTATTATTTCCAGACACATGGTAAGAGCAAGGCATATTATTTGTTCCCTCCTGGTTCCCTGATGACCTGGCATTTTAAATCTATTTGATACTGAGATTAAAATGAGTGTATAATTAAATCAATTTATTTCTTCTTAGACATTATTGTGGTTAAAAAAACAAAACAAACAAAATGGTCCATTATGCTCCACTTCTTTTTAACCTTACTAGCATTTCAGTACCAAAAAATATATATATACCAATTACGTATGTTATAAAACAAAATATATATTTTCCATATTAGAACCCATTAGAATAATTAGGGAGAGGCGGCATGCTATAACATGTTGAGTGCTGGACTTTGAGTCAAGAACACTAGGTTCAAGTTCTGGTTAAGAAACTTACTACCTGTGTGACCCTGAGCAAGTCATTTAACTTTTTTCCTCTCTTTTTAGCTTCAGGCAGCACTCTAAAACTTCACATTATAGAGAAGTTGAGATTTTTATTGATGGACAGAGACCTCCTATTTATTGTTCTCCATATATTGACACAGAAGTCCATCCTAATAAGATTTCATTTCACTTAATACATTCTCTCTCATGCCTCTCCCATATACTTTCACTTTTGTTTGTCCTTCCTGGCTACTTTGGTGTCTGCAGAGCAGATACTCCTGGGAATAAGTAGGAGGCCAGAAAGTTATTCTGGAAGCTCAGTGAGCAGCAGGGTACCAGCTTTAGGAATCAGAAACACTGAAAGTGTAGACATCCTACTGAAACCCAGTAGGCAGATAGATGATTCAAGACCATGTACACCTACTGCAGGAAGGGACAGAGAAATGAGAGCTGTGAGTGTGAATCTGCTTTCTTAAACCCTCTTGGGCATTAGCGGGGATGCCAATCTTGGAGGTAGAATGCTACCCAAAGAAAGGGCAATGCAGGAAGACTGCAACTTAGAAAAGTCACAATGACCCCATCTGCAAAAGAGGTGCTGTCTCTCTCTTCATGGAATCTGGCAGTGAATTTAGGAAGGGAATGATGCTGAGGGTGGTGCATAGCTTCTAAGAAATGTCATGATGGGCAGTGGTAGGTGCTCAAATTGGAACATTCAATGGAACCCCTGGCTTCCATGTTGTACAGGCTCAGCCATAGCAGCAGAGAGACAAAGGGCAATGTGGAAAGAATGAACTTTAAGTGAGAGGCAGCAATATAATGGGGGAGTTGGGGAAACTTGGCAGGAAAAAGGAAGAAGGGAGAAGAGATAGAATTGTTTTCTGGGGAAGTAAAATATATTTAACGTATATGAAATTCCTACTCCACGATGGATCTTTTGTTTGTTTATGGTTACACTGAATGTTCGAACAAAGATATTAGTAAAGAAATAAACCTGGAAATAAAGAACTTTTCAGATTCTGATGCTAGAATCAAGTAAAATGGTGAAGGAGAGAGTATATTGGATATGAATTAAGAAGACCTGAATATGAATTCTGCCTTTGACATTTCTTAGCTGTGGTAGTTTGGGCAGGTTACTTAATCTCTTTTGCCTTAGTTTACTCATCTGCAAAAATTAGGAGATTAAACCAGATGGTGTCTAATGTCTCTCAATCTATGATCCAGGCTCTGAAGCAAACTTTCACATGAAGTCAAAGCTATTTGAAGTGTTTCAGAGGCCTTCTAGGGAGGCAAAAATACTGAAATCAAAGTGAGGAATGAACCCCTGGATATGACATTTATTAGCTGTGTGAGGCAAGGCAAGTCACTTCCTTGTTCTGAATCCCATTTTTCTGATTTAAAAACTGGAGTTGATATTTATGATATCCACTTTACAGGGTTGTTGTTTTGCTTTCTGAACTCTGATGTGCTATAGGAATATGAGTTAGATTTCATTTGCTTTTCTCCCCATGTCTAGGATGACACTATGTCTCAGGACTGGAGCTTCCCCAGACTTTCTACCCATGTAACACAATGGAAGAGGCATCACTGAATGAGCAGGACTCAGGGCTGGTGGAGAAGAGAAAGATGAGACAGTGTGAAAGGAGAATGAAGGGAAGTGAAATTGGGTCTTACCAGTGAGCATCTGGAGATCTGGAAGAGGTTCTGAGAGCACACCTCGGCACTGCTCCTCCACAGGCAGTGGGATCACCATCAGCCCATCAGCCAGCTGGGGAAAATCCTTGATGAAGTTGTTTTCCCTGCAGAGAGGAGCAGAGATATATTCCAAAGCAATGGAACAGGAGGCTTTGGGAAAGAGGGGGCAGGGCTCCAATCTAAATAACCATAGGAACTCAGAGTAGAACTCTTGATGCTAACTGTCAGGACTTAGGAAGTTGTACCTTTGGCTTAAATTTTAAGGCAGCCTGAAACATACTTCATTTATAGCCCCAAAGAGAGGAGAACCTGTTTCTTGAGATATTTTTCATTTTTTAATTTCTTCTGTAGTCAACTAACTACCCAATATTTATTGATCACCTAATTTGTAAAAGGTACTGTGGGAGATTCAAAGCTATATCTGACATAAACCAGCTCCACAGGGAGTTTGCAGTCCAGTAGGGAAGCTATGACATGTATATATAAAAAGATAACCCACAATGCAAGTTGTTATACAGTAAGGGTCCAACAAGGGACATATCATGGTATTGAAAGAACCTGGATTTGGATTTAGAGTCTCAGAGTTGGAAGGGACTTCAGAAGACATCTGGATTAACTTGCCCTGAACAAAATTGCCCACTACAACACTACCAAGAAGTGGTCAACTAGTTTTTGCTTGAAGACCTTTAGAAAGGGGAAACGCAAGACCACTATAAGTAACCTGTTGTACATTTGGAAAGCTTGAGTTTTTCCTTATATAGAACCTAAATCTGCCTCAGCAATTTCCATACCCTGATTTTCATTCTGCCCCTACAGCCTGAGCAAAATAAATCTAAAGCTTCTCTCCCTCCCCTACTCCCAAGCAGCCTTTCCAATAACTGAAGACAATGATTGTGCTCTTTGCTAAGTCTTCTCTTTTCTGGGCTAGACATTTTCCATTCTTTTCATTGATCCTCGTGGATAGTATGGTTTCAAGGCCCTTCTGCATCTTGGTCACCCATGCATGGTCACTCCTCTCTCTACATTCACATCCTCCCTTTGCTTCTTCCTATCTGTGTAACCATGAGAAAATTATTTTGTCTCTGTGGGCCTCCATAAGAAGAGGAACAACTGGCATTTATAACACACTTTAAGGTTTACAAAGTGCTTTGCACATGTTATTTTATTTGGTCTTCACACCAGCCCTGTGAGGTAGATGGGATTATTAACCTGTTGGACAGATAATTAAGGTGAGGGAAATTCAGTGATTTTCCCAGATCCCTCAGACAGTAAGTCTCTGAGGCAGGATTAGAGCTCAGATCTTTCCGACTCCAAATCCAGCACTCAGTCTCATATACTACCAGTAGCTTCAGCTGTAAATTGAAAGGTTTGGGCTAGATTATCTTTAAGGTATCCTCTTGCATTAAATCCCATAATTCTATGTTCCTATAATTGTATAGGCCACAAATGCTACAAGAGTTCAGAGGAAAGAGGTAACTATGAGTTAGGAAGGCAAAGAAAGACTTCCTAGATGAGGAAGGACCTAAATTGGACTTTGAAGAAAACATAGGATTCCGATGGGTAGAAAGGAACAGAGGAGTGATAAAGAAATCAGAGTGTGCATGATAAATTGGATATACCAGGGCCAAAGTCTACCCGACTATCTAGAAATTTTCTGTTACATAAAGAAGCTTGTTCATATTGTTGTTAACTCATACATTACTGCTTTCAGGAGTATTTTCACTTTGAAATTACTGGATGGAAAGGAATGACTTTCTAGTGGTAGAATTTTAAGCAAAATTCTATGAACTGTAAGTTTCCCCATTAGGTTGTAAAATTTTAAAATATAGGGATCATGTGTTATTTATGTTTCTGTCTCTCCTAGGGACTATCAGAGTACCCACTATGTAGTAAGTGCTTATTGTGTGTGTGTGTGTGTGTATATCTTTTTAAATATATAGTTGTTTACATTGTCCTCCCTCTTAACTGATGAAACCCATAAGGCCAAAGTCTGAGTTTTTACTTTCCTTAGTAAGTGCCTATTGACTTGGCACAATCAAGTTGACCTTCCTAGTATCCATCACATCATGCCTAATAGAAGGCTACTTTACTTTATGAAGCTTGTTGATTTGACCTTTTCATCATATCTATGGGAGAGGACACCCAGTATAGCAGAATGCTGGACTTAAAGTCAAGAGACCTGAATTTGCGTCCCGGTTCTGACATTCAGTGGCTGTATTACCTTAAGCAAGTCTCTTAAACTCCATAGACCTCATTTCTCTCATCAGTGAAGGGGGGGCAGTAATAATATTTTTACTAACCACTTCACGGGGCTGTTGTGAAAAATGCACTCTGTAGACCTGAACACACCACAGAGAGGGGAGCTGTCATTCCTATCATTATCTTCATGGCCAACCCCATCTCCACAGTCCTGAGTGCCAAGAGTCAATTTGTTCTGCTAATAGACTTTCCCCATATAAGTATTGCTTGTAGTTGCTGCAATTACTCCTGGCCTCAAGAGCCTCAGGGAGGGAGGAGGAGAGAATCAAAGGGAGGGGGATGTTTATAGCTCTATTTCTCCACTTGGCACAAACAACCTTGAAGTTGAAAACAAAATGAGAAAAAAATGAAAGCAGGCAAAAAAAAAAAAACAAAACCAAAAACAAAACAGGTACAACCAAAACAAGCCCTTTGAAGCCCGTTTCCCAGAAAGTTGAAAGGCAGCCGCAGAGAACTGAGAAGGAACGTGGTCATGTTCTTTCTATGGGCTGTGGCTCCCCTGGCACTGGAGTGCCCTGACTCAACCACTGCAGGCAGGAAGGTTTGGTTCTCCCTCAGGAGTCAGGACAGAATTCCCAAACCAGATTTCATTTTAAAGGAAAATGATCAGTGATGAGGCATGGTATCCATCACAGAGGTAATGAGAGTCTGAGCATATGGGCTACAACAAAATGAGAGGATGATGATCCTTCTGCTCTACTGTTTGGGCCATTTGATAGTCCTTGCCTGGGGTTGCTATGGGGGTGTACGTGTGTGTGTTTAAAATAGCTCAAATTAACTAATTACAGCAACATATAACTGGAAAAAATCAAAGCTTCTGAACATGAGAGTAATTTTTAAAATATATATATATATATTTTAAACAAACAAAAAAAGACATAAGTTTGAGAATCAGCAGACTGGGGACAAATTCCAACTCTGTCACTAACTTGACTTTGAGAAAGTCACACTCCCTTTCTCAGCTTTATTTTCTTCCTCTGTAAAGCAAGAGGGCTGAATTTGATGAGACCTGAGGTCCCTTCTACCTCTATGACCACATGCTCAACATCGCTTTTACTTGGGATTGACCTTGGTAAGCTTCAAATTTTCCATCTGTAAAATGAGTATAACTAGATGCTTTCTGAGGTCCTTTTCATCTGTAAATGAAGATGATAGGACCATAGATTTAGAACTAGAAATCTTAGAGATCTTCTAGCCCAACCCTTTTCCTTTTTACAAAGGAAAAAGTGAGGCCAAGAGAAATGAAGTGATTTGAGCAAAGTCTCATAGAGTCAGGATTGGAAGTCAGGTCGTTGGTCTCCAAACCCAGAACATTTTTCCCCCTTTGTATAACAATGAGTAAATTATAGGATTGTAAAATCAAGAGGTGAAAGGGATCCTAGAGGCCATCTATTCCAACCCTTTCATTTTACAGATAGGGAAAATGAGATCTTGGCATGTTAAATGACTTGCCTAAGGTCTCACAGGTGTCAGAGTCCTGTAAGTGCTTTGCTTTGCCTACTTTTGAGCTGTTTTAAAAATCATGTGACGCTTAATTTTAAGGAAGTGATTGTAGAACATTTATAAATAAATAAAATAAAAATTTAAAAAAAAAATCATGTGACGCAATATTTGTGAATGCATTTGGTAACCTGTAAAGTGGTCATATTTGTTTAGATGTGAGTGGATATTATTTTCCTCACTGTTGTCAGTGATAATAGCTACTATCCCAGCTAACCATTTCAGCACCACAGAACACAGAAGGTGTTTTCTCTAGCCAGAAACCAGGTGGCTGCAATTTGGGATTCAACCACCAGAGGGCTCTAAATTCCTTTCCATTTGCTTTTCTCTGACAACCTTGGCAGCCCTTATCTCTTCCCTGGGATTTGTCCAAAAAACTCTTTCTTTTAGGCTTCCCAAGAGCACCCTAGAAAGGCTAACTGCATCTTCTACCTGTTGGCCTGGTAGAAGCGGGCACCAAAAGCCAGAAGGAGAAGGAGGAAGAGGGAGAAACAAAGAAGGACAGGTTGAAAAAATAAAAAATCACATAATTTGAGAGTTGAAAAGGAGCCTGGTGGTCATCTACTCCAACCCACACTTGAAAGGAATCTTTACTCTAGTATACCTGATAAATCTCCCTGGAATCTAATTGAAAGACCTCCAAGGATAAGAAGCCCCCCTCTCTTGAGGTAGAACGTTCCACTTTGGGGAAGCTCTGTTTGGAAGATTTTCTTGTCATCAAACCCAAATTTACTTTTCTGTGACTTACACCCTTTGCTCCTGGCTCTTCCCTTTGGTGCCAAACAGAACAGCCTTTCAAATACTTGAACACAGCTATCAAGATACCGTGAACCCTCCGAGTTTTCTTTAAGCCAATCCTCCTATGGTGTAGATTTAGGAGGGACAGGGAGGTAGGGGAACTAGGGTAGGAACTTGGAAAAGAAGGGGTATATGATCTCATTTGTATATCACTGAATTTGAGGCAAGAGATTTGGTTCAGAGGAACTGAACTCAAAATGTCTATTTTTCTAAAGCCTCACTTTCCTTATCTGTAAAATAGAGCTAATAATACTTAATTCTACCTACTCCACAGGATTATTGTGAGAAACAAATTGGATGATATAGTCAAAGCATTATGTAAAATAATTACTGTCATTATTTCTGAATTAGGGCATCCCCATTCTCCAACCCTTGATGGAAGGGTGTCACAGAATGAGCATTCGATTTGGAATAGGAAGGACCTCTTTCAAATCCTGGCTGAGTTTCTTCATTTTTAAATGAAATGCAAACAATGATATTAACAATATCTATCCCAGAGGATTATTTTGAGAATCTAGTGAGCTACTGTATATGAAGCACTATATAGTTTAACATTAATATCACCACAGTAGAAGTTACTGATTATATAAATAATAAGCTGTCTCATCTGTAACATGTGAAGGGGAACTGAATTAGGTCATCTCTAAGGTCCCTTGCAGCTCTAAATCCTATGATTCTAGGACATAGGAAAATGGATCAGGAATTTTTTTTAATGATGGTAAAAAGGTACAGAGGACATGAATGCCACGAATGGATTCTCTCCTTACTGTGACTATTGAACAATGTCTTTGTACAGCTCAGACCAGGGCAGACAAGGCAGATAGCTGCCCAGGGTGTCACATGCAGAATTTACGAGCAGGGAGGCTTTTTCATATGAATTCTTTAAAATGCAGATTTCTTAATGCAATTCTCAAGCACATGAAGATTTAGGTTCCATGGATTAGGTATGGTTAAAATTCAAAGCCTCTAATGGATAATTCTAGACCTTTGTGGGCAGGCAGCACTGAAGCCCTACAGGCTTTCTCAAGAATTTACTTTGTCAACATAAGGCTAAGCAGTACAAACAAGGTGACGAGAATACTAGACTCCTAGGTCTTAGCGCTAAAAGACACCAGGAGAGTTTAGCCATTCTAGTCCCTTGCCTTCTGCCAGGTAAGGGGCGATTTTTATTTTGTAAATAAAGTGCCTGGAGCCTGGAAAGTCACAGTCTTAGACTTGGAAGGATGTTAAAGGTCATCTAGTAGAACCTCTATGGAAAGCTGGCTCCCTTATAAAAAGCCTCTGAAAAAATGGTCACCCAGCCTCTCCTCTAACATTTCTATTGATGAGAAACTCATTCCAGTATGAGGCAACTCATTCTATTTTTAGGAAGTTGTAACTGTGATTTTTTTTTCCTTTACATTAAGCTGAAATCTGTCTCACTGTGACTTCTACCTATTATTCCTAGTTCTGCCTTCTGGGGTCAAGCAGAAAAAGTTCAATCTGTCTTCAATGTGACAGTTCTTCAAATATACAAAAGTCCTTTATAAATCATGCCTTGTTGTGATGTATTTTATGTGTAGAAAGAAAAAAAATGCAGAGTTCAGCAGCAAACCACAGTAAGCACTGACCATGTATCTGTCAGTGAATCTGGTATATTGCCTTTGTTAAAAGAGAAAATTATTTATAATTTCCCTCTCCACAAGTATTGACCCTTAGCTTCAAGGACCAACCATTGATGGATGCCAGATAATTAAAAAGCCAAGCAATATTTTAAATGCTCAATCTACCACCTATTACGTGCCACTGATTGTTCTCCACCACTATTGGCAGCCAAATGGGTGGTGGTAAATCAAAATACCTAATTGTGTCTGCCCAATGATGAATATTTTCTTTCTTCACAGATTTCTGAGAGCCAAGAGGAGGAAGCACTAAATTGGGGGAGACAATTGTCACTTAAAGTCATTTTACTTTGTATCCTTGGATTAATCTAAGAATTTCAAGCTGGACAGGAATTTGAAGATCAATTAGACCATTTTGTAGATGAGGAAAATAAGACCCAGAGAGATAAACTGATCTGCCCAAGGTCATAAAGACTATTTGTAGTAGAGTCAGATTTTTGAACTCGGATCCCTTGACTCAGAATCCAATAATCTGATTATAATAAAGTAGAAGAGGAAAAAAAAATAATAACCTCCCTACCTTCCCCCTACCCCTTTTCACATAACTGGATATTCATGCTGGATAAGAAATGATATCAATTCCCTGGAGCAAAATAAAACAAAAAAAATAAGCTTAATGAGGAATCAGTATTTTGACTATAGTAGCATTGAGCATTTATTGCCTCCAGGAATAAGTACAAACTCCTCAGGATGATACTTTTGAGACTTCCATGATGTGGTTTAAATTCAAGTTGATTCTACAAACATTTATTAAATGCCTACCATGTGCACAAGCAATCTTTTCAGCCTTTTTCCATACTTTTTTTCTTTACTCATTCTACATTTCAGCCAAACT
>CM053769.1:339990173-340062699 GCA_028658325.1 Potorous gilbertii | reverse complement strand
AGAACTAATAAACACTTTGAAAATGTCACTTGCAAGTTATAAAGCTCTGAAATATTTTTTTAAAAAAACCTCTAAATATCCAATAATTGACAGCAGTGACTTAGCCAAAGGTCAGAAGACTACAAATAATTAAAAAAGAGATGAAAAATCCTAATATTTCTCTAATCTTAACTGATTCTTTTCCTAAAACAAACAAAATACCAGTGATCAAATTAGATATTTTATAATAGGACATTGTACCAAGCAGAAGAATGATGCCTGGATTAAAGCAATGTCTTATAGTAAGTGCCATTATTAACTATTGACTTAAATGACTTTTAATTTTAAATGTTAAATCTCTGAAATTTGGCTAATGTATGGAAAATAAAATAAATTATTTATTTTGGTTTCCTTGCATTTTCTTTGACAAACAGTACCTTTTCAAATCCCCCCATGAAGGGCATGATGAAGAATGATGAACACTTTATCAATGACTAAACACAATAATCAATTATATTAGAAAGACAAAAAGTAATAGGAAGTTCTCAAATGTGCTTAGTAGACTAGACTCCTCTGTTTTATGTAAAAAAATCACTGTGCACTTGGGATTCTAGTAATAAAATGGAAGAGTCAAATGCTGAAAGCTTTTTTGTTTGTGTTTTATGTTATAGAATTCATAACTTTAACCCAGTATTGAAAAAGATGATTTCTAAACACAATATTGGTTTATAAATTAATTTTCTTGATTGTTATTGGATTTGCAGGATTGTGATTATATGATTTAAAGCTAGAAGTTTCCTTAAGAATCATCTAAACCAATCCTCTTCTTGTGTAGATAAGGAGACTGAGTCCCAGTGAAGTAAATCGACTTTCCCAAGGTCACAGAGATGGCAGGGATCAGAATCTTTATTCAAACTCTGGCTTGCTTACTATACATCCAGTGTTCTTTTTAATGCACTACTGAGTTTATTGGTTTTCTGGGCAACAAAGTTTGAGCTGAAAATGTCTGAAATTAAGAAAGCAAAATATTTCTCACTGTAATTCAACTGTATCCCTGATATTGCCTTCCCAGAGCAAATGAGGCAAATAATTTGGTGCATCATTGTTATTGATGGGAATGTTTCTTTAAGCTTCATTTGTGCCTATGATGAGACTGGTTGGTAGTGAATTGACATTACAGATTCTTCTTTGACAATGATAAGCTAGAGATTGTCCAGGGGAAGATGACCAGGATGGTAAAAGATCTTGATCCCATGAAGAATGATTGAAGAATCAGGGGATGTTTAACCTGGAGAAAAAGAGACTGAGATGGGACACATAGCTGTGTTCAATTATTTAAAAAGCTTTCATGTGGAAGAGGGATTAAACTTGTTCTGTTTGGCCCCAGAGGACAGTAAAATGGGTAGAATTTGCAGAGAACAAATGTAGGCTTGATGCCAAATGGAAACAAAATTCCAACAACTAAAACTGTGCAAAAGTATAAATGACTACCTTCAGAGGTGGAGGGGTCCCCTCCTTGGAGTCTTCAAGCAGAGGCTGGAATAATCAATTATCAGGTATTTTCAAGTGAAGATTCATTTATTTTTGGATTGAACTAGAAGGGCCACTAAAGGCCCTTCTAACTCTCAAATTATGTGGTTCTGTTATATAACCATTATTATTTGGGAGAAATGATCTAAAACAATGTAAAACATCAATCCAGGCTATGGCTGTGCAGCAAATATGACTGGTAGAGTACAATGAGTAAAGTAAAAAGTCAAGCTTTCTTTAAGAAAATAAGTTTGTCAGATGTATGCCATGTGCAGCACTCAATTTCTATCAAAAAATTATAAATGCAGTGAACAATGTGGCTATTCCTTTTATTCAGAATAGTATGAAGATTTTTCATATTATTTTCAGGTTCTGTCAGGTTCCTGGAAAATGTTAATGAACACATTACAGATATATCTTAAAGGTCATTGAAAAACATGCTGGTGTTCTAAAGTAAGATCATTCACATACATACACAGCACCACACAGAAACTTTTAACATATTGAATAATATTACAGTAAATATGTCAGCAATTCCAGACAAGATTTTATGGCCCAAAGTCTTTCCATTAAATATACTTTGTTTCTTTGCTCTTTAAAGTTTGGATCTAAATCCTTTGTTTTTATATGACCTTCATTTGAAACATACTTTCAATTTTTCTGATTATCTTGTCATTGGTATTAAATTCTGAACCATACTGATACAATTTATAATGCTACAGAGTAATAGATCAAGATCTGGAAGGGGACTTAAGAGGTCATCTGGTCCAACTCCTTCATTCTTATAAATGTGGAAACTTAGGCCCAGAGAGGTTAAATGACTTGCCCAAGATCACACAGGTAGTATGTGTCAGAGGCAAAATTTGAATCAGGGTCCTAAGACTCTAAAACATATGTTCCTCTTCCACTTTTCCATTCTGGGGTGGCCAACAATTGGAATCCATGAATGTACCTAAAAATATTGGTTGAATTGTAGGGAATTTTGAGCATACTACACCAAGGTGTTTATTAATTGAAGGTCTTTCATTTTCTCTATTTTTTTTCAGAATATGAAATGCTTATAACTTTTAAATAAACAATAAAAGCTACATGTCATCAAGAAATGAAAGTAAGCTGTATGTTAACTAACAAGTACTCTTGTGTACAGGTAAAAGAAACATTCTTTTTCTAAAAACAAAAACAACTTCTTGGATCTTTAGTTCTTTTCTAGTACTACATTCAGAATTTAGAAATTAAATTGAATTAAAATGAACCACACACAATTCATCTATGAGGTATAGAAGGACTGTTCAGTTGCAGAGAGCTTCAATCAGGAACAAAATTTACTGTATTCCTCAAATCAGCAACAGCTTGTGATCTTAGCTAGTTTGGTGGCTCCTGTCCAGATAAAACAACAGCATTACATAATTATTCTAATGTGTATGGGTGTGGGTATGGGTGTGTGGGGGAGTTGTATGTATGTGGCTGTATTTATATACGGTTGTGTACTTGTGGTTGTGTGTGTATGCCTATTACTGTTATATTGTGTAAAAGAAGCTTCAGAAAATGGAAAGTAATAAAGAATTTTTCAAGATGATCTATGCCACGAGATTCACTGTCAAATCCATGTTTGCTTTCCATTGAATATATTGTAAAGTGCATTAATGGTGATGATGTAATGAATGATTGAAGCCATTAAAGAAGAAAAGTTATGTTATAATCACTATTGCATTATCTGTTTTATCTATATATAAATAGCTATGGTATTTGTACTACCTTCCTCATAAGACTGTCATGAAGAAAGCACTTTATAAAGCTTAAAGGACTTTTAAGAGTAAGCTATGCATTTTATTTTTTCTTCTGGGTCAATGTGGCATAGTGAGGAGTATTAGATCAGAGGACCTGGGCTCAAATTGTACCTATCCTACTTAATTATTTGTGTGTTAAATCATTTAGCCTCTCTGGATTTCAGTTTTTTTGTCCATAAAATGAAGTGGATTGAATAATCTCTATGTTTCCTTCCAGTTCAAAATTGAATTTTACCTTTAAATTTAAATGAAGAAAGTGTGTTCCTGATTTCATTTGTATGGTTGGGACAGGTTTAAAATTTTGTTCAGGATATAAAAAAATATTTTCAATGAGCTGTGTTCCAGATATAGTCTCACCTGGGCCAGTGGCTCCAGCTCCCCCTTCCTGATGAATACTGTTATAATCACTGGAATTCCACTAGCTCCAGGCTAGAAATCTTCCCTGTGGGATGATTATATTAATAGCTCACATTTCTATAATTCTTTAAGTTTGGTGAGCAAAGGAGATAGCCTCTTCTTGCAAACAAAGGAACTAGGCCAAGCCTTCCCTTCTTGACTATGTTAGCTGAAAAAGGACCAAACCTTCTCTAACAGGATGAACCTATAGAGCTCTTTGCCCTAATGCATGTATAAAGGATAAGAGAGAAGCGTTTCTGTGAAAAGGGGAGACAAGGAAGACAGACAACTCTTTTAGGGTTCTGGACATTAGGAATGAACAGGTAGGTAGGCAATGTGAGAATTTTTCCAGCCAAGCTGTGGGAAATCCTGTAGCTCTGGGAGCGTCAGTGATTACATTGGCACCATGGACAGCACCAAAGTGGAAAACTCAGAGGATAAGAAGTCTGGGCATACGACTGCCAAAGTCAGGGAGAAAATGGTGAGGTGACACTAATACAATTCATCAAGGCCCTCTACTTAAGCAGGACCTATCACTCTGAGAGCACTCTTTACTTTTTTGGGGGGGTGGGGTGGGGAAAGTGACGGAAGGAAATGGTGCTCACTTGAAACAGGACTACAGTGTTCCAACAAAAGGGCTACAATATTAGTCTCTTCTCTTGTTTGTATGCATTTTGATAATCTTAGCCTATATTTTATGTCTCGTTATCTCAATGCTTTCAGTGTAACTGAACACCCTTGGGCAGAACTAGAAATGGGTTAAATCCATATACAATAGATATTAATAATAGCTAGCCTTTATATAGTGTTTTAAGGTTGACAAAGCAATTTACATGTTAATACATTTGATCCTTACAACAACTTTTGCTATTATTAACTTTGTTTAACAGATGAAGAAGCTATGACTGAAAAAGGTTAAGTGACTTTCTCAAGGTCACATAGCTAGATAAATGTCTAAAGGAGGAATCAAACTCAGGTCTTCAGATTTCAAGTCCAGCACTGCATTCACTGTAATATCTGTTGTGGATATGAATGTTCCTAGGACAGGAGTAACAAGCCAAACATATGTAGTAGCTTAGCCATTATTTGAAATAATATTGAGAGGTTACCCAAATATCAAACCTGTTCTCTGAGGGTTCAGCCCTGGGGTCTAATAAAAAGTTTTAAAAGTCCTTTTCCCATAGCAAAATTATGTGGCTGTTAATATAAGGATTTAAATTTTATGACAATGAAACTGACATCCCAAGAGGTTATATGACATAGCCTGGTCATATAGTGAAAAAACAAAAAAAAACAAAAAACAAAAGCAGAGTTAGGACTTGAAGACAAATATCCTGACTCCAATTTCAGTGCTCTTTTTTCCTGGGTGATGCACAGTGAAGGGGCTCTCCTATAAATTCAGCACCCATATTCTGAAAGGAAGGAAGATTTCATTAAAAAAAATCTCCATAGAGTGAATCCTATCAGGAACTATCCTGATACTGTGTGTGTTTGAGAGGTAGAAGCATTAAAAAAAATTAGATTTCATTTGATAACCAATAAAAAGTCAGCATGAAGCTGTATAGAATGCTGGGCTAGGCTATGAGTACAATCATTTAAAAAATTTATATATGTATATATATATTTATATATGTATATATATATATATGTATACATACATATATATGTATATATATACACATACACATATATATGCTGGAAAGGCCCAGTCTTTGTGGAACTATGACAGGGACATATTATTTTATTTGGAATTTGTAATATTTTCATTCTTCATTCCTTAGAATAAATTACTATAGAAAACTCACCTATAATTGAAATGAATTTGCCATTTCTTTTGAGAAGCCACAATGGCCATCAAAAATAGCTAGGGAGACCCTGAGGTATTGAGGCAAGGGAATCACTTACTGCTATGTTGCAAATCATGTTTGTGGGAATAGGAACCTTCCCCTCTTTGACCTGGGGCTGCTTTTAGGCTAATGGTTTATCCTAGTGACTAATGGAACAATTGATTCTGCAAATATTCACCGAGCTCCTACTATGTGCATTGCAAAGATAGAGGTACATCATCATTAGCCTATTAACCAGTGGAATCCACAAAACAAGACCTTCTAGTTTAGGAGTTTTAAATCGTGTGTGTGTGTGTGTGTGTGTGTGTGTGTGTGTGTGTGTGTGTGTGTATGTGATGGATCCCTTTAGGAGTCTGGTGAAATCTTTAGACCCCTTCTCAGAATGTTTTAAAACGCATAAAATAAAATTCAGGGTGATTATGAAGGAAATAATTTTCACTGAAGTATAGTTATCAAGATGTATATTTTTAAAATGTCCATGGACACTAAGTTGCAAACCCCTGATCTGGTCAGGCTAAACAATGAGATGGTGTTGAGCTCATCAATATCTATGTTAAGCATCTGACTTCTGGAATTCCAAAGATTTTGGATTCTTCTATTTTTCTTTAAAGAGATAAGGCTTGACAGATCTTGAGTTGACCTTGTGAAACGGATTCACTGCTCTCCACTGAGAATTTCTTTGCATTTCCAGCAGAGAAGGTGGGCTATAAAACACGGAATATGAGAAATGGAAGAGGCCTTCGGATGTCAGGATGAGAAGGCGACTGCGAATGTTAGAACTGAGATAGAGATAGAGATAGGAGAGATCCTAAAGATCACCTATGTCAGTCCTCTCTTGTCTCTTTACAGATGAGAAAATGGAAGCCCAGAAGAGTGAAGTAAGTTTACATAGCTGTTTGGTGGCAGAGAAAGGACCTTGATCCTTGTCCAAGGTCTTTTGCTTATTTTTTCCCTAAAACAATTTATTATCTCTCTGTTCCTATGGAACATGACTCAAGTACAGGAGTCTTACTGGTTTTTTAATGCATTTTTCAGCTAACTGTTGGGATTATTAACCAAAGGTCTGGGTTTTCTGTTTTTTAAAAATATTTTTCATTCTCCTAGGACTCATTCTGTGAGATAATTAGTAATAGTGCTTTGAAAGATTATCCAAGAAGTAAGTAGAACGGGAAACCACATTCCATCTGGGAATTTTCTACTCATCCCATATTTTTCACCAGACCTTTATGGAGGAAGACAACAGTATTAGGTAAGCTTTGACCCATGGAAGAGTTTTTCTCGAGAGTATAAATTGTGAACTGTGATTCTGCCTCTGACATAGTGGGTAGGTTTAGGAAATATTCTTGATTTAAATACCATCTGGAAAGGCAGCACATCTCCAGGGGTTCCCAGGGTAAAGGCAGTGGCTGGCAAGAACTTAACTTGAAATGAGGAAGAAGGGCTAGCTCAGCTCTCAATACACTCAGCACCCAATAAGAGGACATCTCTTAATACATGTGGGAAGAGTATTCTAAGGGCAGCCTTGGTAACCTAGGGAAAAGAGGTGGGCTGGGAAACTTTCCCAAACTTTAATCTTATCATGATAAGCTAGGGAATAGGAAAATAGTTGGTGCTGGACAGACTTCGTGAATATCCTTCTGCTTCTTTGATTTCAGGAATCTTTTCTTTTTCCTGAATATTTTTCCACATACAAACCTCATTTCTCAAATATCCTGAGGCCCAAGAGCTTGGGGATTTGATAGGAGAAACAGGTTGAAAATATGAAAATCAAGAGAGGATCAGAAACAGCTCAGGGAAGGATGGTCATCCCAAAATAAATGTTCCCTAAATAAATGTGGGGAAATAGAAAGAGCTCTTTGAGGCATGGCAATTTATAATTAGCATTTTCAAAGCAGTAATTTTTTATAATGAAGTGGTAAGTGGGGAGGCAGCATAGTCCAGTAGAAAAACCACTGGGTTTAGATCGCGGGATCTGGGTTTAAACACTTGCTCTTCCATTTATTCCTTGTGCAACCTTGGCCAAGTCACTTTCATTTCTTCTGCTCCAGTTTCTTCAATGGGGGTTGGGTGAGCTTGGAGTACAATGTACCTAGAAGGATCCAGGGGCTACTTTCCTGTGGAGCTTCTTGATGTGATTTATGGTATCTGAAAGGCAGGTTTAATTTCAGCAAATGCAGAGGAAGGAATGCTGGCTGAAAGTCAGAAGAAATAGGTTCGAAGTCCCTGTTTCTGATGCTCTCTCTGGGTTTTATTTTCTTACTCTATAAAGTGAAGGGGGTTGGGTTAGATCGTCTCTGAAGTCCTCTTCCAACTCAGACAGTCTGTGGGTCTACAGATTTGTGTTCTCTTTCAATCCATTCAGTCTCAAGTTCAATAATAGTCAAATAAATCTTCTGGGACACTGGGAAAGTCACTTTCCCTCTCTGGGCACTTGCTTTCCTTCTCTGTGAATAAGTGATAGTTAAGGCCTCTTTATGCTCTAGTATTATATACTGAGAGTTTGGGGATACTTTGGGACTTTAGGTCTGGTGTCATCCTTCTTATCCTCCTCCAAAGCATCTATCTCTTAGTTCTAATGTTTACCACTCGGGGCTGTGCTGGAGTCAGCTTAGACCTGCGCAGGAGAGCTGACTGTTACATTTTCATTGTGAACTCTTACACCTCAGAAATTGACAAATGCTATAAATCAAGGCTTGATTTGTTGTTTTGTTGATTCTCTAGACTTAAAAAAGGGATGGAGAAAATTTTAATAATTTGGATTAAATTTAAAAGTAAGGTCTGAGTACTTTTATCTAACATTTATAAGCACATTACTGTTACTCCTGAGCAACAAATCCCTGGTAACCAGGCTTCTTAGAAGCCGGGGATGAAGAAATAACTAATTATTCTTAATCACTAGGTGATGAGCTTGGTTTTAAAAGGAAGTCACTCAATAGCCCTTTTCCTCTGGAATGGAACATGGGGGAAGAGGGTTGTCTAGCTGTCCAACACTGTCTCTGTGGTGTCCTGAATTTTGGATACATGGCGATGTACATGATGGTGGATATGCTGTATGTCCATGCTCCTTTCTAGCTGAGGTGACTTGTGTGCCCCTTGTCTCAAATGAAGACATTCTTAATTACAACCCTGTTGTTGTCATGCTTTCATGTATTAATTTCAATAAATACATTCACTCTATGTCTTTGACTTGCTGTGTGACCCCAGGAAAATCACTTCTACCTTCAAATTCTCAGTTGAATCCTTTGCAAACTGTGAAAGTCGGGTTAGATAAGTGCTTGGAAAATAACCGGTGCTTACTACATGTTTATTGAATTGATTTAGATGATTTCTCGGAGATCTTCCATCTCTGGTGTTCCAAGATTCTCAGCTCTTTAGCTATCCTATTTTCTTTTGTAGTCACTTCTTCTTATAGACATTCTTAATTGAGAGCAGCTTGAGAAGTATAGAAGGGGAGAAAAGAGCATGTACTCCTTTGTGCCATTCAAGGATCTTGGCATATTTACAAGACCACTTGCTAGCACATGTGAACATGGAGCCACTGTGCCAACAGGATATGTCTGATATGAGTGACCTTCAGTGCCAAATCTGATACAGTCAACTTTCAAAGCTCTCTGGCTTTGCCTTGCATAGAACGGGGGTCAAGGAGCCTATGAAGCTCCCAGATTCTTTCATGTGCTTACATGGCATTATAACTAGGGTGAACTCTGTTGCCCCTACGCCAATCGTGAGCTCTGCAACTCCTGTGCCAATGGCTCTTCCTAAGGGCCATGTGGCTTCCATAATTAAGTTAGCACATGCAAAAAAAAAAAATCACCATCACAGATGTGGTTGCAAATTTTAGCTAATTAACCATATGGTCTGGATGCTTGACAGAGCCAGGGAGACACTGTGTAAGGACCAATTTTCTGAGGGGTGGAATATTAGGGGTATCACCATATCTAATGAAAACATGACAAAGAAGCCCCCTTGAAATATGACATATGTGAAGCTCCCTCCTTATTCCATCAATATGGAGAGGGGCATCCAAAAGATATGATCAACTCACCATGAAGTCTCAAGTCTTTTCCCAGACCTAGCATTATTCAATTAATTTATTCAATAGACATTTTCATATGCTGATGGACTAAAAATTGATACAGAGATGGATGAAACTCTGCCCATATCATATAGCAAAGAGGGCAAAGGGGATGGTGGTGAGACAAATACGTTAGTAAGACAAGAAAGGCATTGTAAGACAGACGAAGGGAATGATACTTGAGGTTGGAGGGAGGAAGATTGAGGGAGATCACACTGAGTGTGCTAAAGAGATGAATGACATTTATCTTTAGGGGTCCTCATTTTTCTTTCTTGTAAAATGGAGAATACTTCATTTGCCTTTATCATAGGCTTGGACAGTTTATAGTTGGAAGAGAACTTAGACATTTTCTAATCATTCTTTCTAGAGCTGGAGTCAGAAGACCAGGGTTTGAATCTTGGCTCTGTCCGGGTCACCTCTGTGAGGTCAGACAAGTAGCTGCACCTCTTGGGGACTCCTTTTTTTCATCTGTATAATGAAGGTTTTGGGCTAGAGAGCCTGTAAGGCTCCATTAACTCTCAATCTATGATTATGAACACGAATTGATCTTTTTAAAAATAATCATGGAAGAGTTCAGAGAAAAAAAAAATGCTGATCTCCTTGTTATCAAATTATGACATGGCCAGATCCCAGGCCAAAGAAGCTCCTGAAAAAGTCACAAAAACCATCCTCTGCCTCCAGGAAGTTGGACATATAAACTTACCCAGATTAATGAACTCTGATCGTCAGTGAAGTACATTTCATGTTTTCCTTGCCAAGTGTAAGATTTAAAAAGTCTTATGAGTTCTTCATGATATTTCACCTTCATTCTCCATATTGCAAGCTTATTCCATTTCACCATCATTCGTTCTACCTTTCTTGACAATAGGAATGTTAATAATAACAACATCTTCAATCTTTCAACAAGCATTTAGTGAGCACTTAATGTGTGCCGTGCATTGTGTTAGGTCATAGGGAGTCAAATAGAAGGAATGAAAATCTCTGCTCTCAAGAATCTTCCTTTCTATCAAATATTACCAGTCTCCAGACTCCAGAAAAGTACTGTATTAAGCAGTTTTACTTCTGCAACTACTTTTGAGTCATTTAGAGCCTCAGCTTCTTAATAATAATTCACATTTGTATAATGGCTGCCACCCAGTGACCCTGTGAGATACAAAGTCCGAGTCATTTTTATGCAGATGAGCTCATTTATTCTCATGACACTCTGATGAGGAAATGACGATTGTTCCAATTCCTCAAAGAGAGCACAGTGTACTGGACAGAGAGCCTTGAAGTCAAGAGAACAGGGGTTCCCTTGAATCAGAGTTCCTGCTTCTGGGTGATCCCTGGGCAAGTCACATATCTTCTCATTGCTTTGTGTACAACGGAGACTATGTCTCAGATAAACTGCCAACCTGCCTTGGCAGAATTTCTTCACCTGAGAATTCCCTATACCAATGAAATCACACCTCTAATCTCTATGTCGTAAACTTATCTTGTAGAAAAGATAAACGGAAATAGACTAGACAGTAGTAAAATGAGATGTAGTCCCTTTTTCTATTCCCATTTTACAGATGGAGATGATGTGGATGAAGGAAATGGCTTGTGATTTTTAATTAATAGGTTTACATAGATGCAGCATTAGAATCTAGGTTTTTTTGATTCCTAGTTCCTAGCTCTTGTCACAGGCTTGTTGGGGTAAAGAATTCAGTTAAGACTTGGAGACAAAGAAGGAAAAATAGTAAATAAGTATTTCTGAAGCCTTTATTATGTGCCAGGCACTGTGCTTAAGTGCTTTACAAGAATCATCTCACTTTTATCACAACACTGAGAGTAATATCCTCATTTTATAGTTGAGGAAACCAAAACAGAAAGAGGTTAAGTGACTTACCCAGGGTCACACAGCTAACAAGTATCTAAGGCCAGACTTAAACTCAGTTCTTCATGACTTCAGGTTCAATGCTTTATTCACTTCCCCATGAGTTACAGTAGTTCTGAAGCCTGCAGTTTTCAGACTGTCGATTCTAATTACATATCTATACTATAAAGCATATCAATAAAAGCATTGTGGTGTATTAGAAAACAAATTAAATTGAAAACCAAAAAACTGGGATTATATCCTGTTTCTACCATTTATCATCTGTATAAATTTATGAAATGATTATAGTTATCTATGTTTGAAAATCTCTTATTGAATTATAAACTCCATGAGGGTAGGGATTATCTAAATAATCTTATCTAAATTATCTTATCTCATTGCTATATTTCACCCAATGCCTAGAGCTAGGCTAAGTATACTGGGTATTTAATAAATATTTATTGCATGAATAGACAAATAACCTCTCTATGACTCAGTGGTTTCATTTATACAGTCGGGAAAATAATAAGGCAGACATGATTCATGCCATAAGCCCACTTTGATATCAAAGGAGATCAATTCCCTCATTAGTCACCAAAAACATCTGAGTAAACTATCATGTTAGTGTTAAAAAAGGTAGTTAATTCATTCATTGTGTCCTTTGCTCCTCCCAAAGCCGTGTAATTGTGAAGTATTATTAGGTTACAGCTAAAGTCTTAAATCTGGCTCATCGGAAGACCCTCAAGACATTGTAAATGTTGCTCAGAACAGTAGAACAAATGGTAAAATCTGAAATGAGCACAAGATCTGGTCATGATTTGGACCTGTCTCGGCTACAACTTTGATTCATTAGTACCTGTTGGTCTGGAATAACTTCAATACAGTAATAATAGTGTTATGCATCCATAATAAACTGACTACAGGTTTACAAAAAAAATTTCCTTACATTATCTCATTTGATCATTCTAACAATTCAGTGAAGTAGGCACTGCAATAATTATCATTCCCCTTTTACAGATGAAGAAGCAGGTCATGGATGTGAGAAGTGTGTGTGTGTGTGTGTGTGTGTGTGTGTGTGTATGTGTGTATGTGTGTGTGTGTGAATGTACTTAGCACTAGACATAGTATTTGTTCTAGGCATTAGTATGTGCCTATGCTTGACACTAGAATGCATGTGTGTACATGTTTGTCATTGATCTGTATGTGTACATGTGTCTGTGTGTCATTGGCATGTGTGTTTGTCAATGGTGTATGTTTGGCACTGGTGTATGTGTGTTTGGCACTGGTGTGTATATATGTGTTTGGTAACTGGATGTATGTATATATGTGTGTGTTTATCACTAGTATGTGCATTGTATACTAGGCAACAGTATATGTTTGTACTTGGCACTGATGTATATATGTGTTTGTGTCTGTCACTGATATGCGTATGTGTGTGTGTGCTTGATACTGGGGTGTTTGTGTGTGTATTTGGCACTGATGTATGTGTGTCCCTGACACTTGTTTTTGGAACTGATGTGTGCATGTATGTATGTGTGTGTATGTGTGTGTTTGACACCGGAGTGTATGTGTGTGTATCCATGTGCACATATTAGTGAGGGTGATGCTGATGGGTCACTTCATTAACCCAGGAATGCAGAACACTGTTTCTAATCTTGCTGTCTCTCCCACTGGCAGTGGGTGTTTTCTTTCTGTAATGCTAATGACTAATAGAAAGTAGACAAAGCAATTGCTATTAGATTTTCCTCCACTGCAGTGGTTTCTTCTTTACCAAAACTCATTAGATGTGACTATATGAAAAGCCAGCCAAGGTGCCCGGAGGGAGCGTAGGGAAGACAAAAGGAAGGACACCGTTGGCAATTTTATGTGATCCCCCAATTGTACCGTTGTTGCAGTTAGTGATGACACCAGACTAGGTGTCATCTAGAAGGGAAAAGCTGGCTGGCCAGCTTCCTGGCTGTACTTTGGTTGGGTCCCATTGGAACTGAGGTGTGGTCCTCTATTTAATAGATTCAGGAGCTCATTTTATAAATTTTCTTAGAATTGTTTGGCTGTAGAAGACTAATTTACATGAATAACAGAACAAAAATCCCTGATTGATGTACTAGAATGACAAACGATGAATTTACCCTGAAAATTTAACTGAAAAAAGGGTCAAACTATTCGTGTCAGCTGTTTTTCATATTTTCTTCCCATATGGAAAGTACAACTGAATAAGCCAAATCCACAATATAAGCTTGCTTGGTGAGCATAAAGGAATAATAAAGGCAGTTACAGCACTACCAAGCTGTGATAGCCTGATGTCCTCTCTCCACTGTGAGCCAAGCTGCCTGGATGTAGTCTATGTTCTAACATCCTTTCCGGCTCTGACATTCCACATCCTAAGATCCTTTCCAGATTTACTAGTTTTCTAGTACTCTATTCTAAGGTCCCTTTCAACCTCTAACATTCTGTGACTCTATGACAAAGTCTTTCAAGGTTCTATTCTTGGGAGAGTATTAAATTAAAAGTGGATAAAGTATCACTATACAGTTATCCCTTCCACATCCCAATTTTCCCCATTGTGGTATATCGTGGGTCAGCATAAGAAATTAAATGGGAATTTTTTTGGGGGGGGAGTTTTGCAGATGCCAGAGACGACATATGAAGGTCAGCAGATGACACGGAGAAAGTTTAAAAACTCAGAAATGCATAAAATATATGTATAATATTGTATAATATCAACACAGTTCATCTTTTAATACCATAATAATTCAGACTTCTTTGGTAGAAAGGGAGAATCAAAAAATCTTACACAAATTTTTCACAAAATTTCACAGGGGCATCATGCCCCTAACTTCCTCAATATGGAAGAGATAACTATACAACTTCCTCTTCAATATCCAAAATATCTACAGTTATGTTATGATGTTCAAAAAGAGTTCTTTCATTGACTGAACAAACAAGTGTTTCTTACGAGAACTTGTGTTAATTGTGAAATATTTTTTTGTTTGTTTTATTTGAGTCAGGTCTGGACTCATAATTTTAACTACGTAGAGAGTACTCAGGAAAGAAATGCCCTTGACAAATGCATATTGACAACTGTTGTGTCACTTAAGAGATTTAAAAAATTGCCCGGAGGCACAGAGAAGATGTGCCTTCTTCAGGGTCCCATGGACAGTATGTTTCAGAAAAGGAACTTGAACCTGGGTTTTCTTGACTCTGAGGTCAACATTCTACCCACCACATAAACCAGGCTGCTTTTTATCAGATGCTGCAAATATAAATAAAACATGGTCTGTGCCCTAAGGGAACTAAGAGGATGTTAAAATATTTACATTCTAAAGTGATGCTTTCATTTTTAGGTAAGTACTCAAGGCCCTATTGCTAAAATCTAAAAAGGATTCAACATTTCCCCCCAAACCTTGTTCAGCCTTCACTGTGTATGTGTGTGGTAGTACTATTCTAAAACTTATGTTAGCTTTGCCTCTTCCACCTCCCTCAACATACATACAGTAAGTTATCAAACTTTATCATTCTCCCCTTGGCAACATTACTCACATTCATTCTGTCCTCTTTATTATTCCTATTGCCATCATCCTCGTACAGGCTCTTATTACCACCCATCTGGACTATTTCAATAACCTCCTTAGGGTCTTCCTACCTCCACTGTCTCCTACTCCCTGCTCCTTCATACCACTGTCAGAATAATCTTTCTTACATACAAATTGAGTAACATTTCTCCATTGCTCAAAAATCTTCATTGACTCCCAATTGCCTACCATGTGAGGTTTATATTCTTATGCCTGGTATTTAAGCTCCTCTGCCATCTGGTGCTATCTTCCCTTTCCAGTATTCTCTCCTATTACTCCCCAACATGCACTCTGTGTTCTCACAGAATTGGAGAACTCTTGGTCTCTCAGATATACACTGAACTTTCCCACCTCTGGGACTTTTTCTTCCCCAGGCTATAACCTAAATCTGAAATGTCCTCTTTCCCCTGCTTTGCCCATACAACTCATTCTTTAACAGAAGCTCCTGGAAGAAGACTTTCCTGTTACTCTCTATAGATAATAGATAATTACCTTTACCCTTAAGCACTTTGTATTGTACTGATTTCATGCATTTCCAGGTAATATCAGTCATTACAGGTATCTCTATGTGCTTTATCTTTTTACTAAACTGTAAGATCTAAATTTAGGGAAGATTTTGCTTATATTTATAGCCCCAGTATTTAGTACAGCACTTAACACTTAATATTTTTCTTTTCTTTCATACATCCAAACCTTGTTTTTTCCCCTGTCTAGTACAGTACTGTGTATATAGCAGAAGCTATTAATTATTAATGTTTTCTAATTGACCTTAGTCTTATCAATAATATAGTTACAAAATTTCATTTAAGGTATATGACTTCTGACTAATCTCATCCATTTTATGTTGACTTAATTTGGATTTTAGAGATGGACATTTTCATCTATTCATTCAACAATCATTTGTTAGCCATATAAGACATATCATACATTTTATCTGGTGTTAAGGAAAAAAGAACACGTAAGATATGATCCTTGTCCTTAAGAAGCTTATAACTTGTTAGTGGTGTTTAGGGCTATCTGCATAAATATACATATGATGGAAATTAGAATATGAACCATGAATACTTCCAGAGATCCAAGATCTCATTAATGTGAATACCCCTTCTAGTAGTGGAGATTATAACCTACTTGCTTCCCCTCTCATATTGTGTGATTCTAATTCATGTCCCCCATAAACACTCTATAGAGGATCTACCTAATGTACCATTTTGAGAGGTACCAATGCAACATTATGGCCACTCTACTTATTTCTTGCTTTCACACTATGACTTGTCCATCTCCATTTCGATCATATATTTCCTGGATAATATCCTTTATTATCTTTTTGCATACAGATCATTACCGCCAATATGGCTGTGGCTAATATTCCCATCGTGCATCTGTCTCTTATACTTTGGGACTACTGTAAAGAAGGGTAGCAAGTGCTATGGAAATAGGTAAGAAGGAGAGACCACTTTCTCATGAAAAATAAGAGGGTTAGGATAAATATTCTCTAAGATCCCTTCCAGCTCTTGATACTGTGATCCTAGGAGAGCTAGGAGTTGGGGGAGATATGACATGGAGGAGAGATCAAACAATAAAACTTTATGGTGAAGGTAATGTTTAAACCAGGTCATGTCATTTTGGGATCTGTAGGCTCCTCTTGCCCTAGTTACCATTAATACATTTTTTTTTCAAATATAACCCATTTGTTAGATAGCCTGGGTCACAAATGCCCAGTAATGTACAACAATGGGAAACAACACGCTTTTGGTAGAGAGACGAAGAGCAAGCTCAGCTGACACTATTCAGATAGGTAATGGTAGACTGGATCCGATATCATTGCTTCATCACCATTTGCTCTCCACACAAGTAAATGTCACATACAGGAAGCTTGGTAAGAGTATTAGACCAGCACCAAACCTGTGAACCTCCCCCTCCCCATACATACAGACAAACTTCAGTGATAAGGATTACTAGGTATAGGAATGTGGATGTCATATATCTTTCAGCTCCTCTCTATCTTTCCCCCCACATTCCATCCTTTTTTTTACTTCTATGAATAATCCACACACACTAATTACCACATTCCCCCCTCATGCTCAGAGAAGTACCAGTCTGCCTCCACATCACTCATGTACCATCCCTTTTCCTGATTTCTGGCAATCTCTCTAAAATGGGGATAATATCTGCCTACCTTTCAGGGTTGTTATGAGACTTAAATGACTTAATGTATGTAAAAGACTTTGTAAACTTTAAATGTCAGTTATTACTGGCATTCTCTTCTACTTCATGTATCAGCTGTTCTCACAATAGTGAAAACTTCAAAAGACCCATGGCACAATGTGCATGCTTCTGCTCTCTTCCCCTCCCCTGCCTTGTGGCATCCCAATGACTTGATTCTGAATGTTAATGTTTTTGGGGAAAACATATATGTATCTATCTCTAGATACTAGATACTCTAGATAGATACATCTATCTCTGTCTCTGTTTCTCCATATTACCTTTGAGATTAGGAGATAACTATAGAGATACAAAGATGTTTATACCTTTAAACTTAGAATTGATCTTTAGTTTACTTTTTTATGGACTAGATTTATTTGCATATAATTTATTGTCACAGAATCACAAGATTTTGCCAGAAGGGATAATAGCTGATATTTCTGTTGGGCTTTAAGATCTGCAAAGCATATACATACACACATACATGCATACAAAAATACATATATATATATGCATGTGTGTGTGTTATCCTATGGTTCTCAAGAGATCCTAGAAATCAGTTAGTTCAACCACTCCATATTACAGATCAGGAAACTAAAGTTCACAGAGGGGATGAGAGGTGTACAACATCATGCAGTGAAATAGCATCAAATTC
Organism: Potorous gilbertii; assembly: GCA_028658325.1. Classification (NCBI taxonomy): domain Eukaryota; kingdom Metazoa; phylum Chordata; class Mammalia; order Diprotodontia; family Potoroidae; genus Potorous; species Potorous gilbertii. The sequence continues at coordinate 340,044,819 of CM053769.1, read as the reverse complement.
AAGACTAGAACCCAAAGGTCCTGAATCCTAGGACAACAGACTCTCCATTACGTCTCAAGTTTAAACATCTAGTTTAGAGCCTAACCCAAGTGATAATGTCTTATCAGCATCAAACCAATAATAGGAAGGTTCAAGGCTAGCCATTTCAGGCATAAGAATCATCATATAGAAGCAGAGGCTACCATTTGGTAACTTATTCATGCCTTGCTCTGTCAGTAACATTTGGAGACATTCAGGTTTTCTACAATATTTACTCATTTCATTGGCCAACCTAACTAAAGCAGTTCATCATAGATCAGAGACCCCAGAACCTAGACCATAGAATATTAGAACCTAAACTTTTAGATAAAGGAAGACCTTTAGACATTATCTACTTTTATTCTCTCATTTTTTTTTTGGTGTGTGAATTGAAAAACTTAGACTCAAAGATATGAAATTATTTTTTCAAGCTTATTTGTGGAAGGGTGGTGATCAGAACCCAGGTTTTTAGAATCAAAATCCTGAACTCTCTGCTATGGCGCAATGATGAATGGTTTTACCTTTTTATGGTCTCCATTCAATTATGTTGCTCTGTGTGTGTGTGTGTGTGTGTGTGTGTGTGTGTGTGTTTTAAATCTTTAGACAACTCTTAGTACATAGAGTCCACAAGAAGAGAACAGAACATCTTCCACCATTATTTGACTTGGATTGAAAGCTGTACTGGTACTCTAATTTCAGATTCTCTAATTTCCCTTTTTCTGTTTTACCTTACTTTTTTCCGTCATTACTAATTCCGGCTTCTTAAATGTGACTTTGGGCTAGTAATTGCCTCTCTATGCCTCAGTCTTATCTGTAAAGCAAGCTCATATTTGATGACTTGGTTCCTTCCAGTCTTAATGGTCCACGAGTCTATGGATCAAAGAACATGAACACAATGATGTTATTCTAGCAAGTCATCTAAAGTTTCAAATATTGCACGGCTTGATAACACTTTGGGGAGATTCTCATAGGTCATTTGCTCTGCATGCTCTAAGTCAGGGGTGGGGAATCTGTGGCCTCAAGGGAGCAGGTTCCTACCCCTGCTCTAGGCCTTATTGGAGCATACTGAAACAATGAGACAGGCACTCAAGCTAGTAAATGGAAAGTGAACTAGTTTAGCAAAATGCCATGTTTCTTCAGTTTGTAATTTCTTTCAGTTTCAGGGATCACTATTACTAGGGCAGGAGCTAGTGGAAACCATGCTTTTAATTATTAAGGGAACTTAGTGCCACTTATGAGAAAGCTCTTATAAAATTAATATCATCTGTTTTTTCCCTCAGTTTCCTAATTTATGCCTTTTTTTGTCAAATGTAGATAAGGTTACCCACCTCTTCACTAACTTGTGTATATAAATCTCTCAGTGTATGTGCATGTGTATATGTGTGTGTATGTGTGCATGTGTATGTGTGTGTGCATGTATGTGTTGTGTGTATGTATGTGTGTATTGTGTGTTGGGGTGTTCAAAGGGATTAATAGTGTTCTACATCATGCTTCATCTTGCTACTGAGGCTCCATTCATAGGAAAAGGAATATTGTTCCTTCCATTACATTTATTCCTTTATTTCCCAAATATTTCTCAGAGTACCATTTCACCTAATAATTCTGTTCCATCTGCATAGGCCATCCCCTTAGGTCTGAAATATCCTCTTTCTTTTTCTTTCTCTCTTAGAATCCCTAGCTTCATTCAAAGCTTAGCTCAAGATCCACCTCTTGCAAAACACCTTTCCTCTTTCCCCAGTTATTAGTGACCTTCCTATGAGAAAAAATCATTTTGTATTTATTTTATAGATATCTATTCATCCTTGTGGTTATTGTTTCCCTCAAGGGGATTATGGGCTTCTTGTGGACAAGTATTGTTTCACTACTGCCTTTGTAGACTCTGAACTTGTTGACCTGGAGAGGATTCAACTTGAAATGTGCACAGCACTGTGCTAGATGCTGAGGGAGATAAAAAGTTTAGATCAGGTAGGGTGTGAAGCTTCCATTGTAGTTTAGGCTTTTGTTAACCCTCACCTAGTCTAGTGTTTCTCAAGTGATGCTAACACTATTTCAGGAACCCTGAAATAGTGTTTGTCCTTAATGGACATTAATGTTGTCTGTTAGCAGGCATTAAAGTAATAATTTTAGAGGATTTTGCTGCAGTGGTTCTACTAAAGTTTTGTTGAAACTGAAAGGTTCTACAAGTATGGAAAAGTCTGAGAACTACTAGCCTAGACTATTTCTATGTCTTCCTAATTGGTTCCCTGGTGTCCTAGCTCTACGCTTTCCAATTCATCCTCCACACAACTGACCAATGGAGAGCCCTAAAGCACAGGTCTGAGGATGCCATTTCCTGATCATGAATTATGAATTTCCCTTTTGTCTCTAAGCTAAAATACAAACTCCATTGTTCAGCACTGAAAAGTTCTCATGATCTTGACTCTAATTTAACTTTTCTCGGGGAGTGGGGGATTGTTTTCAGGCTTCATTTTTTTTTTAAATAACATTTTATTGATGACTTTTGGTTTGTTTGTTTGTTTTGTGAAGGCAATTGGGATTAAGTGACTTGTCCAGGGTCATGTAGCTAGTAAGTGTTTGAGGCCAGATTTGAACTCAGATCCTCCTAATTCCAGGACTGTTCCAGGCTTTATCCACTATGCCATCTAGCTCCCCCTTTTTGTCTTTATATCGCTGTCACTTTGACTCTCCATTCCATTGAAACCTACTTTGGGATGAAGAAAAGCAAACAAAAACATCTGACAATATGACCATATCTGAGAAAATGGGTACCATGTTCTACAAGAGCAATCTCCTGCCACTCCACAACCAGGGAGTTGGGGTGTTTCATGATATGAACATCTCCAGCATCTTCATTGACTATCCTAATCTTTCTTGATTGATTTCCTATCATGTATTCTATTTTCCAATCAAGCTGGGTCACCTGCTGTTTCCTGCACTTGACATTATGGCTCCTGCTCTTATGTTGTGGGGTATCTAATTTCTCCTGGTTAGAATGCTCTCCCCCTTACCCTCTGCCTTGTGACACTGTAGCTCCCATTGATCTTCAGCTTAGACTCCAACTCCTACATAGTACTCCTCCTAATTCTCCCATACACACAAATATATATATATATATATATATATATATATATATATATATATATCCACACACATATCCACATAAACATGCATATATGCACATACATGTGTATAGATGTATATACACATGTATATCATTGATGTACATGCACTCACATATGTATACATATGTATATATGTACATGTATGTATGTATGCATATATGATGTGTTTTACTATTATCTGAGTAAACACAGCATCCTTTCAAAAGAATGTACAAGTTTCCTCATGGTAATAGATGATGATGATGATGATGATGATGATGATGGGGGGGGGGGGGTTGATCTTTGTATCACCAGAACCCAGAATAGTATATACTACACAATAAACAAATGCTAGATGAATGAATGAATGAATGAATGAATGACCACAGTGTTATATGAAATCTAAGGGAGGAAAGTCATGAGAATAAGATGATGCTAGAAAAAGAACAGGTTGCAGCTATAGACATGCTCCATTTTACAAAGTACTCTCACAGACTTTATCTCACTTGATCTTCATAGTCACCCTATGACGTAGGCAGAGCAACATCAAGGAAAGAAGGCTCAGAGGTGAAGGAAGGGACACCCGTCTCATTATATTAAATCTCAAGTTGTTTTTATTGTTGTTTTTCTTCCTATGATTTATGATCTGCTCTCAGTCTGATGGACTAAAAGGTAACCTTCAAGCTGCTCTGGAGGATGGGGTAGGGACGAGGAAGGAAAATGCGTAAAATATCAGAGAGGCAATCTGGCATAGTGACTAGAATATTGGATTTGGAGTCAAGAAATTTTGTTCAAATTCTGTCTCTGACACTAACTGTATGATAACCCTGGTTAGTATTTAATATTTCTAAGCCTTAATTTCTTCATCTGTGAAATTAGGTGGTTGGACTAGATGGTCTTTAAGATACTTTCCAATATTAACTTTATGTTCTCCCTAATCATCCGGTCACTTCATGTCCTAGTTCTGGGTTCTTGAATTACCTGTAATGGTCACAAATCTAGGCTGGTTGGGACCATGTGGGGTGAAGAAGAAGGACTGATTGGTTTCAGTTTATAATAGGAAAATGTTGAGGTTCCATGGGAGATTATTTGTAGACTTGGATAGGGGTGGAAACATGGAATGTCATTGCCATTGGTGTTTGTCTGTCTCTGCTCATCAAAAAACTGACAAAACAGAGCCTGAGGTATTCCTCCAACTATAATTGACTGACTTTCCACTCTCCCCCCACCTCCCACCATATTTCACAATTATAGAATAGATAACTTTATAAAGGAAGTACCACATATCATTCAGGAAGTAATTTAGACATAGAGCTAGGCAAGGAACTCCCTCTACCCCTTCTAGATAGCAAGGGCCAGAGACTATAGGACTACCACCTGGCCAAAGACCCCTCAGACAACTAAGGAAACTAGGAAACTTAGCATACTTCCTAAATTTAGAAAAGCTAGGAAACAAGGAAATTTGAAAACTTTGCATGTATATCCTGAAAAGGAACTATCCCAGAAAGATAGGGCTGAGAAGAACCTTAAGAGTCACTCTCTCCAGACTTCTCATTTTTGCAGAGGTCCAGAAAGAGGAAAGAACTTGCTGAAGTTAGTGGCATAGGCATGATTTGAACACAAATTTCCTAACTCCTTTCAAATATCCCATGATGCTTCCCCATGAAAACAAAACATAGCTATAGCATTCATTCATTCATTTGCTCATGTATTTATTTGAGACTGAGCCTCCCTGGTCCAGAATTTGAACTGCAGTTTGTATTTACTTTTTATATATAAGGTATTATAACCTATCTGAGTAAACATGGTATTATTCAGAAGAATGTAAATTCCCTGAGGACAAATTACTTTTGGGGGGTATAGTACCTGACACATCAATGAATGAATGACCAAACAAAATGTTCTACTTATCACCCATTACAGGAACTTTAACCTGCTCCATTCTTCTGAACTGGATTGATTACCAGTGCCTGAAGGTTTGCCATATTGGTTCTGAACTTAATGGGGATACTCAATCAGTTTTAGTTCCTCTGCAGCTCAGAATTCCCAAATCAAGACCCCACCAACCTCACTCTTCCCAGCAGAAGAGACTACACATGTGTGGTCTATCACACCCAGCCAAAGCTCACATTTTAGCACTGGATATATACTGGATCAATTCTAATGGAAGTTAAAAAAAATCCTGTTGGTGTTTAGGATTTGATGTACCTTTCATGATGCTACAAATGACTTTCCAAGGATATAAATACACTTTGGGAAGGAGTATGTAGCACCTAATATAAGGTAGAGATTCTAGGCTCAATTCCCAAGAAGATAGCCCATGAATCACTGAGACAATGTAGTACAAAAAAAAATTTGGATTTGGTATCAGAGCATCTGGGCTTTCATACTGACTTTGACACTTTCTAATTGTGTGATCTTGTATAAGTCACTTTATTTAATTACATCTTTGTTGGTACATCGGTAAAATGAGAAGATTAGACTAGATTTTCTCTAAGGTCCCTTTCTCCACAAAATCCTATGATCCAAAGACCTAGACATTTCCTGGAAAAAGATGAAGCTACTTCAATACTCTTGTGATTTGCCTCCATGAAATACCTCAATTTAAATGCTAATTTCCCCTGCACTGATGGGGGTGAAAAGCAATTGGATACTGTTGGCTGTTTGTTAACATATCTGAAACATTCACAGACATTCCTTAATGGTGAAGAAAAAGAGGGAGGGACCCCCAACCCTGGGAAAGTATGGAGGTGAATAATTGGTCAGACTTTGACCCTTGTGGATAAATTCATATCCCTATTCCCCCACCTTTTAATTAGAGGTTGAAATGAAGAAATAATATGTAGCTGTGTATATTTGTGTGGTGATAGTGGAAATGGTAGAAGAGGTGTCATCATCAAGTTGATGATGGCTAAATCATTTTTCTTGGGATGAAATGGGACTGAGAGATTCCTGGAAACTCCAAGTTTCCTATCAGATACAGCAATCAACTCCTGGCAAGCCACCATCAAGAGGAGACAGTGCCTAAAGGGGATAGGGAAATAACTTGCTCTCCACATATCACCCCACTCATCCATTTCATGAAGCCCTGAGAGCTCCATGATTTTGGAGAGACAAACCTATAGAATGATATAATATCTCCAGGAGGACAAATGTCCTTTCAGATTCTTGCATACATCCAATCTGCATCAAGAGACAGAGAAGCCATACATGATTTAAGATGAGGGGGAAAGAAGTGAATTTTGGAAGTATCTTATGAAACAGATCGGTTTTGAAGGTCACTGTCTCCTGTTTCACTAGTGGGATGTGTCCTCAATCTACTCCATAATTAACAAAAAAATAACCAGCAAGGATTACTATATTTAGGTTTTCTCAGACTTGGCACCACAAAGTTCAGAAAGAACCTCCTTCTACTACAAAATAAACAGATTTCCAGTTCCCACAATGTAGGATATGCAGGGGCAGTAGTATGTAATTACATCTATGGAAAGAGAAAATATAGGCAAGGCATAAGAACCATTTTTGCTAACTCTTGCTTTCTTGTACTCTTTGTCGCTTATTATTTTCCCTATGCAGACCAGCTACTTTGAGTAAATAACCACCACTTGGTGCTAGAACTTGGTTTCCAATTTATATCACTGAATAACAACATCTGTGCTGCTACCATGGCAGAGGGAGAGGGTTCATCATGTTATAAAATTTTCCTTAAGTCCATCTGCACTGAGAATCAAAGAATTTCATCATATTGTTAAATGTGACAGGGAATGAAAGACAACCATTCAGCATTCCATTTTGATAGCCCTTTCATGTTCTCAATGGCATAATCAAGTCAACCCTTCGCCTTCTTTTCTCTCAGATCAACAAACTCAGTTCCTTTAGTTTTTTCTTCTGGAGCCTATCTCTTTCAATTGTAGACTATCTCAAAGCTACTCTAGGTTCAAAGCACACTTTGGGGAAGCATCATTCAAAATCATAGCTCATGAGGCCTCATTCATTTTTTTTAAAATAGACAAACCAGAGGGCAAAGAAAAGGACAATTTCAAGGACAGTTAATTCAACAGCATAAAAAAATAATCTTTGGAAATATTCTTCCTCCCTCCACCAAGGATCCACTGATGGGTTTGATCAGAAATTTCTGTAACTGCAGTAGGAGAGGAAACACTAGAAAACACATGTGGTCAGGGAACTCAGGTTCCCAAAGCTTCATGCTCACTGGAACCCTTCTCTATCTCCTTGTTCTTTTCAAAACCCTTTATAAAGTCTTTGAACTCTGAGTCTATTTTCACCTGTGTTGTCCTTCCTTCCTTTTTTCCTCCTTTCCTTCCTTCCTTTCTCCCTTCCTTCCTTTCTCCCTCCATTCCTTCCTTCTTTCTTTTCTTCCTCCCTCCATCTCTTCTTTCCTTCCTTCCATTCTTCTTCCCCTCCCTCTTCCTCTTCTCTTACTTTATAATCTAATTCAAAGTCCTTTCCTTTTGTTCTGGTCTCAGTGGAGAAAGAGGCTATCTGATCACCTGAATTTTTAAGCTAACCCATCTTATACATGAGAAGCAGCAAGGAACATAAGAAAGGACACAACCTGGAGATAAAAACAAACCCTGGGTACAAGTCCCAGATCTCATATTTACCACCAAGATGACCTTAGGCAACTCCCTTAGCTTTTCTGAGCCTCAATTGCCTCCTCTTCATAATGGAGATAATACAATAAAACTTGGTATTTGGACTAGATGACCTTTAAGGGTTCATGTAACCCTATGATTTGGAGAGCAAGGCTACCGTTAGGAAAGTGCTTCTTAAATTTTAAAGTATTATTTAAATGTGAGAATTTGGCTTCTTTATAACATTAATTTGTGGGACATGGACCACCCCACCAACCTTAAAGGTTAATTATACTATCAATCAAAAACATAGGTTTCTGTAGGATTCAAGCACTGGGTATGTGGGAGGGAACCAAAGTAAAGGAAACAAGAACTTATTAAGCATCTACTATGTGCTGAGTACTTTACAAATATTATCTCATTTGATCCTGCAACAACCCTGGTCAAGTAAATGCTATTATAATCTCGATTTTATAAATGAACAAACTGAGGGAAATAGAGGTTAAGTGAACCCAGGGCTACTCACCTGGTAAGTGTTAAAGACTGGATTTGAACTTGGGTCTTCCTGATTCCATGCGCAGTACTCTAGCTATAGTGCCCCTTAGCCCCCTAGGAACCAGGTATTTATTGTTTTCCTTCTTAATAAAAGAAGCCCATAATCGACTGTAGCACAACCTAATGTAGCCTTTTCAATGTAAAGAGTAGTCACTTGAGAGTCTGCAGATCCAGATTCCTGTCCCAGCTCTGTCCCTAACTTACTCTCCAAACTTGCCTAAGTAACTGCTCCTGAATTTCAGTTTCCTTATAGGTAAAATGTAGGAGATGGACTAAATATGCTCAGCCCTATGATTAACTGTATGATTTGATGCTAACCTCAAGCAGCTTGCCATCTATTTGAAAGTGTCAATTTTTTAATGTTACTGAGTTATAGCTTGGAGAGAGAACGTCTTACTTATAGCACAGCCAAATGGTGTGATAAGGAGCTCTGTTCTGGCAGGATTGTACTATACTTTATTAAAAAGAAAAAAACAATAACAACAAAAAAATGCATTTCATCTTCTTCTAGTCTCCCCCTTTCAGGATGAAAAATCTTCATTTCTTGAACCTTTTCAATATAAATTCTATTTTCCATTCATTTTATCATTTGCACTGCTCTCCTCTGGACTCAATCCATATTTTCCTTCTTAATAGATGGAGCCCACACATTATTCTAATAAAGGTCTGACAAAATCTTTTAAATATAAAGAGCCAAGGAAGCCTCCCCCAAATACCCACTGAGATAGAACTGTTTTTAAGCACACTGGGGGTGTCAACTGCTCTTTGGAGGACAGTTCCCCTTAATAATGATGTTTGGTGCTTCAGCATCCTGCCAGGAACCCACAGAATCAGCCCAAGGATATCAGCACACTAGCACGGCGTCCCTATGGTGTTGCAGGGGAGTGGGGAGAAGGGAAGCTTTACTTAGAATTAAGGTACATTAATGCCAAGGAGATTTCTTCTGCACAAGCAAGCACTGAAGGATCTAGGTGGTAGAAGATAGGAAAGCAACATCTCCCTCCTCCATCTTCCTTGTTTGTTCTTCCTTCTTCTTTCCTTCCCCTAAAGTATATGGTGAAGTTAGTGTCCCTGAGAAGTCATCCTTGTCAAATTTACCTGGGAGCCTGAGATCCATCTCGACTATCCCTCATGTATTCTGCACTCCTGTCATAGTGGACAGCCACAGGCTCTCTCTCTAGCACATTCAGATACTCAGAATACCTTCCCTTCCCTTGCCTCTCACCACCTGAACCCAGAGGGCTACCTGTGTCCAATTTCTAGCCATGCTTTTCAATCTAGCTCAAATGCTGCTTCTTCTAGGAAGCTTTGTTTCATATAAACATTAATATCTAGCATTTATATAGCACCTACTATGTGCCAGGCATTGTGCTAAGTGCCTTAGAGATACTGTTATCATCCCCATTCTATGGTTGGGGAAACTGAGATAAACAGAAACTGTGACTTTTCCAAGGTCGCACAGCTAATCAGTTTCTGAGGCTATATTTGAACTTAGGTCTTCTTGACTCCAGACTCAGTGCTCTCTATCCACCATGCTACCTGTCTTCACTTGGTTGAAAGTAATTAATTACTTCCTCATTTAATCATGTAGACTTTAGAGCTCCCATGCATAATCATATTATAGTGTGTTTTATAAATTTTGAGCATCATAAAAGCAGAGATTTAGAACCAGAAGAGGTCTTAGATATCATTTGGTCATATGATCATAGATCTTGAGGTGGAAGGGACCTCAGAACGAGTCCACCCCCATACCCCCATTTTATAAGTGAGGAAAGTGATTTGGCTAGTGTTATGCATGTAGTAAGTATCATCACTGATCTTTCCACTATACCACCTGTCCCAGCTTCCTTGTTTTATAGTAGAGGCAACCTAAGAAGTGAAACAACTTACTTACAAAGTCATGTAATACATCTACCCAATTTTTCTCATACTCTTGCCTACTGATCTCCAGCCCACAAGCATACACAGTCCCATCCCTTAAATGAATGCAGATTGGAAGTAGAAGCATGTAGATCTAGATATGAAATAGACCTCAGAGCCCAATCAATCCAACATGCTTATTATAGGGATGAGTAAAGTGAAGCCAGGAAGAGTCAATGATTTGTCCAAAGGCATATCATTAGTAAATGTCATGGGTACATATTAGAGGCAGGATTTGAATCTAGGATCTTTGACTCCAAAGTTACTGCTATTTCTATTCTATCACTCCACTTCCTACTCCTTCATTTTATGAAGATGAGGAAATTGAGGCCCTAAGAGGAAAAGTGACTTCCATAAGCTATAAGGTCATATAGTTCATCTACCTTTGCATGCTCATACACTTGCTCACAAACATATTACTGCATTCTTATCAGAAATACACATGCCTCTCTATCCCTTACACATACAGAGTCATGTCCCCAAAAGTATATTTGCAAAGAAACATATATCCAGTCATACATATGCAGGTATACCTCTGCTGTCCCCATGCATACACCTGACCATACACTTGGATGTTCACGTTTATACAAGCACACCCCCATCAAAATACATCCCAAAGTACCCCCATAAATATACATGAGGATTAAGAAAACCCCACTGCTGCCCCTGAAGCTTTCTTCTGGTGCCTTTTCTTCCCATGTTACCAGTCCAAACTTGAATTCCAGGTCTCTGGCCCTTCTGTAAACCTTCCTTCTCTTTATCCAACTCAGATGATCTAAGCAGCTCTCACCCCATTATTTTAGCCTAGTCAAAATTGCCAAGTCACTCTCAGGTCAAGGTTGGGAATGGAGAAATCCCAAATCTCAATTTAAAATTAGAGATTTCACAAGCTCACAGCTGGAAGGAATCTTAGAAGTATAATATATCTAACTTCAAATTCCATTATATTTAGCTATCCCCATAAACCATTCGAATATCCCAGAAATACCAATACTATGGCAAAAAAGTAACTGAGTGAATTAAGTCATCAAATAATGGTCTATTACACCTGAAATTCTCTCATTTTACAGTTGAGGAAATTGAGGCCCAGGGAAGTGAAACAACTTGCCCAAACAACAAATAAATCACAGAGGATAGACAGCCATGGGACTACAGAGAATCATAAATGTCTACTGAATTGAAAATCCTGGACTGATGAAACATTGTGATCACTCATGACAACAAGCGCACATTAGCCTATATCATGTGCCATTACTAAATATAGAATATTAATGTATAAGGCAGGAGTATCATAGGGCATGTTTATGGCAATGAGTGCCAGAACATAGGTCCTGCTTTGGGGTACTAGGTGGTGCCATGGTGCACAGAGTGACAGGACCTAGAGTCAGGAAGACTCCTCTTCCTGAGTTCAAATCTAGTCACTAGCTGTGTGACCTGAGCAAGTCACTTAGCCCTCTCTGCCTCAGCTCCCCATGTGTAAAATGAGGTGGAGAAGGAAATGATAAACCACTCCCGTATCTTTGTCAAGAAAACCCCAAAAAGGGTCATGAAGAGTTGGATATAACTGAACAACTTTCTGAAAATACTGTCACTGTAATTTAGGTGATATTAAGTTCAATGACCTAATTTTACAGTTGAAGAAACTGAGGCATATTTAGGGGAAATGTAATCAGCCAAGTTTATACATCTTGTTAGGGCCAGGGATGGGATTTCAACCTTCTTTAGTTTCCCTGTCTCTTTCAGGTGCATACAGATCAGGCTACCTGCCTCCAATATGCCCTTACTTTACAGCTAGTCTTGGCTGACCTTTCTCTCTTTGGGCACCAAGGGGAGAATGGGCTGTCTTTGGAGGGGGTTCTTAGTTCTTGTGTGCTTGGGGCACAGGGGTGGGGTGAAGGAGAGAGACGATCTGAGGCAGGGTGAATGGCTCATTTGTGCAGCTATCATTAGCTGCGAAAATGCAAATCCGAACTTACTTCACCACAGCAGCTAACAAGATAATGAATATTTTCATCAGCTACAGAGAATACAAACATCTGTGGTAACACCAAACCCTACGCTCATGGATGAGGAGGGAGGGAGCATGCGGAGGTGGGGAAAAGCAGCTTCTCATATCCTTGGCAAGAGATTTGTTGAGTCTGGGGAAATTAAGGGGCTGCCCTCAATGTACTCACTCTACCCAGGATGGGAGACAAGGTTTAAGAGAGCTTCTTCACCTTAGGATCACATTTAACAGCTTTTAAGGATCTTTTCTGACTCTACCTCTATAGCTCCTGATCTCTGGCCCCTTCCAATATCATTCTTCACTGGTCCATATGACAAATATGTGTAAGGAAGTCCCCAAAGCAAAGCTCCGGTGAATTCTTTTTCCATCCCCCCTGGGCCATATAGTTTCAGGTTTTCCATTGATAGATTTGGAGCTTCTTGAGGGAAGGTAAAGTTTCTTTTTAATCTGTCTTTCCCCTCTAGCGCCCAGAACAGTGTCTAGCAGTAAATGTTTGATGGTTTATTGATTTCTTTGATACTAAACTTTGATACTAAAAGGTTTACAAACTCTTTCCTCACCACCCTGAGTGCAAGTGTAATCATCCTAAACTTAAGGATGAGGAAATTCATGCTTAAAATACTGAAATGACTTGCTCAGGTCACAAAACAAATAAGACCCAGGACTGTCCAAGGCCACTACAGTTGCTTTTAGGGGACTTGGCAGTTTCCATAAAAGAACCAAATTAACTAATAATGCTAAAAGTAATAGGTTTATATTAGAAGATTGTTTTTTTGCCTTAGGTTAGGGAAGGCACTTAACTTCAGACCCTTAGGAGGGAATGATGCAAAGGGAAAGGAGAAAAGTGGGTAAAGGCCATTATCAATAATAATTTCGAAAAGATACAACTAGATTATCTGCAAGAGGCAAGATACATGGGGTTCGATGATGATGATGATGATGTTCAATGCCTTCACTTCTGTAAGTACTTGCTTTCTATTTTGCATTTTAATCTATATATACCTAAGTATACACTATCTCTCCTTTTAGAATTTAAGATTATTGAAGGCAAGAAATGCTTTTCCCTTTTCACTTTGTAGAACAAGCACAAGTGTTAAGTTTCAGTTATGTGTCTGACATATATTAAGCACTTAATAAATGCTTATTTGCTTGATTAAATCCTAGAGAAAGGAGGAAATGAACCAATGAGGTACCTTCCTTCCCTGATACCCATCTTATGCTAAAAATCTTAATTCCTCCTCCAGTTCAGTACAGGAAATCTGAGTTGTCTCACAAAGCAAAGTCTCAATGAGGCAGAAGACAGTTAAATATTTTATACTGATGGGGTGGGCATCTTAGTCAGACAAGGTACTCTGTTTCTCACTTCATGTGTCAAAGTCAGACAGACATCAGTTTATCTAGGAGGCTAGAAGATTAGGATTTTGGAGGTGAGTTGTTCCAGAGAATGGACAAGTTGGGAGCATCATACAGGAGGAGAAGTTGTCTTTGGAGCAGAGTGACACAGGAGAAATATTAGACCCAGAATAGAAAAAAGGTTTTCAAACTACTGTGATTTTGGATTCAAGTTTTTCTTCATTTCAACTCCAGTATTCTTTGCCCTGTACAACCCTGCTTCTTTCATCATAAAAGCTTTTGAATCCTAGCAGTTTAGTTTTCGAAAAATTTTTAGAGATCACCTGGTTAGAGAAATCTCTCTTGGCAATAGGCCACAGAGAGTCTGCAAGTGAGGGGTATGGACTGTGTCCAATATCTGGGCAGAAACTGAAGGGAAACAAAAAAATTACTCCCTTATAGAAAGGCTGTTTATGCAATGCCTGACATCTACATATTTGGAAGCATCCAGGAGATTTGAACTTGTTTGTTTGTATTCAAGAGACCTTAGAAAACATCTTCTAGCCTCCCCCATTTAATAGATGAGGAAAACATCTAGGGACATTCAGTGATTCGCTCAACATCACAAAAGATGCTATACAACAAAACCAGGATTCAAAGCCAGGTACTCTGACTGCAAATTCAGTATTTTTGTTTGTTTGTTTTAAACTACTCTGTGTTCTTAAAGAGGAGACAGAGATGAATCCTGTATTGAGGGGTAGAGTGGTACAACAGGATGATCATGGTATATGGTCCTTAATCAAATATGCCAATTCTCAGATTTTATCACCTGGATTGTCTTTTACATTGTTGTTCAGCCAGATACTTCTTTACTTTCTTTATTATTTTGTTAATTCTTTAAAAAAAAAGTGGATTCTGACACAAGTACAGGCAGCAACCCTTATGATGTCTCCTAACATTCACTTCTGAACAACTTTAAAATAGCTTCTCAAATAAAATTTTGGAGTGGCAGAACCAAAGAAAAGGTGAGATTGGGACATTTTCCAGCCTCTGAGACAATTCAGGAGGTCAGCAGAAGAAATCTGTGACACCACGGTGGGAATAGGCCTAGCAAGCAGCAACAGCAACAGTAGCCATGGAGGCAGCATCAGGGACAGGGGTTGGGTCTTGGCAACATCAGCAGCTTTGAGAGCTCTCAGCCCAGAGACCCTAAGGGGGTCAGACAAGTGGTCAAAAAGAGATTAGATTCCTACATAGGAAGATGATTCATGTAACTCTTAATAAATTCATCATTATTAGGATAGTTAGGAGTCTATGTGGGTAGAGGGCATGAGTGTGAGTCAACTATGTTTGGTATGATCTCAAAAAAACCAAAACAAAACAGAAAGTAAGGGGTGAGAGAGGGATGTCGTGAAATAAGGGAGAAGAGATAGAATAGAGAATTTTTTCTCATATAAAGAAGGGGCACAAGGAAGAGCTTTAATAGTGGAGGAGAAAATAGGGGTAGTGGTGGCAGGCAATGCTTGATTCTCATTCTCACTGAAATTAGTTCACAAATGGATGAATGCACATGCACACACACGCACATGCAGTTGGGTATAGAAATCTATCTTACTCAATAGAGAAATAGGAAAGGAAGGGGATAAGAGATATGGAGGGGGATAAAATGGAGTGCAGATTAAGGGAGAGTGGTCAGAAGCAAAACTATTTTTTGAGGAGGGAAATGATAAAAAGAGGGAGAAAAGAACAAATAGAACAAAATAGGATGGATGTGGGTGTGTTCGTTCTTTGTTGCTGAAGAAGACCATGCCATCAGAGAATTAATGACATGACTTGCACTTGACTTTGTTTTGAGTGAGGGAGGGCTGTGCAGGTCACCAGCCTCACTTCTTCTCCAGAGCTGTCTGAATCCAGTGACTAGATATTCATCAGGGTGACTGGAGATGACCCACGATGAGGCAATTGGGGTTAAATGACTTGCCCAAGGTCACCCAGCTAGTGAGTGTCAAGTATCTGAGGTGAGATTTGAACTCAGGTCCTTCTGACTCCTGCACTGGTGCTCTATCCACTTCACCATCTAGCTGCCCTGGGGAAATACATAGTAATTATAACTGTGAATGTGAATAGGATGAGCTCACCTATAAAAAAGAAACTGATACCAGAATGGATTAGAAAACCAGAATCTAACATGTTGTTTGCAAGAGACCCACTTGAAACTGAAAAACACATAGAGTTAAAATAATGGGCTGGTACAGAATCTATTATTCAGCTAAAGTAAAAAAATCCAGGGGTAGCAATCATGATCTCATACAAACTAAAAGTAAAAACAGAGCCAATTAAAAGAGATGATTAGGAAATTACATTTTGCGAAAGGAAACATAGACAATGAAGTATTTACAAATATTTTGCAAGTTTCTCTGACAAAGGCCTCATACAATTCAAATTTATAAAAATGATAGCCATTCCCCAAATGATAAATGGTCGAAGCATAGGAAAAGGAAGTTTTCAGAAGAAATCAAAGCTATCCAAGTCACACAAAAATGCCCTATATCACTATTAATGAGAGATACACATTAAAAAAAAATGCTTAGGTACTATCTCATACCTATCAAAAATGACAAATGCTGGAGGGGATGAAGAGATTGGTACATAAATAAACTTTTGGTAGAATTGTGAATTGGTCTAATCATTCTGGAGAACAATTTGGAACTCTGCCCAGAGCTATGAAACTGTGTGTTTCATTTGATCCAGCAATACCACTACTAGGTCTGTATCACAAAGAGATCGAGGAAAAACGGAAAAGGATATATATGTGCAAACATATTTATGGTGGCTCTTTTTGTAGTGACAAGAACTGAAAATTGAAGCATTGTTCATCAATGGGGGAATAACTGAACGAGCTGTGGCACAGGATTGTGAAGGAGTGCTATTGTGCCCTAAGAAATTATGAGGGGGGTGGTTTCCGAAAAACAAACATGGTAAGATCTACATGAACTTATGTAAAGCGAAGTGAAAACAGAGATCATTAGGTACAATAACAATTTTGTAAGGATGACCAGATGTGAAAGACGTACTCGTTCTTATCAATACAATGATTCTACATCATTCCAAAGGACTCATGATGAAAAAATGCTATCCACCTCCAGAGAGACAATTGATGTACCCTGAGTGAAAATGGAAATACTGTTTTCTTACTTTCTTTATTCCTTTAGCTTTTTTTGAGATGTAGCTAATATGGAAATATATTTTGCATGATTTCACATTTATAATTGATATGATTTTGCTTGTCTTCTCAGTGGGTGGAGGAGGCATGGGAAGGAGATAATTTGGAACTCAATATTTAAAAAGAAAAGAATGTTAAAAATAAATAAATTTACAAAAAAGAACAAAGACCTATATTAATATAAAATTAGAAGATTAAAAATGTGAAAATGATATGAAAAAATGTAAATGTGAATTCTGAGAGTCTTACCTAAGGCAAAACAAGTTTTGTTTCAGGTGTGTGGGAAGCGAATATTCTTGGAAAGGTGATGCGAAGCGGGGGTGGGGATGGGGGAAGGGCAAGATTAACAATATTCTAGATTCTTTAGGGGAATTTAGTTTTTCTTCTCTGGGGAAGGTGGATCCAGGCATCATTCTTTGGGTTACTTCAGCTCCAGTATCCACACTACCTCATACCTAAGTCTGGAAAAAGACATCAATATGGGAATGGTGTACAGCAACCAATATTTAAACTTTAAGATTTGATATTCTCTGAATCCTAACTGCCCACCAATCCAGATATACTGAGTTTAATAAAAGGCTTCATTGTAATTCTCATTAAACACTCCCTAAAAGGGATTAGCAGGGTCCTTTCTGGACAAAGTTATTCAATATACAATATAACATTGGATTGTTTCCCTACTAACTTTGAGCAGATCTTCTATGATCTGTCATTTAGGAAAACCTCTCCCCCATTGGAGGCTCTGACTGGGGACAGATTGTAAAAAAGCATCCTGTTGATTTAACTGACAACCAGGTGACTCAGTGGATAGTGTTGAGGCTGGAGGCAGAGAGACCTGAGTTCAAATGTAACTTCAGACACTTACTACCTGTGTAACCCTGAGCTAGTCACACTACCTGTGTAATCCTGAGCTAGTCACTTAACTCTGCTTGTCTCAGCTTCCTTATCTGAAAAATGAGCTGGATAAGGAAACAGCAAACCACTTCAGTATCTTTGCCAGGAAACCTGTGAAAGGGGTCATGAAGGGTTGAATACAACTAAAATAACTGCACAGCAATGACTGAATTAATTGGAACCACTACTCTAAGCTCCTGCTTAAGGGTCAATGGCTTACACCAAAACAGGAGAAGATAGACACCCGGATCGCTATAAAGACTCCAGGGAGGGTCTGTGTGCCCAAGGCAATGTTCTGCTTTCTGCTAATCTACCACACACACAATAGGGGACAGACCACTCTGGTATTTCCTGGGTTGTGTTACTTTATCAGCTCCCACTCCTATTGCCTTAAATTCTCAGTAGAGTCTGTCTGTGGTTGGACATTTATCTACTTTCAGCCCCAAGGACAGAAGGGTGCTGGGGTCAGGCTTGCACACAGATTGGTGTACACAGGTGGTAGAAGAGAAATGCAGGTAGTTGGAATAAGATGTCAAACATCTGCATCCCCTTTCCACCCTCACATTATATTGGTCACGTCTGGACTAACCAGCACCTGGCTAGGAAGAATAGTTAAAATGCGATGCCATCATTAGATCTCCTTTTCAAAACTAAAGAGAAAAATACCATCTCTCCTCCTTGACTCCATTTTCTTTTCTCCTCTTTCTCACTAATTAACTCTGCAATATGGCTTCTACTTTCACTTCTTATTGAAACTGTTTTAACATCAAGGATCTTGTCAGTTCTAATTCCATAGGCTTCTTTCATTCATCAGTCACCTTAACCTATCAGAAGCGTTTGATAGACTCGATCACTATCCTATTCTCCATTTCCCTTCATAGATACTTCCTCTTCCCTCAGTTTTCATGACAGTGCTCTTCTCCTGAGTGTTCTACTTCTACTTAGCTGTAATGCTTTCCCAGTCTTTTCAATTTATTGAGTCATCAAGCAGCATTTGGTAAGTTTATATTACATTCCAGGCACTGTGCTGGGTGCTATGGCTATAAAGATAAAAATTAAAGTAGCTTCTGCCCTCAAGGAACTTCAGTTATCACAGGAAAAACGCCATGTACACAAATAAGTACATACGAAATATATCTAAAGTAAATGAGAAAATAAAGTAAATGAGTAATTTCAATAGGGAGAGGAGACATTATTAGTTTCATGGATCAGGATAGGCTTCATGTGGAAGGTAGTATGGAAGCGGAGCTTTGAAAAAAAACTAAACTAAACTAAAATCTAGAAATTCTAAGATACAGAAATGAGGATGGAATGTATTTGCACTTCAGGCATGGGGCATAGAGCCAGGAGACAGAATGTGTTCAGGAAGACCCAAGTAGATATATTTGGTTAGACATTACATGGAAGACAATAAGTTGTAATACATCTGGAAAGGTTGACTGGGGTCAAATAGTGAAGGGTTTTAAAGGACAAATAGAGAAATTTGTATCTTGGGATCCCTTGTGGCTTTTTGACCAGGTGTGTGATATAGTTACATTTGTGTTTCACGTATATCATGTTGTGTGTGATATAGTCACATTCATGTCATCAATTTGACATCTTTATGTTGTATGGATTGTAAAAGAGGAGAGACTAGTTTCAAGGAGACCAAATAGGAAGCTATTGGATCAGTCAAGGCAGGAAGTAATAAAGGCCTGGAGTAGAATGGTGTCTATGTATGGGAAATAAAGGAGGCAGATGGGAGAGATTCGGGAAATACAGAAGCAGTAAGCTTTGGCATCTGGTTAGATCTGGGGGAGGGGAAAACAGAAGGAGCTGGAGTCAAAGATGACAAGGGTAACCGAGGTGACTGGAAGGAAGGATGGTGGTGTTCCTGATAAAAATAGAAAAGCTAAAAACAGGTGTGAGCTTTTTGAGAAGAAAATTTGTTCTCTTTTTGGCCACACTGAGTTTGAGATGCCTATGGGATATTCATTTCAAAATGTTTAATAGGCAGTTAGTGAAGTGAAACTGGACTCAGGAGAGAGACTAAATATGAAGATCAGGTAGTCATCTTCATAGCGATAACAACAGAACCCACGAGAGCTAATACGATCACCAAACGAGAGGGCATAAAAGGAAGAACAGAGATCTAAGGACGGGGACTTGGAGTACAGCCACCATTAGGGGATGCTTTGATCTTGAGATGGGTTCAATTCAATAACAGTGACATCCTTTTCATATTAATAAAGGGGTAGTGATAGCAATGATACAATGAGTCCATGAAAAGCAGTAGTAGACCTCAGAGCAGTAGATTTTGGGGGATAATCTCAGGAGAGTGTTCCCATTAAAGGACAGTTACTTTGACTATAACATTTCTGGTTCTCTCACAAGGCAATCGTCAGATTCCATCTCCTTGATTTTCCTTCTCAGAATGTTGCAGAAACACAAACTTCTTATGTCCTTCCTGACTCTGTCCTGGACTGTTTTCTCTTTTCTCTCTTTGCTCTATCTTTTGAGGATCTTATCATTCCCCATGAATCATTTATCATCTCTTTGTTGATGATTCCTAGATTTCTATATTCATTCCTAATTCTCTACTGTGCTCTAGTCTTACACTGTCTGTTGTCTCTTGGACGCTTTCAAATGGATGTTTCAGAAGCATGTCAAATTCAAAATGACCCAAATAGAATTGTCCCCCCTCCCCTGCCTCAATCCCACCCCTATTCCTAGTTTCTCTATTTCTATAGGGTGTTGCAATTCTTCTAATCATTCAGATTAATAACCTTGGCATTATTCTCAATTCTTTCTTCTCTCCTCCCTACCCCTATATTTAATCACTTGCTAATTTCTATTGATTCTACCTCCACAACATATCTGCTCCCTTTTCTCCATTCAAATGCCTCTCCACCCTAGTTCATACTTTCATTACCTCTTGCCAATACTATTCCAACGGTCTCCAAATTGGATTCCCAACTCCCAGTATCCCCCTCTTTTTTTCAGTATCCCCCTCTTAAGCCACCCATCTTCTACATAGTTGCTACAGTCATATTCATAAAGCACAAATACGACTGTTGCCTTTATCAGGACTCTTTGGCAGCTTCTTTTGGTGGCCTTTAGGGGAAAAAATATCTCTCTTTGGCATCTACAGTCTTTAAACAGCCTAGCTCTAGCCAGTTTTTATAGTCTTATTGCACATGGTTCACCCTCCCTTGTTTATTCTATATTCTATTCAACCCATCTGACCTGTGTTGTTTCCTGAACTTGCCATGTCATCTCCTACTTCCATGTTCTTTGACAAATGGTACCCCATACTTTGAATGCATTACTTCTTTTTACTCTGTTCAAATCCTTAGCTTCTTTTAAGGCTCAGCTCATCCCCCAACTTCTATGGAAGACCTAGTTGTCTCCTTCCTCAAACTGTCATTATAACATATGCATACACATGTGTATGTATATATATATATAGACATATGTATAGATGTGTCTACACATACATATATTGTGTGTATATATACATATATGTATATTTATTCATATATGGCAAAAAAATCTATCCCTACCTTGAGGAGATTTGCATTTTAATCGAAGGGGAGATAAGTATGTATGTATATTTCTGTACACATGCATATATATATGCATGCATATGCACATACTTATCTCCCCTTTCATTAAAACAAAATTTCCTTAAGGCAGGAATGGGTTTGTGTGTGTGTGTGTGTGTGTGTGTGTGTGTGTGTGTGTGTCTTGCTATCTCTACCATCTAGAACAGTGCTTTCTTGAACAGTTTTTTGGTCCTTGTTTCCAAGAAGACCAATGATATCACTGAGTGATGTCTTGATTTGTGCATGAATTGGATTTAAGTGAGGCCAAGTTGAACAAAGTCTGCATCCTTACTGAGGCTCACTTCGGCCTCATCTCTCTTCCAGAGTCCCTGAAGTCCAGTAGCAGGACAAAAGTCCAGAGGACTGGTGATAGATAGCCTGGGAGGCAGTGGATGACCTTAGTCTCTTCCATATCTGACCAGGCTCTAAGTACTCCACAGAGCCTGCTTCAGTTGTGTTCATGGATGTCGGAATAAATTGTTCTCATCTGCCTATTCCACCACGGAAGTCTTCACATGCTTTGGGAAGATATCCCCCTAATTCACCTACAGGTTTGAGGCCTGACAGGCACCCTTAACTTGGTTTAGCCCACCTGCCAATATGGTTTTACCAGGGTGTGGTCTCTGCACATGGTACAGCTTCTTAGAGCCACAGGTAAGAGTTGGGAAAAGGTGGACGAGCAACCCTTAGACCAGAGTTGCTAGTCCTCTGTGAATACCCCCATATATGTCTTGAACACTGTAAGTATTTAACAAAGGCTTTTGGATTAAATTAAATGGCCTACATGTGAGTCCCCCCATCCCTGGTGCAGTTGTCCCAAGGCTCAGTTTTCTTCCTTCTCCCACTGCTGGACCTTCTTTCCCACCTTTGGGCCCAGGTGCAACAACTCCAAGTTACGGCTTTGTGGATTCTTATATTCAGTAACCAGAATAAGAGGAAAAGGATCATCTGATTATCTTTCCTTCCCTGAGTGAGTAAAAAGCTATCTGGAAAGATGCAAGTGGATGGATGAACTCATTGCCATTTTGTAACGTGTTCACACAGCATTTACAGGCATCAACCATAAATTCTCCAGATAGTGTACGCTTTTTTCCTTTCTTTTCTTTTTGTCAAAGGCTCGTGTAAATCAACGTCAGAGCTAAGCAATTTGGAGACTTTAGCAGAACCTCTGTTCACAATTTCTCAGCATGAGCAGAGCAGTTGGTGTCTGCTATATTTTATTCTGTGTGGCTCCTGCAATCAATACTGACCTGTCTGTTCTTCTGACTGCATGGCTGTCTTTTCTCCCCTGAAGGCCACATTCTGATATCTGCATTTCTTCTCCTCCAGGCAAACATCATCCCTCAGGCTTTCCAAGGATATATTCATTGAGGGCAGAATGGGGAGGTCAGCTTTCTGTTTAGCTGGTACGTTTTTCTTACAAGAATGACAAGTAAAAGGTGCTCTGGGATACTCTTTGTGAAACCCTGTCAAAAGCAATGGGTACCTTGGGCTGAAGCAGGCTAGAGAATGCTCTTTGGAATGTAAGATCCTAGAAGGCAGGAGACATACATTCTCTATTGTTATTCTCCGCCACCTAGTACCTAACCCAGTGTTATACACTCTGGCTCGGTGTTCCACATATTCAGTTTGATGCTGCCACTAGATTTGAAATTTGACCATTTGATAACTTGTTTATTGGCAACTGAAATGGAATAAGTCTACTGTAGATAAAACAGCACAGGACCTGGAGCTGTTTGACCCTGGGCAAGTCACTGAACTGGGAGTCAAGAAGATCTGGATTCAAATCTTGTCTCTGATTCTCACTCACTTCACTTTATCTGGATGAATCTCAGCTTCTTCATTTGTAAAATGATTCTGATAATAGTTGTACCAACTCTCTCACAGGGTTATAGTAAAGAAGGCTTTTTATATATGGATACACGAGAACAAAGAATTTCAGAGGGAGAAGGGACTTCTGGGACCATCTTGTCCAAATGAGACCATGCTCTCATCCTAAAGCAGCCCTGTATCTTTCACTTGAAAACTTCCTCTGATGAAAGCTGACTACCTCTTAGGATAATCTCTTCCAATTCAAGTGTGACTCTCACTATTATTATTAGTTTAAAAGAATTGAAATTGTTAGAGTTGTGAGTTACATTAAAGCATAAACAAATGTCTATTGGAAAGCAGGATCTATGTATAACAAACACTTTCTTATTATAAGATCCTGAAAGCAAGGATTGTACCTTATTTACTTAATCTTTATACTTCCCCCAATATTCTGAGCCTAGTGCCTCGCACATATTAAATAACCAATAAGCTTGTAGAAGAGAATACTTACGCAAAGTACTTTACAAACTTTAATGCACTGTATAAATTTCACCTCATTATTAAAACAACTAACTTTATATATGTTATTCCATTTGATCCTCACAACAGTCTATTAGGTAGATATTATACCACCTGCATTTACTTTGCAGATGGGGAAACTGAGGCTCAGAGACCTAAAGTAGTTTGCCCTAGTCACACAGTTAACAAGTGTTGGAGGTAGGATTTGAACTCAGGACTTCCTGACTCCCAAATCCTATAGTCTGTATCCTGTCTTGTTGCTTCACTCTATTATCTAAATTAACTAGCCAACAAAGGAGGATATTGGTCTGTATGATTCAACTGGAACAGGGAAGGGGTGGGGGTACTGATTCTTATACACAGTAAAATTGTTATGACACAACTTTTCATTACATAGATTTCCCCATCTCCATGATCCCTACTTTGACCCATGACAAAAGTTTGCTAAAATATAGATGTGAAGTGACTAATGTTTAATAAAAGCAGAAATTATATTTCTCCACATTAAAAGAGGTGATATTCTCATAAAAGGAAAACTGGGTTAAGCATCAGAATTTAAAATCTGGCTCAAATGATTCCTAATTATTTGACCTTGGTCAAGTAATTTCCTCTTCTGAGCTTCATTTGCCCTTTCTATAAAGTAGAGATAATCTTACTCTGTCCTATTTGCCTCAAAGAGTTGTTTTGAGTAAAGGGCTTTGCTGACCTTAAAGCATCACACAAAAGCAAAGTATTACTATCTGTGTAAAGTAAATCTTTCCGTACCTCAAAGCCATTTTGTAATGTTAGTGATTCATTCAACAAATATTCATTGATCACTTCCTATGTGCAGAGCCCAGCTGGTGGTGCTGAGGTATCAGATAAGTCACTCTGGAACTCACAGTCTTGGAGGAGAGAGAAGGCATTGACACAGAATCCTTGAATATTCAGTGGGAAAGGAGCTCAGAGGTCATTTTGTTCCTGAAGAGTAATACCCTTAACAGCATCCCTTACATGTGATCACTGAGTGCTGGGGAACCCACTGCCTCTTAAGGCAGGTCTTCTAGTTTGGCCTTATCCATGCCTGGAATGCACTTTACCCTCATCGAATTCTCAGTGAATTAATTTTTTTCCCTCAAGATAGATCACGCGCTACCTCATACGTGAAAACTTTCTTGATCCTTCAAACTGCTAGTTTCTTTTCTCCTAACCTACTTTGTATTCATTTTCATTATAATACTCATAAAGATGCGGGTTATTTCCCCAAAAGAATTCAAGTTCTTTGAGAATAGGAATGATTTCATTTTTTTTTTTAAATTTGTAACCCTAGTATCTAGCACAGTGCATGGACCACAGTAAGTACTTCATAAAGACTTAGTGACTGATTTATTTCAATTTGTTTTAAAGCCTTACTTACAGTCACCAATTTATAATACAGTCACCAAATTATAATTTATAGGAGCAGCTGGGGGCATAGTAGATAAGAGTGCCAGGTCTGAAGTCTGGTAAACTCATCTTCCTGAGTTCAAATCTGGCCTCGGATACTTATTAGCTGTATGAGCCTGGGTAAGTCACTTAACTCTGTATGCCTCAGTTTCTTCAACTGTTTAATGAGTTGGAAAAGGAAATGACAAACCACTCTGGTATCTCTGCTAAGAAAACCCCAAATGGGCTCATAAAGAGTCAGACACAACAAAAATGACTGAACAACAAAGGGGATTTTAAAGTCCTACAAGAGATGTGCAATGAACTGTGTTCATTATGAGGAGGTTAGAGATCCCTTTCAGATGTGGGACCCATAAATATCTTCCTGAAGAATGTTTTTGAACAGAACCTTTATGGAATGATTAGAAATCAGAGAGGTAGAGAGGTAGGAGTGGGGAAGAGGGCAGAGGAGATCAGGAAGGAGATTCTAAACAGAAGAAATATTTTACTTGTGTTAAAGGTTGTCAGTCACACAGTATTCGGTAGATCTGAAGCATTCTGGGAAGCTCTATGAGATATGTGACCTGCACACTATGCAAAACAATTTGGAAATGGTCATTTGAACGGTTGAAGTAGCATCTTGCAGACAAATTAAGGTCTCTGAATTAAAGAAGTCTTCTTTCTAGTTCTATACCTGATAACCTGGGCTGATGGACTGATCAAATCCTAAGGAAATAGAGATCAGAGGACCATGTCTCTAGTGCTGAAGAGGATCCCAGAGGCCATTTAATCTATTCCTTTCATGGTTCAAATGAGGAAAATGAGGCACAGATCTACCCCTTTCTCATGCTGAAGTTTGTTAAGCCTGTGATACATTCAGAGGAGCTCTTGGTTCTTTTGTGGTTCATAGGACCCTAGACCTTTACAGTAGGAAAGAGATCATCTAGTTCAATTCTATCCTTTTCCAGATAATGAAACCAATACTAGTGGAGTCAATGTGACTACCAAATTCACATAGGTAAACTGAGATAGAGTTCAAAACTAAATTATTGGGACTTTCTTCTCTCTTAGAAGGGAGCTTAGTGGAGGAATGCTGTTTATTTGGAAACAAATCATGCCTAATTAAGAAAGATACCCAAAGATTTTCTTAGAAGATAAGTTGCACAGGAATTCCACCAAAGTCAGATCGTAGTTCTCCTTGAGAACACAGGCCTGACAAAACATTTTAAACCAAGGAGAATGTTAGGAACAGAAAAGCTGACAACCTCTAATAGCAGCGTAACAAGGCGACACTAATAAAGAACATGTCTCAGAGCTAACGAGTTCCATGAGAAAGACAGAAAAAACCGGGTTTGTTCAAAGAAACACTGGCAAAGTACCCAGCTTCAGATCCATCTCTTTCTAGCACTAGAATTTGCTCCTGTCTATTAGCTATGAGGGAAAAATACTTATTTATGGTCACAGTTATCCCCTAAATACTTTACCAAATGTAGATAGCACTCAGAGTCACTGACACTGTATCACTAAACTCTATATTCAAGTATTTCCTACTGATGGCAAATCTGTGACTTGCAGATAACCTGGCCCTTGAGTGTAATTTAGAGTCAGAGAATTCTTATAGAACTTTGAGATTGGGAAGATGACTAAAGTCCACCTAATCCAAACTTCTACACAACGGAGCATCCATTCTATAGAATCAGTGACCTATAGATTTTCCAGCCCTTGCTTGAAAACCTCCAGTGACAGGAAGATCACTACTTCACAAGACAACCCATTCCATTTAAGGAGAACCCTAATTATTATTGACAATTCTTATTGCTTCTATATCTATTCTATCTATCTCCATCTTCTACCTTTGCCCCCTTTTCTCCAATCACACAATTACCAATCTAGTTCAGGTTATCATCCAGTAATGCCTAGGTTTTTATGATAGTTCTTAATTAGATTCCCTACTTTAAGTCTCTCCCTATTTCAATAATTTCTTCCCATTAACATCATCATCTCTAACATTCATATAGTGTTTACTATGTGTCAAATACTGTACTAAGTGCTTTACAAGTATTATCTACTTTGATACTAATAAGAAATCCCAGAAGGTAAGTTTTATTATTGTTCATTGGATAGATGAGGAATAGGAGACAAACAGAGGTTAAGTAATTTGCTCAGGGTTACACAGCTGTCGGAGGCTGGATTTGAACTCAAATCTCCCTGACTGCAGGCTCAGCACTCTATCCTTTGTGACACTACCAGCCAAAGTGATCGTCCTAAAGTAGTCCAAGTCACCCTATGATGTTTGCTTGGCATTTACCATGGTGCCTGAGCAGTGTAGATTTGGAGTCTTCTCTGTAGCAGAAGCACATAGCGGGGAGGCTCTTAATAAATACTTATTGACATGAAATGACTCGTTAACCAATTACCATGAGAAATACAAGAATACTTAGTAGAATTCTTTTTTTGCAGACCCATGTATTGCTTTCCCTGAAGATGATTTCATACACTGAAGTCTTGTTTCCTTTCTATGACTTTTTTTCCTTTTTTAAGATATCCTTCAGGAGCCCAGTTACTTGACTTCTTAAGATAATATAACCAATTCTAGGCAGCAGTTAGTATGATTAATTATCTCATTTAATTCACACAAAAACCTGGTAAAGTCAATACTTCAGATCTGTACTGCTCATTTTACAAATGAGGAACCTGAGGCACAGAGAGGTTAAATGGATAGCTCTTGGTCATTTCCCTAATAAGTGTAAGAGCTAAAGATGTAAACTGAGACTCATGACTACAAATTCAGCAATCTTTCCACTCTATTATGCTAAATCCTAGGAAACAGCTAGAACAAACCTAAAACTCTGAGAACAGTATAACATCATCAGTCTGGGGGACCAAATCAGCCTCATGTCACCTCCCTAGCCCTTCCTGTGAATTAAATGGATCACTGGACATGAGGTCCTCTCCTCTGTTTATCTGATTACTTGTTCTAGGGGCCCTTGTCATATGCAGCAGGACAGAGAAGAGAGTATGTAATGTTTGCAGAATCATACAATTTTGATGCTGCATGTCAGCAGCTAGGTGGTACAGTAGAGATGGAGTGCAAGGACAGAGTGTGGAAAACCTGAGTTCAAATCCAGCTTTAAACACTTACTAGTTGTGTGACCCTGGGCAAGTTACTTAACCCTGTTTGCCTCCATTTCCTCCTCTGTAAAATGAGCTGGAGAAGGAAATGGCAAACCACTCTAATATCTTTGCCAAGAAAACCCTAAAAGGGGTCACAAGGAATTGGACACAACTAAAAATACTAAACAACAACTCCGTCTCTCTCTCTCTCTCTCTCTCTCTCTCTCTCTCTCTCTCTCTCTCTCTCTCTCTCCATATATATATGCACACACATGCATATTTATATTTATATGTCAGCTATTATTATTATAAGGCAACACTGTATATACTCAAATCTCATCTGTGATACATATTATCTGAGTGATCTTTGACAAGTCATTTCATTTTTCTAGGCTTCAGTTTCCTCATATGTAAACCAAGGGAATTAGACTAGATGTTCCTTCCAAATCTAGGTCTGGAACCTTCTGTGTACCTAGCACTGTGCTAGGATACAACAAAAGGTAAAAATATAATCTCTGCCCTCAAGGACCTCACAGTCTAATGGGGAGAGAAAACATACAAACAACTATGCAATATGAACTATATACAGTAAATAGATGATAATCTTAGACACAAAGTGCTTACTAATAGGAGTGGGGACCAGAGAAGACCCCTGGCAAAAGGTGGGATTTGACCTGAGTCTTCAAGGAAACCAGAAAAGCTAGGAGTCGGAGACAAGGAAGGAGAGTGTTTCAACCATGATGCACAGCCCAGTATGAATGCAAAGCCGGGAGGCAGAATGACATGTCGATTCCTCATTTATAGTCCCCTAGTAGAAAACACCCTTGCTCTTTGAAGGCAGGGACAATTTTTCCTTTTTGTCTTTGTATCCCTAGCACTTAGCAGTGACTTGCAAATAGTAGGCACTTAATAGATGCTCAGTGAATTGAATTTAGAATCAGAATACCCTTATTCCCTATGTGTAAATCACTTTGAGCCTCCATTTACTTACCTGTAAAATGAGGTAACAAACTTGTACTATCTGCCTAATAGGGCTGTTATGAGGAAAATATAGGCTATAAGGCTGTATAGAAATGTAAGCTTTTCTAGCCTTCTCACTCTGCCAAAAATATGCAGAGACCAACCACCACATTATCACTGCTGTCAGCACCATTACTGTCACCACCATCATCAATTAATGTGGAAGATATTGCAATAAACACTCGTTTTCCTTGATCCCTCCACATGTATGCATTCAGCTATGCATTTTTAACATACTTCAGTTTGAATCTTGCTGCATTTTTGAGGCTCTATTAGCAGATCCTGCCAGGGATTTGGTTTGGGAAATCTCAACCCTTAGAAATGATACTTGCATCATTAGCAGAGGTCTGAAAGCTATCATTACCCCTCTGCCACTATATCTGAGCCATTGAAACTGTGCACAGGTAATAGAATCACACAGACAAATAATAAAGAGAATGAAATAGGAGGCAGCCAGTGGAAAAGGAGATCTATCTGTTATCCTATCCCGAAATGTAATATGTAAACAAGCCACTCTGGGTGCCCAGAGATGGTGAGGTCCACTGAATTCTTTAGCAGAGCCATAATAAACAGCTCAATTATAACCTCTCTCACTCTACATTTCAAAGAAGAATAAAAAAGAAATCAATGAAATTAATTTAATGTAGTCTCATCTTTTACTTTTATTATGCTTCAAGAGTCAAGAACATTCACCAAGGAGTCACCTCTTTAGACCCTTCTGATCTTGCCAGAGGTCAAGTGTCTCTAACCACGAGAGTGAAGAAATCAGAGCAGTTAAGGCAGTTGTTATCTTTATCTGTAAAGTGAAGAGATTGGAAAAGATGACATGGATGGTTTCTCCTGTTTCCAAATTTCTATGATCCTAGAAGCAGTGTGGCATAATGGATAGAATGAAGGCCTTGAAATTAGGAATATATTTTGCCATTAAGTAAGTTCATGTCTCACTTTTGACAAATATTGGCTATGGTACTTTTAACTCCACAGAGTCAAGGCAACTCTGTAAGACTGGAAGCCGCAGACAAAGTGCTTACCTGTATTGGTAGAGGGAGCTTCCACTGTGGAAGTTCCCATTACTAAGAAAACATAAGTCCAGTCCCTATGTCTATGGAACTGCATTGCAATAAAGTACCATAATCTTCTTAGCCATCCTTCAATATATGAGGTACTTAGATTTATTTCTTCCTTTTCCCTTCCCTCTTTTTCTTCCTCCTTTCCTTTTTCCTCCTTCCCCTGCCCTCTCCCTTTTTTTGGCTAACACAAATAGAACATTTTTTGTTATTGCATCATGTTCAATTGTTTTGTTATTGCATCATGTTCAATTGTATCTTACTGTTTGTGCCTCCATTTGGGGTTTTCTTGGCAAAGGTACTGGAGTGGTTTGCCATTTTTTTCTAACTCATTTTACAGATGAGGAAACTGAGGCATACAGGCTTAACTGACCTGCCCAGGGTCACACAGCTAGTAAGTATCTGAGGCCAGGTTTGAACTCAGGAAGATGAGTCTTCTTGACTCCAGGTCTCACAATCTATCTACTGCACCACCTAGCTGCCCAAATAGAGGAAATTTACAAACATCTATTTTCATCAAGTTATAAAAAAAAGTTAATCTAACAATTAAAGCAGTCCAAATGTATAATGGACTGAGAGTGAGCTCTCCATCACTGAAAAATTGTCAAGCAGATAGCACAGAGTCAGAGGGAATTTCTATCTAGCATGTAAAAAAATCAATTACATCCAAGGTACTTTTCAACTCTGAGCCTCTTTGATGAGTATTCTGTAATCTATGAAGCCTGAGCAAGAATAGCAGTTTCAAAAAAGTAAGCCTTGAATGGTGGGAATCTCGGAGGTATGTATGGGGTGGCAGCAAGGGAAGAGAGGGATTTTACTGGGAGAAATGATATTCCAAGAAGAATTCAAAGAAATTATAGCTTCTACAGCTTGAAGGGCCATTACAAGATTATCTTATCAACTCTATCATTTTAGAAATGAGGAAACTGAGACACAGGGAATTTAGGTATCTGACCATAGGTGGTACAGGTAATCAACTGCCTGAGTCTGTTTTCAAATACAGATTTTGTCACTACCAAACCGAAGTGCCATCTTATCAGGAACTGAAAAAAATACGTTCAGAGGGAGGTCTGTGGATAAGAGAAAGTAGGGGGAAGGGTAGCACAGAATCTGCCTCAGTGCAGCCACAATCTCCAAAGAAGGTTAATGAGAGGTAATCCTGGAAATTACTGTCCAGTAAATCTGATGTCAATATTTAGTAAAAATAATTGGACAGTTGCTCCCAGAGAAAAATCTGTAAACATGGAGGAGATAATGGAATCGTGAGCAATAAGGAGCATTGGAGGTTCACGCAGAACAAATCATAGTAGACAACTTGATAGCTTTTCCTGACAAAATTGCAGAATTAGTGGATGAAAGGAAGGCAGTAAGTGCTATAGATCCAGGCACCGGCAAAATATCTGATAGTGTCTTGTGAGGTTCGACAGGCCAAATTAATTTAAATAAGCTCTGATCGGAACTGTCTCATGGGGGTAATTATTATTATGGAAAATGAGATGAAATATGGGATCATTAGGGAATGATAAATTGGGAATTTTTCAGGGATCAGAGGTCAGAAGTAGTTTTTTTTCCTTTTATTACCCTTTCCCCCATTAGTAACTAGATAGGGAACGAGCAGTCACAAAAAAGGACACCAAACATGCTGACCTCAGCAGGGACTGGTGAGATCAAATTAGCTACAAACCTTATTGGTAGAGTATAATGGAAAGTATCCTGAAATGGAAGTCATAGGACTTTAATTTGGATTCTGCATTTCTCTCTGGCTTCCAGTGTCAGTTTGGGCAGTTACTCCTCCTTTTTACACCTTACTTGATTTTCCAAAGGAAGGAGTGGGACGAAGTGATCTCTAAGGTTCTTTCTAGTGCTAACACTATGAAATTGGCTTCTTAGCTGGAAGAGACCTGAGGCCCAGGGAGATTAAATTATTTTACCCCAAGTCACATAAAGAATAAGTTGAACCCAGGTTCTCTGACCCCAGAGCTAGTTCTGTTTCTTCTCTACCATAATGCCTCTTTATTAAAAGGGGCAGAAATGAAATGAGTCCACATGGGATAATTCAGAATATCACCAGGGAAAAGAATCCATAGTGCAATGTTGGGTCTATGTTGGGAGCTCAGGGAGAGTCTGATGATTAGGAGAATTGGGAAAAAAATAGGATTGGGAATATTAGGATTAGGAATGGAAAAAAAAATCTGGAAAGGAAGCCCTGTTCAGGAGAAGCAGAAGAAGGCAAACAGCCAAGGAGGTTTCCTTACATACCACCAAGAGGCCACTACCGTTTTGAAATATCAGGGGAGATACATGAGGGGGTCTTGAAATAGGAACAAAAGACTACATTATGTAATCCCACCAGCAGAACATGAGTGTGTGTGTGTGTGTGTGTGTGTGTGTGTGTGTGTGTGTGTGTTTAGGTAAACTAATATAGAAAGGAACACTCAGAACAAAGCTAATTTTCCTCTTTGGGCCCTCCCCAGCTTCTTGGAAAGTGACAACTATATGAATAAGCTCCTCTCATTCTCTACTCACTGCAGAGTTTTAGGACTGGGGAAGAGAGACACTGGTCTTTAGTCTTTCTGGGTGGTTTTATTTAAATGCAGGCATGAAGTCCGTAGGGCAAGAAAAACGTTTCCTCAATAGATCAAGAACATAAATAGGAAGTATTTGCTAAGGGGCTTCTAGACCTTTTGCCTTAACGTTTCCTCAATAGATCAAGAACATAAATAGGAAGTATTTGCTAAGGGGCTTCTAGACCTTTTGCCTTAAGTAATTCTGAGAGGGATGCCATAATGCATTAACCTCACAAGGCCTGCTGCTTAAAGACCTGGGTGTCTACAGTCAGTGCTAGTTTTCCCCTGCTGTCACTGAGTCCTTCCCTCAAATATCATTCGTTTCATACTTTTTTTTGCTATTTTGTCACACTGGGCATTTTCCCATGAATCTTCTTCCTTCATGTCACCAGACATGTATTATTACACAACTATTCTGCACACTAATTGCCACAGAGTACACTATCCAGAAGGGGTACTGGGAATGGACATCAGCTCATAAGGCAGGACCAGATGGGTCTTCTTGCCACCCACCAGCACATACATCTTACCATGTGACTAGGCACACTAAAAGCACAGAAAACTGAACAATTTGGTAAATCTGGCACTGTTTCCAATCACCCCAACCCTATAAAACTTAATCCCCACAGAAGCCTCTATCCAACTTAGCCAAATTGACTCAGAATTCATTGGCATCGTTTGTGGCATCCCATTCAATTTCTCAAAGAATGATGTTTGTGTTTAGGGCCTAGTGCAATGACTGCTCTATTCTAGAGTTTGGAAGACCTATGTTCATATCCTACCTTTCATACTTATGAGCTGTGTGATTACAAGGAAGTCATTTAGCCACTGTTCATCTCAGTTTCTTCATCTGCAAAATGGATATAATAAAACCTAGAGTACCTACCTCCGAGGGTTGTTACAAGTTGCAAGTGAGATAATATATGTAAAATACTTTGCAACCTCTAAAATGTTCTATAAATATCAGCTAATCTTATAATGTTGATGACAATGATGACTCCTTATGTTTCTATGAATATATTAGAATTTTTAAAATGTTTTCTTGATGACAAGTTTTGGATGTTGGTAGTACAGGTATGTTTTCAGGCTCAGCAATCCATAAGGTCCTACATAAAGGGGAGTTACTGTCCCCATCATTATCCTCAGGAAATTGACATTCAGAGAGTATGAGACCTTTCTTACTTTGATACTTTAGGGGTTCATTGATTTCATTGATACATGGATTCTTTATACCAATGCAATTCTCAACCCTTGTCATCTTAGTAGATTATTCCCATATACATCCATGTGTGTGTGTATGTGTGTCCTCTAGTTATGAGTCTCTTTATACTTAGCAAGGCTGATGCTTACATGAAAGATACACATACACACAGTTCACAGTCAGGCTCATATTAAAAAAAAAAAACCTTGCTTTATATGTCCTCCTAGAAATGTACTCTGCTGTCACAGTCTCTGAGAACCAAAAGTCACCCCAATTTTATGATGAGGCAGTGAACCTTTACTAAGATCTTTTCAGTCTAGTTCCTTTCTGACTCAGAGAAGACTTAATGGTTCCCTGACAGACTGCTGACCTCATGGGTACAGGAAGCACAGTAAGATAAGGTAGAAAAGATCAGCCCAGCAGAAATACTGTACACTATGGGTAACCTACTATTTATATAAAGGGCAGGTGTATAATCTATGATAAGGTCAAACAGGAATTCCTAAAACTGCTTTGCTCATCATTCACAAAAAAAATAGTAAAAGTAGGTCTGAGTTGATCCTCCCAAAAGGTGAATAGTAACCAAGGCAAAGTATTTCTTGGAATGAGTATCCTGAACAAACTTTTCTCTGAGGTTTATTGATCATCAGTATCTACTGTTTGCTCATGATGCAGCAGTGAGAGAGAATTAGAGTACATCAGAAGCCCTGGGTTTGAGTTCTGGCTCTCTTAATAATTTTTCAATTTTTCTCTGTGACTTTGGATAAATCAATTATCTAAAGATTCAAGATCCTCATCTGAAAAATGGGTATAATTAAATACACACACACAGCACACACACACACACACACACACACACACACACACACACACACACACACACACCTACCACACAGGGCTATATGAAATCAAAAGAAATAACTGACAGATGATTTTCTAGTAATTTCACAGCCCTTATTAAAACCACATAATGAAACCTAAAACTGCACTAAAAATTTTGTATTATGCTGTATAAAAGTAAGTTGCCTTGAATTTAGGAAAACTCTTTGAAATTCAAATATTTAATCACTTTCTTGGTTAAAGAAGAGGTCTGAAAAAGATGAACATTTTGTCTGTCACACTGAGCGCCTGGCCCTAAATACTCTGTTACACAGAGCTGCCTACTTGCAGGAGGGTACAGGTGGCAAGGAGGGGCTGAACAGGGATGAGGACTAGAAAATGAAACAGATTCCAGCTCCTCCCAAGACAGATCTTCACAGTTTAAGGCGGCTTAAAGTGAATTGTTAGAACACCAGATATACCCATATGTAGTATGAGTACAACAATATACCCAAAGCCAAAATTTCAATGGTTTGGGAATTAGCTACCATTTTGGCTGATCCAAAGATCTTTGCTGCCCTGCACAAACATAAATCATTAAGAGATGACAGACAGTCACTATTTAATCTGAGTTTTTCCAGATAAAGCTCCGAATCCTTTCTTGAAAATACAGGGTTAAGCTGGGAGAGATGGGGTAAGATCATGGGGACCTCAACTAGAAGGGACCTCAGATGTAATTTAGTCCAAACCCCTTATTTCATAAGCAAGGAATCTTAGGCTCAGTGAAGTTAAAAGGTAAAGAAGAGTCTCCCATGTCTGTCTGAGTCTCACAAAGGCATCAGCTTCTTCCTTATACTCCCTCACTAAGGGACTTGTTTTTTGTATCCCGTTCCTCAATTTTAGTTCTGGCTTTTAAGTAGATGTTGAACTCAGTGGGTAGGGAACCCTCTACTGGAAACTTCCAGATGAGATGGACTCTAGTCTTCTCTGTAGAAAGAGAGTGGCAAGTACAAGGTAGTACGAGGATGGACACGGGATGATTGCATTCTTTTTGGAATGATCTGTTTAATTCTCAGCACCACAATTTAGCAAAGACACTGATAAACCCGAAAGTACTCACTGAAGAATAATCATGATGGTAAATGGCCTTGAATTTATATATCAAGACTAAGTAAAAGAAATGGAGATGTTTAACCTGGAGAAAAGAAGCGGGGAGAGGGAGGAAAATGATACGTTTCCAAGTACTTGCAACTCTATTACACATATGAAAGATAAATTCTGCTTGGCTTCAGTGGGCAAAAGCAGGAACAATGGGTGCTAGATAAAGAGATATTTTTAGTCTTGATATGGGGGTGGGGGACCAAAAACCAAATAAACAATAAATCCATCCTAATAACGAGAACTATCATAAAGTGGAACAGGCTATTGGTTGCCTTTTTGCTGGATGTTTTCAAAGAGTGGGTCCCCATTTGTCAGGTTTGTTGTAGAGGAATTCTTGTCCAGGAACAGTTTGTATTAAATCATTTCTAAAGTCCCTTCTTAGGTTAAAAAAAAAAGACAAGTAGGCTCCCTGACTCTTATTCCTTTTTCTTAGTGTACCCTGCTGCCAATAAGAAGAATGCTACCATGGAATTGGGAATCACTACATGTAAAGTCAAAGAACCCAGATTCAAATCTTAGCTGTGACCTTGCACAAGTTACTTTTCTGAGTCTTAATTCCTGATGAGGAACTTAAAATAGTCTGAATAGATGACCCTTTAGGTCCCTTCCAGTTCTAAATGTTTGATCCTATGAGTCAATAAGCATAGATTCAGATTTCTAAACAATCAGAATGACTTTTTTCTAAGTCACTATTATTGCCTCACTCTACACATTTACAAAATGGGGCCAGGCAGTCCAGGCCAGCAAGGAGGCCAGTCACTAGCAAACTCAGAATTGGCCATTTCACACTAACATGCAGCACCTCCCCATTCCCATTTGGAGTTAGCTCCAATAGAGGAAATAGCCTTAGGAGCTTGAGGCAATACAGAAAATGATGGGTTTAGCTTGGTTGGGTTGGGTTTTATTAGAGTCTTTATTAGTTTGTTGTGCAAAGAGCTCATTAGAAAGCCATCTCCGCTTTCTAATGCTGCGTGTTTCCCCGGTAATCACCTCCCTTCCAATTCTCTCCCTGTCCTTACTGCTGCAGTTGGAGTGCCTGAGCTATTAAAGGTATTTGGGGGAAGAAGGGGTCCCTGATTGGCTGTCACTGGATGTCACATCCAGAGAGCTGCAGTCTCTATACTGTGGGGGTGGCTACACATTGGGTGAAATGAAAGCATCTCAAAGACCTCGCTGCCTCCAGAGGACTTCCAGTGGCAGGGTGAGGGAGGGCAAAGGGAGAGGAGGACAGGACAAAGCACAGGAAGGGAGACAGAATCATCTCATGCTAGTCTCAGTTGAAAAAGATCAGTCTTCATCTGACAGCTGAGCCTGCAATCACCGTGGAGTTTTTATTAAGGAATAAGAGCCTGGGAGAAGATCGAAGTGACAGATTCAAAATTAACTTGCCAAACTTTCCATCAATATTGTGACAATCCCTGCGTACCAGTCCTACGACCCAATGCGCCGCCTTGATAATATTAACACAACTTTGTTGGAACAAAAGGCTTTCCAGGGAACCTTCAGCTTAGGTCTTTGAAGAAGCACACTTTGGCAGACAGCACCCTCTTTGTTTTCTCCTCCTTCTCCCCTCCTCCCCCTATGCTTGCTTTTTGCAAGAGGCTGTGCCCTCGGGCAGACAAGGCACTGCAGACCAAAGTACAAGCACAGTTTGATCATTCCTGGCCTTGATGCCTACCTTGGACACAAAAGTCAGCAGCTAAGGAAGTACCTTTGGGATTCCTCAGGACGGATTCAGCACAGCGAGGCTGACATGTTCCATCTGCCTCATGATTGATGGCAGCTTTAAGTCTCTCTTATTTCTTCTAGCTGGCAGATAAGACTCTTTCTGGGGGGAACTACTTGTTAAGTGGGGGAAAATCTCAAAACCAATCTATAGTCAGGGCAATTTAGTTATAAAAAATTAAAATAATACTCTTTTTCAAAAAAGTAACTGGAGTAGTGTCAGAAGACCAAACCAGGGCCCTGCACCTATTTCTTGGGTTACTTGGAATAAGATACTCCATGTCTCTGAAACTCACCTTCTTTACCTACAAAATCTAGATAACACTTGCACATTGAAAAATGTGTTTTGCAATTTAAAGAAAGCTCTGAGCGATTATTAATATTTGCATCATCTCTATCATTCAGAGCTCAGTAAATG
Organism: Potorous gilbertii; assembly: GCA_028658325.1. Taxonomy (NCBI): domain Eukaryota; kingdom Metazoa; phylum Chordata; class Mammalia; order Diprotodontia; family Potoroidae; genus Potorous; species Potorous gilbertii. Next base: position 340,006,765 of record CM053769.1, on the reverse strand, counting down.
TGCTACCTTCTTCCACGGAGCCTTCTCTGACCAATTCAAGTCACAGAAGTTTCTACATATGAATTCATAGCACACATTGTACCCTTCTTTAGTCATTTACATCACATTGTCTCCTTGGCATTTCACATTATTTTCATGAACTGCCAATCATCACCCAAGGTGGTAGATAACTTTGGAACTGGAGCTAATGGATCCTGAGTTCAAAATTAGGCTTTGTTTCTCACTACTTGTGAGAGCTTGGGCTAGGGAGGGAAGAAGGAAACAAGCATTTATGAAGCACATACAATGTTCTAGGAACTGTGCTAAGTATTTTACAAATATCTTATTCGATCCTCACAAGATCTCATTTTATAAATGAGAAAACTGAGACAGAGAAAGATTAAGAGAGTTGTACAGGGTCACATAGTCAGTACCACAGACCACATTTAAAATGAGGACTTCTTGACTCCAGATTCAGTCCTCTAACCACTGAGTCACCAACTGCCTTCATGGAGATGAAGGCAATGATGTGTCTTATTTTTCCTAGTGACCTTCATAGAGTATAACAATGTTATGGGCATAGTAGGCTCTTAAGGAATACTTATTAATAAGTTGTGTGAATTGAAATGTTGGACTCTCAAGCAAAAATTCAGAGAAAAAGCACTACTTTACTATTATAATGGTTAAAAAATACCAATTAACTTTCAGTAGAGGCATAGTATTAATGTCCGAATAGAATAAGAGAAAGCTACCATGGAGGTGCCACGCAGCTTTCAATAAGTTGAGTCACCGATCTTCTGGTAAGTGTATACCCTCCTGCTTAACCCTTAGCAGATTTAGTTGAAGTGAGCATTCTAAACATTTGTTGGATTTATTTACTGGTGCTTCAGATATAGTTTACCATAAAAACCTGGTGTCTATCGACTAGTGTTATTAAACATCTACTGTGTTCCAAGCACTGTGCTAAGTAATAGTTATACAAAGAAAAGCAAAAAAACTAACTAAACTAAACCAGTCTCTGCCCTCCAGGAACTCACAGCTGAATCCTGGGGTCACATGCATATTGGACTGAGAGTCAGAGGACCTGAGTCCAAGTTCTAGATCCTGTCCTTATTACGTGACTTACATTTTAAGATTCTGTCACCTATGCAAATTATTCATTTCTTAGAGCCATAGTTTCTTTATCTGTATTTTTACTACTTTGCACAGTTACTTCAAAGAATATGTGTGATAATTAAATGAGATTGTGCATGTATTTTGTAGCTATAAATGTACATATACATATATGTATATGTATGTGTATGTATATACATTAAGTACATATATGTATATATGTGTGTATATACACTATTAGCATTGAGTTAATAATAGGGCTACTATAAATGGTTTTTGGTGTTTGAGAAGGAACTGTGGAATGGTTTCACTGCTGCCCTTCTACTCTGATTTCACATTTTCTTCTCAACCTTACAATGTTGTTGTGTTATTTCAGTCATGTTTGACACTTCATGACCCCATTTGGGGTTTTCTTGGCAAAGATATTGGAGTGGCTTGCCATTTCCTTCTCTAACTCATTTTTCAGATGAGGAAACTGAGGCAAGCAGGAGAAATTGACTTGCCCAGGGTCACACAAATAGTGTCTGAGACCAGATTAGAACTCATGAAGATGAGTCTTTCTGATTCCAAGCCCGGTGCTCTATCCACTACACTACCTAGCCGCCCAATTAACTGCCCATTTATTTAATGGTCTCATATCAGAATCTTACTAGACATAAAAATAAATGTTCATTTTGGAATCTTCAAAGGCCCCTTTGAGGTGTTTCTATATATTATCAGAATATTAATTATTTAGTGATGAGATTACACAAAGGCCCTCCCACTGTGCTCAGTGCCCTCTGAACTAACTCACATCCAATAACCCACCATCAGCTTTTTCAGGAGAAACATGATTGAATACATTCCTATCTAAAGTTTTTCTTTAATAAGGGGAAGAATATAACAGCTGAAATAGAATAGGATTTAGAGACAAAGGCTCAGGGTTCAAATTCCTCTGCTATTTCATTATATTGGTCACCCCATCAATCAAAAAGCATTTATTAAAACCTCTCCAGGTTACACTCAGGACTTGCTCTATCACATTGTTGTTACTTAGCCCTTTCAGAAGGGTCTAAGTTTTCAAGTTCCCATTTGGAGTTTTCTTGGCAGAGATACTAGAGTTGTTTGGCATTTCCTTCTCCACCTCACTTTTTTTCTTCACAGATGAGGAAACTGAGTCTGGCAGTGTTAAGTGACTTGCCCAAGATCACAGAGCTGTGTCTGAGGCTGGATTTGAACTCCGGTTTTCCTGACTCCAGGCCTGAGTTCTAACCTAGCTGCCTAGCTGCCCTCCTCTACCATGGCCCTCAGTTCTTTATCTTGAAACTTCGTTCTAGCCCTGGAATTCACACCCTGGAAATATGTTTTGGCCCTGGGGCTCCTCTGTTGGATTTCACATCTCCTTCCAAAACCTCCATTTAAGGAGAGCACCCAGACCAGTCAAGTCTCATTCTTCTCTGGATTTCCTTCAGGCCTCCTTTGTCTCCTTCCCACATCTTTTCTAGTTTCTTTTAGTGTACTGTCCAGGGCAGCAAGGTAATGCAGTGGAGAGAACCGAAGGGCTGGGAGTCAGGAAGATCTGAGATCTTCAAGTCTGATTTCAGATACTTAACTTGTGTGAGCCTGGGTAAGTCTCTTTTAACCCTTTTTGCCATGGTTTTCTCATCTGTAAACTGAGCTGCAGAAGGAAATGGCAAACCACTCCAATATCTTTGCCCAGAAAACCCCAAACTGGGTTATGAAGAGTTGCATATGACCAAAAGGACTGAATAATGTGTCCCCTACTTCCACCAGAATATAAACTCCTTGAGGGCAGGGCCTGTCTTTGTTTCTACTTGTCTGTGTATGTCCAGCACTTAGAATAGTACATAGTACCTAGTAAGCTCTCCAAAAGGCTTACTGACTGACCCCCTACAAAATTCCAGATACAATGCTAGCTACTGGGGCAACAATGAAATAGTTTCTGCTTTCAAAGAGCTCACATTACACAGGGGGAGACAACATATGCAACACGTGTGAAGATATTTACTTACATCCATAGTGAATAAATACAAGGCAATTCTAAGTGGAGGCACTAACAGATTGGGCAGGGGAGGGTTTTCTGAAAAGGTTACATACAAGAGTGTGCACGTGAGGTGTATTTCACCTCTCTGGCCCTCAGTCTCCTCATCAGTAAAATGAAGGGGCTGGAATATGACCTTAAAAATCCCTTCTAGTGCTAAATCTTGTGATACTTCATCTATTTCTTTAAAAAAAAATCCCTCCTACAAACATGTAGCCTATGCAAGCTTATTAATATTCACTCCCTGGCTTTATGGAATTACATTTTCTTTCTTTCTTTTTTTTTCCTCCTGAAAGAAAATATACACAGTGAAAAATCCTGCTAAGGAAACTACACACAGCAAAATCCCACTAGCAATGAAATCATTTCCTCCTGACAGAAAAATTACCCTGGACCTTAGTACAACTTACACACATCATTATCTCCTGCAAAAACCCTGGTCTTATTTAGAAATGTAGACTTTTAAAGCTGGGAGAAGGGAGCCTAAGAGATAATTTAGTCACAGACTCATAGAACTTGCATCTAGAAAGGACCTAGAAATCCTAATCATTTGAAAAATGAAGAAAATATGGTCCACGAAAACTAAGTGGTAGCAATAACAACACCTATATATAGTGTTTCTATAGCACTTCAAAGTTTGCACCATATTTTCCTCACAACTATCATATAAGGCAGAAAATACGAGTGGTCTTTTCCCTGCTCTTTAGATACCTAAGCAGACTTCAGTGCTTAATGAACTTGCCTTGTGTCAGGCCGATTGTAGCTATGAGTTCTAGGACTCCACACAAGGAGCTCTCTCTCCCTAGCCAGTGATGTTCTGCTGCATCAGTTTTCCCAGACCTAGAACCCCAGTCTCCCAGTTCCCAGTCTATTACTATGTAAGCTTCAGTTTCAATCTTGACTTGGCTTGACTAACTTTTCTTGCTAACCTCTTTATTCTTCACCTGAAGCAGAGTTCAGAACTGATGCTCAGAGATTGGCTTGCAGAGGACAGAGATATGCCTTCAAGAAAGAGAACAGGTATCCTCTCAGCAAGAATAATGACAAATTATCTCTTCCCATGGATGTCACACCAGGGAACAGGGCACAGATGATGCTTGAGCACTTTGCAAATATCGTAAAACTTCATTAATGTAGACCCCACTAACAGACAATTGGAGCTAATTTGGGCTGGGGTTGGGTGGAAGTTTACCTTTGTACTACAGTCTATTAAAAAAGTTTGCTAAGCAAATTAGTAGTGTAAACAAGATGGGGGAGGGAATGTTTAATATACTTAAGAGAATATACGGTCTCCAATCACTTTAGTAGCACCCATTTAAATACAAACAATTACTGTGCTAATTACAATCTATCCTTATCTATTCAGCAGGTTCCCTAAGGACTTCTACTTGGCAACACTTAGCCTAGCTTGAGTTACTGTGTGTACTTAAGGATAATGTAAGTGAATTTCCTTAAAAATAGTCTCCACTTCAAATGTTCTACTAATTCAGATGGGCCTTCCTCTACCCAGAAAAGCAATCTATCTGGAAATTCTAAAACCACTTTCTTTCTTTTAGAAAGTGGGGGGAAGGGATTTGAGGAGGAGCAAACATTTAGCCCGCATGGCACACAAACATGGGCACGCACATGCGTGCGCACACGCGCGTGCGCATACACATGCACACAAAGAGAGAAATATATACTATGTTTTCCTCCACAAAAGATTTTTCAGAACCAAAGATAACCTTCTTAGTCTAAGTACATAAAAATATACTGTTTATCACTTGGTTTGCTCATACAATTATCATGTTTGGTATATTTAGAGATGTGAAAGCCTAGAATAAAATGGAAAGTTGGGTAAAAGATGTATTTCTCTCTCTTCATTTTAGTCAATTTGTTGGAATCTTTAAAAAAGTCTCTCCTCCCCCAAATGTTCATGTCTATTTCTTTAATTCCTAAGTTTTAACACTATAAGATTTTACCAAGTAACAATAACAGAGATGCCCAGGTCCTTGTATGCTCTCCCCAGCTTTTCCTGAAGCAGAATTCAGTCTCACTCTATGCTAGTGAGTAGCTCTTAGCTGCCATCCAATAATAGCTCAAATTGAAATTCAGGCACATAAGAGAGGAGCTGATCTGGGCACCCAACCGTGGCATTTGAACATCCAACTCCAGAGCTGGTCTCAGATAACCAACTTTCCCATTGGTGTCAATGTACTCAGAAACCCAGTTTCTAGATGAGTATGAAAGATGTGCTGCAAATAAAATAAAATGAAAATGATAAAAAAAAATGGCATTGCATTATGCATCAAGTGAATTGTAGGTCAAGCCTATCTGTCAGAGCTGGCTTTAGTCAGAGACAGAATTCTTCCTACTTGGTCACTCCAGAGAGCATTAGCATAGGAATCTTGTTTGAAACTTGATATCATATATCTTCACAACACTCATACAGAGAACACAATTGGGGCTCTAAGGACTATCTGGCCTTCTAATGTGGAGAGTCAAGGGACAAAAATCTTTCTATATACCTCTCTATACCATAAGCAGTTTGGAATCTAGAAGAGATCTATGGAATAGGCTCACCCAACTTCTGCCTTGGAAAGATGAGAAAAACTAAGGGGTGGAGAAGGAAAGTGCTAGTAAGGGCCAAAATATGGATTTGAACTAATCTTCTGTTTCAAAATCCAGGACCCCTTTCACTCTATCTCATTGCATAGACAGCCCCAAAGAAGCACAACTCTGATGTCAGTGAGTAAGGAAGGTATTTTACTGAAATATTGCATTATAAAAAGAATACTGCATTATAGCTTCCTTCTTAATTCACAGTTACTACTCTAGTTTAGACTTTCTTTCCTTGGTTATTATACTATCAATATATTAATAATCCCTTAACCATCTACTGCTAAAGCAATTTTTCTGCTGGTCATGATGATACATGTCTGTAATCTCATCTTTTGGTATACTCTGGTTGGTGGATCTTTAGAGCTCACGAGTTTTGAATGGGCTAGGCTTAGTGGATGTTCCATTAAGTTTGTCACTGAAATGGTGATCTACCAGGAGTGGGGGTATATCAGATTGTCTAAGGAGAAGAAAACTCTTAGGATAGAAACAGGAACAGCAAAAGGCTTTTATTGGCCTGAGGACCAGACCTGTGAGTAGCCCCCACATTTCCATCTAGGAGACCCAGTTTAAAAATAAAATAAACTACTTTTTAAAATTAGGTGATTGGGATTAAGTGACTTGTCCAACGTCGCACAGCTAGTAAGTATTAAAGCAATTTTTCTGATGAACAGCTTTGAGTGTATCGTTCTCCTATTAAGTGGTACTGGACTTACAGTCAGAAAGACCTGAGTTCCAATCCTGCCTCAGATACTTTGCTGTGTGATCATGGGCAAATCATTTAATTTCATCTTGGCCTCAGATTCCTTATCTGCAAAATGGGGTTAATTAGTACCTGTCTCACAGGATTGTGAAAATCAAATAAGATAATACATGTGAAATAAGGTATTCTAAAGTGACACATAAATGCTAGCAATGACTTCCTAATTCCAACTGAACAAAATTCATACTGCTTCAACTGGTATCATAGGCTTTCCACAACCTGACACGACTACCATATCTATGCCCTCTTCTGTTTTAGCACTCTTCTTCCTCTCATGTCCTAGACTGCTTACTATTCTTCAAATGTTCTATGCCTTTGCTCATGCTATTTTCCCCTCTTAGAATGCCCTTTCCCTATCTGTCACAATCTATTCAGTCTTAAAAGTACAAGTTATCCTTTCCAGATGTGGCACCCCAATGATCTGGAAAATCTAGGAAAATATTTTTGGCCCTCATACCAGAGAAGAAGTGAGTTTTTTTTTTTCTTTTATGGGGTATCTACAGTACCTTATTGTAAAATTTGGGTTTATTTATGGTATACAATACTATACATATATTTTATGTATTTCTGAGTTTATAAACTTTTTTTCTGTGATATCTGCTGGCCATCACATATTGTTGGGTGACTTCTGTAAAATTCCCCCAAATTTCCATTTAGTTGACCTGCCATATCTCAAAACCACAAAGGGGAGAGTTACAATGTGGAAGCGATAACTGTACGACTCAAGCGTTCCTTCCTCCATGAAGCTTTTTTATGATATGATCCAAGCTACAGTGCTAAGATCTGGCTCTGCCCCTATGGCCAGGGAAACTTCAAAGCAGGAATGGGATACCCCACAGCCTATCCTTCACATTCTATTTCTTTAGTCTTATTCATGCAACATTTCATCACTCTGTGTGTGTGTGTGTATCTGTGTGTGTGTGTGTATGTGTGTGTGTGTGTGTTTGGCTCTTTTAAGACCCAAGGGAAGCTACAGTAATGGGAAGGAAGTAAATCTGTATGCATGAAATTAAAGCATAATCTTCATCTAATTTGAGACTTTTAAAGTGTCTGAGGGACTACACAAAGCCACTCTGCCTCAGGTCACTGAAGGGGAAGGACTTCCGTTCTCCCTTATCTGCATTGCTAGGCTTCCATCTGTGTGAGATAGAAAATGAAAGGCTTCTTATCTAATTAGCACTTGCAGGCAGCAGACTGGTGCTCTGCAGCCAACTGGTTGTGTTACCTTGGGCAAGTCATTTAATCTTTTGGGGGCCTCAGAATTCCTTGTAAAATGAAAGAGGTCATTCTGCTCTATATTCTGACATTTCAGCCACAATATCACAGATTTCATGGTCCTCTTTGGTTAAAAAATTCTGTGTTCAAACATCCCCAAACCCCTTCGAGGGGCTAAAAGTGGGTATCTGACCACATGATCTTGGGGAACTCACTAAACCTCTCAGGACGTGAGATTCCTCCTCTGTAAAAGGAGACCAGACTTAATGATCTTTCCAGCTCTCAATCCTATGATGCTGTAGTAATCATATCATTCTAAAATGATAAGGAGTTTTCTAATTTTAACTGTTTAGGATTCTAAGTTAAATCCAAGCTTGACACAGTCAGGAGAGAAGTGAAAGACAGAAGTCCCCACGGTCTGCATTAGCTTCCAACAAGGCTCAATTCCCAATTTTTGCTTCTTCTTCTCCTTCTCACTCTCTTCACTCTGCTGTAGCTTTTTCTTTTGACTTCTGTCTCCTGGCAATCTCAACTCCCTGCTGGCATTTCCTCCCTGGAAGGAAAGCAGATAAGCAAGAAGAAAAGCCATAGGGGCCATCTGGGAGATGCACTTGGCAACAAACCGCTTACTCCTCGTCTTATGAATTGCTCCTGGCCACTCTTTGAGGTCCAACCAACATGTTTTCCTCGTTGCTCTAGAGAGACTTAGGATATAGAACCATCTAGAACAGAATTGCCCACGAGGGATTACTGTTTAAGCACTACTGACGGAGTGGAGGATTGTTTCTGAAGCTGGTGGCTGTAAAATGGGGAGGGAGAAATTTGGTTCTGTCATTTGTTACCTATATTGTTCATCCACAAGTATTTATTAAGTGTTTCCCATGTGTCAGGTGCTGTAATAAGTGCCAGGGATACAATGAAAAAGCAAGAACAGTTCCCAGGCATAGAGGACTTTCCCTATCATTCCTCATGCTCAAGTAGGTAAGCATCACAACCAGAATTCAAACTCCAGTCATCTGGCTGGCACAGTGAATACAGTCCTAGACTTGGAATTGGGAAAACCAGAGTTTAAATCCTAGTTCGATGCTTTCTAGCTGTATGACCCTATACAAATTATTTAACATCTCCTAGTTTTGTCATCTGTGAAAATACACACACATACACACACATACACACACACATACACACACACACACACACACACTCTGTGGTGAAATGTTGCATGAATATGACTGAAGAAATAGAATGTAAAGGATGCACTAGGGGTGGAGGGAGATTCCATTTCTGCTTTGAAGTTTTTCTGGACACAAGGGCAGAGCCTGATCTCAGCTTCATAGTCTGGATCATATCATAGGAAGGTTTCATGGAGGAAGGGAATCCTGAGTTATATAGTTATCACTTTACAAGCCTTAAAGTGCTATATAAATACTACTATTATTAATAGTGCCTCTAAGTTAAGCATTATTTCCACTACATTTACACAGATGAAGTTTTAGATTTGTAAAGCACTGTGTGGTTACAGAATATCTGATAGGTATCACCTCATTGGATAACTTATGACAACCATGGGAGGTAGGTTATATATGTATTGCTATACCGATTTTAAAGATGAAAAAATTGAAGTCACTATGTTTCTGTGATCTCTTAAAAATTGGAAAGTCAGAAAAAGAACAGGCCTGGGCCTTAAACCTCTGTCTCTTGACTCCAGGTCTATAGTTCTTTGTGATACAACAAACCACATACTGGCATACCACCCAAGGGACTTGCAGCAGAATGAGCTAGAAACATCCCTAGAGAAAGTAAGAATGGCCTCCTGAAGTGCAGACCAACTTCTCTGATTCCCATATGGGATGTGGTGATCCAGATACTCTAGGTTCGAATATGCAACTATGGAAAATGGGGGCCCCTAAAGTTTGAACAGTAAGTACATGATTGTCAAGACTCCTATGATGATGATGAAGGGAGTAACAGTTACATTCTAGTTTTGCTTTGTTTATGGTAGAGTGATAAAGGGGAACTTTGGTCATAATAACTATAGCTGACATTTATACAACACTTTAATATTTGTAAAGTTCCCCATCTATATTACCTCATTTGACCCTATGAAGTAGGTTGTTTTGCTTGTTTTAGGGGTGGGGGGTGACAAGACTTGTGATTCAGTGATGAGTCATTCCACTTCCAGTGAGGAAAACAAACAAACAAATAAGTGAACTCCTTCTAGCAATGATTATCAGAATCTGTTTTGCAACTCAAGGTCTTAGAGAATTGTTGGGGCACTGAGAGAATGAGTGGCATGACCACTGTCAGAGGTAGGACTTGAACCCAGCCTTTCTGAATCTTTGGCTAACCCATTATCTACTACATCATGTTACTTTATGGAGGAGCTACAGGTAGCACTGTCCCCATTTTACAGATGATACTCCATATGTGAATCTGTACAAAAATAAGATTTCAGATATAGTATAAAACAATCTGTAGAAGTTTGATAATAAGGTGGTTTAAAAATGTATTTAAATTCTCCTTGCCTTTGGGAGTTGTTGTGTTCGTCCTTTGTTGCCAAAGAAGACCACACCATCAGAGAAATGATGACATGACTTGCACTTGACTTTCTTTTGAGTGAGGGAGGGCTGTGCAGGTCACCAGCCTCACTTCTCCTCTAGAGCCATCTGAATCCAGTGACCAGATATTCTCCAGGATGACTGGAGATGACCCAGAATGCACTGGGACACCTTGGCCCTTTTAGGCCAAGATCTATACAGGTATTCCCTTAGGGTGAGGAAACGCCCATTCATCGAATAGGTCTGTTTAAGTAGTAGCCAGGGCATGGCCCATTTAATGAGGCAAAGGAAAGAAAGACTGAAGGCTGGGAGGGAAACAGTAATAGTTACTATTGGTCATTACTCTTAAACCAGAAGGGTCCAGAAGAGAGTCAGGAGGCAGGAGGCAGGAGGCAGGGGGCAGGGGCTCATGGTATCTGAGCTTCACAGTGCAGTAGGTTTAAGGTTCAGGGTATGGTTACAAAGGGGAAGGAAGGGGGGGAAGGGGAGGGAAGGAGAGGGGAGAGAAAGGGAGGAAAGGGGAGGGGAGGGAAGGGAAAAGAAGGGAAAGAGCCAGTAAAACCCAACTGGGAGAAGGAAGGGGAGGGGGAGACAGACGCGAGAGGAGTAACTGAGTCTACTCACAGGGTTGTGTTCCTCTTTCATTGCTGAAGACAACCATGCGACAAGAGAAATGATGACATGACTTGCCTTTGAGAGACTTGCCTTTGCTTGAAAGCAAAAGGGACTTTTAGAGAAGCAAACAGGATATTTAAGAATTAATCTCCAGGCTATAAATCAGGAAGGGGAGGTTCACTAGGTGCTACCTGGGATTTAAGGCTCCTGTACCTTCTCTGGGATGCCTTCTCTGACCTCATGCTCCTGAGGTCATTGACTCTAGAGAAGACTTTTTCTCCTCTAGACTCTGAGCTGACCTGCCATGTCTTCTACAACACCCAGTTCAGTGCCTTCCTTACAGTCAACTGGTGTTTAAGATACACTGATTGACTCAATTTCCATTTCCTAGTAGAAAGTCCAGTGAGATTTGGAGGCAGAAGACACAGGGTCAAATCCCAGGTCCCTCCCCTATTACCTGAAGTGATAAGCAAGTCATTTTTCCTCTGTGAACCTCAATTTTCTTATCTTTAAAATATGGATGTAAAAATATATACTGCCACCTGTCTCGAGGGGTTGTGAGTAACGAACTTCATAAACCACAGAGCATTGTAGAGGCAGGAACTGTTATTATTTATCTTGGACGTACACTAGCTAAATGGGGAGTCAAGGTGTTACTAAGACTCCCAATATTTTTCTTCTCACTGAGGCACAATCTTAGAAGAAAACCAGGGAAGAATATAAAAAAACAGTGTGGTATTTAACTATATAGGTCCAGCAGTGCTCATTTTGTCATTCTTTTCTTCACAGAAAAGAGGTAGGAACAGAGATATAAGATTGAACTAAACCATAATACTTAATATTTACTAGTCTGTTAAATATTAGCCTAAAACCAGACCCTGACTGAAGAATGTTTCTACCGTTAAGTAGGGTAAGAAAATGTTTTGCCCTGTTGTTCCTGTTATATCTACTCAAGGCTTTGAATATTTGCTCTGAAACAGGCACCTTGATTTTTGACAAAATCAGTCCCTACATACCATAAAGAATGATATTTTCTTCCATTAAAATATGTACCTTTTAAGGACATAATATAAAATGTTATATTCTAATAAGTCTTTTTGTCTTTATGTACTGTACCCAAAGCAATGACCTATTTTGTCTACCTCAATTTGTAGGACTGTCCAGAATGAAATATTTTGCTTGAGAGAAAGAGCTAGAACAAGGGGACAGTGTTCCAACAAAGGAAGCATTGCTCTAAGATGGAGTTCCAAATAATCACAAACATGGAAAGAGACTGTAATGGCTGCCTACTTCCCATTGGAGAGCTAAAAATAGGTGGACCAAGTCAGTCTCAGTGGCCATTTGGTAAACTCTGACTCAGTATCCTCAGCATGTGTGATGTGGGTGAGTGAACATTGCAAAAATAAGGCTGGCTTTCCTTGACTTAAAAAAATTGGAGACCTTATGCCACAGTCAGAGGGGGATTTTGGTGCCAAACCTAGAATTTCTATTGCATATCTAAAACAGTGTTTTCTACATGGTAATGTATGCACTGGAAATCAGAGCAGATTGAAAGTTGCCTTTCGAGTAAAGCATCTTCCACCATCCCCCACTTTGTAGGTCATTCCTAAAACTGAAAAATATGGTGGAAAGAGAAATACACTAGACTTAAAGTCAGGGCTCATATTCCAGCTCTCCCTCTTACTAGCTGTATAACTTTGAGCAAGTCCCTTAACCTCTCTAAATCTCAGTTCCCTCAACTGTAAAACCAGGAGGCTCAACTATATAGTCTTTAAAGTGTCTTCCAGTTCAGACATTCTATTATCATTGCACTATCCTATGACAAGATTTTCTATTTCTAGTATGACTTTTCCACAGCCTATCTTTGGTCCAGGATCAACCCACACTCTTAAGCATCCTCATTCCTCTGTTATTTCTGAGGCTTGTTTGTCAGCTTTCTTCTTTGGACTTCATCGCTCAATCCTAGAGTAGCTCAGAGTGGGAGTTCCCTTAAGATCAATGATTGAGAGCAAGAAGGGACCTTAGCATCCCTCTAATTGAGCCTTAAAACTTTTAACAGATGAAGAAACTGAGGTCCAGAGACAACAAAGGACTTGCTTAATGTCCCATAAGTCATAACTGTTAAAGGTTGAATTGGAATTCAAGTCCTCTGACTGCAGAGATGCCACTCACTCCATGACTCACTCATTGGAATTTTGTTATTCTTTATCATCAAAGCACAAGGCCAAGATTTTCACAGATAGAGCTGAAGGAAAATGGATAGTTGAAAGCACAGAGGGAGAACCAAGAGGAACAGAGAAATTTTAAAACAATTTCTTAACCACAAATGAAACCTTGCCAAACCCCATTTTAATCAAAAGCCAAGTGAGAGAGAAGCATGAATCTGACCTATTGCACATTATTTGGAAGGGCAAATGATCCTGAAGGGGATTTTAAGTGCCACATTCTGGGACAGGAGAGGGAAGAAATGCATTAGAACTATATCTATCTCAAGCTTTAGAAGTCTCTAAACCAACACTTCCTCATAAAGAACATTACTCTTTCCTCCCAAAGTCCTGTGAATGGGGGGAAAAGCATTTTCTCAAATCATTTCTCTTATAAACTTGAGGGAAGCCAGAGATGTGATTTCTGCAACCAAGGGTCCTTAACCCAAGGTTCATGAACCTTATTAAAAAAAACTGATAACCTTATTTCAATATAGTTTCCTTTTTAATTCCATGTATTTTGTTTTATGCAGAACAAAATTCTGAGAAGGGATCCATAGACTTTAAAGGGGTCTATGAATCACAAAAAGGTTTAGAACCACTGGACTAGAGCCAGGGCCTAAAGAAAAAGATGAAAAGTCTAAATAAGGTTATGATAAGCAGTCTAGTGAATCAAACTTCCTCCTTGTAACTGAATAATAACTTTGAATTTTCTACTTTGCAATATTTGACAGAATCATAGAATAATACTGTATCTTTAAGATGGTTCTTGAGGAGAGACCAGTGGAATTCTCAGTCACCCTTGCAAACTAACAGAGCAAGAGATGTGGTGGGGGTGGGTGGGGGGAGAATGGGTACATGACCCTTCAGTCACAGGGGTCAACATGATAGGAATTCATGTTGATGATTGGATTTTGTCCAGGGTAATCAAGTTGTTATAAGAACTCAACGAGCTTACTAATTTATTTCACTTAAAGGATACTTATCCCCTAAGTTCCTATTATAAGAGGAAATCCTATACAGTAGCTACAGAGCCTTTCCAAGTTACTTTGGGGCAGAAAAAAGTAGTTAAAAAGGGAAAAAAATAATTATAATATTGATGTATCACTTCAGAGTGGACAAAAAGCTTTCCACTCAACATACAAGTAGTATTAGTGCTATTTTTTCTATTTGGCAGATGAGAATGAGAAGAGCAGAGAACTGAAGTGACTTGCGTGAGGATCCGTAGGAAGAAAGTACGAAAGCCAAGACTAGAAGGCAGGTCTTTTTATCCCAGGTTTGGTGCTATCTCTACATCGATATCTTTCTTTTGCATCTAGCTACCTGGGAAGATTTATAAGGGCATCAAAGAGTTTCCATTTTATTTTATTATTTATTATTATTGTTTTACATGTTTCTGAGGGAAATCAATACAACTACTGCTAATAACTAGCATTTATATAGTACCTTTAGTTTTACAAATCACTTGATCCTTACAAGCCTAGGAGACAAATGCTATTACTATCTCTATTTTACAGATGAGGGAACAGAGATGGAGAGAAGTTGAGTGGCTTCCTAGAGTCGTAAATTGCTAAGGCAGGATTCAAATTCAAGACTTGTTGACCCAAGTCCAGTATTCTATCCACTTTGCCACATAACTGCCTCATTAATAATATGAATTTAAGTGCTTACTTTGTTCCAAACACAGTGTCAGGCATGTACAAAGGAAAAATGAAAATAAATCTCTACCTTTAAAAAGCTTTTGTTTTATGAGGGAAAACAAAAAGTAAATATTAAATATGACATACAAAATAAATGAGTTAATTTTTTTCTCTGTAGGAAGAAATATACTAGCAGTTTGGAGAGTGGGGGAGTGGATTGTATAATCAGGAAAGGATTTATATAAAAGATAATACTCAAACTGTACATTCAAGGAAACTTGAGATTCTAAAGGGCTAGCATGAGAAGAATATGTTCTAGACAAGTGGGACCTGACCTTAATTTTGAGACCACACCAATAGTCCTGATAGAAGTCAAGCACACAGCAATTTAATGCATGCCAATCAAATATAGATTTCTAAATCTTTTCCCTTGAATGACTGTATTGGACCTTTTGCACTCCCCTTTTCTCACTTATTCTAATCCTCACATTAAGGTAATAGGACTTGGAATGGTTAGAAAGGAACAACCTTGACACTTCCAAGAGCAACTTCCAGTCAATTAACAAGTATCTTAGTCCCAATGGCAGGAGTAGGGGCAGTAAATAGAACCAAAATGCTGTCTTTGCTGCAATTTCCAATGTCCTAGTTGCCAGGGGTCTTACTGACAGGGGCAAAGAGGTGACAGATTGAAGACTGGGACTTTACCTTACAAAGCAATCATATGTTGCACCTCTATCAGAGAGCTTTCAAAGTAAGGAGACCATATCTCTGGGCTACTGTGTGGTCAGGAAATAGGGCTATTCTGTGAGTTAAACTAGAAATAGATTATTATTAAGTTTAACCCCTTTCAAGCAGAGCTTTGTCTCTAAGAAGATAAGATTGGTTATGCCGGGGGAATAGTGGAAAAATTGGATGCTAGTCTATATATATGGAGTATCAGGGATATTTTATTCAGGGCATTTACCAAAACCCAATGCCAGGAAAATTACTAGAATATGAGACATAACACAGAGATGGACAGTACAAAGCCTGCTGACCTCTACAGGAGGCTCAACTTGCAAACTATCATTGATAGAACATGGGCAAGATAAAATTGGTCATTAAATGCTGACATGCCTGCTGCTTCTAGGATGATGTCCCCAAGAACTCTAAAAACACATGAAATGTGTACAGCATTTTATGATGCCTCCTTCCTCAGCATAAACCATGGCAATATCATAGTTAATAACTGAAACCTTCTTGCTGTTTGAATGGAAATGGATGGGAGCGGGGATCCATTACTGCACTTGGCTCCAGAAGTTGGTTCAATAGAATTGATAGTAGGCTTGAGGAAACTATTTTCAATGCTGAATAAGATAGGAACTCTTGAATTAAAACTGTAGTCCTCAATGGGTCATATGACCAGGACTAAGAAGGTAGGTTTCTGTTCATTAATGGAAGGAATACCTCTATCCCACATACCATGTCCCTAACATAAACCTATTTCTTACTTGGAAAAGAACAACAACCCACATGAAGTTTTAAGGATGGCAGAACTTAGACTTTACCCTTGTGGAAGGAACTGAGGGGCAACTTTATGTACTAGCAAGAAGAGACCTGATTAGTGGCATATCACTTGAATAGCAGTAGTAGGCAGATATTCAAAGCCGGTCATCTGGTGTCATCCCCCTTAATCTTCTTCTTACTCTCTTTCCTCCAAATTGCCATCCCTCTTTTCTCTTTCAGTGGGCTAGGAGGGTGCCTGTCCACATCCACCTCTCTCCTGCCTATTTTCTCTTCTGGAGAGTATAATCATCAGCAATCTTTTCCTTCTCTTTTTTCTCTTTTTCTTCATCATTGCTAGGAACTTGGAAGTTTGCATGACCT
>CM053769.1:339958696-339989673 GCA_028658325.1 Potorous gilbertii | reverse complement strand
CAGGGTCACAGCTAATAAATGTTGGATAGAAAATTCTAGCTAAAATATTCTGGCACCAAGTTTAGTTCACTTTGTGTTACAGGGTCCTGGTCTTGAGAAGCTTGTGGTCTAAATTATTTTCAGGTGTATAGCTTGCTGGGTTCTTACCTATTACCCTTTGCATACTATCCCTTCAGTTTGAGAGTTCATGGTGCCTGTTCAGGATTGTTTTCTGTGTCACATTTGACTTGGGGTAGGTTGGGTGAATAATGCCCCAAATTTTTCATACTATCTGAGGCTCTGAACTCACATCTTACATCTCAATCATCTCTGTAGCAAGCAATAAAATGTTAAAGAGCAGGAGGATGGTGTGTGAGATAAGCTGGCAAGTCTATCCCCTAGGGAGCCATGTATGACTGAAGCAGAGAGAATTTCCTTCTCTTTGAATATCTGAGTCTGCCATCCTCTGATGAATGAACCTCCTAGATTCTTGGAGGAACATGCTTCTTCGTTGACAAGTCAGCAATGCTATGTCCTTGAAAAGCAAAGGGCAATTACAAGCAGCTGTGACTGTGCCCCTAGAAATAAAGCTTTGTATGCCAGAGAGTTTCTTTTGGGGAATGCCTAAAAGTAAATACAGTACCTCAGTTTCCTTATTATGGATTGGGCAGTAGAAAATGCCTACCAAAGTATAATGAATTCATTATGCTTGAAGTTTAGAGGACCTATATTTAAAAAAAAAAAAAAACAGCTTTGTCACTTGTATGACCTTGAACAGGTCACTTCATCTCCTTAAAGCTCAGTTTTATAGATTGGAAACTAGAGTTAAGAATACTAATATTACCAGAGAGGTTGCAAAGAAAACACATAAGCTGAAATGCACTATAAAATGTCGATTATTATCACATCAATAATTCAAAGATCTATGACTATCAGTATGCATACATTTTCTACCAGTGGAGATGCCAACCACTCACTACTTTAGCAAATGCTCTTTGTAAACTGGTGTGTGTGTGTGTGTTTACACAGTATGGTGTTCAATTTTATGGTAATGACTTTTCCACGTAGGATTTTTCCTCAGACAAGAGATAACCTATCCATTATTGCTTCACCCTCAAAGCTTTTAATCTTGTTAAACCTATAGATTTAGAATTGGAAAGGATTTGAGAGGTCATCTAATCTAACCCCCTCTTAGCAATGAAAGAACTGAAGCTAAGAAATACTAAGTGACTTACCCAACATCACATAGGTAAGATATAGCAAAACTAGCATTTGAACCCACTTTCCTCAATTCCAAACCAACCACTGCAGAATAAGAGTCCAAAGAATTCACAGATTCTAGATATAATTCTCTGAATAGCTTGATAATGATGATGCATATGGTAAAAACAACAGCAACCAACAAGGAGCATTTACATTGCACCTAGTGTTTTCCAGGCACTGTGATATGCTAAGCTCTTCATACATATTATTTCATTTGATTCTCACAACTAGACCAGGAGGTAGGTACTATACTATCCCCAATCTGTCAATGACAAAATTGAGGCAGAGAGAGGTTAAATGACTTGCCCATAGTCTTTTCTGATTCCAGGCCCAGAACTCCATCCACTGGGTTGCCTAGCTGCCGAGATGACATCTTGGGAGGGAGATGAGAAAGGAAGGAGAGGATAATGCTCTCTCTGGACACACATGTGCCAATACCATTTGATTTTGCATTACTGAGTCATGTTTTTTTACCAGGATTGAGTTGTAATAGAGTCTGGATAGCAGTGTCACATAGAGAAACAAAGCATTATACTTAGCATCAAAATTCCAGGGTCACTCAGCTAGAATGAGCCTGAGGCTAGATTTAAATTTAGGTCTTTGTGATTCCAGGCCTGGTGCTCTATCCACTAGATGTCAGAAAGACTTGAGTTCAAATGTGGCCTCAGGTGCTTTCTAGTTGTGTGACTTTGGACAAGTTATTTAACCCAGTGGACCTCAGTTTTCTCATCTATAAAATGAACTGACAAAGAAAATAGCAAACCACTCTAGTATCTCTGCCAAGAAAACTCCAGATGGGGGTCACTAAGAATCAGACATGACTCGACGACAACAACAAATTTTTATTTATCTTCTTATGTACCATTTCTCTTTTATCTTGATATTGTCAGCCCCTAACACAGCAGCGCATGTGATTAATAAATGTTTATTAATTGATTAAATCATATGAGTCTATAATCCTTCATTCATCATTTTTCCTTTCTTTTAGTTCAAAGGAAGACTCAGGGGTAGACAAAGTATGCAGCCACTTATAGTGTAATGAGAAGCCCAGTAAAGGATACTTTTTCTATAATGCTTTTAAGGATAAAGTTCCTACTCTTCATGGAATATAGGAACTAATTTCATTTTAAACCATATTGCATGTGTTAGTAACACACAGAGGAGCACAATTCTACACCCGTGCCTTTACAGTAAGAACATTTTGCCTTTGATCAATAACATCAAAAAATTTGATCCCTAAACACTTGATCACCAAAGACCTCAGATTTTTGTCTCTGACTTAGAGATGAAGTTGGGATTCATAGGAACATTGGATTTTGAAGAAATGCCTATAGTCTAGGTCAAGATTTCTTAATATTTTTGTGTCATGGATTCCTTTTGAAATCTGCTGAAATCTATGGACCCTTCTTAGTGATTTTAAATGAATAAAATACAATACATAGTATTACAAAGAAAACCAATCATATTTAATTTGTCAAAGTATTTTTTAAAAATAATTAAGTTCATGAACCCCAGGTTAAAAACCTCTCATCCTAGAGTAACCCCTATGTTTTATAGAAAAGAAAATCAAAGAGATGATATGATTTATCCAAGGTCACAAAGGTACTAGGTAACAGAAGCAGGATTTAATTCACCTGACTCCAAATCTATAGCTCTTTCTATGAAACATTGCTGCCTTCTAACAGGATTCCCATCTGTCAGCTTGTTTTCTGACCCTGAACTTCCTTCCTGGTTCTGGCTCTATCTCTTGCCTGATAGTAACAGAATCTACTCATTGCCAAGACCTTAAGCAGTGCCATTAGCCTTGGGTATCAAGGACAAATAAAAGGCATATAGTTGTCTGAGCTCTGTTATACTAACATGAGCAGTTTTCTCCCTCCAGCCACCCTGGGGCACCGAATGGTTTATTTGAAGGTCTGTTTGGTTTTTTGGTTTTATTTTTTTCTTTTAATTTTATTTTTGTACCATGCTACATAATTATACAGCTCCTTTGGAACATTTTGTCGTCTGGGAGATTTTCTTACAGAAAGTCTAAAGAGCGTAGGCATGTAGGAACTTGGCCAAGATCTGCACAGAGCTATATTTATACATATGCAAAGAGGAATAAATAAATTAAGTAAGCAAGCAGATACAAAATAGAAATTTTCTCCCAAGGCATGGACTTAGTTGCCTTCACATCCCTCTTCTTATGGGACAGGAAGGCCTTTTATAGATGTGATTTCTCCTCTAAGCCCACTTTGTAAAATGAAGGGGCTAGCAAGATCTGGCAATCAACTGTAAATCAACCAATTAATCAAAAAATGTATCTATTAAGTGTATTCTGTGTGAAGAACATTGAGATAGATGGTAAGAGAGAGGCAAAGTTTCACTTTGACCTTGTCCTTGTCCTCAAAGAACTCATAGTCTAATAAATTTGATAGACAAATCCCAGGCAAACTTAGTTTTTTAAGATTATTTGGAGATATAATGTAAAGAGATTCAGGTGTGGAGATAGAAGGGATAGATTTGAGTCCAGGACCTAGAACACAAAGTCCATAAGCACTTATGAAATGCCTACCATGTGCTAGGTACCGTGTGCAAATCACTAGGGATATTAAAAAAAGGCAAAAACAGTGCCTACCCTTCAAGGAACTCAATTTAAAGAAGAAAACATGCAATCAATTTATAAAAAATAAGTTTTTTGCCTTCCTCTCTCTCTCTCTCTCTCTCTCTCTCTCTCTCTCTCTCTTCTCCCCCCCCCCCTCCCCTGTCTCCTTCCATAAATTAAAGATAATCACAGGTAATCTATCCAAGAGGGAAGTCATCTGTATAACTAGCAGCCACTTATTAGTTGTAGGATAGGGAAGGCACTTAACCTCTCTGAAATTCTTTTTCCAACCACTATAACAGGAATACTTTGCATTGCCTAGATCAGAAGATGGCTGCAAGGACTAAATGGCAATGTCTGTGAAGTACTTTGAAACCTAAAAGTCCCATATTAAGAGAATTATAATACAGTGTGGTACAGCAGAAAGAACCATGGACTGGGAGCTACCCAACCTGGGCTCTAGCCCTGACTTTCCCAGTGGCCACTTTGGAGCTCTTGGCTCTGACTTCAGCTAATTCTGACTTCTTCAAGTAGGAGATCACTGTTCTGCCCTCTTGCTGTCTCTCTAACTTAACAAAACCAAGTCTTCTGATGCAAATATCTCACAGGCACCTCTAAATGGGATTCGCTGTTTTGATGAAAGAGTTTATCTCAATAATATTACATTGCTAATAGACCTCTTTCAAAGCCTTATAATATTAATGCTGGTTTTGAAGAGTTCTTAATTTTTCATCCTTTTTTAGCATTCCTTAGAAAGGGCTAATTTGTTCCTGTATTTACAGATAAACTCTCTTACCTACAGATCCCCTCCATTCCCTCCTACCCTCATTGATACTCTTATGTATTGTATGTTTGTATGTATGTATACATATGTGTGTGTGTGCACACATACACATGTGTATATATGCATATATGTGTATACACACAGACACATACACTTACTCAATGCATTCAAACTGTTTCATCATGTGGTTTGAAGGGCCATTTGAGGTAAAATCCAACTAAGGTAGAGTGACTAAGTCTTGTTTCAGGGCACTCAAATTTGAATAGTTCTAACAATACAGGAAGAAAAAAAAGCCCTAAGTTTAGCACTTGATTAGAAGGTATGGTTAGTTAAAACATGGTGCTAACAGATGGGTAGTAGCTCATATGCTTCACATGCTGACTGGCTCCCTATACCCTCAATGGCTCTTTTGGGCAGTAGCTGGAGAGGGTTGTGTAGACTGAGATCTCTAACACATCTTCAGTTGAAATTGTCTTAAAAACTGATATAAGGTCATATTCTGTGCTGTTCAAATCACTAGTTAAAATTCTGATCTGCACTATGATGTACACATACAATTCCGTTGTGTATGTATATATATATATACATATATGTATGTATACACACATCTGTGTGTGTATATATACACACATACATACATACATACATACATAGTGGAATTACTGTGTAACAGAGAGGAAGCAGATTTGCCTTTGAGTCCTGGCTCTACTACATACTGAGTGACTTTGGACAAATAACTTCCTTTCTCTGTACTTCAGTTTACCTATCTGTAACACAAAGCCACAAACTTGGGAAATCTGAAGTTCCTATTTAGAGATATGATATGATATGATCATTCATAGATGGGAACATCTGTGGAAGCCTACTCAGTCCCACTGA
Organism: Potorous gilbertii; assembly: GCA_028658325.1. Classification (NCBI taxonomy): domain Eukaryota; kingdom Metazoa; phylum Chordata; class Mammalia; order Diprotodontia; family Potoroidae; genus Potorous; species Potorous gilbertii. The sequence continues at coordinate 339,984,181 of CM053769.1, read as the reverse complement.
ACAACAAAGAAGGTTTTAAAAAGCACTGGCAAACACAAAAATTCTTTTGTATGCAGGCTTGCAGAACTGTGCCTATGCATAATTTACATATCACTGCCCTGCAGTCACTTAAGTTGAAGAAGGACTGCCATAAATTTAGGTCTGCATATGGTAATTTATTTCTTATTTATTTTGCTGATTGACTGCTAGGGGCCCAAGATCTCCCCAAGCTACTGCAAGAGTTCCAGTAAGGAAGAGGTGCAGGTGTGGCAGAAGTAGCAAAGAAAAAAAATGATTGGAATTTGAGTCAGAAGATTGTGTTTGTTTCCTAAACAACCATAACTATAATTGTAATATTTAACATTTATGTAGCACTTATTACGTGTCAGGAACTATAATAAGGGCTTTGCAACTATTACTTCAATTGATCTTGGGTAGGTGCTATTATTCCTTTTTTATAGAAGAAGAAACTGAGGCAAAGACCAGTTAATTGACTTGCCCAGTGTCACATAGCTAGTAAATGTATGAGTCTGAATTTGAATTCAGGTCTTCCTGACTTCAAGCCCAGTGCTCTATCCATTGAACCATCTGTCTGTTTTGCTGGTCCCCCTTACTAATTCCAACATATTTAGGGGTATGGGACCATAGGCAAGTGACAGTCTACCAGCCTCAATTTTCCCCGTTTTAAAATGGGCACAATGATATTTGATATTTAATAATAATATTGATAATAAACTATTAAGAGCAATATTAATAATAGCAGCTAACATACATATGGTACTTTAAGATTCACACCATGTTCTGTAAGATCATACTACTTGAGTTTCACAACAATTCTGGGAAGTGAGTGGTTTCTTTATCCCCATTTTATGAGGAAACAAGCTAAGAGAGGCTAAGTGACTTGCCCAAGTCTGCATAACTGGTAAGTGTCTGAGACTGTATATGAACTTAGGTCTTTCCAACAGCAGTTCCAGCACTCCATCTACTGCTCCATAAGAAGGGGATTGATTGAACATGGGAAATTACATTGTGTTTTTAATGTATTCTTATATCCAAAGACCCATCCTTCAAATGTAAATATACTCCCAGTGATGCTTATGGTTGGGAGTCTGGGAAACAAAATCGCTGGGCAATCAAAGTTACAGGTGAGCAGAAGGGCAAGGAGGGCTTTCATGATGAGAGCACATAGGATGCAGACTGTTTCTGATGATGTGCTTTTATGCACAGGAAAGGCTTAAGGAATATCACTGAGCACATATGATCAGCAAAGGAGATATAGAAGTCATATGGCAAGAGCAACAGATAATACATGGAGACCCTAAGTACTCCATTGGTACCTGTGAAATGTAGAGACTCAGACGAGGGCTTCCAGCATGCTGATTTTTACAGATTCTTTGGGGGTGAGAATCTCTAGAAGAACACAGGGCATTCATAGATTAGGATCTGCATCAATGGAAGGAATGTCAACATTGATGAGATCAATATTATATTATATAATTAATAATTAGATAAAGGAAGAAAAGAGGATTAGGAAGGACAAATGCACAGCAAAATGTCCATTACACTGAGTGTGGGGAAAAGAATGAGCCATTCTGCTTAATTGAATTTCCTGTGTAACTGATAATGAGTCCTCATATCCCTTCTGTTTTAACCTCTATGGATGAAAATTACTTTTGCATATTTTAGGCTGCTTAACCTACTGGGTCTCCCTTAGTATTTTTTTTTTTTTTTGGTAAAATGAGAAGGTTATGCTAACTGTCCCCTGAGATCTCTTCCTAATTTAGAACCATAATCCTATCATGTCAATTTCTTTTTGTAGTGAGTAATAAGAATAAAGTCTTTCTCATTTGTAAAGTGCTTTACAATTTAAGAAATATTTCATATACTTTGTCACATCTGATCTGCACAATATCCTGGGAAGTAAACAGGGTAGACACTCCCATTTTTCAGATAGAGACATTGAGACTAATTGACAATAAATGATATTCATATTCCCACAATTTAATAAGTGATACTCTTGTGAATAAAGCTCAGATCTTTGGACTACTGTTCCAGCGTTCCTTCTACTGTATCACCTACCCCTGTAAAGTCAAAGAACCATAACCAATCTTTCTTTGCTGCCTGAGGATCCTGCGGGGACATAGTGTCGTCGTTGCGCATGTTAATGACAACTGCCTAGGGCTACGGATGAAGAGGGAATGGATACAGGAGACCAAGAAGAAGGTATGCTGAGTTCAGGACTTTGAAAAAAGCCTGCTCTTAAATCTCTGACCTTCCCTTTATCCATCCCCTTCTTTAAATTACTTTGATAGCTCCTCATCACCTTTCCCCTGGACAATTACAAAAAATTCCTAATTGAGTTCCCTTCGTCTAGTCTCAACATTTTCATCTGATCCTTCATACTCCTGTCTGAATCATCTTCCTAGGTATAATCCTGTCATTTCCCAACTCAAGAACTTTATTTGGTTCTCCATTGTCCATAGAAGAAAATGCAAACTCACAACCTTAGCAATAGTAATAACTAGCATTGACAAAGTGACTTAAATTGGCAAAGGTTTCTTTTTTTTTTTTTTAAGCATGTGTGTATGTTAGATACTTTTATTATTTCCATTTTGTAACTGAGGAAACTGAGGATGAGAGAGTAAGTTGCTCAGGCTCACTATTAGTAAATATCTGAAGCACCTTTGAACATTCATTTGACTCAGGACCGTCACTCTACACAATGCATCATCTGGTTGCCTATGGTAACTGGCAAGCTAGTCTAGCACTTAAGGTCTTTCGCAATTTTGTTCTAATCTACCTTTTCCTCCTTTTATTCCCTGAGGTCATCCCCTTCACAATTCAATATTCCAGAAAAATGAAGCTATGCAATTCTCCCTAATCTCACTTGTCCTCTTCTGCTTCTCTCATTAGACTACCAAGGGTGGGGAACCTACAGCCTTGAGGCTTTATGTGGCCATCTAGGTCCTCACATTTGTCCCTTTGACGGAATCCAGACTTCGCAGAACAAATCCCCTTATGAAAGGATTTGTTCTGTAAAACTTGGACTCGGTCAAAAAGCTGCACCTGAGAAACTAGAAGGCCACATGTGGCCTTGAGGCCACAGTTTCCCCATCTCTGATCACCAAACCATGCCTTTTCTATAGACTTCTTTCCAAACCCGTGTGTCTTTCAAAAGAAAGCCTTCTTTTCTATCAAAACCTATAAACTTAGATGAGAGAAATTCATATATAATAGATGGGGAGGTTGATTCCTGCCTTATAATCATTAACTTGTAAGATACTAGAAAAAATTACTTAACTTCAGTTTTCTCATCTGTAAAATAAAAATGATACTACCTGTTTTTAGAAGGGTTAAGTCAAGTGTCTGAGGTTATATTTGAATTCAGGTCCTCCTGACTCTGGGCTTGTTACTCTACTCACTAAACCACCTCAAAGCTCCTAATAATCCTCTTTACACTACCTAAAAAATATAATGGAACCCTTCAAACATTACAAAAATAAATTGTCATCATCCTCAGAAATCTTCCATACCCCTCTCCACCCTAGCTAGATAGTTAAAAGCAATCTCTTCCTTCCCCCATTTTTCTCTCCTCTCTGTCAGACCTTTAAGGTACACTTGTTTTTGAGCCTTATATTCTCTATTTCTGCGTATGTACTTCTTCCTTATTATACTCTATACACTCCCCTGCATGATAAAGCTGAGAGGTAGAGAGTCCCTTAAAGATACATTTAATCTAACCACCAGTTCATCCCTCTTGAGCTCTCCAAATGCTAGCACCCTCTGCTTTCACACTGGGTCCTCAGAACTCCCTAAATAGTTTCCATTTCCTTGTATGTGTACACATTGCCTCTCTTCAATGGAAGGCACTGAAGAGAGGGCTTCATATCCCCATCACAGTGCCTGGCGCATGCTATGCACTTAAACTCTTCTTTAATTTAACTGAATAATACTAAGACCAAATTCAGACAATGTATAAATGGCACAACTGAGATCTTATGACTTGTCATGGTACAGTAGAAAGAACAATGACTCTGGAGCCAGAACACCTGAGTTCTAGTCCAATTCGGATTATCATTACCTTTGTGGCTTAGGGAAATCACATGACCTCCCTGGCCTCAGTTTCCCCATCTGTAAAATGAAGAATTTGAGTAGTTGACTTCTAAGGTATCTTCAGACTCTAGAACTATGACCCTATGGACCTATGAATTTCAGAATTCTTTCAAATCTGTCATTATTCAGTTGTTTCAGTCATGTCTAACTCTTCATGATCCCATTTGGGGTCTTCTTGGCAAAGATAATAAAGTAGTTTACCATTTCCTTCTCCAGCTCATTTTACAGAAGAGGGAGCTGCGGCAAAAAAAGAGTTAAATGGCTTTCCCAGGGTCACACAGCTCGTTAGTATCTGAAGCCACATTTGAACTCAGGTCTTGCTGACTTCAGGCCTAGCAGTTTATCTAAATGGTGTCATCTAGCTGCCCTTCTTTCAAATTTAGAGCAGTTCTACTGCCCGAAAGGCAAGTACTTGCATTTTTATCTTTATATCCTAGTATCTAAAACATAAAATGAATCTAATAATTAGTTCTTAAACTGAACTGGATTATTTTAAGATTTGCAACTTAGTACAGAATGTCCAGTGAAGAAAAAAAAAGTTTTGCTAAATAAATGTCTTAAGTAATTGTTTCTGCTAATTATTTTAAAAAATGAAAATTATCTCTCTTTGTAAGTCACATCATTCAATTTAAGTATTTATAAATACCCTACTATGTGTTAGATTTTGTAGAATGCTCAGGGGACAACAAGGTCAATATGGGAAGGAAGATCCAGTCAGTAGAGGTGAGGAGAGAGCATTGCAGGCATGTGATACAGCCTGTTCAATGACATAGGAGTTGGGAGATGTAATGTCATGCAAAAGGAATAGCTTCTCGGCCAACATGGTGGGAATATAGAGTATAATGAAAAAATAATGTGAAATCTATCTAGACAAATCAGTTGGATTTAGAGGGAAGGGCTTTAGGGGATAATGAGAGGAGTTTTTATTTCATCCTAAAGGCAACAGCAGCCACTAAAGTTTTGTTTTGTTTTTTTTGAATAAGGGAGTAACTTGGTCAGAACTGTGCTCTAAGATTATAAATCTGACAGCTGTGCAGAAAATAGGTTATTTTGTAGCAATAATGGAGATCACTATCTCTTGGCAAAAACACTCACCCACAAAACATGAAGATGGTGCTGGAAGAGGCATCGTAGGGCAAAGGTAGAGTCTGCTGGAGACATAGCTGTTCACAGCCCCCATTGAAACCATCTGAACAATCAATCCCTTTGGAATAGTCATAACAGCCAGTACCATCTTTCATAGGTCTCAGCTCTTCTGGGCACTGAAAGAAGAAAGAAGAATATTGGAGACTGGGGACATAAAAATGTATCCTCCATAACTTCATTGACTATTAGAAATAAGAGAAACCAAAAAGCAGACTATTAGCATATAAATCATTGAATTAAAAGAAACTTTAGAAAACAGAACATTGCAACACAAGAATATCAGAATTTGACATATTTTTAGGATGTAGAACATTAAAGTTAGAAGAAACCTTCGATATCACCTAATCTATTAGTCACCCAATCAACCGATCAAACCAATGTTTTTATAAAGCACTTATTATATACCAGGAATTGCTAGGGATAAAATGACAAAAAAAAATGGAATAGTCCTTGCCCTCAAGCAGCTTGTATACTATTGAGGGAGACAATTTGTATGTACAAAAATATACAAAATAAAAGCAAGATGATTTTTTGAACACAGGGCACTAGCTGCAGAATGGAAGAAGAAAAGTTTCATGTTCCTTGTGTTCAAAAACACAAAGGATTTAAAGGGTCAGAGCTTAGATGGATGTGTATTTCAGGCAAATGGAACAAAAAGCACAAATTAATGGAGATGAGAGATGCATCACTTTAAATGAGGAAATAGGTCTAGAAACAAGAAATGACCTTTCCAAATGAATATATTTTAGAAGTGGCAAATTCACTACAGTGTATTCTTTACTTTGGAAGGACAGTCATGAATGAACTGCCTTCCATAACCTGGAAAATGAAAGGGGTAGGGGAAGCCCAGAAACTACTTATTCCTAGATGAAAGAACAGTTTTTATTGTAAAAAAAAAATCAAAGGATATAACAAAGCAACAAGAACATGTCCAATTTATATTTTTGGTATAGTTGGTACGCCTACCCTCTACCAGCAGGTCACCCCTTTCAGTGTATGGGGCATGAGGAATATAAAATGTATCATTTTAAATGTGAGGAAACTTTTCATTACAAATGCTAAGCATGCATGCTAAGCAATTAAAGAAACATTCAACTCAAATCCTGCCTCCTCCACGAAGCCTCCCCTGACTTGCATCACTGACAGTTACTTTTCTTGCTTCAGTACTTCCATAGCTCATGTTGTCTAAGGTAAAAAAAAAACCCTGAAATTTTCCAGGTTATATGGCAAGAGGAGGAATGTCCCCCAGGGGTTAAAGAATGCCTCCATTGTCCACCCCTATAAAGGTAAAGGGAATAGATTGTTCTGTGACAATCACAAGGGGATCTCTCTCTTAGTCATAGCTGGCAAGATTCTTGCTAGAGTCCTCTTTAATAGCCTGATCCTTCACCTGGAAGATGGTTATCTACCTGAGAGCCAGTGTGGCTTCAGAAAGGGCCAAGGATATGGTGTTTGCTGCCCAACAACTCCAAGAGAACTACCAGGAGCAGAACAGAGGTCTGTATACAATGTTTGTAGATCTGATCAAGGCCTTTGACACTGTTAGTCGTGAAGGCTTATGGAAAATTATGTCAAAATTTGGTTACTCAGAGAAGTACATCAATATTGTACGTCAATTGCAGGATGGCATGTTTGCCAGGGTTCTGAATAGTGGACAATGCTCTCATGACTTCCCAGTCACCCGTGGAGTGAAACAGGGCTGTGTTCTTGTTCCCATGCTTTTTGGCATGATGTTGTCAGTCATATTGTCAAATTCTTTCAATGAGAACAAATATGTTATCGTTATTGATGGTAAGTTCTTCAGTTTGAAAAGGGTGCAAACCAAAACCAAGGTGGAGGGAGTGTTGGTGCATGATTTTCTGTTTGCAGATGATTGTGCAATCAATGAAGCCTCTGAAGCTGAGATGTAACAAAGTATGGATCAATTCTCTGCTGCCTATGCTAATTTTGGCCTAATAATTAACACCAAGAAAAGACAGATGCTCCATCAGCCACCACCACATCATCCATATGTGGAGCCATCAGTTACAACAAATGGAGAAGTTTTGAATGCTGTGGATAAGTTCCCTTACCTTGGTAGTGTACTTGCCACACATTGACAATGAGGTTGATGCATGCATTGCCAGAGCTAGCTCAGTGTTTAGGAGACTCCGAAGAAAAGTATGGGAAAGAAGAGGTATTAGACTGACTACCAAACTGAAGGTCTACAAAGCCACTGTACTGACCTCATTGCTGTATGTCTGTGAAACACATCTACCAGTGCCATGCCAGGAAACTGAATTGAACTGTCTTAGAAAGATTTTGAAGATCACTTGGCAGAATAAGGTACCAGACACCAAGGTCCTTGCTTGAACTAAACCACCAAGCATTCAAACTATACTTTAGAGAGCGCAACTCTGATGGACTGGCCATGTTGTTCAAATGCAAAATGTATGCTTGCCAAAAAGACTATTATATTGAGAACTTGCATGGGGTAGGTGATCACATGGTGGTTAGAAGAAGCAATACAAGGACACCCTCAATGTCTCTCTGAAGAATTTTGGATTTGATTGTGGGACATGGGAGACATTGGCACAGGACCTCTCAGCATGGCGTGCCCATGTCAGAAAGGGTGCTGTGCTCTATGAGCAAAGCAGAATTGAAACAGCACACAGGAAACATAGGATGTGCAAATTTGGAGTATCCATCCCAAATGTTCACACGGACTGTCTGTGCCCTATCTGTGGTAGAGTATTCCAAGCTCATATTGGTCTCATCAGTTACAGTTGTACAACTGAAACTTTATCATGATGATGTCATTTTGGTCCTCTTTGAGAACAAAGGACAACAATCATTATCTAAGGCATAAGCCATTCATTGGGTTCTTTGAATAAACTATCTAAATGGTTAATTTTTTAAGGGTATATGGAGTTGTCTTCCCATCTACGGTATGTTGTGCTGAGATAGGTACAATGCTTCATAGTAGACACAACTTAAATATTTGGTGATGCTGAGCAAGAGAGGAAAGACAAGAATAGACCCCAATATAACTTTCTGCTCCAAGAAATTGAATGAGAAGATTTTCAAAGATATAAACAAAAAGGGCTATGAGGACAAAGAGTAAGTTAAAAGGCAGAACTGAAACTCAAAGTTTAAAGTCACAAGAAAGTAGATTTTTTTGTTCAAAACAAATAATTCCCATGAATCATAGCTCTCCATCAGTGAACTGGACTGTCTCAGGAGGTAGTGAGTTTCTTGTGAATTCAGGGATGTTCAGGGCAACAGGATGGTTAACTTTGTCAGGGATATTATAGAATGAATTCATGCTTGAGATGGGATGGGGCAAGGGGACATTGAACTAGATTATCTCATATACCCTCAAGATTTCTGTATGTGGGAATTATTTACCTCATTTTATTTTACAAGGTTAGCCTATCCTCTATATCTTGGACTGATGGAATTTAACTTGATGCTCTCCTGCTTTCTAAGATGAAGTTAGGTCCTGGTTTTTCCACAAAGATTAAAACCCATGGCCTGACCATCCTAATCCACCATAAGAATTCCCAAATTTAAATGCTCTTTCACTCTGCCCTCTTTCCTGCCTCACTCCTGCTATTTCCTCCCCCTTCCCTGTCCAAGCCCTTGAACAACCAAAAAAAAAAGCTCAAACAAAAAAGGTCAATCCTTTTGGAAAATAAATTGTGTAGCAGAACAGCTCACAATTAAAAATGCATTATAGAGTTCCTGAAGATGAGTTTGACTAGAGCCGACACAGGTGCTAGTGAAGGCAGATTATAAATGGCCTCTGTCAAGCTGAAGAAAGGTTATAAAACTGCTACATTTGGTGCTTAAAAAAGAAAATCAATTTTCTATGTGAGTGAAATGCCATACATATTAATAAAAGTTCAGGGGATCTCTTGCTCCTGTAGGGCTCATCTTTGGACAGAAGCCACTGGGGCATGATGGATTCCTGGCCACCGGGCCATTAGTGTGTGGTAAAAGGCACATTCTGCCTGACTTGGGTCACTGAGACACAAAAACCTAGAAACAGTCCCGCGGCCTTTTCATCAGGCAATGGGAAGTAGTAGCTCAGACCTAGGATCAGCCAAATAACTTTTATCAGCTAGGCAATGAACTCTCCTCCCCCACTCACACCTGGACTTCCTTCATTATATTTTGGCTGATGACCTAGGCTTATAGAATATTAGAGCTGGAAGGAAACTTAGAACATAAAATATTAGAACATAATGGGGCCCTAGTGCATAGATTGATAAAGCACAGAATATTGGAGCTTGAAGAGGCCTTAGAAGATAGAATGTTACAGAGGCAAGCAACCATCTCAGAAACCATCTAGTCTAATATTGAAATTTGGATCCAAGAACTTAAAAACAAAAATAGCTGTTCCTCAATATAACTGTTTTCCTTTGTAATCCTATGAATTTTATTTTATGTATCTGAAAATATTATTTTATGAGGGAGTCTATAGGCTCCACAAACCTTCCAAAGGAGCCTATGATCCAAAAAAAATACTATGAATCCCTTGTCTATTCCAAACCCTACTTTTTACAGACAGGGAAATGGAAAAACAGAGAAATAACTTTGTATTCCCACAGTCACATGGGCAACTTCACAGGAGTAGTGTAGACCTGAGCATCAAGAGCCAAACAAAGGCTTTGGTAAGTCTTCTTTCAAGTGAAAAGACTATAATTTAAGACAGAGAAGGAACACATGTTCTTGGGGAATGTTATAGGCAGCCCTTGAATGGAGGACTGCCTCACTATTCCAGCTTAGCTTTGGTTTCTGTCCATCCCCTCTTTTCCTCCTGAGTTTGCTTTCTCCTTTCATAACCTGATTTTTAATCATTGCACAGCCATTTGTTTCTGTTTCTAATTGTGCATTTTAATGTTCATTAATTATGGGATGCAAATTGCTTTGAGTGTAACATTTGTAAAAAACAGCTTCTCCTTCCCCACCCCTAGGATGAGAAGGCAAGCATGAAGGCCAGCTGCTCCACACAGGAAAGGAAATTAGAAGAGAGGAAACAATGGGAGCAATAATGATGATGGGGAAAACCTCCACAACCTTTCCTTTGGCTTGAATGGGCTGGTGAGGGATCTCTGCGGAGTCAATGTGCAGCAAAACCTGGCCCGACCTTCTAAGAACTGGATACTTAGCAAAAAACTTAGCAGACCACAAAGGGACTAGAAAAGACATTTAAACTTCAGAGGAGTGGGTGAGGGAAGAGGCAAGGGAAGGTGAGAGCCAGAAGTATACAAAAGGGATGACAGTCCAGCATCTCAAAAACAGAAATATGATTGGGGGTGGGGAATGAGGAGTTTGGCAATCACACAGATTTCAATAAATCAATGAAAGTGACTATGTTTTCAGAGAGGACATTTTTTTTAAATAATAAGACCAATGTTGATAAACTCATTGACTTTCTTTTGATGAGCAATAAACTTTATTGTGAACAATACCTTGCTAAATATGATTGATATTTGGGGCAGAATCTGGTATTATCTACCAATTAAAGTAGCATATTTATAAGAGGTTTCAGGATTCCCCCAAGAAATGAGCATTACAAGTTTGAAAAGGAAGGCCCAGAGAGAAGAGACTTGACCAATGCCAGAAAGTATCATCTACCTAGTGGAAAAGTGAGGGCTGGAGCCCAGGTAGTCTCTTGGCTTCTTAACTGGTGTTCTATTACAACATGCCAACTGTATCCAGATTCAAATGGCAAGGATGCAAGGATGTTCCTATCTGTAGCTGATTAGCTCACAGGGACTTGGGAGAGATTGAGATTTCACTCAAGTTCCTGATGGGGATGGAAAAGACTTGTCTGCCATGAGGATGAGGCATCATGGAAAGACAAAGGCTGAAAGGGAAGAGGAGCATGAAGGGGGCTGACGTAGATTTGTTCACAAAATCTTATAAGACATCAAGATTGAAACCCAACATTTTGCTGTTGAGTTTATAATCCTACATGGGGATCTCCTCTTTAGATAAGAGGGGAGAGTTAGAGACAAATAAAAGGCCAGCCTACTTCTCACAGAGAAGAGTAAACAAAGGGCCTACAAGAACACAGAATCAGAGCTGGAACTCTATCCTCTCCTTTTACAGATGGTTAAATGAAACCCTAAAGAGAGGAAATGAATTAACCAAGGTCACACAGGGGGCAATGGGAAGATCGAGAATTTGAATGTGGATCCTCTGATTCAAAATTCAGTGCACTATCCTGTAACAACACTATGTAGTCTCTCTATTTATTATGCAGAATCCCAGAAGGTTCTGATAATTTTCTGAATGACAGCTTCATAATAGATGATTCAGAGAAAGTCCTAATCTTTCATGTTGACATTAAGGAATGGAACTGCCCTGTCCCTTTGATGACTCTAACAGAGACACAATTCTAGGATAAATGAATTATGGGCAGCTTGTTTCTAGAGCAAGAGTGCTGAGATTGGAATAAACAGACCTGGATTTGATTATCATAGTACTTGGCACATAGTAGGCACTTAAATAATGATTGTTTGATTTTACTCTTTTTATGAAAGTGACTGTGTGATGGAATGAATACTAGGGCTGGCCTCAGAGCCCAGAGGACCTGACATTTACTGACAATGTGACCATGGAAGAATTACTTATCCTTTCAGAGTTCCAGGGAAGTCTATGAATCTAAGTTGATGAGAAGGTGCTAATCTGCATTGGTAGAGGAATCTCCTCACCTGGAAAGTCCCTTACTAATGAAGTCCTTGGTCCAATCTATGTCCTCTATCCTCCATGCTTGTGGAAAAGATAAAAAGATGTAGACTAAACAACAATTTAATTAATTGGATTTAGAGGGAGTTAAATAATCAAAATGAGAAAGTTATTAGTGGTTCCATTTCAACTTGGCAGTGCTCTAGGGATTGGTATGTGGCACAGTACTGTTCATCATTTTTATTAGTGAAATCACTTGGATAAGGACATGGATGACATACTAATAAAATGTGTAAATGGCACCAAGCTGGGAGGAATAGCTAGCAGTGGATGAGAGACGCAAGATCCAAAAAGATCTTGACAGACGAGGACATTAGGCTGAACATGAAAAGATTAAATTTGATAGGGATATATGTAAAGTTTTACATTTGGGTTCAAAAAATAATTTCCCAAGTACAAAATTGGAGAGGCATGTTAAATAGCAGTTTGTCAGAAAAGGCTCTAGGAATTTCAGTGGATTTCAAGTGTCTGAAGAATAACTATATGTAAAAGAAGAATTTGATTTGTTTCTGTTTGTCCCCACAAGGCAGAACTGGGGGAAGAGGTGAAAGAGACAAGGAGGAAAATGTGAGTATGATCTCAAGAAAAATGTTCCCTCTAACTGGAGATCTTCAAGCAGAGGATTAAAGACCACCTGTCCAATATGCCCTTGTGGAGATGCCTTTGTAGGTATAAATTAGAAAAGATTAAAGTAGGTTAGAAAAGGTACCAATTAGTTACTCTATAACATCAGAATTCTATAACTGTGTGATTCTTTCACAGCTGTGAACTTTGCTTGCTATCTGTACAAGTTACATGGGCATATTACTTCAAATCCAGTTACTAAAGTTTCTCCATCTTTAAAATGGATCTAATATTCTTTTATTGTCTATTTGTACCTTAGTGGAAAAAACAAGATTTTTCAAAGTCAGGGATTGTGTTCTAAATGTGCTTGCTACCCTTGTGACTTTGGTAAAATCCCTTAGCCTCTCTAGGTCTTACTTTCTTCATATGTAAACTAAAACAAGTTTGATTAAATTATCTAAAATATTTTTTCCAAGTCTTGATCATATGAAATCTTATGAAAGTGATTTGTAAACCTTTAAGCACTACAGAAAACTTATTTGTTAGTGTTCTGTGTTTCTTGATATAACACAGGTGGTAAAGATAGTGTTCTTCATAGTAGAATCTGCCAATGATAGCAGGGGAAAGATGATAGGGCAGATGCAGCCGAAGATGTGGTCGGCTCCGTTTATGTTTTCTCTCACTTGATACCCTGCTCATGTAGCTGACATTGATCTCTGGTGCAGGGTCCTTGTGTGTGGGCAGGAAGTGGTCCCTCCCCCACTCCCATGCTGCAGCTGTCAAACACTCTAAGCTCTTCTCCTGGTCTCCATCAGTTATTGCCAGCATTGATTTGGATGGCCAGAGTAGCCTCAAGCCCATAATTACAGTGAGTTTTAATCAACCTTGCGTCAATTCAACTGCAGTTCAACATACAGGAGGGGCTATTTTCTGAAAAATGACTAGGGAAATCAATAGGCAGCTCAGATGGTAGCCCTGCCAAGAAAAGCACCTCCATGCCAGTTCCTGGCCCATCTGGGGTTCACACACCTCTGAAGGAAATAGGCCAAGATTAGCACAGGAGAGACCATTAATCAGGTCCTGAAATAAATCATGGTCATTGACTCTGTTGGAGATGGGGATCTGGCTATGGAGCTGGGCTCTGCCTAGAACACACAAGAACTGGTGGGGCTATTTCTCTCTTTCTTATGAACTAGATACATTAATGTTTTCATGTACATGTTAAATGTGCCTAGCAGAGTGTTAGAAACTATGAGATGTAAAGCAAAGTATGAGACATTGTGTCCACTCTTCAGGAGCTCACAGTTGTGTTAGAGAGATGACTCACCATAGAAAATAGTAAAATAACAGCATGAGACAGCCTGTATTTAGTTCTAAATCTTGTCAGCAGTGTTGTTCAGTGAGAGGGTTATTTGTCACCCATGTTTCATTCATTCATTCATTCATTCATTCAATCATTCAGCCAACACTAAAATGCCTATTGTGTAAGCCTGACTAACCACTGGGAGAGATACATGCCTTTATGGAGTTTGAGCACACGACACAACTATAGTACATAATATATGATAAATCCATTAGAAAGAAGCAGAAAGCTATGTGAAGTTCAAGGGGGAAAGTAGTTATACATACCCACATATGCCCAAGTATATGCACATATTTAAATACATCAAGTAATTTGAGATTTTTCTTGGTATTAGAACTTGGTGTTAGACTAGGAGAAGAGCTCAGTGTTTGACAGCTGCAGCATGGGAGTGGGGGAGGGACAATTTCCTGCCCATACACAAGGACCCTTCATCAGAGATCAATGTCAGCTGCATGAGCAGGGTGTCAAGTGAGAGAAAACATAAACAGAGTCCACCAAATCTTCAATTGCATCTGCCATAGCATCTTTCCCCAATGAAAATCACAAATCCCTCATGCTATAAGATGACAGATTTAGAACTGGAAGGGAACTTAGAGGTTTTATTGTCCAACTCCTTCATTTTACAGTTGTGGAAACTGAGGCATAGAGGAAAGAAGTGAGTTTCTTATGGTCACACAGCTAGTTAGAAACAGAGATGGAATTCAGGTCTAGGCAGAGAGAATCCAAGTAGTAGAACTTTTCCTTTTATGCCATGTCCTATATGAGGATCACTTGAAGGAACTGGGAATGTTTATTATGCAGGAGAGCAGATGTATGGAGGTCATGACAGCTGCCATTAAGTGTTTGGTCTGTTTTGGAGAAGAAGGATGATAGGCTGATTGTATTGGATTTGAGAGGGCAGGCTTAGATACAGAGGATGAAAGTGGAAGAGAGGTAGATTTAGGATTAATATAAGAAAATATTTCCTTATCAAATTCAAGGCACTATGCTATGTGCTAGAAAAAAGGAAGGGAGAAAAGGAAGAAGGGAGGGAAGAAAGGAAGTGAAGGAAGGGAGAAGGAAGCATGGGTGAGGGAGAAGGAAGCATGGGTGAGAGAGAAGGAAGGAAGGAAAGAAGGAAGGGAAAGAGGGAGGGAGGGAGGGAGAAAGAAAGGAAAGAAAGAGAAAAAACAATTCCAGTCCTCAAAGAGTTTATAATTTCCAAGCTATTCTTCAGGAAGTGTTGTATTCTCTATCATTGCATCTCTTCCTTCAAAGGGTAGATGATTACTTATTGGGAATGTTGCAGAGGTAATCTTTCTTTAGGTATGCCTTAGATTAGATAGCTCCTGAGGTCATTTATTCATTTAGCTGGCATTTATCAAGTATCTACTAAGTGCAAGTCACTTTGCTAAGTGTTGGGGATACATAACATTATAAAAGATAGTCTCTGCCCTCAAGGAACTTTAAGGTCTAAATGACAAAGGTGGGAATTCCCATTTCTTCAAGGTTATTCTCCAAAGTCTAAAATCACCTTACCACAAGGCGTTTCTGGTTAAGATCTAATACTTTTAGATTAAATAGCAGAGCCTTCTATTTCTTATCTCTTTTCCCCATTCCCATATGAAAATTAAAGGAAGTTAAAAGCATTTGTTACTTTGCTTTTCTTACTACCTTTTAAGTTTTCTATATATATATATATATAATTGTCACTCTCAATTAGACTGTAAACACTCTAAGTACTAGGGCTAGAATCTGAGAGAAAGCAGTCAGTTCAATGGCCTTTATATTATACATACAGCACCTTGCTCACATCTTAAGTCTTAGACAATAGTCATATATGAGAGTGATAAAAACACAGGAATTGAAATTAGAGGACTTGTATTCAAATTTTAACTCTGATAGATACTACCCATGTGATCTTGGAGAAGTCACTTGCTTTTTCTAGGATTCACTTTCCCTAACAGTTTTAAGGGGCTGGATTAGATAATTTCTAAGCATATCTAAACCCTATGATGTTGGCTACTTGGCTGGTGGTTAGGTAATTTACAAAAGCCCTGGATCCCTATGCCATCAATTCTAGTGATTGAGTTTGGTAACTAGATGAGGTGCTTGGCTCCTGAGATGAGAAAGTCAAAAGGGGCGTCAAAAGTACGACTGCAAGTGTTCTCAGGTCAGAGAAAGTCAATTAGAGGGGCTTGAACATTAGCTCCTATGTCGACTGAAATAGATTTTTTCTTTTTTCATCTTTATTTTTTGTGGGTAAATAGTATTTTATTTTTTTTAAAATTACATCTAAAGATAGTTTTCCACATTCATTTTTTATAAGAGTTTGAGTTTCAACTTTCTTTTCCCTCCATCCCTCTCATCTCTCCTCCCCAAGATGACAAACAATCTTTTATATAGGTAGGTTATAGATGTACAATCATGCTTACATATTTCCACATTAGTTATGCTGTGAAAGAAACAGAACAAAAGGGAAAAGTCACTGAAAAAAAAAACAAGAAAAAAGTGAAAACATCATGCTTTGATGTTTTTATTCAGACTCCACAGTTTTTTCTTTGGATGTGAATAGTATTACCTGTGATGAGTCTTTCAGATTGTCTTGGATCACTGTATTGCTGGGAAGATCTAAGTCAATCATAGTTGATCATTGGACAATGTTATTATTGTGTACAATGTTCTGCTGGTTCTCTTCACTTTATTCAGTATCAGTTCATGTAAGTCTTTCCAGGGTTTTCTGAAATCTGTCTGCTCATCATTTCTTATAGCACAACAGTATTCCATTACATTAATATACCACATATTAAGCCAATCCCCAATTAATGGACATTCCCTCGATTTCCAATTATTTGCCACCACAAAAAGGGCTGTTATAAATAATATTTTTGTACATGTAGTTCCTTTTCTCTTTTTATGATCTCTTTGGGATATAGACCTAATAGTGGTATTGCTGGATCAAAGGGTATGCATAGTTTGATTGCCCTTTGGGTATAACTCCAAATTGTTCTCCAGATTGGTAAGATCAGTTCACAACTCCACCAACAATCAGACTGGAGAAATTTGAGCAAAGCCTCCTATACTTAACATGCTGGATCCTGTTTTATTCTCCATCCTTCGTAAGAAAAAACACAATTCGTGCTGCTGTGGCTGCAGCCATGAACTCACTGCGACTCACTCCTGCTGATCAGCACCATGCATCAGAAATGATTTTATATGCCGCTTGGCTCTAAAAAGCATGAAGCAAGAGCCATTGAACATATGCTTATGTGGATATATATTTACACAGCTTATGTCAAGTGTAATTTGGTGTGGTTTACAGATTTTATTTTTTGCCACAGAAAGCAATTTAAAAGAAAAAGAAGGACCTAAACCAAATGGTGACAGATGTAGCTGCAAGTTGGACCTGCCGGGATTCCCTGGGATGGTGAAGGTAGTTGAGGGGCACAGGGAGATATGAAAGTCAAGGCTAACAGGATCATAGAAATAGATCAGGAAAGGACATCAGAGACTATCTCATTCAACCTTCTCTTTATATGGATAAGCAAATTGAGGCCCAGGGAAGTCAGTATGATTTTTTAAAAGATGGGTAATGAGTCAGCTGGCAAAATTGTAAAGTGATTTTTTAAAGATGAAAGTGAAACTTATCTTCATTATTTGTTATCATTCCTGGTCTACCTCCATTCACTCTCCTCTACTATAATGCATTAATGCACTCTGTGTACTCAAATACAAAAACAGAAAATATTTAGTGAGTGCTTAGAGTGAACACTGTGGAAGTCCCTGGGAGAAAGACAGAGTTGAAATGGGACACAATCCCATCTTTCAGAGTTGCTGATCTGGTATTAGGATAGAAAGACTGTCATAGGTTATCATAGCTGATACTGCACAATTGGTGAATTAGAAAGTTATGGACAAGTTTTGTGTGACTTTTGAGGGATAAAAGGTTATTACAGTCTGGAAGATCAGAGAAAGCTTCATGGAAGAGATTGTGTGTTACAGATAGATAAGAATAAAACAAGAAAAAAGAGGACAGGTGTTCCATATATAGGAAAAAGCATGAACAAAGAAATAAAGACAGGGAAACAGAGTGAGACAAAGATAGCAAGGTACAGAGAGATACAAGGACAGAGTAAGAGGCAGATAGAGATGGCTGGAGAGAGAGACTAAAGGGTAGAGAAAGAGATATAGAGATGGAAAGATGGAGAGAGACATGGAGAATAGAGGAGAGAAGAGGGGAAAGAAAAGAAGATGAGAGAAGGGAAGAGGAGAAGAAGAAGGAAGGAAAGGGGAAAGGAAGAGACAAAGGAAGGAGAGATGAGAATTGGAGAAGACAGACAGAAAGTTGGGTTGGAGTAGGGAGGTTTATCTGGCTAAAGCATAGTGTATGAGGAAGAAAGTGTGATAAAATAAATCTGGAAGAGAAGCATCACCCTATTATGGGAGATATTAGATTCCAGGCATAAGAGAGAGAACTTTACTTGGCAGGTAACAGTGAACCCCTGAAAATTTATTAACAGAAGACTGGCATAACCAGATATTGCTCTGTTTGCCCCAGACTTGTCCCAGAAAACAGAACTAAGAACCATGAAGAGTGGGGGAGTAGAAAGAAGGCAGATTTTAACTCAAGCAAAAGGAAAAAATCTCCCAAGTTAGAGCTTTCTAAAAACAGATGAATCCCCCATCATAGACTTTCAAGCAATGGCTGGAAAACACTTGCCAAGGATGTTATAGAAGATAGTCACACCTGTACCTATGTGTGCCTATGTGAGTTCTGAGATCCTTTCTAACTCATATTCTGAGAACAGGCAGAAGCAAGATGAAGGAAAGCACTGAGTCATGGCAGAGCCTTGTTGTCTTCTGAGTGACCATGATGGGTAATGGACTACTTATATACATTCATGGATAGACTACATGACTGATGTACACATTCCTTCCCCTGAAACAGATTGCCAGCTATCTATGCCTTCCCATCCTGTTACTTTTGCTCATGTCTCCCTATGAGTTCTCCACTGGGGATCTACCTAGTGGTTACTCTCTAGTTCTTTAAAGATCTCATGGGCACTAGTGCAGTTTTCATGCTGCTCATCTATTGTCCCTCTCTGTTATTCTATGAAGGGTTCACGGATTATCATCCCTGTACTCAATGATCGGTGGGTTTTTTTTTAATGCCATTCAATCAATCTTCTTAAGAAGGCCTTTTAGAAGTTACCCTTAGGATAGGGATTTCAGGAAAAGCTATAGTTTAGTTGGGGTAGAGGGCAGCCATCTGGGGACAGTGCAACCTTACCCTTCAAATTATGCCAATTCTCCATTAAGGTGACATTGCCATTCTCCAAAATGACTCTTTGTCTTTCTTGGAGGCAACATGACAAAATGGAATGCTTGATAAGGCATCACAAGGACACGGGCTTTCACCCTGACACTAGTTATGAAATCATGGACAAGATTACTTACCCTCTCTCAGCCTCATCTTCCTTATCTTCAAAATGGGGATTATAATATCTATAATACTTGGCAGGAAGTATAATCATGATTAAATGAGATATTATATAAATGTCGGGTTCTTGGTTTAGATCTGTGATCTCATTAATATAGGTCACTTTCAATGTGGAAGCTCCTTCCACAGATACAGATGAACAGTCACTTTTAAATTCTTATCTTAGCGAGTTGTCTAGGGACTAAATGATTAAGAAACTTGTTCATGATGATGTCTGATCATGTAGCATCATGTAGCCATTATGTATTAGAGACAGGACCTGAACCCAAGTCTTCCTGTCTTCTATCAACAATGCCACACTGACTCTACAATATCATTTTTAGTGTTATTATTGAATTATTTTCTACAGCCACACTGATGCCAAAGAAACAATGAAAATAATACAATAACCACTCACATTTCCATAGGGACTTTTAAAAAATTTATAAGACAGTTCCCTCATATCTGCATAAGGCAGGTAATGAGAGAAGAATTTCTCTGAATTTACAAATCAGGTCTCTGAAGCCACTGTCTTCCTACACTTAAGGATAGAAAGTGTGGGCAAAAAT
Source organism: Potorous gilbertii (assembly GCA_028658325.1). Taxonomy (NCBI): domain Eukaryota; kingdom Metazoa; phylum Chordata; class Mammalia; order Diprotodontia; family Potoroidae; genus Potorous; species Potorous gilbertii. The sequence goes on along the minus strand of CM053769.1, from coordinate 339,964,251 downwards.
CACATAGCTTTGGATGTGGCTAGGCCTAGAGAATATCAGATTAGTCAGTATCTTCAGTGGGCAACTTTCAGGGCAGCTATGGGCTGCTTAGTCACACAGAATGGATGTTTCATTTCTTCAACTCACTCCTCGAGGGGCCTTTGTCTCTCTACCATTTTTAGACCACAGGGAAGAGTTAACGATAGCATTGTGGAAATTCCCATTGTTTGCTTTCCCTGTATTCACAGACTCTCAACAGATCTAATTTATATTCCTACCAAAATAACCTATTTTAAATTCTTGGACCATTCACAGCATTTCTCATGGAGCAAGTGAAGTCATAATACTACTCTTACTAATAATAAAGTTGTACACATTTCTATAACCCCTTGAGGTTTCTTCATGTAAATCTTATGTAGTTTAATATTTCATATTATCATTTGCAGATGAAAGAGCCTAAGGGTCAGAGAGTTAAATGACTTGCCCACAGTCTCACTGCTAGTAAAAGTCAGAGTTTCGATTCCAACCCAGGTCATCCTGTCTCCGGGCCTACCACTCTTGCCTTCCACACCAAACTGCTTCTCAATGAAGGAAAGAAAAACAAAATAAACTTACTGCATTGCACAAGATCAACTAATATTTTAAACTATGCCCCTGAAAAATCTGGTGGTACTTTTGAACCACTTTGGGTAAAATATAAAAGTATGGTAGTGGTAAGAACCCAAGGAAAAAAAATAACCATCCCAGGATATACAATACATCAAATTACAAAAAAAACCAGAGAGTAGAAAGTTTAATATGTTAATTTTACAAGGTTAAAGATTCAGATTCATTTCTTAGTGTTACGTCTCCAGTTAAAATTCTGTCTTGGACTCTTACTGGTTGTGCAAGTCACTAAACAACTCTGTAACTCAATTTTCTCATCATAAAAGGAAGGGGTTGCACTTGCTAGATTCTAAGGTCCCTTTCAGTTCCAAATCTATAATTCTAAGAATTTTTATTTTCTGGAAGAATGAATTTGAGTCATATTTCATGGCAATAGTTTTGGGGACAGAATGGCCACTTCCAAACTCTTTTGTAGTTTGGGAGAAGAGACAGAAGTATAAAGTAGAAAGAACATAGAATTTAGAGTCAAAAGACTTTGGATTGCCTCTGTCACTGACTACCTATGCGACCTTGGGCAAGCCCCTCTGGATCATAGTCTTTTCATGTGTAAAATAAAGCCTCAGAAGAGATGATCTCTAAGATCCTTTCAAATCCAACATCCTATGATCCTAAAGATGCCCTTACAATAGGCAGAGAAGGTAAAGGTGGGAGATGAGGAGAATCTCAAAGGTCCTTGCTGCAAATAACTCCTTAGATGTCTGGGACTCTATGTTTAGTGATTTGCTGTTTTGTAAGAGTTCAGCAGGAAGATAACAAGAGCAGGATAGAAGAAAATACCTGAGTCTTGATTCCAACTCTAACATTTACTAGCTGAGCAATGCCAGGAATCTAAAGCATACTGAGTTTAAGTGACTTGGCAAAGACCAAAAAAGGTAACAAGCACCAATCCCTGAGTCTCCTGTATCCCCACCTCCAGTGCTATTTCCACTACTACAAAATTACACATGAAGTTTATTACATTGCATCTCTGATATTCTCTGAAATTCTCACTTGGGTTTCCCAAAGTGAGTTATCTTGTTATTGTTAGAAAAGGCAATTTACCCACAGCCAAGGAAAACTAGGTAGAGAGGTTGATCATGAATTCCACTGATTAATTTGAGAAGTCCTCCCAATCAGCTTGATAAGAATACAGGACATAGACTTTCCATGCAAGTAGACATGTGCCCTAGTTGTGTGCTGAGAGGTTCTGGGGAATGCCTCTGACTGGTATTCAGTAACCAGAGCTGCCTCAAAGAAGGGAGTCTGAGAGGTGCACACTCGATACAGAGAATCACCCTTCCTGCATGTTTAGCTCACTACTCTTTTCCAATCTTTTTTTTCCACATTAGACCTCCAGATAGAGTGTAACAAGAAGTGAGGAGAAAAGAGAGGAGAAGGAATTTCCCCAACCTTGACTCACACATGTTCAGAAGCAATGTTTGATCATTACAGGAGAAGAATGTGGCAAGTAGCCTTTGCTTGCCCAGGAGAGCCTGAGAAAGGAGGAGTCACTTTTTCAGCTCTTGGTTAAATATTTTTGTTTTTGTTTCCTTTTCTAAGCACAAAACTGGAGATTAACAATTTTAAATATGGTTTTGTTCCCAACCTTGGGGGTTATCTTGTAATCCTGAATTCTAGAGTTACCAAAGTTTAGATTTCCCAAGAAATCAAGAGTTCTTGGATTTGAGAACTGGGCAAGAGTTTCACAAAAGATTTCCTTAACAACTGCTTCTTGGAGAGAGAGGAAAGAAAAAGACTTTCATGTAGTTATAAAACCAAAGCTACACCATGAGGGTTCAGGAGACCTCTACATTTCCAACCTTCTGCGATGCTATCACGAGTTGCTTGGATACTGAAGGTAGAAGGTGAATAAAAAATGTTTGTTTATCCTCCATCTTGGGGGAGGGTATACAGGTCTAATGGGCCATTAGAGTGTTTTATTTTTCTGTTTTATTTCACGGCCTCTAACAAGACCTTTGTACCTCATATAACTGCTGTAGTAGAAGATACATAGACTGGGTTTGGGTTGTCCCACACCCAATCCCCATATTGAACAATGAATACCAATATAAAAAGTGGGATGTTGCAACTCACTTTTAGGGAAATCTAAATACAAACTATATCTAAACTTTACTTAGGAGGTTTTCCTGCTCTCATAGAGAGTGGAGTCAATGAGTTGTAGAGAGAAACTGCCCACCTTGAGATCAGACCTCCAAGATTAGATGTGTATCCTCATGAACTCAAATATCTTGGAGAAGAGCTGTGCTAATGGTGACACTAGAAATTAAAATGAAGTTCCTTGATTCACAAGTCCATTGATTTATAATCATACAAAGAAACCCATGAATAAGAAGAAGACAAAGTGGAGAACATTCAAATAAAAAGAAAGTGGAAATAGAAATGACACCATCATCAAAGGACAGTACAGAATACCTGAAGAGAAAGAAGAAAATGAGGAATTCAGAAAAAAAAATACCACAAGGCTGACAAAGAAGCATGATTAAGTAGTAACATTCTCAACCCAAGTTGGAAATCTTATTAAAACTTTGTTATTTTCCTCCTCTAGAACTGGGAATTTTCAAGATCTTAGATATTGGCAGCAGTCATCCAGTTACTCTCTTTTCTGCTTCAAAATAATATTTTGCAATTTAGCAACTCAAATAAAAAGTCTGTGTGTGAGAGCAAAGGCTCATGGGAGCACAGATTTTCTGAAATGAGTCAGGAAAGAATTTGAGGGCATAGGAAAAGGGCAATGATATTCAAACCAAATGACAATATAATTCTTCTAAGACTTAGCTGAGATGAATGTCATAATAGCACATAATAAGTAACACAGTATAAAGAAAAATGGACCTGGACGTTGAGAGACCTGGCTTCTAGTCCCAACTCCATCACCAACTTAATGTGTAAGCCTTAGTTAAGTCATTCATGTCCTTTGCTTTCTCATTTAGACCGATAGAGGCAACCCAGGCTCTTTCATAGCTCACAGGCTTGACATGAGAATCTTATGAGAGTAGATTTTTTTTTAAATGCAGAAAATTATTTTTGAAAAAGAAAAAAAAGCATTATTATATTATTAGAATGGTTATTAGCAGTAACAATTCTAATTATGAATAATACACTAATTCTAGCTCCACTGTCATTCTATATCATTCTGAGATGCAGAAAACAAGGTCTAAAATTAATAATTACAGACTACATTGGTCTTATACTCTCATTATTTTCAATATATAAATATTGTTTCCACGAACGTGGCTATTAGTTGTTGAAGGCAGGTAACAAATATGCTTCTCTTCTAATCCTCTGCAATATCTAGTATAGTACTGGGTACATATTAGTTTCTATATGTATCTAATTGTCAGAAAAGCAACATCAGAGTAGAAAGAGTACTACGTTTAGAACTGGGAAACCAGAGTTCAAAGTCCTGGCTTTACCATCAACTGGCTGTGTGACCTTTGACAAATTGTTGGTCTACTCTGGGCCTCTTCATTTGTAAAATGAGGGAACTGGACTAAGTTATCTGAGACCCATTATATTCCTCTTAATTTCTGACATTTGAAACCCTAGGCAATGATATAACTTAAAGAGACATCAGAGATTATGTAGAAAATCACTGAATATTACCTCATTTGATCTACACAACAAACCTGAGAGCTAGATACTATTTCATAATTAAGGAATCTGAGGCAAAGGAGGTGACTTGTCCAGAGTCACAAAACTAACAAGTGTCATTCGAACTTAGATCTTGACTCCAGACTCAGTGCTCTATGCAATGCACCACCTAGCTGCCTGCCTAACATACATTACTAACCTGACAGTGTTGTTGTAAAGAAGCACTTTGTAAAACTAATGTACTCTAGAAATAGGAGGTATTACTGAAACCCATCTGAAGAGATTTACTGGGAAATGTATTAAAGACAATAAATGAGTAGTATTCTCTAATTCACTGAGAACCATATTTGAACATATATAGGATTTCTCTTTATTAATTTCAATTATCCTAAAGTAGCTCATGCATAGAATTCAGAGCTTAAAGGGACTTTAGAGGTCATCTGTTTCAATTCTTCATATTAGAATGTGGAAACTGAGATTCCAGGACATTATGACTTGCTAATAGCTAGTCAGTATCAGAAGTGGCATCTGAATTCCAATCTTATGACTCCAAAATCAGCCTTAGTTCCCTTCTAGCATAATAGGTTGGTCCAGCCCCTTCTTTTTGCTGACATGGGTTTGGATCCCACCTCAGACCTTTACTAACTGAATGACCATGGTCAAGTCACTTAAAATTTCTAAGCCTCAGTCTCCTCTCTTTTCTATAAAGTGGGAACAATAACTATTGCCTACCTCAAAGGGTTATTGTAAGATTCAGATAAGTATATATATAAAACACTTTTGTCAATTTTGCTAAGCATGTTCTCATTTTCTCTACCAACTCCAATCCTGCCTGGTTTCAAAGCTTAGCTCAAAGCTGATTCTGTGCAAAAGTGTGCAGCTTAGGGGGTGGCCATAAATACAGCACAGGGCTTAGAGTAAGGAAGTCCTGGGTAAAAATTTGACCTCCTTTAGACACTTACTAGCTGTGTCACCCAGGCTAAGTCACTTAAACCAGTTTGCCTCAGTTTCCTTATCTGACAAATGAGCTGGAGAAGGAAATGGCAAATCATTCTAGTGTCTTTGCCAAGAAAACCTCAAACGGGGTCATGAAAAGCTGGACACTAGTGAAATGACTGAACAACAATAGGAAAATCTATGCCAAAATATTGTACTAGGGTTATCACCACCTTCAAAGGGCCTCTTTCCTTCACTGCTCCAGACCACAATCCTCCATCTTTTCTCAGATCCCCTTTTAGTTCCTTTTCTCTGGCTACAAATCTGGCACAAATTATCTCTCTATTGCTCTCCTATTGCTCTCATGTTGTCATAGAACTTCA
>CM053769.1:339937406-339958196 GCA_028658325.1 Potorous gilbertii | reverse complement strand
TTCCACAGTTAGTCAGAGAGCCAGAAGAGACCTCACATCTCCTGACTCCTACCCAAGCCAATGATCTTTCTACCACAGAACCCACCTCAGTTCTCCATCATTGGAAATATTCAAATGCAGGCTGGATGACAATGGAATATCTAAAAGGATACTCATGGTCAGGTAATTTCAATATGAGGTCCCTTGACTTGTGACAGGACCCCTGGAGTCAAAAAGACTGAGGTTCAAATCTAGGAAAGCTGTACTTGGTGGCCTCTCACATTCTTTCCATCTCTAAATCAATGAGTCTATGATGACTTGGTAATCTCTCTCCTTCACATTAGAACCATGGAAAGCGTGCTAACTGTAGAAACAAAACACAGATCCACCATTGATGCTTAATATCTTTGTGATCTTGGATAATGCCTTCACTTCTTCAGACTTTATTTTCCTCATCTTTAAGATAATTTATCTTAGAATTTATCTCAGCAGTCTCTGGGTCCCTCCCAATAATGAGATTTTTAAGGCAAATGTCAACTGCTCAAATGCTACTTCCTCCATGAAATATTTTTGAAAAACTATCCAGAAGAGATACCATTCTTCTATCCTCTGTTTTCCTAGAGTTATCAGTTTTTTTAAACTCATATTCTACCACTTTTCCTGACTAGTTTTATTAGACTGTTAGCTAACTGCTGATGTTTATTATTTTTTTCCATCATAATAAGATTGGAAATCTTTGAAAGAAGAAATAATGCTTTATATTCTTCTACATCTTCCATGGAGTCAAAGACAGAGTCCTATATATAGTAAATAAGTAAGTCCTATACAAGTAAGTACTCAAATATTTGTAGATTGACTTATGGACTAGGTTGTTCTTTTGAAGGCCCCAACAGGACTTCATGTAGGGTTCTTGTACAATATGTTTATTTGGAGAAGATTGGATGTTAGTGGTGACCCATTACTGTGCTAGAATGTCATACAACATCACAGTTCTCCCATCCTTCTCCAGTTGACTATTCTTTGACCAATGATCTTTTCCACTTTATTTCTCTGACTCATCCCTCCCCCGCCTCTTCACCTCAATTCCACAGAAGTTCAGTTGGATGGGACCTCAGAGACTATTAATTTAACACATAGCAAAGTAGAATTATCCTTATAACCTAGCAACAAAGCATCTCAATTCTAACTTGATCCTAATAAACTTTATCCTCTGGGTCTGGCAGTACATACCACACATCCAGTTGAATCTATCTGGCGATCTGACACACACTTGAAATTGCGGGTGCACCCTCCATTATTGCGTGAACAGTCACGGACAGGCCCAAAGGAGGACAGCAGATCATTGATGGTCTCAAAGTAAGTAGACAGCATTGCTTCTTCCCTTGGAGAGAAAGGAGACTGTTAAAAACAAGTGAGATGAATGGCCTATCACTTTATCATAATATTCTGTTGTGTTAAGAACCTGTAGGTTTGAAAACAAGACTACAGTTTACCTAAAATTTATAGTCTTAAAGAGCTGTTTAAACCTTAGAGAGACCAAGCAACTTATTACTAGTCACATATCTGGTAGACATGAGAAGTGGCCTTTGAACCCAGGCCTTTGATAGAGATGGTGATGGTGGTAGCGGTAGCAGTGATGGTAATAGCAGCTCACATATTTGTAGCACTTTACAAAAACAGTGCTGCTTATACAGGAAGTGGAAAATCAGAGAAAATAAGTTAGGATGGTATACTGGAAAGAACAATGAATTTGGAATCCAGGCCCTGGGTGCAAATTCAAGTCTTGTTACTTATCAACTAAGTGAAGAAGAAAAGATCATTTAACCTTAATAGGGAGTAGAATGCTGATGATGCTAATTATTAATTAATTAATTAATAATAGCTATTATTGATATAGAACTTGTAGTTTTGCCAACTGCCTTATACATGTTATCGCATTCGATCCTTATAACAGATCCTCATAACAACCTCAACAGGTAAGTGCTCTTAGCATCCCCATTCTACCATTGAAGAAACCGAGGCAGAAAGACATTAAGTGTCTTGTTTATGGTCACACAGCTAATGAGTCAGATGCAGGATTTGAACTCAGGTTTTCTTGACTCTAAATGCATCATATTAACCATCAGTCACTATCTAGTGACTCATCTGTAAAATGAAGAGGTCGGATTAAAAGATCCCATGATCTTATAGCCAAATGATATGTCTAGGACTAAAATAGTAAGTAAATATCAGATTGGAATGGAAACTGGGAAATTGGTGCTCTTTCCATACCATCTCTTTTTTGTCATGAGTAGAGGAACTAGGTAGGAAGAATGACTCTTTTTTTTCTCTCTCTCCTTTCCATCCTTCCTTCCTTCCATTCCTTTTGGTAAATAATATTTTATCTTTTCCAATTACATATAAAGATAATTTTCAACATTCATTTTTTATAAGATTTTGAATTCTAATTTTTTTTCTTCCCCTTCTATCCCCCTCCCCTCCCAAGTTTGGCAAGCAGTCTAATATAGGTTACACAGGTGCAGTCACGTAAACATATTTCCACATTAGTCATGTGATGAAAGAAACAGAATAAAAGTGAAGAGCCACAAAAAAACTCCCCAAAAGTGAAAATAGTATGTTTCCATCTGTATTCAGACTCCATAGTTCTTTCTCTGGATGTGGATAGCATTTTCCGTTATGAGACTTTGGGAATTGTCTTGGATATTGCATTGTCGAGAAGAGCTAAGTCAATCATAGTCAATCATTGCACCGTGTTGCTGTTATTGTGTACAATGTTCTCCTGGTTCTGCTCATTTCATTCAGCATCAGTTCTTGTAGAAGAATGACCCTTTTTCAGCTCATAGAAGTAGCTAAATGGTTTAGTATACAGAGGACAGGATTTGGAGTCAGGAGGATGTAAGTTCAAATCTATCCTGTGATACTTACTAACTAAACCTGGGCAACTAACATACATGCTGCCTGCCTCAGTTTCCTCAACTGTAAAATGTGGATAATGATAGTATCTATTTTCCAAAGCTTTTCTGAGAATTAAGTTAGATAATATTTGCAAAGCACTTAATACAGTTCCTGGCACATAATAGGCCTTAATAAATTCTCCTTCTTTCCTTCCTTCCTTCCTAGTGAAATCAGGTTAAGTGAAGAGCCCTCAGGCATGAATTCCCCAAAACTACCACCCTTCCTCTCAAAGTTAAAATAACTAAGTATCCCCCTTAGGTAAATAAAATGCTCCAAGATAGAGGAGAACCACCAAAGTTCCTGTCACTCGACCTGACCTGGTGTACTGCCCTCTCTTCACTTCCAATTCACCACCCCCTTATGCCACATCTGCATTCTTCCCTTAAGTTCCATATTTGGTAACAAAAATCCTCACTGGTGAGCAACGATCCTTTCTGTGTTCTTTGTCTCTGGGGTAGATTCCCATACTTAGACTGTATGCTGGATTCCTAGCCAACTGGAAGAGAGGCTAGTGGGCTTCCACTTTAGGGAGTATATAATGTTTACTCCACTCCACTCAGGTACACTCCCTTGCTGACACTGTCCATGGTCTCGCAGGAAGTGCCCCTTCTCATGAGATTGGAATAAATTCCTTTTTGCCTTCTATCTTAAGAAGCCTCTAAGTTTAATTTGAGTAAGGGTCGCTACGCACTTCCTTCCTTCTCTTCATCTTTCCTTTCTTCCTCTCTTCCTCCCTCCCTCCCTCTCTTCCTTCCCTCCTATAAACCTCAGTTTATGAGTTCATGCCATGAAAAGTCTACAATAGGCAGGCTGACTGGAGAAAAGCTTAAAGAAATCCCTCAAACACACCTCATTTCCATAGCCTGCGGCAGAATGGGGCTAGCTTTGGGGAGGGTGACTAGTAGAAAGATATAAGAAAGACTTCAGAGTTCCTGAAATGAAGACAGTATGAGTCTTGTCACTTTTGAAACATGGAGAGGGGCTGAGGCACTCAGAGAGCCATTAAGGCTATTAAAATATTAACATCCATAGAGGGAGAAAGAAGAAAGGGAAGGAGAGAATGAGAAAGAAAAAGGAAAGATGCTAAAATGTCATCTTTTAGTAGATCAGGGTGACAGCTCTGTCTGTACAAACAGGGAGGCTGTTAGCTTCCAAAAGGATTGATTCTGCATAAACACTCGTTACACAAGAGGGACATTACTGAAAACATGAAGACCTGACAGAAGGGCTGTTACTAAGTCAAGGAAAGTGAAGGTGTCAGGTTGGGGAATGTGGTATCTGAAAACAGTTGGGAAGAATACATTTAAGGGAGATGTTGGTATTTCTTGGCTTAAAGAAATCCTCCCTCAAACCCAACTCCCCACAGCAGGGGGGCTACAGACTTGTTGATTTTTATTAGAAGGGGGCTACAGAGGCAAAATGACAAAGGGGATGATGGTAGTGCAGTGGAATGAAAAGAACATTGGATTGGAAATCAGGAGACCTGGGTTTGAGTAATACTGCTTTTGCTAACTAGCTGTGTGACCTCGGGCAACTTGTTTTGCCTTTTTGGACTTCAGTGTCCTTGGCTGCAAAACAATGAGGCTGGATTAGATCATATTCTAGCTCTAAAGTTCTTTTGACTTTGGAGGCTTTGAAGGTCAGTCATTGACTCATTCTCACCTTAGTCAAGTCTCATGCTTTCTCTGGAGCTCAACACGTACTTCTAAAACTAAGAGTAATGCCATGTTGTACAGATGAAGTAGTCCCAAGGAAAAGGCAGCCACTTCTGCAAAGCAATTTGAAGGGCATGCAATGGTCCTTCCTGCTCAGAATTTTTCATCGATCAATCTGGTTTGTTGCTGGCATTCTAATAAACCTTTTGACTAGTAGTGCTACAAATAACATGGGGTACTGAGTGGTAGAGCAGATAGAGTGCTGAACTTATAGACAGGAATTCAAATCCAGCCTTACATACTTCCTGTGTTTGGCCTTAGACAAGTCACTTAAACTCTATGGCTCTCAATTTTTCATCTGTAAAATGGGTAAAATAATAATAGCACCTATTTCATCTGGTTATTGTGAAGATCAAAAGGTTGAGCATGAATAAAGCACTATGAAAAATATATCCACCCTGGTTGTTATTAATAACAATAGCTGACCTTTATTATTTGATTCCTCTGCCCTGGGCTCAAGAAGTTCACATTCTGGTAATGTCAGTAGAATAGCTTACATTTGTATACTAGCACTTTAAGATTTACAAAGGACTTTAGTTCATTATCTTATTTTGGCTTTACATTGCCTTTAGGTAGTAAAAGTATTACCAGTCCCCTATCTATCACAAGTGAGGGAACCTGAGACTCAAAGGGATTAAACGAAAAGGTTGTCAGAACTGGCACAGGGCAAATCTGGGGCTCAAATCCAGGTTTCTTCTGACGCCAGGTCCAGGGTACTCTCCATTCAACATAATGGATTAAAGCATTATAGTATCTGGGCAGGGTCAAAAGATCAGTGCAGTGGCTTAATTCCCTGGTATCTATTGTTAAATAAGCATAATGAAGCCCCAAGAGAATGAGGTAGAGGATGGTGATGTGTTGCTAGAGGTTGACAAAAGATCAGGAGGGAACCTGTTTCACTGTAATAGGGAACTGAAGTAGGTACCCAAGGCAGTCTAAGAGCACTGACCTTCTGTTTGAAAAGCTCCAAAATAAACCTTGCATCCTTGCACATCTTGCCAAGGACCAGCTCTAATCCCAGGACTGCTCTGGCTAATGATTTATGCAAACTGCATGATAGCATTTTGCAAAGAAAAAAGGGCATTTTTTCCACTGTAGCATGTAATGCCCTGAACAAAGCTCACTGAATAGCAGGGTATGATATTTCAAAATGCTTCTCCAAAGAAGACACTTAAGAAAAAGTATGCTAGCCTGGCTATTTACATGCTTGACTTCAGAAGGATGGAGTTGTGGGCCATAGGATTATTGACTTTAAAAGAGATGGGAAATGAATAACACAAATAACAATAAGAAACCAGCATCTGGATAAAATTTTAAGGTTGGAAAGCAATGAACAGTTATTTTATTTTGTCTTCACAACAACTCTGGGAGGTAGGTATTTATTATCTTCATCATTTAGCGGAGGAAGAAACTGAGGCAGACAGTGACTTTCCCAGAGTCACACAGATAGTAAATATAGGAGGCAATATTTGAACTCAGGTCTTCCTACCTCTAGGTCAAGAGCTGTACTCATGGTGAAATTTAGAGGTCATTAGAGATTATCTAGTCTAGTAAACTCTTGTTTTAGATGAAGAAACTGACACGCAGAGAGGTTAAGTGATTTTTGGCCAGGATTACAGAGGGAAGCAGAATATAACTGAGGTCTGAATGGATCTGCATCCATGTCTTTTGATTCCAAAATCAATGCTTTTCCCCCCTCCATTATATCATGCTGTTTCTCTGTTTGACTCATCTGTAACCACAAATCCTCTTTACGGTATTCAAAATTAGAATGGGTTGAGTTGGGAGGGAATGACTCCCTTCCCTTTTGCTCTCCTTTCTCAACCCCTCTCCTTTCTTTAACTTCTAGCAAAGGGTGGTTGATCACTTGTCAGCAATGGAGAAGGATTCCTAGTCAATTACAAGTTGTACTAGCTGGCCTCTGATATCCCTTCCAATGCTGAGCCTCAGACACACTGTGATTCCTCCTGAATCTAAAGATCCATCATCCATCCTTGCCCACCCTGGGTGATTGGCCACTTGTCTGACCTAGCCCATGCAGGAAACCAAATAACACGACCCTCCCTTCAGTCCTGGCTCTGCCTTGGTCCTTCTCTCTCCAGTCATATTGTCTCCAGGTCCATTTTTACTTAAACTCAGGAGGTACTGTATGCCCAGTCCTTTGCTGGACATCTTTGACAAATATGAAAGACCAGGGAACTCATGAATTCTTTTCATGCTTGAAAAGTTTTCCTCACAAATAAGATCAAATTTCATGTGTTTTCCTAACTGCTCGAATTCTCACTCACAATTCCAAAATACTTGGCTATTTGTTTTCCTATATCATAACAAATGACAGTAATGATGAATCTTTATATAGCACTTTAAAGTTGCACCTGTTATTTATTTATTTGTTTTTATCTCTACAACCCTGTGAGGGAGGTGCTATCATCATCCTTATTTTACAAATAAAGACACTGAGTCTTTAGAGAGGTCAAGTGCCTTGCCCAGCTACAAGCAGTAGGTGTAAAAGCAGAAAAGAGTGAGGTAAATTGTAAGTGGCAGGCCCTGTAACAAGGGACAGTTGATAGTGGGGCAGAGGTCCTTTGTTATTGGGAAAACAAATAAAATAATGAATATACTAGATACAATACCTCTGAAAGTATAGTACCTAGAGGCTGATTAGTACAAGGACTTTGGCACTGATTATGAGATATGGGAGACAGTGATACAGGACCTCCCAGTATGGTGTGCCAGCATCAAAGATGACATTTACTCTGTGAGTCAAGAAGAATTGAAGTAACTCAAAAGAAATGTGAATGCACAATTTTAGGGACCTCTCATTCTAAATGTTCATTTAGATTACTGATGCCTGACCTGCAATAGAGACTTCTAAGCTCATATTAGTCTAATCAGCCACAGCTGGTCACACTGTACCTTGACTCTGACATCATGATGTCATTTTGGTCCTCTTCAATAAACCTAGGGCTAGTTAGTGCAAGGACTAGTAACCGTCACATCAATCTTGGTTAGCTGTCAGGGCATCATTGTGTTAAGGGTTTCCTCCAACAGTTCATGACAATAACCTTGCAAGATGAGCACTAGACACTGAGGTAAGCAACAGATACTTACACTTCTTATTAATATACAACCTATATCCATATGGGAGAGGTGATAATAAGTGAATAGGTATGGGCAAACTTCTCTAGGGAAGGGTAAACTATTTCCTAACTTCAGAGGAGCTTTGCCAATAAGAGCTCAGGAAGAAGCTCATTCCTTTGGTGTAATGTCAGGGAAAGGGCATAGGACCCTTACTGCTAAACTACTATGGGAGGATTAAATGGAGCCCAGGCAGAATAGCCCTCTCTGGCCATAGTCCAGGTTTAAGAATGCCAAGTTGAGTCATTATACCAAGAGAATTCTGAAAAGCTGAGTTCAAGTTACCAAGCTGCAGTCAGAAATCTGATATCTGGCTCAGAGAAGCCAAATAGAGAAAACAGAAAGAAATGAAAGCAACAAAGAGAAACAGGTTTAGATTCTCAAGATCAAAGTCAGAATTACTAGAGTTGAGAATAAAGGGAAGTTCCAAAGTTCAGTATCACAGACTAAGGGCTGGCTGGGTAGTGCAGTGGATAGAGCACCAGTGCAGGAGTCAGGAGGACCTGAGTTCAAATCTCACCTCAGACACTTGACACTCACTAGCTGTGTGACCTTGGGCAAGTCATTTAACCTCAGTTGCCTCATCTTGGGTCATCTCCAGGCATCCTGAGAAATATCTGGTCACTGGATTCAGATGACTCTGGAGGAGAAGTGAGGCTGGTGACCTGCACTGCCCTCCCTCACTCAAAACAAAGTCAAGTGCAAGTCCTGTCATCATTTTTCTGATGGCATGGTCTTCTTTGGCAATGAAGGAAGAACACACACACACACACACACACACACACACACACACATCATAGACTAAACACGCCAGGCCCCAGCCTTTCCTCAGTCTTTATTTTTCTTGACCTTTATGCAGCCTTTGACTCTGCTGACCACCTTCTTCTCCCAGATAGTTTCTGCTTTCTTACTCTTACTTTTTGACACTTGTTTTTGCTGGTTCTCCTCCTACCTATATGTTGACTTTTCTTCAATCACATTTGCTGAATCTTTATTAAAGTCATATAGATTAACCATGGGTGTCCCCTATAAGTCTGCACCGGGCCCTCTTATCTTTTATCTCTGTACTCCCTATTTGTTGATCTCATCAGCTTCCATGTATGTAATTACAATTTTATGCAGATGGTTCCCAGATCCACAAATCTAGCCCAGTCTTTCTCCTGAGCTATCACTTTAGAATTTCAACTCCCTTTTGAATCTCTTGAACTGGATGTCCCCTATTCATCTCAAAGACAACATACACAAAATAGAACTCGTCTTTTCTGTCAAACCCTCCCCTTCTCTGAAAGTTCCTTTCATTATAAAGGGTACCACCATCTTCCCAGTCACCATAGGTTACAATCTTGATGTCATGCTCAACTCCACCCTTCACTCACACTACTTATCCAATACATTATCCAGTCTTAGCATCTCTGCCTTTACAGCATTTCTCAAGTCTGTTCCCTTATGTCTATTCCTAAAGCCACAACCCTAGTTAAGGTCTTTGTTGCCTCTTACTTGAACTATTTCATTAGTTTTATAATTGGTCTCCCTGTTTCAAGTCTCTTTCCACTGCAATCTGTCTTAGCTGCCATGGTGATAGTTCTAAAGCAAAAGTCTTGACCATATTGCTCATTTGCTCCCTATTTTCTCTGCAATCAAATATAAACTCCTTTGTCATTTAAAGTTCTTCATAACCTGATGCCTCTCTCTATTCTCAGTCTTCACATATTTTATTCCCTTTAAACACTTTATGATATAGCTGCAGTTCTTACTTGTTATTACTCATACTAGGGGCCAATGAATCCTGGGCCATCTCCAGTCATCCTGATCAATATTGATCACTGGACCCAGATGTCTTTGGAGGAGAAGTGAGGCTGGTAACCAGCACAGCTCTCCCTCACTCAAAACAAAGTCAAGTGCAAGTCATGTCATCATTTCTCTGATGGCATGGTCTTCTTCAGTGATGAAGGACAAACACAACAACAACTCCCACTTGACTCTCCATATTCTAAATCTGTGTCTTTGTGCACTGGGTATTTCACATGCCTGCAATGTTCTCCTCACTCACCTCTGAAGAGTAGCTTCCCTGGCTTCCTTGATCACTGTGGTTGAGATCATTCATCCTCCGTTCTCAAAGAAGAGCAATGACATTAGGTAGGTGACATCTTGACTTGCAAGTGAATTGGATTTAAGTGAGGCAGATCAGTGCAAAGTTCTCAGCCTCACTCTCTCCTCTAGAGACATCAGAGTCCAGTGGGAAGGCATAGGTTAGGATGACCGTCTATGGCCGCAGATGCAATGAGAGACCTTGGCCTTTTTAAGCTAAGGTCTTTCCCAGATCTCAGTTTGTCTGAAGCAACACGCATTCAGTAATGGAAGACTAGGTAGGAAATGAAGCAAAACATCGCCTAATTTACCTTCCCCAAAGAATTTATGTGGGAGGGGAAAACCCTCAGAATTTCTGGCTAAGATTCTTTGAACACTCAGTTCCAATAGCACCTTATTCAAGAGGCCTTTTGTGGTGTCTCCCTCCCCACTCCACCAAGTAACTCCCTCTGAGATTATCTTTGATTTACACCTTATAAATTTGGTTATTTGCCTATTGTGCTTTGCCTTTTGGTGCTAAGGGGCATCCTACACCATAATACTGGCCATGAAATAAATCACTACAAGTCCACCAAGAGTCATCCTTTACCAATGGGAAGGAAAACTGGAGGTTTCTCCAGATATAAACAGCCATGTTTACAGAATCATATTCTCTTAGCTATGAAAGAAAGTTCAATTCCTTTCTTCTGTATTTCTGAATCTCTTTTACATTTCCAACAATTGGTCATTTGGCTTCTACTTAAAGATCTCCAAAGATATGCTTATATTACTACCTCCCCAGGCAGTTTGTTATGGAACAGTTCTAATAGTTAGGATGGCTTCCCTCCCTGCCCCCTCACCCGCAGCCCCAGTCTCATATAGTGGTGGAATCTGCCTCTCTCTGCAATTTCTACTCACTGTTTCAAGTACTCCTGTCCACAGATAGGGCAGGATTGTATTATAGACTCACAGTTTTGTCTCCTTTATCTGCTCTACACTAATCATTATCTGCTTGCAAAGTTCCTTAAATCCCTCCTTTTTCTCAAAATCTGCCCTGGTAGCATTTTACTGACTTCCTGTGTGGTGGTCAATTCCCCAGGCTAATCAACAGGCTCAGTGATGGATCAATTAATTCATTATAAATTCACCTGTTACCTGCACCCTGTGCCATCAGCCAAATGCTCATCTTTATAAAAGGGGGTTGAGAGGGAGGTTTATCAGAAGATCTGCATTCATCAGCCTGCCAGCCCCAGCCTGATCTAATTATTTTGAGATCTTCCGATCTCCTACCATGGCTCTTCTTGGAGGCCTGGGAGCACTAGGTGTCCTGCAGTACATCTAGGCAAGTAAGCACCAAGTTCTGAATGATATTCTGGGACCTGAGAGGAGGAAAGGTAGAAAAGGAAACAGAAAAAGCTGCTCCACAGTGGACTAGTGTATTCATCAGTCCCTCTCTCCACTAGTCCTTTCTCCAACTCTTGTATTTCTGTTGAAGGGGTCATCATGTCCTCAGTCCCCCAGGCTCAAAGGGTTAAGGTCATCTCAGTCTCTTCCTTCTCACTCACTCCCTACATCTAATCAATTGGCAGGCCCTATCAATTCTCTCATCTCCAGTATCTCTCTCATCTATCACCTCTCCTTTATTTCCAGGGTCAATACCTAGTTCAGGTTCTTAGAGGCTTTGTTCTTTACTATTTTAACACTTTCCTGACTGATCCCTTTGGTTAAAACTCTTGTCCTAATTTATCTTCTACACAGCTTCCAAAATAATGTTGCTTATGTGACATTTTGGCTAAGTTACTCACTCATTTAAAAACCTTCACAAGTTCCATATTGGCAATAGGAGAAAGATACAAATTCCTTGACTAGACTTTTGAGGACATCCAAAACCTGACTCCAAACTACCTTTTCATGGGTTCAAATCTCACTTGTGACATACTATGTGACTTCTGATTTCATTACCCTAGATTTCAGTTTCTTAATCTTTAAAACGAGGGGAATAGAATACAAGACTTCTGATTTGCCTTTTAGTTCAAGAATTATGATTGAGGATCATGGTGAAATACTAGGTAGGCATTAAATCTTATAGATTAAGTGATGAAATGATTGCTGTTGCAAGGTATCATCACCAGGCAGTAAACAGAAATCTCCACCCCCAGGTATTCCATTGTTATCTATAATATGAGGGAGAGGAAAGAGCATCAGCCTTGGACTTGGGAAATCTGGGCTCAAATCCCAGTTGTACTACCTATTTGCTGTGACCTTAGGCAAATTGTTTCTCCTCTCTGAAGCTCAGTTTCCTCAACTGTAAAACAGCACGAATAACTTGCAATAACCCCCTGTAGAGTTATCGTAAGAAACAGGTTGTAAAGTGCTCCTTAAAACTCAAATGGCTGTAGTCATGTTAGCTGCTATGCCAGAAAATGACACCAAACAGGAGGAATTAATCCTCTAATCAAGACTTCAAACAGTAACTGAGAATGCATCTTTTCCTCCAAGTTATACAACGGCACCAGAGTCAATCACCCCTCTGCTGCCACTGTTCCTCTGGCAATGTGCCATCTCCTCCAGACAGTAGTTGCTTTGACTACTCTTGTGCAGAAATTCTCCCCTCACCCCCTCATTCTTAGGTCCTCTTCTGTATTGCAAATCCATCATTTAAAAAAGAAGAAAAAAAAACTTCAGTGACAAATGCTGCTGCTTGGGGCTTATTTATTCATAAAATACCCACACAAAGTAATCCCAAGCTCTTCAAAGCTCTCATCGCATAAGGAGGCATGGGTTTCCAGAGTCTTGAGGATATCACCTTCTCCATCACAATTTCACAGAAAATGATTCCTCCCTCTGTTCTGTCGCTCTGTTTTCTCCTTTGCTATTTTAAGTCCTCAATCTGTGAGGTCCTTTGCCCCACAGAGAATAAAGGACAAGGGACAGGCAGCTCAGCTTATCAGACAATTACAGATTTTGAGAGTTGGAAAAAGACTTTAGTAGTCGTCTAGTCCAGCCCATACCTGAATGACCTCTGCACTGTAACATACCTAGGGAGTATTTTCTAGCATCTGCTAGAAGAATGTCTCATTGGCATCACCAAAAGTGGAATGGTAACAAGAACTCACACATAAATGGTGTTTTAAAGGTATAGAAAGCCAGTTCCCCAAGCAACAAAGTAAGTTAGATAATGAAGGAGTTATCATTCCCATTTTATAGATGAGGAAGGTAAAACCCAAAAAAGGAATTCACTTGACCGTGCTCACATAGGTAGTAAACGTCAAGTGACTGGGCTCAGAAAACAAGTTTTCCATCGAAGTAGCTTCCTTCCTTTTCAGGTGCCATCTGCTTCTTGAAGTCATCCCTAATGCACTCTCTTCTATCCATGAGCTAAAGGTGATATAATTCTTGTAGCACTATGCCTCAGTCTGTTCTTTGCACGTGCCTGCTATCTCCCTCTTTCCAATTCAAAAATGCTTTGTACTTTCTGCAAGAGAAGAGGCAGAGAACTGGCCTTGGGTTAGGAAGACCTGAGTTCAAATTATGCTGGATGAATGATCCTGGGCAGAGCAATTAACCTCTCAGTGCCCCCGGGCAACTCTTTGCATAGCAGATGTCCATCTGTATTGGCAGAGAAGTTCCTTACCAGAACTTTCCTATGTGGATGAAATCACAAATTTTATTTAAAAATGAGTGCAAGGCACTGTGCCAGGCACTAATAATACAAAAGGAAAAACGAAGTCGTCCCTGTCCTCAAGGAGCTTACACGATACTTGGAGAAAGTAGAGGTATGTGGGGGCAAGGTGGTGCAGTTGATAGACTGCTGGGTCTGGAGTTGGAAAGACCCATCTTCCAGAGTTCAAAAACAGTTTTAGATACTCACTAAATGTGTGACGCTGGCAAGTCTCTTAACTCTGTTTGTATCAATATCCTCACCTGTAAAATAAGCTGGAGAAGGAAATGGCAAGCCATTCCAGTATCTCTGCCAAGAAAACCCTAAATAGAGTCATGAAGAGTCAGGCATAACTGAAATGACAGAACAACATACAAAAGGCTTCAAGGAGACAGAGCACAGACTACTGTTGTGGTTTTTTGTTTGCTTGTTTTTTTGGAACGGAAATGGAGGGAGATCAGGGAAGATTTCACAAGAGGAAGAATCATCTGAACTGAATCTTTGAGAGAAAATAAGGCTCCTGAGGGGGAAGATGAAGGGAGTATGTGTTCCAGACATAGTGAAAAGATTATACAAAGGCATGGAGAGGGGCGATGATGGAAAGTCAAGTTCAGGGAACAGAATCTAGTTTGGCAAGCACTTAGAACACATGAAATACAGTAATATGATATAGGGGTGGGCTTGTTCTATCATAGTTATTTTGGTACATGTCTTCTCCAACTCCCACATTAGATTGAAGTCTTCTTGACATTGGTGTCAATACTGTTTCAACACTGCACATTTTAGGCACTTTAAAACTATTGAATTAAAAGAAGTTAAAACAGAAACTTGACAAATGTTTGTCAGAGAAACCATAGAAGAGAATTAGTACTTCAGGTAAGAATGAAATAGAAAAGCTCAAGGTCTCTTCTGGGATTCTACAAAACAGAAAGAAAAAGGGGAAGTTACAGGCACTAGATCAGTGCTGAAGCCAAGAATAATTAACACTATGCAAAGAAAACTAATTGGCTGCAGAGTCTTCTCACCTGGGTTCAAATCATATCTGTTGCTCACTGCTTGTGGGAATTTAGATAAGTCATTTAACTACCCTGGGCCTCAGTTTCCTTACCTGCAAAATGAGGGAATTAAGATCCATTTTAGCTCCAGATTATAAACCATGTTTCTCTCAAGTCCTAACAGGGTATTCAGTCCTCTGGATGGTGATATGCTTTTGGACAAAGAGACTTTTCTGCAACAGATATCTACATGAATGTGATGAGAATCTTTGATGCTCCTTGTGTGATCCTAATATATGTAGACAGGATATCAAAGAAGAGCTAGACCAATTGCTACACATCTTTCTAGGAACAGTGAAAGACTTGCACAATAACCTCTGTCTCTTTTGGCATTTGAGAGATTGACTACAAAATATTACTTTTGCCAAATACAGAATTGAATTTTTCTTCTCTGTCATATACCCCTGCACACTTTCAGTGGACTGGGGGCTTTACTGGTTCCACTTCTAGTATCCTACTATCATATTTCAAAATGAGTTATAGCACCTTCCACTCCTTCTCCCTTTCTCCATATTCCCCATAACACTCCTGCCATGACTCTCCCACCTCCCCAGTAACACTGTAGATGCACTCACTTGTGTGATGGGTAATTTTTGAGAACCTCTCTTGTCTTCCAAGTGACAGCAAACAGCTAGGTCTCATATAGGAGGCAAAAATTAACCACAGCCACCTAGGTCTGCTGTCAAGTCAGCTGTCAGAAAGCTGCTGGGATGATTGAAGCCCTGGGGGTGATACTGTAATGCCCATTTCAGAGGCAAACCTGACACAGTGTCCTATGTTCCACCCTGACCCCAGCTGGAGCTGACTTTCTACCACATGCTGGCAGATTGCTGGGAACTGGTGATTGCCAGTGACTGGTGACTTTAATGTCCTGATGGCTCCCCCTCTTCTATTCTGAGCTGGAGTGGGTGTGGGGGTCCCAGCTGCCTTGGAAGGAGGATCTGTTGATAGACAGTAGGCATCTGCTTCCAGGCAACTGGGTCAGTGCCCTAAAGCAAATCTACAGGACTAGTGATTGCCAAGCTATGGTTGTAACGGAAAGGGAAGCCTCTGAAAAGTAATATATCTGAAAGACGGGATGCTGACACTTGTTACAATATGTCACAGATCTTAAAGGAGCAAATCACTATAAACATACATATGTGTATATACAGAGGCCACATAAGGTACTGGAAATAACCCAGTGCTTAAAAGTCTTAAACAGTGTTAAGTCTAGGACCCTCAAAAACACTCTAAGGTTGATAGGGGAGAGTGTCAGATAATTGCCTCATTAGGAAAGCAGCTGACTATCTCAGAATGGCTTCATCATCACAGATGTGTCTATATTGGAAAGATGACTGTCCCTTACCCCTAAGTTACCAGGCAAGGTTCCAAGAAGTACCAAGATGCTTCATATAACATCCAGCTTTTTGCCTGGGCCATCTTGCCGTCTGCCTATGATTCTGCCTGCTTCTTCCCATCTGGCACGGATCCAGCCTGAAATCATCCAGAAACCATGGCCCTAGTGCCTGGGGGAATCAATGCACTTTGGAATTCTTGCCCCGGGACTGAGTTGGCATCATTGGTGAGTAAGTGAATGCAAACTCATATGGTCCACCCTAACTAGCTGGCCTGAAACCCCGGCACTCTGGCCAGCTTGTCCTCAGCTTTGGTCATAGCAATACCTTTTGAAAAGGCATGTCAATGGACTCATCATTACTGGGGCTTTTCAGACCACAAGTCCTTACCCTTGTCAGTACTCCTCTATTTGTGTTGTCTTTTTATTAGGGTATAAGATCTTTGAATAGAAGGCCTGTCTCACTTTTGTATTTGGGTTTGGCACAGAGCACTGTAACAAAAAGGGGAAACCATTCCCTCTAAGAATTTTGTGTGTTTGAACTGGAAGCTGAGAGGTTGTTTAGTTCCACCACAATAACAACAAAAATAAATATGAGCCATAATTTTCAAGGTGTTTTTATATCCATTACTTCTATTAAGTCTCACAATAACACTGAGAAGGGGGCAGAAAGAAATGCTTGTCTTGATTTTGTAAAAGAGGTCAACAAGACCTAGAGAGACGTGACAACCAAATTCAAAATGGCAGAGCTGGGGCTGGAGATGAAGTCCAATGATTTCCAACAAATGCTTTGAAAGAGGCTGCCTCTGTTCTCTCCCTCAGTATCTTTTTGTCTCTGTCTATCTTGCTCTGTCTCAGTCATAGCACACTGTTAATATGCTTGCCTGCTAGTCTCTGTCTGTCTGTCTCTCGCCTCTTACTTGATTCTGTTCCTCTTGTTGTTCAGACTCTTATGACCTCTGTTCTAAAAGAACTGAGTAACATGTAAGAAGTCAGTGTAATTGTCTGACTTATCTGGCACTTCTGACATTATGGACATTTCTTCAGTGCTTAACTCTATGGTCCAGCAATCCCTGTATTCCTTGGATTTATCCAGCGCCATGATTCAGTAATTTGGGAACTGAGGACTAGTAAAAAGGACTCCACCTAACCTTCAGGTTTATGGCATCAGTCATGCCCCTCAACATCTGTGCCAATGGAGGAGCATGACTGGCTCAGCTTCTTGAATCCTTAAATTATGCCCCCTAGTTTTCCTCTGGTTTCTAATTACCCTGGGATGGGGAAAGTCTGGCTTCCTGGGGTGCTCATGCTTTCAAGATGTTGGTAGTTGATGATGAGCTCAAAAGACCCATCTTGTTGGTTATAATTGTGCATTAGAGGAAATGAGAAGAAGGAGGTTAGGATGAAGATGAATTTGTCTCCCCAACCTGACTCCTCGAATCAGCGAAACCCCTCAAAAGATGATAGCATTTTCCAGGCCACATATAGGTATAAAGCAGACTGCAATCAGAAGATTCACAAAGTGCCACAAAAATAAAAATAATGAAAAGCCTCTCTCCACATGTGGTTTTTACTTTTTTTAAATCCAGCCCTTACATGCTGATCCTTTCCTTTTATTCCTGAATTTCCCTCATCTTCCTTTTGTACCTATAAATCCATTTCTGGGTAACACCATATGATGAAGAAACCTGGGGTTGGGAGTTTTTTCTGGTGGGGAGAGGACATTCCAGATCTCAGTTGGGCAACGATCTGCTCAGCGTCAAACTCTCCAAAGAAAAATGGTATAAACAACCCAGGAAAGAAAAAAAGGAAAAAGAAAATATTTCCTTGTCTACCAGGTCCTTACCTCATCCAGCTTTCATCATTTGAGTAGGGAGGCAGTATTATGTAGGGCAATGGAAAGATGACTAACATTTGAATCAGAAGACATGTTTTCTAGGCTATTATATACATAACACTGAACTGGGAACTGTAGGGCAACATAAGAAACTGTAAGACACAGTCACTGCCCTCAAGAAGCTAATTAAAATCTAGTTGTGCTAAGAGATTTATATACTAGTGAAAACTAAATCATATCATATGATTTAAGTACCAAATTGGTGACAGAGATGGTTCAAGTGAGGGTAGATATTTCAAGCAAGCTGGTGGGGAGGAAGGAATTGGGCTGGCATTTAAAGAATGAGTGATTTTTAAATAAACGAAGACAAAAGGCATTATGGAGAGATGGAACAGTATGAATAAAGGCACGAAGATAGGACAGAATTGGGGGAAAGTTTATGGCTTTATTTCCCAAAGCATCAAGGGATAAGGCTCAAAGGCAGGTAGGGGCCAGAGTGAGTGAGGAACATGTTGAATGTCAGGCTGATAGGCTGACATGCATGTAATATTGTAGGCAATGGGGAGCCAATGAAGGTTCTTAAGTTGAAGAGGGACATGCTTATTATGGTGTTTCAGGAAGGATAATTTGACAGTGGTATCCCAGAGGGCCTGAAGAGGAAAAGATATACTTCAAGTAACTACAGTGAGTAGAAGGAGTTGCATTTTTCCTTCATTGTAAGAACAGGAAGACAGAATTTTCATTGTAATCAATCAGAGAAGACTCTGTACCCAAGGTGAATTTCCAGAGTCTGAATGAGGTAATGGCAGGAGGTGGCCTTCTTCTACATTTCTTCAAAGCCTGAAGGATCATCACCTGAGTGGTGTGGTCAATACCTCTTACTCCTATAAATGAAAAAACAAAAAACAGAGAAGAACAAAAATACAATTTCTCTAAATGACTCTGAAGCTTTGGGAAAGATGATAAGATGAGAAAACAAGAAATCTCTTTACCTGACTGCAAAGAATTACTGTTTTACTCCATAAAAAGGAAATTATAAGTAGAAAAAAGATCATGTTCAGTTCAGCAGCCACTTGCAGAGAAATTTAGTAATCAGTACTAAGTTATGGAAATTAAACACTAATTAATTCATTTGCTGAATGATGTCCTAAGAAATATTGCTACTTCAGAGCACCAGCGATATTTGCAGGCATGTTAATGTATATATATATATGTATATACATATACAAATATATACATATATATTTAACACAGTGAAAATGGATGGGTAGTTGCCCTTTGTTCCAACAATAGCAGAAGCCTGTGCACATAGTAGGCATTCAATAAATATTCATTGGAGTTGGTTGAGATGCTTCTCTTGGATATTCAGAGGCTAGAAAATAGATTTTAAAAAAAAGGAATCACAAAATATATTTGCCAGCAGCTAAGAAATTCCTCTGGTTCTTTGCAATGTGCCTTGTGAGTATTTCCATCTTCTGAGCAAACTCATTATGGACCTATGGGAGCTGGGATGTTGAATGCAGAAGCTGGTTTCAGTGGTTCAAGTGCATTAATAACTGGCTCACTTTGGTTGTCATCTGTAGTTTGTGAAAGCCAAGAGTAGGCAGAATACCAGGGAAGAAGCTTTTTTTGCCATGGTCATGTCTACCCTACAAAGAGAAGGGGGCCAGGCATAGAAAGGGGGGGCAGGCAAAAGAGAGGTTCAAAGTCTAGTTTGGATGGGACTAATCATAAGCTGGTAAAAAACCTTGTACCCCAGGGAGTAAAAGGGAGGGGGGCGAAAAGAAGGAAGGGAAAGAGGGGGGAGATGGTGGTGAAAAGTCAAAACTACTGAGGAGGGGAAAGGATATGGGACAGCTAAAAGCACAAATGGTGGGAAAGAGGACAGAGGGAAATACATGGATTGTAATCTTAACTGTGAATGTGAATGGAACAAACCCTCCCATAAAACAGAGATGGATAGCAGAATGGATTAAAACCCATAGTCCAACAATATGTTGTTTACAAGAAACACATTTGAAACTGGCAGGGAGGGAGAGATACACACAGGGTAAAGGTCAAAAAGTTGGAGCAGAATATATTGTGCTTCAGCTGATGTAAGAAAAGCAGGAGTAACAATACTAATCTCAGACTAAGCAAAAACAGAAATAGATCTAATCAAAAGAGATAAGGAGGGAAATTATATCCTGCTAAAAGGCACCATAGACAATGAAACAATATCATTACTCAACATGTATACTCTAAGTGGTATAGCTTTCAAATTCTTAGAGGAGAAGTTGGGGGAGTTGAAGGAAGAAACTGACAGCACTCCCCTTCTCTGAACATGATAAATCTAACCTCAAAATAAACAAGAAAGAGGAGGAAGTAAATAAAACTCTAGATAAGGTGGATATGATAGATCTCCGGAGAATGGGAATAGAAAGGAATATACCTTTTTCTTAGCAGTACATGGCACATATACATAAATTGACCATGTACTAGGACGTAAAAACCTCACAATCCAGTGCAGAAAGGCAGAGATAATCAATGCATCCTACTCAGATCATAATGCAATAAAAATTATATGTAATGAAAGGCCACGGAAAGATAAACCAAAAATCAATTGGAAACTAAATAATCTATTCCTAAAGAAGGAGTGGGTTAAAGAAGAAATCATAGAAACAATTAACAACTTCATTGAAGAGAATGACTATAATGAGACAACCTAGCAAATCTTATGGGATACTGCAAAAGCAGTTCTTAGGGGAAGTTTTACATCTTTGAATGCCTACATGAATAAAATGGAGAAAGAGGAGATCAATGAATTGGGCATGCAGCTGAAAAAGCTGGAAAAAGAACAAATTGAAAATCCCCAAGTAAATACCAAACTAGAAATACTGAAAACCAAAGAAGAGATTAATAAAATTGAAATTAAGAAAACTATTGAACTAATAAATAAAATCAATAGTTGGTTTTATGAAAAAACTAATAAAATTGATAAACCTTTGGTCAATTTGATTTAAAAAAAGAAAGAAGAAAAATCAAATTACTAATATTAAAAATGAAAG
>CM053769.1:339878082-339936906 GCA_028658325.1 Potorous gilbertii | reverse complement strand
TATGTATATATCCTACATATACAAATATACTAGTTTTGTGACCATAGGCAAGTCACATAATCTGTTTGTTCCAGCTTCCCTAACTATGATATGAGTAGCACTTAACTTGTAGGATTGCTGTAAGGATTAATTGAGACAATATTTGTTAAATACAAATGGCACATGGTAGGCACTCTATAAACTCTCATTCCTCCCCCAGTGCTCCTGTATTTTCCAGCCATATAGTTGTAGTACTGCTTTAGGCCCTCATCATCTCTCAGACCATCATAATAGCCTCTCTTTTGGTCTCCTTACTTCAATTCTTTCTCTACTCCCATCCATCCTCCATGTAGTCATTTTCCTAGAATATGGGTATGTCCATGCCACTCCTTTACTCAATAAACTCTAGCCATTCCCCATTGCCTCATATTTATAAACTTCTGTCATATTTATACAGAATATAAATACATATGTATATATATATCCTCACATATATTCACATATGTAGATATATACAGATATAGATATTACATACAGGTAGATAATGAATAGATATAATATATATGTGCACAACTTTATCCCTTCCTATTTTTCCAGTCTTTTTAATCTTCATTTCTTTCTTCACACTACCACCCAGTCACACCAGCCTACTGTCCACCACATGGGATACTTGATCTCACTTCTCCATACCTTTGTTTCTCCTCATGCCAGGTGGGCACACACATTTCTTTCTGCTGCTTGAAATCTCTGGTTTTCCATAAGACTCAGCTTAAATGTCACCTTCTACATGTAGCCTTTCTAGGTGCCCCTAGCTACTAGGGCATCCCCTCCCACCATGACCTCGTATTTTGTATACATCTGGTACATGCTTATATGTGTGCACATTGTCTTCTCCATGAGGATTTAAACTCCTTGATGGCAGTGGTTATGGTTTTGTTTGTTTTTTGTTTTAGGTAACCTTAGTGCTTAGTAGAGTGTCTAACCCATGGTGAGTACTTAGTCCATTGATATTATCATGGGTTGTTGACACCAGCTCTGTTCAGCACTTTGAGCTGCTAATTACAAAGAAACAATGCCTAAGGGGTAAAGATAGAGAGAGGAGAGCCCAAGTCTCCACACCATGAGGTTCACTAAGAGACTACAATACTCCAGTCTAGCCCCATTGATCATAGTCTTGCAGATGTGGGTCTTGAAAGGACCTCAGAGGTTAAGTTTTTTTTTAAATTGTAAGTCTCTGTATAATTTCCAGACTTTTATGCCCTGCATTCCAGTTATAATCTATTTGCATTTTAAAATCAGGACCATCTTTAAGGACTCTCCATGTCTGCACTAAGCCTGTTTAAAGCTTCCTTTGCCTGGAAGTAGAACCTGCTTATGAAATATGGAAAGGGGGACTAAAATCTTTTACAAATACCTGTGAAAGTATATGTAGATCCATTTTTCAGAAAGATATTATTTTAAATCCTAGGCCAGTATAATTTAAATCTGAATAGAAAATAGAAAGGGGTATGGAGGATATAAGTAAAACTGGATCAAAATTTGTGGTATGATTGGGGAAAAATATGAGTGACGGGCAGAAGTACTTATCTTGACTCTATTATTTTATGGATTTTGTGGTCTTGGGCAAGTTGCTTTGTCTATGTGAGCCTCACCTCTCTAATCTGTAAAATGGACGGATTGAACTTGATCAACAGAGGTTTTGTTCTGTGATAATGTTGCACTACTCTAGGGACCTAGGTGGCACAGTAGATAGACCGCTAGACTTGGAATCCAGAAGACGAGTTCAGATTCCTGCTTCCAACACTTACTTGACAACATAAATCATTTAACCTTGATCTGTGTCAGTTTCCTCTTCTATAAAATGGGCATAAAAATAGCCCTTACATCCCTTCTTCGCCTCTCCCCTTTGTTGTGAGGTTCAAATGAAATAATATATGTAAGCTTTGTAACCTCTAAAGTCCTATCTAAATGCTAGTTATTTTTTATTATTGCCAAGTCCAAGCTGTCCGTAAAAATCTTAATTTAAAACAAACTTCTCTTTTCTGAGATTGATTTTTCTTCATACGATACTCTTAATTTAGTTATTTAACAATGAGACAGACTCTAAATGCTGTTGAGTTGTTTTTCAGTGGTGTCCAACTTTTTGTGACTCCATTTGGGGCTTCCTTGGCAAGAATTCTGGAGTGGTCTGACATCCCCTTCTCTAGCTCATTTTACAAATAAGGAAACCGATGCATATGGGGTTAAGTGAATTGCCAAGGATCACACAGCTAGGAAGTCTCTGAGGCCAGATTTGAACTCAAAAAGAGTCTTCTTGCCTCCAGGCCCTTAGCTGCCCATGTGAATATTTGAAGCCATATTTCCCCCTTCTAGGATACTCATTAACTATCCAGAATTGGACCTTTCTTTTACCCTAATGTCTGGATGTCTTTTTGTAACACTCTTAAATTCCCTTGACATTCTATCCATTTCCTACCTTTTACCTGGGATCAGATTACACAAGCACCTACCAGTCCCCTCTAGAATCTCTTCCATTGCTCATCAATGCAATCATACACTTATCTTTCTCTTTCCTCTAATCTCTATCTAGTTTCGCATCCTACAAAACTGTCTGGCCCTGAGTTGTTACCAGCAAAGGAAACAATTACTCAAGTCCTTACAGAGAGAAAAATAAGATCACATTTGGGGACAAACATGCTACATGAGTCAACCCAATGCTCTCTAATCGTTCTGGCCTTAGTAAGTCAATAGCGTTTGTTAAGTACCTACTATGTGCCAGGCAGGCATCTTCTCTCAAACCCACCACTTGTCTTTTTGTACAAGAAATGTCAAACCAGAAAGAGACCTTTTGTTCTATAACATTTTACAAATGAAGAAACTAAAGGTCAGAAAGAAATTATTCCATGGTCACACTCAGATAGAAAAGAACTTAGCTGAGATTCAAATCCAGGCCCTCTGACTCCATAGCCAGTGTTCTCTCTACTACATCATCACAGCTATTCTTCCTGAAAAAAGAGTGGCTTATGTTTAATTCACAAGCCAGTTTAGGTAGTTGGATTTTAAATAATTCACACACCTTTGCTTTTAATATTTGTAGTTGTTGAGTTCTCCTAATAAAACATTTAGGGATTTCCTCCTCCCCCCATCCCCCTGAAGTCTCTTTCACTGGGAGAATGATTTGTTTTCTGAAATGGAGGACTTTGCTGCCCTCTCACTATTTTCTTTGCTCCTTCTGATCCTGTCTATTGCTTTAGCAAGGGTGAAAGATTCCTGTGGAAATTGGCAGTGTTTAGATGTACCGTCACTGTTCATAATTCTCTCACCAACCCAAAGACCCAGAAAATCACAGAGTGCTGGCCTTGCTGCCATACAAAGACATTGGATTTTTTGAGGCATTTGAGTAGGTGGGTTCCACAAGTGTCCTCACCCACAAGGGTTCTGAGCATGAGACAAACTTCTCAGGTGCCAGTGGCTGTGTTCAAAGAATATCCTGGCTTTTATGGCCCTTATATTTCATTCTCTACTGCCAGAATGGAGAACCATGCTGGGTTTGTGCATTTGTAATTGGGCAGGAACAGATGGGAAGAGCACATTTGGAAGTAATACAACCATGAAAATAATCTATACTGCTTGTAACTCTGATGTGGGAGAGGTGAGTGAGTCCTATGCATGAAGCTTCTAGTCATCCACTCCTCAGGGATATTCACTTTGAGGGGTGAATAGAGCTCTTGTGATTGGTGACACATTATGAATTAAAATTAACTTGTTGGGTCTTCTTCTGACTTTTCTCTAACTGCATGGTCTTCTTCAGCAGCGAAAGACAAACACAACAGCAACAATGAGCTCCTCGATGTCAGGGGTAGGGAATGGTAGAAATGGAATTCAACTGAAAAAACATTTAAACAACGAAACTATGCTAAGAATTAAAGATATAAAAAAAGAAATTAAGCAATTCTTGCCCTCAAGGAGCATGCATGACGCTGGGGAGATGTGATTTGGACCGTGCCCTCGACTTTTGTCTTCTCCCGGTCACTCCCCCTTCTACACAGCAACAAAAA
Organism: Potorous gilbertii; assembly: GCA_028658325.1. Taxonomy (NCBI): domain Eukaryota; kingdom Metazoa; phylum Chordata; class Mammalia; order Diprotodontia; family Potoroidae; genus Potorous; species Potorous gilbertii. The sequence continues at coordinate 339,932,869 of CM053769.1, read as the reverse complement.
TGCTATTTCTAAAATGCACGTCTGACCATACCATCTCTACTTACCAGGGTCTAGCAGAGATGAAATACAACTCCCTTGTTTAACATTGTAAAACCTTTATTATCTGGCTCCAGCTTTCCAGACTTATTGCATTAGTTAAATGATCATAGAATTATTCATCCTAGCCAAACTAGGCTGCTTGCTGTTCCACAGACCCAAGATTCCATCTTTTTTCTCTGAGCCTGTGTCCATGCCTGGAACAGCTTTCCTCTTTACTTCCATATCCTTGAATCACTAGCTTTTTTAAGCTCAGCGCAAGAGTCACCTTTGACGTGAGGCCTACTCTGATGACATATGCTAGTAACACACGTCTAAATTATCTATGTTCTGCCTCTTCATTTATCTGCATGCATGTGGTTATTCCCTTCTCTCCTCCTTGCTTCAATAGTGTCAGTTCTGTGAAGGCATTAATAGTTTCATTTATATTTATACACCCAGTGGCTAGCATAATGCTGGTACAAAGGAGACAATTAATAAATGCTTGTTTAATGAATGAATAAATAAGTACAAAGTATAGTCAAAGTAATTTTAAGATGAGAGAAAGAAATGGTTTCACAAATTTGGATTTAGACCAACCAGATTCCAAGCTTGTGAACTCATTACTTTTCTTCCTGGCAAAGTTCAGAGGGAAGAATGGGGGTGCAGAGCTTCCTCCAAGCAGAAAAATGCCACATTTTAGCAAGAATCTCAACAAATGGGAACATATCCAGAGCAATAACAATAGAAAATACAACTTCTCCTCATATTGATTTAGTGCTTTAGCTTTTCAAAGTACTTTTCATTGCTGTCATTTCAGTCATTTCAGTTGTATCCAACTCTCTGTGACCCAATTTGGAATTTTCTTGACGAAGATATTGGAGTGGTTGGGCATTTCTTTCTCCAGTTCGTTTTACAGATGAAAAAACTGAGGAAAATAGAGTTAAATGACTTGTCCAGGGTCATACAGGTAGGAAGTGTCTGAGACTGCAATGAAAGACGAGTCTTCCTGATTCTAGGCCTGGCATTGAATCCACTGTACTACCTAGCGGCTCCTAAAAGTTCTTCGTGTGATTTCTTTAGATCCTCACCTGAACTCTGTGACAGAGCAAATATTGTCCTCATTTTATAGATGGGAGGTTTCAATTTCCTTATTTGTAAAATGAAAATAGAAGTTTGCATCTGGTGGAGCTGTAAACTGGTGCAACTCTTATGGAAAACAGAATTATTAGGGAATAGCTAGTAACTATCCACACTCTATAAACCCATGGCATTATCATATCTGGGAATATGCCCTGAGGAATAAAGAAATGAAGAATGGGTCCTATATGCCCCCAGAGAATTGTAGATAGACTTTTTGTGGAAGCAAAGAACTGGAAACAAAGTGGGTACCAATGTATTGGGGAATGGCAAAAATTGTGCAATACTAATTAAACGTTTTATTACTCCTTCACCTTTTTCAGATGGAAGGACTCTGGAGGTGGGGTGACTCAGTGAATTATATGCTGGGCTTGCAGTCAGGAAGACCTGAATGCAAATCCTGCCTTAGAGGTATCAGCACAAAGGATGAATCAACACTTACTTATGAGGATCTCAAATTCTAATGGGGAAGAGAACAAGTATATACAAAATATATATGGCATAAAATATAAGCTTAAAAACACATGAAATTATGAAGTAGTTAAGTATAAAGCAGTTTGGAAAGGAAGTAACTGGCATTTGGTTGGGAGAATGAGGAAAGACTTCAAGAAAAAGAAAATACTTCAGACAAGTATTAACAGAAGAGGCTGGGCTGTCTCCAGTTGTCCTGATCTATATCTGGCCACTGGACCCAGATGGCTCCAGAGGAGAAAATGAGGCTGGTGACTTTGCACAGCCCTCCCTCATTTAAATCCAATTCACTTGCAAGTCAAGGCATCATCTTCCTGCTGTCGTGGTCCTCTTTGAGAAAGGACAAACCATACAATGGAAGAGAGGGACTCTATGAAGTTGAAGGTAAAGATGACTAGGGACGTGGGATGCCAATGCAAAACCACAATAATGGGAAACAGAAAGTCATGTGTGAGAAACAAAGAGAAGATCAGTTTGACTGGATTGGACAGTGCAAAATATGGAATGATGTTCAATAAAGATGGAAAAAAATAGGCTAGAGACAGGTTACGTAGGGCTTTAAATGTTAAATAGAGGATTTTGTATTTTTATTCTAGAAGCAGAGGGAAGCACTGGGTATCATTAAGTAGGGGAGGCACATAATCAGATCTATGTTGGAAGAAAATGACTTTGGCAGCCATGTGGACAATATACTACAGTGCAGAGACAATTGAGTAAGGGAGATCAATCACGCGACTATTGCAATAGTCTAGGTAAGAAGTAATGTGGGCTGAGAGAAGCATGGCAGCTGCGTGAGTGGAGAGGAGACAGACGCCAGAAATGTTGTCAAGATAGAAAGAGCAAGATTTGGCAACTCTTTGCACATGTGAGGTGAGAGTCATGAGTCTAAGTTAAGGACCCAGAAGACTCAGGATGGTGGTAACTACTGACAGTAATAGAGAAATTTCAAAGACAAGAATATTGAGAGGCAAGATAAGTTCAGTTTCTGACATGTTGAGTTTAAAATCTCTCCAGAGCATCCAGTTTGAAATGTCTAATTTGTGAAACTCAGGGAAGAAAGTATGTCTGAATATAAATCTGGGAATGATCTCCATAGAGATGACAATTCAATCTAAGTGAGCCAATGAGGTTACCGAGAGAGAACCTAGAAGAAGAAGAGAAGAGAAGAGAAGCCGGGTCAGACCCTTGAGGAATACCCACAATTAGGGGACATGATATAAATAATGAGCCAGAAAAGAAAAGAAAAGAGGAGCAGGAAGATAGTAACCAGAAGAGAAAAGTGTCACAAAAACCCAGAGACAAGAGAATGGTCAAAAATGTCAAATGAAGGAGGCAGGTGAATGAATAAATTTAAGAGCCAAGAAAAGACCATCAAAGCTGGCAATCATAGATCACTGGTAACTTCGGGCAGGACAATTTCAACCATGTTGAGAATGGAAAACAAATTAGAAAGGGCAAAAGAATAAAACAGAATGGAAATGGAAGTAGTGAATGTAGACGGAGTTTTTCAAGGTGTTTTGGCTAAGAAAGGGAGGTTAGATATAGTAACAGCTTGAAGTCATCATGTAAGATACTTTTCGCGTATGTTGATTAGTTTTACTGCTCTAATTCTTTTCTCTTTTTTTCATTTTTTTAGCATAATAGCTTTCTGGGAGTGGATGGGGAAAGGTACAATGGGAATTGTAGATCACATAAAAAAGATATCAATAAAAATCTGTTCTAAAATTTTTAATAGAAAAATTATGTATATGAGAAATTCATCAAAATTGAGAGGTTTTTAGGAACAAACACAATGTGAAAAACAATACACCCAATCATCCCAATAACATAAAGGAAAACAACATTAAAATACATCATCATTCAGATTAATTTAATGACCCATTTTGATTCCAAAGGATTGCAGAGGGTGCTTCTGGTCTGTTGTCAGAAGTTATGGAATGACATTCTATAGGCCGTCAGACACAGTCGTTGAGTCAGCTTGTTTTGCCAGTTTTTCTTTATTATGAGGGAAGGTTCTACTGAGGATAGGAATTGTGTTTTGGGGAAATGACATTTTACACACACATACACACACAGAAACTATGTATGTATATATGTGTATAGATATGTGTATGTCTAGATAGCAAGTTGGCTATCTAGAGTATTGTGTTCAGTTCTCGCCGCCAAATTTTAGGAAGAATATGATAAGTTGGAGGTTTCCACAGAATGGTACTGAAGATATAGAAAGGATTTGAAAGCATTATCAAATGAGTATTGGTTGAAGAAACTGGAGATGCTTCTCCTGGACTTGTTGTTCAGTAGTTTTTCAGTTGTGTCCAATTCTTTGTGACACTTTTTGAGATTTTCTTGAAAAAGATATGGGAGTGGTTTACCATTTCCTCTGCCAGGGGATTAAAGCAAACAGAGATTAAGTGACTTGCTCAGAGTCACACAGCTAATGTTTGACACAGGATTTGAATTCGTCTTCCTGACTCCAGGTCCAGTGCTCTATCCACTGAGCCACATAGCTGCCTGTGTTAGAGAACATAGTCACTGTATTGGATTTGAAGGATTTTATTATATAAGAAGAACAAGAATTTTAACCCCAGCCCACAGCTTTGCACTCTGTCTCTTGATCCCCCCTTTTAGATGGGTAAGCTTTTATCTTCTTTTGCTGGGAATCAGGTCTCCATGCTATCTTTACATGATACCATGGTTTTCCCCTTTCTAGCTTCCCTTTATCTCTTCCCTCTACCATTAAAATTTAAGTATCTCAAGGGCAGAGGCTGCCTTCCTTATTTGTACTTGTATTAATGCACTTAGGGTAGCATATGGCATATAGTAAGCACTTAATGTTTTATCCATCTATTCATCCATCCATCCATTCATCCATCAAATTTTAATGTGGGGAATAGTGAACAAGTAACAACATGATCTGTTTATGCAGACTTCACATGGAGGAGACTGGGAAGCCTGCTTCCAAGAAGTCGTGATCTCATGAAAGAGAATGAAACACACAGATATCCTGTAACTGGTTCCAGTTTGCTAATCATATGATCAAGAGGAACCTTTTAAATTGGTTGTATAGCCAGAATTTGGGACATTCCAAAGGCACTAGCTGGTTAGAATCTATTCCTTTTTCTTGCCTGACTCCTTCCTGCTGGCTGTTTTCTGATAAAGAAGAGACAACTTATCCCTTAAGAGCTACTCCTAGAATCCTGAGGGGGAAATGTAGCAAGGCTAAATTAAAGATTATGAGGCTATGAAATCATTTCTATAAGAACCAAATGTTATATAGGGAGGGTCCAAGGCATTTCTTCTCATGACACTTTCTCTCCTTTCTATTCAGAATGCAGCCAGACAAGAAAGAGTCAAATCAGGAGGAAGAGATAATTCTAAATGGATATTTATCCTTGAACTCAGAGAGTTCAGAAAGCATGCACACAAGTTCTAAAAAGATTTGAATTTGATGTGGTGGAAAACTGCTTAACAGAGCAATCAAGCAAAACAACTCTGAGGCACCACATCACACCTATCAGATTGGCTAATTTGACAAAACAGGAAGATGATAAAAGTTCGAGAAGATTTGGGAGAGTTCTAACACTGATTCATTGTTGGTGGAGCTGTGAGCTGATCCAACCCTTCTGGAGAGCAATTTGGAACTATGCCAGAAGGGCTATAACATATGCATATTCTTTCACTCAGTAATATTGCTTCTGGGATTGTATCTTGAAGAGATCATAAAGATGGAAAAAGGAGTCACATGTACGAAAATAGTTACAGCAGCTTTCTTTATGGTGGCCAAGAACTGGAAATCAAGGGAATGCCCATCAATTGGGGAATGGCTGAACAAGTTGTGGAATATGAATGTAATTGAATATTATTGTGCTATAAGAAATGATGAACAGACAGACTTCAGAAAAACCTGGAAAGACTTATATGAACTTATGCTGAGTGAAATGAGCAGAACCAGGAGAACATGATACACAGTAACAGCCACAGTGGGCAAGGACTGTTTATATTAGATTTAGCCCTTCACAGCAATGCAAGGACCTAAAACGTTTCCAAAGGACGTGATGCAAAATGCCATCCACATCCAGAGAAAGAACCATAGAGGAGGAATTCAGAATGAAGCAGACTATTTTCTTTTTTGTTCTGTTTTGTTTTTTCTCATGGCTTCTCCCATTTGTTTTAATTCTTCTATGCAACATAATTAATGTGAAAATTTGTTTAATAAGAATGTATGTGTAAAGCCCATATAAGATAGCATACCATTGTAGGAAGAGAGAGGAGAGGGAGGGGGAGAAAAATTTAAAACTTAAGAAAGTGATTGTTGATAACTGAAAACAAATAATTTCAATAAGAAAAGGAAAGAAACAATTACAGCAATCCCAAATCAGGATGATCACTTGCTAGATATGCTATAGAGAAAGTAAGGAAGTGAGGAAAAGGAAATGGCAAATCGCTCCAGTATCTTTTCCAAGGAAACCCCAAATAGGGTCAAGAAGAGTCAGACATGGCTCAAACAACTGAAAAATCACCAACAGAGGGTGTGAAAATTTGAGTATGCTGTACAGGGGTTTTTGTTCAGAATATGGGCAGATAAAATGGCCTTTGAGGTCCCTTCCAACTCAAAAATATGTTGATTCAGTGAGCCTGAAATAGATTAAATTATTTGCTCATAGTCTTAAAATTATCAAGTGTTGGAAGAGATTGAAAAGAGTGAAAAAGGACAAGATCTATTTACATAAGGATCTGCTGAAGAAAGAGAGGGTATTTAGGTTGAAGGAAAAAAGACAAATGGGAGACATTAGGCTTTTTTAAAGATTAAATCTGACTGTTTCCACTCACCATCACTTGATTATGGGACTCAATAGCCATCATTCAGAACAGGACAGAACCCCTTGAGGGGTTCTGTCTTCAGGATCATCCTCAGGACCATTAACTGTTGACCAACTATGACTAGGAAGCTGATTAGCTTAAAGGCCCTAAAAAACATCAGCACCTGTCAATATACCTGGCTCATCAGTCCTGCTTCCTCTCCAGTCCCTGCAGCAATATTTGTGGAGATGTGACTGCAGTACTTGCTTCCTCACTAGTCATAGTACTGATGACCTGGAAAAGAAAGTTTTCACCACTAAAGTCCTTGCCCCATTAAATAGTTCAAAAGAAGCATTTTATCAATGGAAATGATCCTAGAGAAAATGCATTCCCTTGCTGCAGTCACCTAAGGATCATGGGGCATTTCCATGTGATTTACAGCTGAAACCTCTAATATATGTTGCATCTCCTGTTAGAATTTACTTTTCTATTTGTATCTCTGGAACTTTCATATAGTAAGCACTTAATAAATGTATTTTCATTCATTAATTCATGAATGAATGATCACTATCTGCCAGTATCTGAAAAGCTGGAAGGTGAAAGTGATTCGATTTCTGCTTGGTCTATAGGCCAGATCTAGGAGCAATTAGTTGAGGCTGGAGAGAGGCCTGATATAAAAAAAAAATAGCCATACTCCAAGCTTGCCAAAGATGAAATGGATTGCATGGGGAAGTGGCAATTTTCTTCCTATGGGAGGTCTTCAAACAAAGGTTAGGTGACCATTTGTTGGGAATATTTTAGGGGGATTTATGTTTAGGTGCATTTGGAACCAGAGGACCTCTGAGGTCCCCTTCCAAATCTGCTAGTCTGTAATTCTCTGATCTCCAGATGTCAGGCCCTGTCCTGCCAGTTTAGTTCCTGATGTTACTATTTTGGATTTTTCTTTTTTTTTTTCATTGCCTCGCATTCTGATCACGACTTTCTTTTTCAGAGCAATTTTAAAGTCCTTTAAATATACTTACCCAGTTTATCCTCCCAACATGTGAATGAATCACACAATCTCAGATTTGGGAGGAACCTCAGAGGTCGCCTAATTTAACCTCAACTCAAGCATAAATGCCATTGAAAAGACCCCTGATGAGTGGTCACCTACCTTTCATTTAAAGATCTGTAGTCTTGAGAGAACTAATACCTACTGAGGCATTTCATTCCATTTTTAGAAAATTCTAATTACCAGGAAGTTATTCAGTATATTTAACTGAAATCTGCCACCCTATCACTTCTACCTATTTAGTCCTGGTGTTTATCTCTAAAGCTAAGAAGAAGCCAGTTTTCTCTTTCTTGTGACTGTCCCGTATGTACTTGAAGGTCACTATTGAACAATCCCTTCCACCAAACTTCTGCCTTCATGTCTTCTTTCTTTTGGACCAATGTAGGGCAGAAATCAGAATTAGTTTCTTTAGAACAAAAGAAAGGAGCTAAAGCTCAGAGAAAAGTTTCATTATAGTTTCATGTATCTGGAGTCAGAGGGGACATAAAAGCCACTCTAATCCAATCCTTTCTTTTACAGATCAGGAAACTAAAACATAAAGAGATTTGACCAAGAGACTTGGTCAAAGTCACACAGAGCAGAGTCAGTGATAAAGAGAATTTGAACTCAAGTCTTCTGACTCCAAAGCAGGTGTTTTTTCCACTGTGCCATAGTAATATCATATCTACAATTGAAATAGACATTTCTTAAACAATGATTGTATTTGCTATGAAAATATACTGCCTCCCTCTGGAAGATTCATCCAAGATTGCTTACATTTAAGAATGCCACCCTTTAGTAATGACTTGGAATGAAACCACCATGTACTTTCCCCACCATATCTGTTGGTTCCACTCTCTTAGTCATGTCCAACTGTTCATAACCCGATTTTTTTTTTGGCAGAGATACTGGAATGGTTGACCATTTCCTAGTCTAGCTCATTTTATAAATTAGGAAAGTGAGACAAACAGGATTAAGGAACTTGCTCTGGGTCACACAGCTAGTAAGTACTGAGGCCAGATTTGAACTCACATAGATGAGAAAAAAGTTACCTCTGTAGGGAAGACCAAATGAGTTTAATACATGTAGAAGACTTTGTAACCATAAAGTACTATATAAATATTAATTTTTATTATTATTAGAACCATAGAAACTCAGTTAACATGAAGTTATCATGTATAATAACCCTTAACTAAATCAAAAGCTTTATTATTATTTGTTTTCCTTCTCCCCCTAACTTGTCTCTTCATTAGATCAAAGGTTTACAGGTGGAAAAAAGGGATCAAGGAATCATTGATTTCAGCCTGATCATTTTACAGACAAGGAGACTGTGACCTAGGATGAGCAAGGGACTTTTCTTGTTCTTAATTATACAAATAGGTAGAAGACTTCAAGTCTTTCAAATCTAAATTTAACATTCTTCTATCACATTATGATTTGATAAAATCAGCACCACCATCATCATCAATAATTTATCTCACTATCAAAAATCTCTTCCAATTGCACGGTACAATGGAAAGAGTATTGGTTTTGTGGGCACAGGATATGAGATCAAATCCTGGCTTATATATTTACTCCATGTATGTACCCAGACAAATCATTTAATATTCTGGGGCTTTAGTTTTAAAAGCTGTAAATGTGAGAGATGGACTAGAAATAATGGAATGGAAAAGCACTGGGAATATAAATAGAAAATTGAGACAATGTCTGTTTTCAAGGAGTTCACATTCTAATTCAAGAACAAAACATGAAGAAAAGTATCAAAAACCTTCTCACTGGGGGAGACAAGAATTAAAGGAGGGCTCATGTCCATGATCAAGGTTATGGTGGATGGAAAAGTCAAGTCAAGGGCTGGGTAAGGGAATATCAGAGCAGATAATACATCTTCAATGACCTTAGGGAGCTATGGCTTCCAAGGCCCCTTCTAGGTCTCCAGAATTCTATGATCATCCTCAAAAGATTAACACACATAACACATAGGAACCTTGAAATTTCAGGGTCTTTGGAACATGAGGGTGGAACATGTGTGAGGGAATGAAAGGAGAGATATTGGACATAATTCTCTAAATAACATCCTTGCTGGGTACTCTCAGTTTTTCACACACATTTTTTTTCTTTCCACCCAAGGCTCACAGTAAAAGCACACCCAAACTAGACAGCTGTTGGGCTAACATATTCCCCAATGCATCTAGAGAATGGAGGCCACGGGCTAGAAGTCTATAGCCTCAATCCAATCTGCGTAGAGGCACTAATCAGAAGCCAAGATTTCCTGTTGGGGATTCAGCAAGTTCCTTTTGCCTCCTCCAAAACTGCAAAGTAATGTCACATTCTGTCCTCATGATAGCTAACTGAAACTATCCTCTTCCTTAAAATCTAGCTACCACTCTCTCCTCTATTGTTCTCTCCTGATTGCCACAGCTAAAAAGTAACTTTGACCTCATTTTTCCCTATCAAATGACTACTATGTGCAAAATATTGTGGAAGGCACTGGGAGAGAACTACATAGACTGATTAAGGTATGGAACTTCCTCTCCAGCAAAAGAGTTTCTCTTCTCTGTTCTCTACAATTACCATGCTCAGTAATACCTCATAGCATGCTCTCCTTCCTTCATTAGACTATTCTGACTCGTCTATCAATTCAAACCTCACCCTTCCTCCAAGGCAAAGATCAATTCTCTCATCTCTTCTGGGAAAGCTGTCTAATCCATTAAAATTCTAGGGCAGGGCACATATACCAGATACTTAAAAATAATTATGGTTCATTTTCATACTTTTTTTTTAAATTTTGAGCTACCAATTCTTTCCCTCCTGCCTGTCCTTCCCCCATCAGCTGGCAAGTGATATTACATCAATTATAAATGTGAAGCCATGCGAAATATATTTCTATATTAGGTTGTTACCAAAGCAAAAAAGGGAAAAAAATGAACAGAGTGAAAAAAAAAGTATATGTTTCAACCTGCAGCTTTCTCTCTGGATGTAAATAGAATTTTTCTCTGTGAGTTCTTTGGAATTACCTTGGATCATTGTATTGATTACAGTAGCTAAGCCTTTCATAGTTTATCACAGATGCGCCATTTTTGTCACCGCATGTAATGATCTCTTGATCCAGCTCATTTTACTTTGCATCAGTTCACACGAGTCACCTGTTTTTTCTGAAACCATTCCACTTTCCATTTCTTGTAGCATCCTAGTATTCCATCACAATCACATATCAAAATTTTTTCAGTCATTCCTCAATTAATAGATTATTCACTTGATAAATTGTATTTTTGGTCTCTAGTTTTTCTGTAAGTACAAGCTTTGTACTTTAACAAAAGTATAAGCTTCCCTGACCCAGACAAGTATTGCTTCATTGTCTTTTGTATTTTCCTATCACAAAGCGCATGTGTGTATATATATATATCTCAAGGACTAAATAAGCATTTACTAAGCACCTAAGGCATGTGTTAGGTTCTGCGGAAGCAGCCTTGAAGTTTAATCTAATTGAGAGAGATACTGCTTATACATACAAGAATAAATACAACGTATCCCAGATGATTTGGGGAGAGAAGGCATTAGGAACTGGGGGATTGGATCAGGAGAGGCATCGAGGTGGCATCTGAATTAAGCCAAGGAGGAAGCCGATGATTTTGGGAGAAGAAAGTGAGAAGGGAACAAATTCCAGTCACAGAGGTGGAAAATGTGGTACCATGTATGAGAAGCAGAAAGAAGGCTAGTTTGGCTAAACTACAATATTCATTTTTTGTACAGTAAGACTAGAAAGGTGGGGTTGGGCCAGGTTGCAAGAGACTTTCAGTAAAAAACAGAGGACTTACATTTGATCATGGAGGTTATAGAGAAACATGTTTCTTAAGTAATAGGGTGACATGATTAGATTTGTACCTTATGCAAATCAGTGTGGCATCTAGAGGAAGGATGAAATGAAGAGAAATAAGTCAAGGAGACCTGAATCTAACGAGGTGGCGAATCCAGGCTAGAGGTGATGAAGGACTAAACTAGGGTGGTGGCCCTTTGAATGGACAGGGATGAATGCAAGAGAGAAGCTTTCTGAGAGAAGAAATAGTTTTCCCTTTCAAAGATAACAGTAACAATAAAAATTACAACAGCTAGGTGGCGCCATAGAGCACAGAGTGCCAGGCCAGGAGTCAGGAAGACTCATCTTCCTGAGTTCAAATCTGGCCTCAGACACTTACTAGCTATGTGACCCTGGGTGAGTCATTTAACCTTGTCTGCCTCAGTTTCTTCATCTGTAAAATGAACTGGAGAAGGAAATGGAAAATTGCTCAAGTGTCTCTGCCAAGAAAACCCAAAAGGAAGTCAAGAAGAGTTAGACATAACATAAAAACATAATAACACTACCAATGACATATAGTACTTCAAGGTTTACAAATCACTTTACAAATATTATCTCACTTGATCCTCACAGTAAGCCAGGGTTATAAACGTCCTTATTATCTCTATGTCATAGCTGAAGGAACTAAGGCAGACAAAGAGGTTAAGTGATATGGCTAAAGTTATACAAGTAGAGAGTTTCTAAAGTCTGATTTTTAACTCCCGTCTTCTTGACTCTATGCCCAGGGTTCTTTTCAGTTAGCCACCTAGATGTCTATGTTAGGTTCATAGCTATATTTTTGTATCCCTAGGACAAGGTTCAGTGACTTGGGTTGGCACTTACTGAATTGGTTTACACATGAAATAATTTACACATATGTATGTTTACATTATCACTAATAGGCCTACGCTTTAAAGATAAGACAAACAGAAAAACTCCTGTTTGTATAAATATTATTTATAGCAGTTTTTGTTTTGTTTTGTGCAAGCAAAAAAAAAAAAGCAAACCCGGAAACCAAGAAGGTTTCCATCTATCGGGTAATGACTGAACAAAATCTCACCAGGAGAAAGGAAGGATACAGGGTGAAATTTATTCAATGTGAAAATAAAGTTATCAATAAACAATTTTGTTTAATTTGAAAGAATTCTCCAAATCACTGATAATAAGGGAAATAAAATCAATAAAACTCTGAGGTTTCACTTCTCAGGAAACTGGAAGAAATGACAAAAGATAGGAATAATCAATGCTGGAGAGGTATTGCAAATACTTTAATGTGTTACAAGTCAGACTTTTTCTTTTCATAGGTTGGGTAGTTTTAATTTTTTTTCTGCCCAGAAACAATTCCTGATACTATCAACTAAGCCATGAAATGGCCTGGATCAGTAGAAAGGAGAACCAAATGAATGAAGTCAAAGAACTTTAGAAGTACTGCATTGAAAGGGATGCTGACTCAGTTATTTCCAGTCTTCCTTGTTAATCAGTGTTGGGGAAGGTGTCACCCAGTCTACAGCTCTTGTCTTAGCTGCTAGACATCGTTGAGCAGGTCTTTTCCTACCTGTTAACCCTTGAGTACAGGCAAGTGGGGAGGTAGTAAGGGTCAATGGTCCATGCCCTTTTACTGATATGGATCTATGTGAATTACATTATGAAAATTATCAATGAAAGTTGACTCCGTTTTGAATCCCTTCCTGATCTCCAGTAATGAGCCCACCAATGTGTTGCTACCTAAACATATTTTGATAAAATCTTTTAATTCTCTTTCCTTTAAGTTTTGTCTCATTAATCAAGGCAAAAGCTTGTTACAAAGAATTTTCCTTTTGGAAAATGACATATGTAGGCATTATCATAATGAATTTTACATATGTATGGTACAAAAACTAATGCATTTGGCCTTCTAAAACCTGATGAGGTGGAAATGGTAGCGTTTATTACACCCACTCCAAATAAGGAAATTAAGACAGAAAAAATGAAGGTACTGGCAAAGCTCCCCCAGTTTGTAACTGGTGGAATGGGTTAGAACCCAGATATCCATACTCCTTTTTCCTTCTTCCACTCTATCATAGGTGTTTCTCAATAAATGCTTCTTCATTTTCCATTTTGGGCACTCATAAGGGGGAGAAAGGGGAATAAATATATACTATAAATGTATATAAAATAGCATAGTTTAAGTATATGATACCTCTTATATGCCAGGCACTATGTTAATAAACACTTTACAATTACCATCAAATATGATCTTCACATTAAGTAGCAGTATGATCAGGTAAGTGCTATATGAAGCCATTTTATTATTGAGGAAACTGAGGCAAACAGAGATTAAGCGATTTAGCCAGGGTCCCACAGTTAGTAAGTGACTGATATTGGATTTGGAATTTAGATCTTTCTTACTCCAGGCCCAGCACAGTAGAAGAGAATACACCAGGACATGAGGACAAAACAACAGTTAGTGAGTCTCCACGTGGGAAGCTTGTTTTTCTGAGACAGTTTATAGTCTCCTTTAACTTTAAAACATCCCCTTGCCATCCCCTTCTACCATTCTTCTCTCTCTGGAAGGTGCTGGAGCTAAGAGGCCATTTACTTAGCAGCTGGTTTTGCTTTACTGAGCTGTAAATATATATATTTACAGCTATTTTTTAATAGCATGAAAGGATAAGAGCTGCTTTCCAGATCCTGAAGGAACCAAATTTAACTGAGATTAATTTAAGAGGTAAAAAGAGAAAGGGGGAGTGTATAGGGAGAGGGAAAAGGAGGGGAGGAGTGGTTCTGAAGCTGTAAAAGTAAAAATCTTGAAGCACCAACCGTCTGACTGTCAGAATTCTAAGATCCCTAAAAAGAACTGGGAAGGAAGGGGGAACTTAGGGAAAGAATCAGGCAAAATAGCCCATACCCATCTGACATGTTTTACTCGTTTCAGCCACAGAAATATATTCTTCATGCTACTGCCTATTTATATAACTTCTCATCTTTTCCCCCATATCCCAAAGCCTGTCCTACTCCCTTATACCCGTTCAATTCCAACTCACCTTTGGGCACTAGATAAACGTCAGATGTTGTCATTACTTTTTCTATGCTCAAGTTCCATTACTTCTGGGAAATTTTCTTTGACCACCTCGTCCCCAAGTCTCACCTCCTAGCATGCTTGAAGTCTCTACCAGTGATTCTCAGACTTTTGGGTCTCAGGATCCCCTTACCTTCTTAAAATTATTGAGGCTCAGCTCCGCACCCCCCCCTGCTCAAGAGCTTTTGTTTATGTGTTTTGTTTACCATGTTAGAACTATAAATGTCTGAGTATTATTATGAAAATATTTTTGACCTTGTGAACTGCCTGAAAGTGTCTTGGGTTCCTAGGGAGGCCCTGGTCCACACTTTGAGAATCACTGGTTTATAGCAGAGGTATCAAACTTAAATAGAAAAGGATTCCTGCTACAAATTGCCTTAGAAAATCACAAATTAGTATTATCTATGTTTTTAAAAATATTTTTATTTATTTTGCTAAATGTTTTCCAATTACAATTTAATCTAGATCTGGAGTTTTGTAGGCCCATGTGGTCCTAAGATCTATCTTAGGGTTTCTTAACTTTTTCCACTCAGGACCCCTTTCTATATTTCCACAGCATTGGTTCATAAGCATTGTATGGTCTGAGGGCACACATAGCAAAATACACATGCTTTGCATTGAGAATCAAGGCTGCGGGAAAGTTGCACAATGCATCCTAGGCAAACTTTGTCAGAAACAGTTTTGTTCATTACACATTTGATTTTCAATGAATTTTTGGTCATTGCACTTTTACTATTGCAAATTTTTTCATGACCCCATATGGGGTCAAGACCCACAGTTTAAGAAGTGCTGGTCTGTATTATACTATTTTGTACTATAGGACATGAATCAGCATACCTAAGTTAAACTCCTAATTCTGACCCTAAGTAGCAACAGTAGAATTTTAAGCAAGTTGTTCAACATTTCTGGGTTTCAGTGTTTTTTGTTATTTTATTTTCATCTCTGAGTGAAAACTACGAGTTAGAGGTAATCACTCAAGTAATGGAGGGCTTCCTGTGTGTGCAAAGTGATGTAAGACAGTATGATGCAGGGCAAAGACACTGGTTTTAGAATGATAAGATCTAGAGGAAAAGTAACTTAATAGACTTTTCAGTGCAGATATTCCAATTTGGCAGGTAAGTTCTTTTTGCTTGTCCTTCATTATCCAAAAGAACCATGACATCAGGAAGATGGTTCCATGACTTGCTAGTGAATTGAATTTAAGTGAAGGAGAGCTATGCAAAGTCAACAGCCCCACTGTGGTTCCAGTGGCTAGATACAGATAGAGATGAATGGAGATGGACCAGAAGCAGTGGAAGACCTGGCCTTTTTAAGCTAAAGTCTGTCCAAGTTCTCACTTTGACTGAGGCAACACCCATTCTGTGATTAAGGGTAGGTAATAAATGAGTTGAAGAATGGCCTCTTTCAGCTAATTAAAAAAAAATCTGGGAGAGGAAGACCCTAAGGATTTCTGTCTAAAACAGAAACAATTTACTATTTACATTCACTCTGAGCAAGGGAAGAAAGGAAGGAGGGAAGGAGCTGTGCTGTCCAACTGAAACCAGCACACAAGTAACCACCAGGGGGAGGGGAGTATGAAGGCTTATCTAAGAGGTAAAGGGAATATTTAATAAGTAACACTTTAAAGGGTTCAGCTTAACTATTGGTTGACCTAAGGGAATAACAAATGTCTATTATCTAAACCGTAATATGAATTGAATGGACAACCCATAAAGCTAGTAGTGCATTAGGACATATATCTTGCATAGACCTGCCTATGGACAATGAGCTAAGCATGGAGTGGAACAGGAGGAAAGTAGGTTGGACTGCCTTTGGGAAACTGGGCAGTGTTTTAATTACCTCATGTTTCTCCCTGAATTCAATGTCCATGATTTTAACAGCGATATTCTTCCAGTGGTGCTGAATGGATGCGAGTCATTAAATCCCAGATACTCCAAATAAATAAACTTGAAGGTCACCCAGAGGACAATAGAGTTTTGGCCAGGAATGGGCTGCCACACATTTCCAAGCAAAAATTTAGCAGGGAAAAAAGTGCCAAAAAGAATGTTATCAGGCAGAAGTATGTCTGGAAAAAAAGGAGGGTCATTTACACAGCAAAAGCAGAGAAATAATTGATAATCAATCAATGAATGATAAAGCAATAAACATGTATTTTCTGTAGATACTGTGCCAAGTGCTAGGGATGCAAATAGAAACAGGAAAGTCACTTCTCTTCAGGGATGTGTATACTAAGAAGAAAATGGCACATTAAGGGAAATTAGAAATTTTGGGAAAGGAAGAGAACAAAGGAGGATGAGGCCAATGGCTGGAGTGCAGGTGGTGTGGTTTAGAAATGGCCTCAGATTGATTGGAGGTCTGACACCAGAGAAGATGAGGTAAAATGTCACTAATCAGATCCCAGGTTTATAGGGGCAGATTTCAGGTTTTAATGGCAAGGGGATGAAAGGATGGCTTGGGATACAGGCAGCATGATTTAGAAAGGATTAAGAATTGGGAAGGGGATAAATATTAGATGGGAAGGGATCTACATTTATCTACCCACTGTCAAGAGATCATCAGGGGGACTCTTTTGGGAGGATTTATGAGAAGAAATGGACAGAATTCTCACATGGTAAGCAAAGCATGGTAAGCAATCTGCATACTGGGGAGAAGTGCCTACAATACAGAGATCATAGATCCATTGAAGTATTAAAGTGTCCCCCTTCTATCACCTAGAACAAAGTTTAGCTCACTATACAAATACCTTATTTATTGATTTAACAGATTAATTGATGGATCAGGCCATAACTAACACTCATTTCCTCTTTATATTATGTTTCACAATCTTACAGACTTGAAGTCACCAAGGGTAGGATTACTTGAAGGGGAAATCAAGCACTGACATGTTGATTTGTGAGGAGGTTGCTAAATCTTTTTAGAAAACAGGAATAATAGCCCTCAGAAAATCTGCTATGTGATCTGGTTCTATGAGGACAGCTACCCAGACAATTATGTCAACATCAACTAACCTTGACTATTTTTAAACCTTGGACGGAAGGTAAAGAAACCAATATATATATATGTGTATATACACCCACTTCATATATATGTATACATACATACATATATGCACAGATAGTATATAGAGTATACGCTATATCAGGTATAATTAATATATAAAACTGCACATGCACACACTTCCTCTTATGTCTTCTTCCATGAGTTGAACCTCAATTGGATGCTAAGATAAAGAAGTCAAAAGTAATTACCAGCATCACTGTTTGGTAGAAAGTTAACCCTGGTATAGGGAGGAACTTTAATGGCAGTTAATAATATATAGAACAAGAAAGTGCTGAAATAAACGGACCTAGTCATGGGACTATAGAATTGCAGAGCTGGAAAGAATCTGAGAACACAGAATGTTAGATATGAAGGGAACATTGGAACACAGATAAGCAGATCTTAGAAAGCATCTGAAAATTAGAGCTTTAAGGGTCTTGGAACAATGAATGTTAAAATTTAGAACATAGTCAATCAGTTAACATTTATGAAGCATCTACTATGTTCCAGGCTCTATGTTAATTGATGGGGATTCAAATTTTAAAAAGAGAAGTCCTTACCCTCAAAGAACTAATAATCTAAGAAGGGAAGATAATAGACAAAAGTAAAATGAAAAGAGTATATGAGGAAGGTACCCCCTGAAGAGGTCTGGTGAAGAAAAGAAAAAGAGAGAAGGTAGGTGAGAAACGGAGAAATGATTGGACATCTTAAATGGAGTTGTGGGGAAGGGTTCTCTGGCTCCACCCTCGAATCAGAAGGGCCTCAGGGAGTGCCAGAAAGAAACAGAGATCATCTAGACCCCAGATATTAGAAACCAGACCTACAGGTCTGCTGAGACCCACAACACTCCTGAGTGACTGTCAAATCAGATTAAAATATAATTGGGAAATATTTAATAAAATAAATAAAAAAGCAATAAAAAGAGATAATGTCAATATGTGGTTTCCTAAGTCAGGATGTAGTCTACATGGATCCTTATGTATGATTTAGTTGCCAGTGATTCTCTTTTCATTTGACACTCCTGATCTAGACCAATTCTCTAATTGTATAGACATAAAAGCTGAAGCTCCAAGAGGTGAAATAAACAGTCTAAGGTCGCTTATTAAGTTAGTGGTAGAACTGGGATTGGATGGAGCCTGGCTATTACATTTCCTCTAGCATCAATAATCTCTCTCCTGGGCTCCTTTCTAAAGTCATTTCTTTTATCCTACCTGACCCAACATGCAGGGCAGGGCTCAAACAATGGTGAATTCAGGTGCTTTGGAGGTGGTGATTAGACTTGTCTTTCTCAAAATGTCTCCTACATGGTACAGAAGTTTTGTATAATATTGTCAGATCTCATCAACTGGGTCAGCCCTGCTCCAGGCAATAGTAATAGTATTTTTATCTCATGAAGAAACTTGTTCTTAAAAGGAAAAACACACATTCATGCATGCATACACACACAATAAACCATTACCAGTGAGTTGAAGCCATTATCTCTATGAACCAATAGACACAGGATAGCTCAAGCCTTGTGAAATCCATTCTTCACTCACAATCCATGAAACTCATTTTGTAGCATTCAGAGGGTCTTCTATAACAAACTCAAACCAAACCACACCTGCTCATTTTTGTTTTGTAAAGACTACCGCATTGCCCAATCGCTATGCAGGCTTTAGTCACTAGGATCGTGGTCTTCTGTAAACAACTTCACTTCCTTCTGATGTGACCTATAGACATGCCCCTAGTTATAGCTCCTTTGGCCCACCCTACTCCCTATTTTGCACAGTCTTCCATAACCAACCTATGTCTGTAATCTCCCCCATTCCCTCCAGTGATGCACAAAGGTCTTCTGTGTCTTTACACTGATTTGCCTCCATTACTTATTATCACTCTGGTACAATGGATAGAGCGTTGGGCCTGGAGTCAGGAAGACCTGAGTTCAAATCAGCCTCAGACACTTCCCAGCTCTGTGACCCTAAACAAGTCATTTAACCCTGTTTGCCTCAGTTTCCTCATCTGTAAAATGAGCTGGGGAAGAAAATTCCAGTATCTTTATAAAGAAAACCCCCAATGGGTTCACAAATAGTGGGACACAGCTGAACATCAACAAAACCCCAAGGTCATTTCTTATGTCTTTTCCTAAGCAGCCAATCACACAATTTCTCTCCCAAAGAGATAGGCCTTCTTCCTTACCCATTCACACATACACATACATGTTTACATTCATAAATTTCCATACTATTTAATTCATTTGAACACATTTATTTGGTGGTGTTCTTGTTTAGTCATTTTTCAGTTGTGCTTACTTTTTGTGACAGTATTTGGGATTTTCTTGGCAGAGACACTGGAGTGGTTTGCCATTTCCTTCTCTAGCTCATTGCAGGGATGAGAAAACTGATGCAAATAGGGTTGAGTGACTTGTCCAAGGTCACATAGCTACTAAGTGTCTAAGGCCAGATTTGAACTTAAGAAAATGAGTCCTCCCGATTCTAGGCCTGGCATACTATCCACTACACCACCTCGTTGCTTCCAATTTATTTAGTTCCTAATACCAAATACTCTATGTCAAGTTCTGGTGAGGGAGCTCATTTTTATCAGATGAAAGGGAGGAGAAGAGGGAAGCAGGTTACTACTGCTCAATGACCATCCCCTCAAAAGCCTAGCCTGCAAAGATTGAATACATTTATCAAGATGTGTATGTGTGTCTGTACATGCATGCACATATATTATTGAAAATGACGCTGAATGAATCCATTATTTGCAGTCCTACTTATCAATCAGTGTTGGGGGAGGCATCAACCAGTCTGCAGCTTGTATGTTATCCTCTATCCAGCATGTGTCCTTATTTTTTATCATTACCTCCTGCATGTTAACCATCACAT
Source organism: Potorous gilbertii (assembly GCA_028658325.1). Classification (NCBI taxonomy): domain Eukaryota; kingdom Metazoa; phylum Chordata; class Mammalia; order Diprotodontia; family Potoroidae; genus Potorous; species Potorous gilbertii. The sequence continues at coordinate 339,912,617 of CM053769.1, read as the reverse complement.
ACAACCCATTGGGTAGGAGATGAGATGCAATAGCCCTTTGCCTTTTACTGATGTGGACCTATCCAAATTGTCTTTATCTCATTACAAAAGTTATCAATAAAAGATGGTTGCTTTTTGAAACCATTGCTGATCTCCAGTGATCAGCCTGTCAATGTATTGGTACCTTGATGTATTTTTTAATAAACTCCTTTAATTTTCTTCCCCTCTTAGTTTTCCTCATTGATCAGGGCAAACGTCTTAACAAATAATTTCCCTTCTAACATACACATATAAGCATACTCTCATATGAACACGATATAAAAGTTATATATGGAAGCTGACATATAGACAAGTCACTTTCCTGGGCCTTAGTTTTCTGATCTGTAAAGTGAGGAGATTCTACTAAATGGTCTTGTAGGCCCTTCCAACTCTAGACTTATGAGACTGTGAACTAGGAGTCAGGAGCCGGGTTTGAAAGGTGACAAATTTCTAGTCCATGCAACTAAATGTTTCCCAATTGTCTCAGCTGCTGTCCAGGTATAATGTACCTGTCACTTTGGTGCAATGGAGAAAACTGTTTGGGTACCAGGTTGGACTACATGAATTCTGAGTTCCTTTTCAACTCAAATTCTGTTCTGAGATATCAGTATCCTCAGAAGCTGGAAAATGGTCCATCAGTGGAGCCTTGAAGTCTGTTACAAAGCCTCTCTCAGCTCATCTTTCCTCAAAACAATGTCCCCTGCTGAATGAATCTAAAGAGCCAATCAGAAATCCTTTTCTGGAGTTATCCTTTCTCCTCTAAATGAAAAAAAAAACTTTGTCTTTGGAGCCTTCAAGAGACGGTGATACTTGCTCCCAAATGTCTAATCTGACTAACCCTTTGCTGACTAATTGAATTATGCTGTCCTACAAAATTGACAGACAGCTGTTAAAAATGGTTATTGCATTATTAATACGCTCCAGTAATTTCACATTAAAACTATACTGTTAATAATTTTTTCCTCTATTTCTTCCCTCTTAATTAGACTATTTAAAACTTGGAGGGAATATTCTCCCCATACTAAATGGAAGCATCGACCAAATTACATTTTTGATTGAATACTTCTCTGATAGGCCAGCAAATGAGACTGTTGAGTTGTTAATTATTGTCAGAGTTCTGCCCGATGCCTGCTAATGAGGCAGTCAATCTCTCTTGCCATTTCCAGAATATTAATGGAAGATGCTGGGAGGGACTGGAAATGTCTTCCTGAGTTCTTTGGTGGATAAGCCAAAGGAAAGAGTTTGCCCACCTTGACCAAATGCTCTAGGGATGGCCCAGAGTAGAAAAAGTCCTGGAATTTGGATCAGAAGATCTGAAGTGTCACTTCACAGTATAACTTTGGCCAAGTAGTTACACCTCTCGGAGATTCAGTTTTCTTGTCTGTCCAACATAGGGGCTAGACCAGGTGATCCCTGTGGCCACTTGCATCACAAATATTCTGTTATCTCCATTAGTGGATTAAAAATTTGAAAGGTCTTGAGCTTGAGGAAAAAGAAGACAGAGGACAGACAAAAGTCATACAGGAACAGCTGGGAACCTGCAAAGACCCTCCTAATCAGTGTTCAATATTTATTACCATCATCTTAGCCCTGAAAAAACTCATTAGGAAGGCTGAGTGAAGTGTTTTCCTGAAGCTATGGTGACTATGTGGTCCCTGCAGAGATATACTGGGAAAGGGCAAATGTCTTTGACACGCTGGGTGAGTCTCAGTCCTGCCTGATCCCATACACAATCATGGAATAATGTTCCATATCTCCTACCAGGCTCCAGTCATTCAAGCTGGGATTGTTGTAGGAAGTGTGTCTTCAGGTGAAGGAGGGTTGCAGTAACATGGTTAAAATATTGGACTTGGAGAGCAGAAAGTGCAGAGGCTGAAATGGAGGGGTAGGGAGAGGAAAAGAAGTAGTCATTCTGGAAAAATGGAAAACTGAGAACCTTGCCTAAGGAGAAAGGGGATGGGAGTTCCAGTCCCAAGTCTGCCCTTATTACCATATGACCTTGAATAAATCACTCTTAGGAATCCAATTTCCCATTAACAAAAGGAAAGGGATAGGGACTGAATCTGTGATTTCATTTTATCAGAAATTCTCAAATAAAGGCATTCCTTCTACCCACCGTATATTATTTGCAGCTTATAGTCTTAGTAGCCTAGAACACAGAACAGTTAAGAGAGACTCCTAAGATCACAATAGCCAGTATGTGTCAGAGGTAGCCCTTGAACTTGAGTTCAGGTTTTCCTGACTCCAATGCTAGATCTTTATCCATTACATCATACTGTTTCTCCATGGAGATACAGTCCTGATGTCCTTTTCAGTGATAAGATCACTGATACTTTACCTTAGGAAGAAACAATATATCTTGCTGCTTTAAGGAAAGAAAGAAAGGAAATATTTATTAATTGTCTACTATGTTCCAGGATCTATGCTTTACAAATATTATCTCGTTTGAGCCTTATAACAATCTGTGAGGTGGGTACTAATTTAATATTGAGGGAAGATTGAGGTAAATGGAAGTAAAGTGACTTCCCCAGGGTCACTCAGCTAGTAGGGGTCTAGGGTCAGATTTGTATTCAGATCTTTCTGAATCAAGGTTCAATCTATACATTGTTCCTCCTAGATACCTAAGGAGGCAGGTGAAAAAATAGAAGGAATCATCCTTTAGAAGTACAGCAGAAGGTATAAGAAGAAGCATCTATATAGATGCCAATAGGTTCCTGATAGATTCTTCTGGATGGCAGGAATCTTCCTATTCAAAAAATGAGATTGATTAGCTTCAGACCACTTCAGTCTACAGGGTGAGGAAAAAATCATAACAATTAAAATTATACAAAAATAAAATGGTTTGCTACTAGAGATAATGACTTTCCTATCACTAGAGGGCCTGCTCCAGCAGAGACTGTATGACCTGTTATTGGAGATATTGTAGAAACATTTCTTGATCAGTTTCAGTTGGACTCCATGACTCCCCTGGACCTTTCCAAATCTGTGATTCTCCAAAATGTTCCTTCTGTAATGTTGGACTAGAAAAGCATCATTTGAGCAGAGCCTTAGGACTAAAAAGGACCTCAGAGGCCATCTAGTCTACTCTCATTGGACAGATGAGGAAAATGAGAGCCAGGGAGGTTGTAATTTGTCCAAATCTGCACAGGTAGTGATAGAATGGGAATACAAACCTAGCACCTCTGACTTTAAATTCAGCATGTCCAGCTATATTTCTAGCTGCCTATTCTCTTCTATTGACATTTACCACACTCCTTTGTGGCTTTTTCAGTGAAAGATGGATGAATTTTCCATTAGAAGATTGATGAATCTATGACCTCATCAGTGTGGGGTCTCTTTCAGTGTGGATCACAAGTTACGTGCAATTCATACCCACATCTTTATAATGTTATAGACATAAAAGTAAACACTGGAAAAGATGCATGACATAGAAATCAGAGTGCTGGACTTAGTAGACTCAAGAGACCTGGGATCACCTTGATTACCTGCAATCATGGGCAAGTCAATGAACAATTCTCTATATCAGTTTCTTCATCCCAAAAATAAGCATAATAATTTTGAGTACTGTGTGTGTCACACACATATACTCCTAGATTTAGGTGCTATAAAATGCAAATAAATAATATTATATACAGATGATCACAATAAGACATGACTTCTGTATGGCAAGTGGCAGAATAAGACATGACTTCTGTTTTTAAATAACTTTAGTACAATAATAAAACACCTATCCTCTAGGTTGCGCAGCGCATAGATCCCCAGACATGCAGTTAAGAAAATGAGTTCAAATCCAGGCTCAGATACTCACTAGTTGTATGTCTTTGGGTGAAGTCATTTAATCCTTGTCTGCCTCAGTTTACTCATGTGTAAAATGGAAATAATAACAGCACCTATCTTCCTTGATTATTAAAAGGATAAAATAGGAAAATATTTATTAAGCGCTTTGCAAACCCTTAAAAAGTGCTAATATATTATTATTAGAACTATCTTTATTAGACAAGTAGTGTGACTAGCACATAAAAAGATGGTGTAGAAGCTAGGAAGACCTGAGCTTGAGTCCTGCCTCTGATATCTACTGGCTGCCTAAACTAGATAAGTCACTTAACTTCTCTCTGAGGCACCTCTAGAAGATTACAAGCTTCAGAGAAGGCAATTTGAAAAGGGAATTTCTTTTGGGAGTTTCCTATATTAGTGAAATCAAAAGTCTAGTTCTCACTTTTTTCCCCCTTATTTATACATTCTCATAAATGCTCCAGAGTAGATCTATATTGGAGACTTTCTTCTTGTTCTTTTAATTAATAAGGGATTAGGTGAATCTGCTTTGGGTAATTTTTAAAATTTGTAAAATAATGTCTTAATGAAGAGGTCATATTCTAATATTTCATATCATTGCCAAAAAAATTCATTATTACTAGAAATAGAAATAATATTGAAGCCATTTGAGATTATCACTGTGTTGTCCTTTTCTAAATCATAGATTTAGAAATATGGAAAGGCCTTAGAGGTAAACTAGTTCACCCCCCTCATCTTACAGAAAGCTGATATTCAGACAGGGGGAGAAAGTGATGGAGCTAAAATTCAACTTCAGGTGCTCTGATTTCAAATCCAGTATTCTTTTCATTACATTGCAAAGGACATTGCATTCCCTCCTGCCCTATTCCCTTCTGATGAGTGGACCATAATTTTTGGCCAAATGGCCTCCTACTCTCTCTGGTAAACCTTCTGTTCAGTAATGTTGGGCGTACATGAGGAGGTCCCAGGAGACTGCCTCACCCCCTGTCAGCCAGTCCAAGGTTCTCCTGAGGAAAAGTCTATTTGAGTCAATACTTCTGTCTCTTTTCCATCTGCAAGTGAGCCATCTTTCCCCAGTCCCATCAATGCTCAGGTTGCCTGTGTTAAAAGGAGCTTTGGTATAATAAGAATCCACATTTTTATAATACCTTACCATTATAAAGTATAATATACATACTATTCCATGTATATATACATATTCATAGCATATGCCATATATGGAGCAGACAAAAATGTCATATGTATATTTATACATACATATTTTTCCTACAAGTAGATGTTTATAATTTAATTTTACTTTTTACTAGACTTGTTATTTCTTCAATATAAGGAACTTCCAGTGATGAACATCTTCTACCAATGCAGAGTCATATCTTCTCTGCAATTTGTAGGCAGCACTTCTTAAACTATGGGGTGCAACGGTCATGATCCACAGTTTAAGAAGTGCTGAAGGGATTGTGAGTGGAAAAAAGTTTAAGAAGTTCTGGACTAGAGAAGAGGTCTCAAACTAGCTCTCAAAATTCCCCAATCCACCTGAGCCCAGATTGAAGTGTAATTGGGAAATGTTTAACAAAAGAAATAAAAATACAATACAACATAGTTCATTTTAATTTGTCTTTTTAAGTCAATATAAGACCAGCAAAGATAATTTCTAGTTAACTTTGATACTGGTCTTGAGGGTTGCCAAGGGTAGAGAGAAATAAAGTCATTTGCTGAGAGTCACATGGCTAGAATGGATCAGAACTTGAATCTGCATCTTCTTGACTCTGAAGTCAGCTCTTCATCTACTGTGCCATTCTGCCTCCTTAGCTATATGTATGGTTTTCCACTGATGCCTCATTGTGGTATGAAGAGGAGCCTTGTTTCTCAAAGAAAAGTGGAGACACTAGCAAGCAGATCCTACACTATACTGAAAAGGTCTGAGTATGACTCCAAAGGTAGACCATGTGTCTGTCTACTGTTGAGAACCCTGCCAGCTCTACTTAGAGAAACCCATCACCACGGAATTGGCCTATGGTTAATGAATGTTTCTGGTTATAGTTATTACTGAAGACTAACTAGGATGCTGAGGGGCTGTGATCTGCACCACTGGATAGAGCTAGCACACAGACAGAACCACAAATGTATCAAGAATTACAAGTGAAAGGTACCTGACATGTCTTTTACCATTTGATCTTTATGAAAACCTTGTGAAGTAGGTCATGCAAGTGTCCTGACCCCCATTTTATAAATAAAGATAAGAATCATGAATCCTATCCTATAGGACTTTAAGACATACAGATTTTTCCACTTCTATTCATTTGCTGATGTAGATAACAAAAACAATAGCAAAAATAGTAATATTGGACATTTATACAGTGCTTTAAAGCTTACAATATACTTTACAGATCCTACCTCATTTGAGTTCATAACAATACTGTAAGATAGGCAATACAGGTATTCTTATCTCCATTTTAGGGATGAGGAAACTGAAGTACAAACTGTGCCTTGCTCACTGTCACAGAGTACCTGCTAGAAGACAGGATTTGCATTCAGGTTCTCTGGACTCCAAGTCTAGCCCTCAATATATTACAATATTCTGCCTTTATCATGCTACCAACTAGTAGGGGCATATTCATTTATGTATGCATTTGTATATACATATATTTGTACATACACTTATACATATATACATACACACATATATACATATATATACACACATGTACAAATATATATACATATGCATTTATTGATAGTTCCAAATTATGGATGAAGAAATCAAGACTCCACAAGAAGTAACTTATAGGATTACTGATTTAGAGCCAAAACTGACATTAGAGGTCATCAAGTCTAATCCCCTAATTTTAGAGATAAACTAACTGAGGCCCACAGAAATTAAGTGACTATCTTTGATGCCAGATTCAAACCCAAGTCTCCTCACTACAAGTCCTGCTGTCTGCCCACTACACTATACTGGCTTTTAACTTAAATATGATCACATAACAGAGTCAGGAATCTTTTCTCTCTGATGTCAAGAATCTTTCCCATGTTTCATACCCTTCCCTTCATAGCTGTTTAAATGAAGTTATCACTGCATTTTGTACCTCAACTAGACTATTTGATTCCAAGAAGGTAAGAGCCATGTTATATCCGTTCTCCACAGCACCTAAAGTAAAGCCCTGTGCGTAAAAGATACCCAATGAATACATCTTGCCTAGAATAGCTATGAAATGTCATTATACTGTTTAATGGTAACAAAAATAACAATTGCAGTTGAAGTTGCAATTTAAACTTGCTCAGAGTTCCTGGTATCCATCTCCTTGTCCATGTTTACCGCTGTAGGATGCAAACATATATGCCCCCCCCAGGTGGCAACTGACTTCCCTTGTATTCAAGTATGTGGTAGCCGATTTAGAGGTAAACACCAGAATAGGGACTTCCCTTGGTCACAGGGAAGAGGCATGAACACAGATTCCAAACTAAGAGAAGAAAGCATCTAAGGAGTACATCTTGGTCTTTTTTTTAGCTGTTGCCTCAGGTTTTTTTTTTTATTGTTGTTTTGTTTTGGGGAGGGGTTTCATTTTTTGGTCACCTTGAACATAATGAAGGAAAAAACTCTTTCCTAGACATGGTCATCTTTGAGAACATTTTCCTGATGCAGAGTTATTAATGTTTCATGATTTTATTAGAGGTTACTTTCTTGCTCCACCTCCCCTCCTCCACAGAGGAATGACAAGTTGACCTCATTAATGAGCTCTGCCTTGACCACTACACACTGAAATGAGATCTTTTCAGAATTCCCTCAGCTGTCTCTGCCTTACAGTTATGGAAACTTAAAGGATCTTACAGCCACATAGTTAATCCTTTTATTTTGCATGGGAGGAAGGTAAGAATTATAAGATGGAGTGACTTCCTTAAAGTCACCCAACGAGGTGGTGACACAGGTAGTACTTTAATTCAAATGCCCATTTTCCTGTCTAGTCATCTTTCTACTTTACTGTGCTGTTTCATATTCTTGATTGCCTACTTACATGACATTATTTTATCTCTCCAAGCTAAATTGTAAGTTCATTGAGTGTAGGTGCTGAATTTGACCCTCCTTTGTAAGCTTCACAGCATTGAGGACTCTTTTCTCAACCATGGTAGGTACTCAATAAACATATCTTGATTAGCTGATTGATAGCATTACATTCCAAGGTCAGCCTATGAAGAAAACATGTGGATCCTCAGAAGGTGCTCAAGCTCATTTGCTTTTGAGTTTTACTTATATTGGTAGCTTCTCCTGAGACTTCTCTGCCTGGAACTCAGCCTAGTTCCCTAGATCTCTGCTATGGTGTACATCTGACAAATATCCTTTCCTCTGCCTTCCTGGCTTTATTTGTTTATTTATGTATGTATGTATATGTATATATATAATATATATATTACATATCTATATGTATATCTATCTATCATCTATCTATCTATCGGTCTATCTATGTGTGTGTGTGTATATTATATCTATCTATCTATCTATATCTATATCTATCTATATATATATCTATATCTATCTATCTATCTATCTATCTATCTATCTATCTATCTATATATATATATATATATATATATTCCAGACAGCTTTAGAATTGGGTTGTATAGCTGACCCATCCATCACTCCGCTGGTACACTAAGCTATTGCTGCTCTCCATCCCAGAGTGCAACTGCTGCCCTCTACTGGCCCTGGTAAAATCTGTGCCCCTTGTTGATACCCTGGACAGCTCCTGTTTGCCTTGTGATTCCTGTTGTTCAGTCTTGAGGCTGAGGAAGGAATAATGATAAAAAATGGAAACAACCTATTTTTTTCTTTTCTTGCCCTTTAAAATGGAACTTGATGATGTAAAAATGACACAAAGAAGGTGGTAAAGCCAAAGGGGAGTAACAGACCAAGTATTCTAGAGTAATTTGAGGATTATTTTCAGCTAGAGAAGAGGTGATCATAGAGGACCTCAGTGAAGATGATGTGGCATCTGAATTGGTACTAGAAAGAAGGGAGAAATTTTAAAAGTTGGATAAAGGTAAAGAGGAGAATAAATCAAACAAGAGGCACAAGGAGAGACAAAGAACATAGGGACAAGAGAGAAGCTATGTGGAAGCACTTAGTCTCCACCCTAATGGCCTTGATCTGACTGTGGTCCATTTACAATGTGGCCGATAGCTGTACTAAACACCTACCCCTTTCCTCATTTTGGCAGTTTTCATCTGGGATCTAGGGCAGCTGTGAGTGAGAACTGGGCTGGAGCTGAGGGCATGAATTCCTCTTACAAAAACATCTGGAATACCATACCTCTCCCCATAGAGTACTGAGAAAGCCTGGGGCTAGCTCAGAGGAAGGCAGGTTTGCAATTCACACCTGCTATAGCCTAAGTATGCTCCAATATGTGCAGAAAAGGGCTGCTTCTCTTTCCTTATTCCCTGAAAACATCCTCTTCTGTATTGAGGAGGGAGGGAGGAAGAAAGGGAGGGAGGGAGAGGGAGAGAGGGAGAGAGAGAGAGAGAGAGAGAGAGAGAGAGAGAGAGAGAGAGAGAGAAAGAAAGAAAGAAAGAAAGAAAGGGGGCTTAAAATAAAGACTCTTCACACTCAGGGCAACTAGAAAATCAAGTCATCCAGAACCAATCAGTAGGTGAGAACTCAGGCACTGAGCTGAACATGAGCTAAGAAGTAGCAAGAGGAAAGAAGTGGGGAAGAGGAAGGAAGAAAGGCTAATGAGCCTTATCTTCCTGCCAGGCTGACTTCCCTTCATCATATGTATGAAAGAGCTCCCTTTAATTGGGTCACACCACTAATGACTGTGGCAGGAAGCCAGACCCGGGCTAGGGATAGGTGCTGCTTCTGGAGATCCTTCCCTTTCCTCAGCTTTGACCCAGCACTGGTGCCTGGTCTCTGCCTTTCCTTCCAATTTACAGCACCTCCCAAAAGATATTCTGCAACAGTCAGCAACCATCAGCTTCACTTACTTATTCCAAGTGACATCTCTGTAGTGCTTTAAAGGTGTAAAGTGCATTGCAGTTAATTTGAGTCTCAAATCAAGTATTATGAGAAAAGTACTAAAAATATTATTGCCTCCATTTTAGGAATGAGGGAACTGAAGTTCAGAAGGGAAGGGAATAAGCATAGATTAAGTGCCTACTATATGCCAGGAAATGTGCTAAGTGATTTACAAATATTGTCTCTTTGACTTTAGATTGAAAGGTTAAATATCTGTTCATGGTCACACAGCAAGGAAGGGTTAGAGGTGAGATCTGAATTCATGTCTTATTGCATATATGTCCAGCAACATAGTATCCTCTCTACACCTGTCTGTCTCAAGTTCTCTTGCTTTATGACACTGAACCAGATATAGCATCCCAAGGGTTCCCATATTTGAATTTTGATTCATTCATTCAATGAACACTTATTAAGGACTAACTCTATGAGAGAATTTGGTATAGCAGAAAGCACTGTTACTCAAAATCATTAAATCCTAGGTCCAAGGCCTCATTCAAATAATTGCTAACTGTATGGCATTGGGAAAGACCCTACACTTCTCTGATCACTAGTTTCCTTATCTGTGAAAAGGACATAAGAACAGTTCTTATTAGCTCTGTTACAGAGTTATTAAGAAGAAAGAACTTTGAAAACTTTTAAAAATGGTTTCATTTAAATAGAGTGTCAATATGGCACCATGTGGCTTTGAGCAAATCCCCATACCTCTTTGATCTTTAGATGACTTATCTGTAAAATGGATAGGATGTTTATATTATCTCTATCACAGAGTTATGATGAAAGAGATTTGAAAAAATTCATTTAGACACTTAGGAGCTACATGAACTAGTGGAGAGAAAGCTGATTTCAGAGTCAGGAAGATATTCTCAAGTCCTGCCTTTAACAAATATTTTAGCTGCCACTTAACCTCTCAGTGCTCTAGAAAGATAAGGCTATACAATTCAGAGAAGGTGATGACCTGCATTGCTAGAGGGAATTCTGGTAAGGAACTCTCTTTACCTATTACATCACAGGTTCTCACTAATTCAAGGAGACCAGCCGACATATATTGTAATACTTCTGAGGAAGAGGTGATGAGGCCTTGACTAATGTGGAGGCTGAACAAAAATGAAGATCGTGATCTCAGGATTCAGTGCAGGTATATGACTCTTGTCCTCAAGGACTTTATGTCTAACATTCATCATACATATCCAACCAGGGGGCAAAATGTGTAATTTCTATCATGACAACATCTCTTGCTTTCATTCCTTTCTCTTCAGTCACCAAGAGCAGGCTCTCATCAACTCTCCCTTTTACTACTGCAATACCCTTATTGGTTTCCCTGCCTCATCTCTTCTTACTCCAATACCTCCTCCACTGAACTGCCAATGTGATTTTCCTAAAGTTCAAGTCTAAACATATCACTCATTATTTAATAAACTCTAAGGAATTCCTTTTACCTCTAGGATCCAGTATGAACTCCTTTGTTTGGTATTCAGAAGTTTTTAAAATCTGGTCCCAACTCATCTCTCCAACCTTATTACCTGTTATTTTCCCTCATACACTCCATAGGATACCCAAACTCATCTCATTATTGTTCTTCTTACATAACTTACCCATCTTATATCTATGCCCTTGCACTGTCTGAACCCCACCATATCCCACCCCCTATATTTGGAATGCCTTCTTTCTAATCCCAAGTTTCTTTAAGTTTCAGCTCAAGTACCATTCCCATACAGGAGACTATTCTCCATATCAATCACCTTGTGTATGTCTGTGAGGCAGAATGGAACAATGGAAAGAACATAGGTTCTAAAGTCATAAAAACTGGGTTTAAAATACACTTTCGATGCTTACTCCCTGAATGATCTTAGGCCTCAATTTTTTCATCTGTAAAATGTAGGACTTAGACTGGATGGCCTCTAACTTTAGATTTATGAGATTGTGAGCTCTGTATATACCTATATATGAACATATTTCTCTCCTTCAACAGGATGCAAGCTACTTGAAAGATGAAACTTTTGTCATTGATATCCCCAATGCCTAACACAGTGGCCAGTTCATAGCAGGTGCTTAATACATGCTTGTATATTGATTGATGAATACAGTTGGATAACCTTCTCAATGATACAGAAACAACTTGGCTTTGAAGAGGTGGCTTAAGTTTCATTACTGAATGGCAACTAGTTCCATTTGATTGGATTAAAGAATTTGAGTGGTAAAATAGTAGAAAATATTTTTCAAAAAGAGAGCTGGGAGGGACTAGGCCATTCCTGAGGTAATTTAGGAATAGATAAATGCAAAGAAACTTCAGAAACCCAAATCTAGACCAGCAACAGAAATCTCCTCTACAATATTCCTAACAAGTAATCAATGTCTCCTTGAAGACCTGAAATGAGAGAGAATAGATCAGCTAGTTCCCAGGGGTTAGATCCATCTTGAGAAAATTCTGTTAAGAAGCTTCTCCCTATTGTTAATCAAATTTTTCTCTATGCAACTTGCACTTATTTCCTCCAGCTCTCCCCTTTGTGGCCAAATAGAAGAAAGCTAATCTTTCCAGGAGACAACTCTTCACATACATCAAGACAGCCATCCAACTCCTTCCCCGATCAAATATAAGCTCCTTGATAGGAAGAACATTCCCAGTACTGGCTTTCAGTGTAGGAAAATGCCTGACTAAAAGGTCTCTGCTCTGTGAGGGGCCTGAAGCATTAAATAGGCTAGAATATGCAATTTCCCAAACAAGTGGTCAGTAATACAGTTGGTTGAAAAACCTGGGAATCCTTAATTTGGAGAAGACAAAGCTTTGGGTAAGAAGTGATAGCTGTCTTCAAGGTTGCAAAGACCTGTCACAAAGGAGGAAAATTCCAATTCTGCTTGGCAGTTGGATGAATTAGGAAGAAAGAGTGAAAATGGAAGTGAGATAGACTTTAGTTCTAGGTAAGGAAATACTTTTTAAGAATTAGAGCCTTCTGAGGGCAGAGCCAAGATGGTGGAGTAAAAGCAGGGGCTTCCCTGAGCTCTTCCCCAAAGCCCTCCAAATACCTGTAAATATAACTCTAAACATAATCAAAGTTTCTGCATCAAAAGCCTCCACATGGGCCACAGGCCATGGAGGAGCTCAAAAGAATTTTGAAAATCAAGTAAGAAAAGTAGAGAAAAAATGGAAAGAGAAATGAGAATGATGCAAGAAAATCATGAAAAATGAGTCAACAGTTTGGTAAAAGATACCCCAAAAATACTGTAGAAAATAATACCTTAAAAATAGAATAACCCAAATGACAAAAGAGGTCCAAAAAGCTAATGAGGAGAAGAATGCCTTAAAAAGTAGAATTGGACAAATGGAAAAGAAAGTCCAAAAGCTCACTGAAGAAAATAATTCCTTCAAAATTAGAATGCAGCAAGTGGAAACTAATGATTTAATGAGAAATCAAGAAATTATAAAACAGAACCAAAAGAAGGAATAAATATCATACAATGTGAAATATCTCATTGAAAAACCACTGACCTGGAAAATAGATCAGGAGAGATAATTTTAAATTATTGTACTACCTGAAAGTCATGATTAAAAAAAGAGCCTATACATCATCTTCCAATAAATCATCAAGGAAAACTGCCCTGATGTTCTAGAACCAGAAGGTAAAATAGAAATTGAAAGACTCTACCAATTGCCTCTGGAAGGAGATCCTAAAAGGAAAACTCCTAGAAATACTGTAGCCAAATTCCAGAGTTCCCAGGTCAAGAAGAAAATATTGCAAGCAGCCAGAAAGAAACAATTCGAGTATTATGTAAATATAGACAGGATAACACAAGATCTAGCAGCTTCTGCATTAAGGGACTGAAGGGCTTGGAATATGATATTCCAGAGGTCAGAGGAGCTAGGATAAAAACCAAAAATCACCTCCTCAGAAAAACTGAACATAATCCTTTAGTGGGAAAAAAATGGACATTCAGTGAAATAGAGGACTTTCAAGCATTCTTGATGAAAAGGCTAAATAGAAAATCTGACTTTCAAATACAAGAATCAAGAGAAGTGTGTAACATTAAACAGGAAAGACAAATCATAAGGGATTTACTAAAGTTGAACTGTTTATATTCCTACATGGAAAGATGATATTTGTAACCAATGAAACCTTTCTCAGTATTATAGTATGAGAGGGAGGAGAGAGAGGAGAGAAAGAGAGAGTGGGGAGAGAGAGAAAGAGAGAGAGAGAGAGAGGAGAGAGAGCAAGTGCACAGGATCAGTTGAATATGAAAGGAAGGGATGATATGTAAAAAATAAAATTAAGGGTTGAGAGGAATATATTAAGAGAAGGAGAAAGGAAGAGATAGAATAGGGTAAATTATCTCACAGAAAAAAGACAAGAAAAAGGTTTCACAATTGAGGGGAAGAGGGGGCGATGTGAGAGAGAATGAATGAACCTTTCTTTCAATGGATTTGGCTTAAGGAGGGAATGACATATACACTCAATTGAGTATCTTACCCTACAGGAGAGTAGGGAGGAAGGGGATAAGTGGAGGGGATGATAGAAGGGAGGGCAGTTTTGGGGAGGGAGTAGTCAGAAGCAAACACTTTAGAAAAGGGACAGGTTCAAAGGAGAAAATAGAATAATTGGGGGGGCAGGATAGGATGGAGGGAAATATAATTAGTCTTTCACACCATGACTATTATGAGAGTGTTTTGCATAATTATACATATATAACCAATTTTGAATTGTTTGCCTTCTCAATGGGGGTGGGTGGGGAGGGAAGATGGGAGAGAATTTGGAAGTCAAAGTTTTAAAAACAAAGGTTAAATAATTGTTTTTATAAGCAACTGGGAAATAAGATATACACGCAAAGGGGTATAGAAATCTTTAATAAGATTGCCCTTCAATAAAGTAAAGGGAAAGGGGATGGGGGGGTGTGATAAAAGGAAGGGCAGACTAGGGGAAGAGGTAATCAGAATGCATGCTGCCATTTTGGGACTGGGGGAAGGGAAAGACAGGGAGAAAGTTTGGAACCCAAAGTCTTATGGAAACGAATGTTGAAAACTAAAACTAAATAAATAATTTTAAATTAAAAAAAGAATTAGAGCCTTTCACATGTAGGATACATTAACCTCAGTCAGTAGTGAACTCCCTAATGCTGGAGCTTTTAAAGTTTAAGCTATATGATCATTTGTCAGGAATGTAGAAGACATTTCTAATCAGGTAGGGACAGAATTAGGTAATGCCTGAGGTCCCTCCCAAATCTGAGATTCTGCATTTATACTGAGCTGAAGGGCTAGAAGCAGATTGATTAGAAGTATAGTAAGATAAAAAAATACCATGAGGAAGCAAGTGAAGAGATGAAGGCTATCGTTAAGTTGTAGACTGCAGTACTGGTATAAAAATAAGAGTCTGAGTTTCATAAGAACTTTCTTCAGTTTTCTGATCTTAGCTTCCTATAGGTCTCTCTGGGTTTTTATGCTTTCACCCTGTGCAGTTGGCTCTATCCTCCAGCTGTTTAGTTCCTAATGCCCTAGTTACATTACTTTCCCAGAAAAGAGTAAAATCTAGATGACACTAGACTCTAGCTCCTCATCTGGCTTGGCCCCTATCACATCTGGGATTAGAGACAGGCACAAAAGACAGCTGCTGCCCGTGCAACAATGTAGGAGAGATCAAAGAGGGATGCTTTAAATTTGAGTTATTATGAGGGAACATATTTTTGTGTTAGAAAATTTCACTGTCAATGGTTCTTCATTATTTATTTGGGGTGACAAGGCACGTTGCATATGTTGCAGTTATGTATCAGAGCTTTTAGTGAGCAATAACTTATATAGGACAAAATGTTCTGAGCTTGTCGGGTAGGCCCACAATGCCTTGTTCTGATTCTCTCTCCATGGTAGGAGACAGATAAGAATACAAGTAGGATATAAGCTCCGTGAGGACAGAGGGCATTTTCCTTTCTGCTTTTGTCTCTCTAACTCCTTAAACAGTGCTTTGCAGCAAATAAATGTTGGCTGAAAGGAGTGTGGATAGTAGTGAAGTCTGGGATGTGGAATAAAGACTGAGCAAGAGGAAAACATTTGATTTGAAAGGAATCTGGGGGAGAGTAGAGGGGAAAGGAAAAAAAATGTTCAGGAGAGGAATCAGGGAAAAAAAGATGAGGAGGGGCTTCGTAAGTGAAAATGGAACTAGAAGGGAAGTGGAAAGAAAGGGATGGGGAGAGGGGAGAGAGAGAGAGAGAGAGAGAGAGAGAGAGAGAGAGAGAGAGAGAGAGAGAGAGAGAGAGAGAACAAGAACAGAGAGAAGGGACAGTTAGAAAGGAAGGGCAGAAGGAACTACAGTGGATATTATTCCTTAATTAAAAGAGTTAAATTCCACACACACAACCCATCCACAAAGGAAAAGGCATTTTATAACTCATTTTCTATCATGCTTTAGGGTTCACAAAGTATTTTTCTAATAGTGAATCTGTGAAATAAATAGTATGATTTTTATTTCACAGATGAAAAAAAATGAGGGTCAGGCAGATAAAATGACCTTCCCATGGCTAAATGGGTAAATATTGGAACCTCGCAGCTGGGCTCTAAGCCCTAGTCTTTGAGGGGCCCTTCCACAGCATCACACTGCTTGTCTACCATACTCCCTGGCCCTAACGTGCATCCCCCTTTCCTGCCATACTCATTCCCTCCCTGAAAGTCTCAACTTTTCCACACACTCAGTTCACCAGCTTGGTAATTACAGTGGCTGGGGAGTCAGATGTTTAATGCTAAATCTCTTTCTACCTCTAGTAAATCTCTGTAAAGCCATGACTGATGAATTGGGAAATCACATCTTCACTGCTCCCCCTCCCTACCAAGCTATTTGTTAATACCTTACTGTTTTCTACCACCCAGACTAAAGGAAGCAAACAGTCATTCCTTAATGTCCTTCTCTGCAGGGGCCAATCCAGGCCCCAGTTTGCCTTTTCCACAACATCTCCTCCTACCCCCAGTAATCTTTTCCAAGGAGCCTTATTCAAGATAATACTTGGCAATGGGATGTATTTCATTACAAATCCTTTCTGAAGGAGAGAATCCAGCATATATACCCTAAGGTATAACAGAAAGGACCCTGAAGATATGGTTTCTAGATTTTTCCCTACAAATAAATCACTCTGTGACCTTGGATAAAGTCCCTTCCTCTCTCTCAGCCTAAGTTTACCCAATTACAAAATTAGAGGATTATATAAAATCATCTCTAAGGTCACTTTCAGTTCTGCATTCTAATATCCTATTTCAGATCAATTTCATCTTTTTTTAGAGATGATAAGTTCATGACCCTGAGAAATAAAGAGATGTGCCCTATCCAAAGCCTCCACTCCAGCCAAACTGATTTATTCACTATTTTCCATACACCCCTGATGCTTTCCTCCACTCTAATATTCTTTTCATACTGTTCCCTGTGCTTAAAATCCCCTTCGTTCTGCATTTTCCAGTTACACTATGCTTCACATGAAATCTCATGAGTCTGATCACCCCAGAACGATATGCCTGGTCTTTCTCTACTTTGGATCCTATATCAATGCTATATAGAATACACTATTCAATTTATAATTAACCATGCTCTACATTTCTTTTGAGGCCCCTAATTGTTGGCATGAACTGTTTTTCAGATAGTTTTCCCTACTATTTAACTTCATATCTTATCTCACTAAGTAGATCATAAGCTCCCCGAGGCCTGAGATTTCCAATGGTGACTAGGCAGGGAATTTTGTATGCAGTATAGAATTATCAATAATAGTAATTCACATTTATGTAATGTTTTCCTCAGAAGACTCCTCTGAGATACACAGAACAAGGTTTATTATCCACATTTTACTGATGAAAAAACTGAAACCCATATAAGTTAAGTGATATATCCATTGATACATTAATACATAGGTACATGAGGACAGACGGGTGGCACGGCGGATAGAGTGCTAGGGCTGGTATCAGGAAAACTCATCTTCCTGAGTTCATATCTGGACTCAGACACGAGCTGTGTGAACCTGGGTAAATCACTTAACCTTGTTTGCCTCAGTTTCCTCATCTATACAATGATCTGGAGAAGAAAATGGCAAACTCCAGGATCTCTGTCAAGAAAACTCCAAATGGAGTCAGGAAGTGTCAAGTATGAACAATATGACATAGCTAGTGAGTGTCTGACCTAGGTTTTCACTCTAAGATTAGCAAGCTTTCCAAAATACTGTGTGGATTTGCACTTGCCCCCCCTTTTCCCTAGACATTTGTTGCTATTTTCCAAGGTCACAGAGTCCTTTGGAAGAAATAGGATGAACCCATGATAGGGATCCCTGTGATCTTTCCACCTCATACTGCTGCCACATCCAAAAACACAATAACTAGACATAACAAAATTTAGAGTTGAGAGGGACTTTAGAAAGTATCTACTGTGGGCTAAAGGATGTACACCATTTTGTAACTCTTTGGGCATAACTCCAGATTGCTTTCCAAAATGGTTGGATCACTTCAGTTACACCAACAGTGTATTAATGTTCCAATTTCTCTACATGCCCTTCAACATCTGTCATTTTTCCCTTCTATCATTTTAGTGAATCTGATAAGTATGAGATGATATTTCAAAGTGGTTTTAATTTGCATTTCTCTAATCAATAAAGATTTATAGCATTTTTCACACAACTATATATTGTTTTGATTTCTTCATCAGAAAACTGCCTGCAGCCTCTCTCTCCCTCTCTCTCTTCCTCTCCCTCTCCCTTTCTCCCTTCCTCCCTTCTTCTCTTCCTCCCTCCTTTCATCTCCCTCTTTCTCCCCCTCTTTCTCTTTCTCCCTATGTGTGTAATTATATGTTTTATGTTATACTATATTCTGTTATATTAATGATATTATATTAATATGCACTGAAGCTCAGAGAGTGACTTTCCCAGATTCACAGAGGTAATAAGTTATAGAAATGACATTCAACTCCAAGTCTTAAAACTCAAAATTCATTGTCTTTCCATTATACCATATTGCCTAAGTCTGACCTTGGGGACTATGACTTCTTTTCTCTCATGATACAAAGATCATTGCATTTGGAGTCAGAGAATCTCTTGCTTTCTCTGTAACCTTGAGCAAGTCACTCGGTGGCTTTGACCCTCAATTTACTAAGTTACAATATAAGGTTATTAGACTAGATAACTGCTAAAGTCCCTTTCAGTTTTAAATCTCTGATCCTTTGAACTCTCCTAACCACAAAAGGGGCTACATTGATTGGGTAGGGATTCAGTTAGATCTGCCTTAATCTAAATCTCACTATTTTCCCCCAAATATTCTACAAGTCAGAGTAACTCTGGTCTCTTCTGCATAATTTTCTAATTTCTTCATACTATTCTTTGCAAGAAAACCATGCGTGGAGCTATTTGTATGGTTCCAAATCAGTACCCCTCTCTCCCATGTCCTCTGTATATTACAGAAAAGGCCTCTTAAATATTATGAACTTGTCTAAAATTCCTGAAACAGAAGGGGGAAATACTCAGAACTGGAGTCAATACTGTGGGACCATTTATATAAGAAATATAGATGATTCTACTCTAAAGAAATGTTAGTGTTCTTCCAAATTATTTTACTTGCTTCCACAAAGAGGAGATTAGTAGAGAAGCAATTTGTCCCAGTCTATTGCAACTGCTTTGGTACTTAAAGGGTTTCACTAAAGCGTAAGACAGGCCAGTAATGTTAAAAGCAATAGACCTTTATTGTGTATGCATTTTAACTTATTCAAAGGAAAGCTTAAAGACTAACTTGAGAAATATCTAGAGGCTAAGACATGGAGGAGTGGGGAGAAGAAGAGTTTATGGTAAAAGATCCAGATGGATATCAGTCATTTTGGGAGAGAGGTAGGAATCATAAGACCTGACCTTTAAACCACAGCAGTAAGAGAAGAAGGGATGTCAATGATTGTCTCATGAGCAGATACCCTCTGGACTTAGGACACGCAAGTCACACCAAACTCCCAACATACTTCTGAGTTTAAGCAGGTTTTTGAACATGTTCCCCATCTTTGATAGTATAGAGATAATCCAAGCCTTAGTCAGAGAAGTACCGCCCTCCTCTAAAGCACTGGGCTTGTATGGAAAGTTTCTGGAATGGAAGGACACAGGCATAAATGGAAGGGTTTGTTGGGGAGGATGAAGTAGCATATGTAGATCCTTGTTGATCTTAGGGAGGTCTCCAAATCCTATTATACAGTCTTAACTGTATGGGTATGAATATCATTCAAAAGAGAAGTTTAGGATGGTTATGTTTTTATGAGTTGAATAGTTCAAAAAGGATTTGGAATGGAGATAAGTATATATAAGTAATTAAACTAGAATATGTCACTATTTGATTTTGAACTTGGTGGCTTGAGCTTGAAACAGGTGAGTATTAGTCATTTTCTTAGTACTATTTTCAGAATTTTCAAAAAAGAAAGGAAAACTTAAAATTGCACCAAAAGAGAAGCACCTGAATTCATTTATTCTACAGAACAAAGCAATTAAGGAGAAAATCAGTCACCTCTAAAAATAATGTGGGTACAGGAAAGACAGACAGACAATGATCTGCGTAACTGACCAGAACAACTGTCTTGTGCCTAAGTAACTTAGACACCTATAAAGAGAGACTGGAAAATCCACATGCAAGGTGTTATGTCTCCCAAGAGAAATCTTTTTGAGTTGGATAAAAGAAGGCATATCTTAAACACACACACACACACACAGGTGCAAAGTATCCTGCATGTTTTCTTTCCCAAACAACTCTGTAGAATCACTAATGGTCTCTCGAGTCTATTCTAGTAATGTCAACTATAGTTAACACATGTAAAACACTTTGCAATTAACTGGATGAAGTGTGCCATTAAGACAACCTTATAAAGAAAGAAGTGCCCCTGTACACACCTCAACCCCTAATGAGCATGGTCGGGCTGTTAAAAAATGACTTTCACAATAATTTGCCTCTATGGGATGGAGCCAGTTGAATGGAAGAATGTTTGTTCTCTCTAAAATCATATGCTGATTATTTATATACATGTTATCCCTCATATCTGATAATAATGCTACAGATTCACTATCTCCCTTGATTTTTTTTGCTTCTGTTTTCCAGCATTGGGAAGGAATTTATGAAGTCATTTTCATATTCTCAGTTAAATATTGCGATGTTTCTCAAGTAAAATGAATTGAGACGAGGTGAAAGATGATGATATGAGTCATGGGATAGGATAAATGGTCCAAAAGAACTGAGTAATTTAGGTTTGAGAAGCAAGACTGAAGAGGAATATGACTACTGTCTTCAAATAGCTAAAGGACAGTCATAGGAACAATTGGCTATGTATATTGTATGTGGATCCAAAAGGCCTGATTGGAACCAATGGGTAGAACTTATAGGTAGACAGATTTTTGTCACAGTATAATACAGGACTTTCTAATAATCAGAATTATCTAGTAATAGAATGGGATACTTTGCATGGTAGTGAATTTCCTGTCACACAAGCTACTCAGGAAATTAGAAGATACCTTACCTTAAATGTTATAGGGAGAATAATGCTTCAAATAAAAATTTAACCATATAATCTCCAAGGTCCTTTCTCACTCTAAGATATTAGTATTCTGTCACTTTATTACAATATCATTCATTCATTCAACAATCATTCATCATCCACTATGTGCAGGGTACTCTGACAGGTTCTGAGTACTTATTGATATTCTCCCCTGATTATAAATGCATGGGTGACTAGAACTTGGTGGGATAACCTTGGGATATTTATAAACTGAAAAATGTACTTGTTTACTACTTCACTGGCCCCAAGTCCAATATTTCGCATATGTCTACGGACAGGGAGAAAAACCAGCAAATCTATGAATTTTCTAAAAAGTCACCTAGTTAGTTATCTTACTCTTTTTCAATTCTGGATCCAATTCATTGTCCATCTATAGTATGATTCATATACGTATATACATATATAAAAGTGTATATATACATATATACTGATAAACCACTTCAAAAAAGTAGCAATTCAATTGTATGCTATAATATGTAGAATAGACAATAGATATTTTTCATCCACTTAGTTCTACCTGTTCGAATTTTTAGGATGATATATTTTGAATAATTATGGGTCTCAGAGAAGAACTCCTGGGGTCTGACTCTAGCAGTATAATGTTATGATTAAATGTGAGCATTTAGAGGATGCTTTGATCCATAGCTGCAATTTCTTCAAAAAGGGTCAGTGAACTTAATTTTAAAAAAATATATTGACAACTGCACTTCAATATAACCGACTTTCTCTGTAATCTTATCTATTTAAATTATGGATTTAAAACCATTATTAATTTAAAATTTTTTTACTGACTTTTAAAATTACTTACTAATTTAAAGGCACCATTAATTGGTACGGGGTGAAGTAAGAAGAACCAAGAAAGCAAATGTTTATAAAGACTACAAGGATGTTAAAAAAATAGTAATGAAAGAGAAACTCAATGTTGGCCCTAAGGAAGAGATCTGAAAATCAACTTCCCATCATATTTTGTAGAGATGATAGACTATGGGACTATAGCAGTGGAACACTGTACATAACATTAGACTTGAGTAACGAATTTATTATTTTGTCAAACTACATTTATCACCTCTTTGCTTTTTTTAAAAAATTATTTTGTTATAAGGGATAGCCCTCTGGATGAAGGAGGAGAGCGGGGTATATCAGGAAATGAAATGGTGTAAGACCAGAAGATGGGCAGTGAGGTGGCACAATGGATAGAGTATTGGACTTGGAATCAGGAAGACTCATCTTCATGAGTTCAAATATGACCTCAGATATTTACTAGTGGTGTGACCTTGGACAAGTCACTTAACCCTGTTTGCCTCAGTTTCCTTATCTATAAAATGAGCTGGAGAAGGAAATGGCAAAATGCTCCATTATCTTTGCCAAGAAAATCCCAAAATTGGGTCATGGAGAGTTGGACACAATTGACATGACTGAACAACAAATATCAAAAGACCAGAAGACATGCTTAATCTGACTATAAAGAAAATAAGATATAACTTTCAAAAATGGAAGAAATTTGAAGTTGCATTTTTTTAACTGAGTCAAATGTAAAAAGGAAAATGTCAAAACAAAATCAATAAACAAAAAATCTACAATTCATACCTAGAGTAGGATTTTCTGTTTTCCATATCTTTCTACCAGCTGTGTGGCTTTACAGAATTGGTTTGTTATAGTGGGTCTTCCAAACCTAGTTATACCTTTATCATACTTTCATTAATGATACAATCAATATATGTGTAGATAAAACTTGTAAAGATTTTATATATTTGAGAAATTAGGCATATGGGTCATTAGTTGTTGATAACAATAACTTATTCAAAGCATTTTCATATGCATCATTCTTTCATTCTCACCATAACTCTATTAAGGAGGCAGAGAAGGTACCTCTCTTCTTAAAAAAGGGAAAACTGAAACCCAGGTAAGTTAAATGAGTTACCTGTAGTCACACTATGAGTCATTGTTGAAGCCAGCACTGGAGTCCATATCTTCTGATTCCTAAAGCCAATGCCTTCTCCATCCTACTGACACAAATACCCCCTCCAAATAGGGCAGCAACAAGTCAATAAAGTGTAACTAATATTTTCAAGGAGAATTCATGGAATCTCTCTACTATCACTGACAAATTGCATGAGCAAAGAGCTAGGCAAGAACATTTTCACTGTTCACCAGGGACTTACCTAAATCCCCAGGAATCTGAAAAGCAGAGCTGGCATCAAACCATTGGGCAGTATATTTTCCTATTGCCAGTGTGATATGTTCACATCTCTGGAAGGGCCCTAGAGACTTAGGGGAGGGGTTAGAGTTGAGTGAGCCTCATGTAACTGTGTAGGACTACATCAATCCATATAACGATGGAAGGCATTTGGATTAAACCCACTATAATTCATTATATTAAAAACACTCCAGCACAAATCTGGAATAGAATTGATTAGTTCCCTGTTGCACAGCTTGCCATCAAAACAAGGAAATTCTCAGGGTACATTTCCTTCTGCCTGAAGTGAAGATGTAGTGCAAGAGTGAATAAACCTAGGTCACAGGACCTGACTGTGGCTCCTCCTAACTCACTGCGGGACCTTGAGTAAATTCACCTCTCTTGCTTCTCAGTTTTTTATTCTGACAAATGACGAAGTTGGACAACATGGCCTCCAAACTCTTTTCCAGGATTTCTGAATTAATAAACAAAGTAGATATTTCAAAGGGTGGAATCACAACATATAAAGGAAGAGACCTTTCACTTTCTTGGGGGAAAGTGTTCACAGCACAAGGACAATGGAAGCACCAGATTCACAACCTAAATCTAAGCATATGCTATCATTTCAAAGGGGTGTGATGGATTAGAGGCAGGGTTTAGCCAAATACTAATTAAAAAAGGAAGGATGAAGAGGGAATATAAAAATATATACAAGTGTATATCTGAGTCTGGTGTGTGTTGGTATCCAAAATAAAAAGAAGTTCAAAGAGATTATTTAGGACATTGACTTCCCTGAGGAGTATCATGTTGTAGGGGGAAAGGTGGTGTCTCAGGGGCCAGAGGACTTGAGTTCAAATGTTAGTTCTATTATTTATTAGGTGTAGGGTCTAGACTGTACCCTAAATTTTCTAGAACTTAGTTTCCTCATCTGTAATGTGAGGGGTTTTGACCAGATGACCCATAAGCTCTAAATCTAGGATCCTATAAAATTCCAGATTATAAAATAGGAATTCTGGTTAGATAGAAATTTAGAAATCATCTAGTCAATCCTCTTCACTCCACAGATGAAGAAAATGAGGTAGGTCCAGAAAAGAAAATACAACCCAGCACACACATCTACACGCTCACCCATACACATACACATATACACATACAAATGCATACATTCCTTGTCAGAAACAGCTTTTAAAGACTTTCCTCTGCATATGTCTCCCTCTTCTCATCCAGAGAAGACAAGCTGAAGTTTCTAGAACAGCCTTTGATTCCCAGATTCCTTAATGAAGTTGCATGTACAGTTTAGGGTTAAAATTCAGCAGCATTCTGCTCTGGCCTCACAGATGCTCCAGGTGCTGTCAGGGCCACATGAGCAGCACCCCAAATGCAGCACATCTTCTGGGTCTATTCTTGGATTTTTAAAAGTGTATGTGTATTTTTGTGTACAGAGAAAAGGTGCCAGACTTCCATTGTGTTGAAGATGTTGATTTATAGTAGGGAAAGGGGGGCAGTGTCTGCCACTGGCCCCAGTTTTCATTGCTGCCCTCTTTGCATTACCTTGTGAAGCTGTGTTCTAGGAAAATATACACTGCAAAGAAGTAATTGTTATAGCAATTACTATGGCCACGGTAAACTCTTCTAAAAAATCTATCAATCAAAAGATATTTATGGATATAGCATGGCATAGCAGAGAGAAAAAGATTGAGTCATGGGAGAGATTTGTGTTTAAAACATGATTTTGATCCTTACTGGCTGTGTGACCCAGTCAAGTCATTTACCTTTGCTGAACATCTATTTCCTCATTTATTAGGAGATAAAACACACATATAAACATATACACACATGCATATACATATATACACATATACCATATACATACATACTATACATACATACATACACATATGCACCATCTCTTTCCCAGGGAAATTGTGAGGAAATTGCATTGCCAACTGTAAAGCATAATATAAGTGATTAGCATTATCACCTTTATGTCCAATAGTTCATGATAAGGATACAAAGAGATATAAAATATGGTTCCTTTGCACACAGTTAATCGTCTAATTGTAAAAACAAACAAAGAAACCTCATTTCTGTTTCAGTTAGGACTATGTTTTTATGTGGCTCAGAAATAGTGAGAGAACAAACAGTGGACGGGGCAACAGCATCTCCAAGTAAGACAATGAGTTCACAGCCAATACACTTAGATCTCTGTTCCATTTCCCCTGTAATATTCTTAAAGAAAGGGATCATTTTAAAATTTCTTAGTACTGTTGGTATTTCAAACATACCAGGAACTCAATAAATAGATACATACATGTGAATTTTTTTTTAGGATAATGGTTAGAATTAAGAAAATCTTATTCCTGGGAGGTAGGGTAGAAAGTAGTAAAGAGAAAATAATTATATAATACTGCATTTATTAAAACATAGTAATTCTATTTCATTTGAATAGTAATTCTATGAGAACTGTTTTATGTTGATGATATTTTTTCCTCTTCAATATCACATATAAAAATATGTACTTATCTTTCATTGTCATCCTTCAACATTCATCATGGTATGGAGATGACCCTAAGTTTTTGTGGGCAATACTAATGGAGCACAAATCTTGGCAGGTCCTACCAAGATGGAAAATCTTCAAGTAGCATCCTCAGCAAAGGAACATATGTCTATTGTCCAGAAACCAGCCAAGCTGAGCTGAGAGAGATTCATCGTTGGAGAGCTGACACACCTGGTGATTATTATTTTCTAGCCACAGCAACTCATAAAGACTGACAGTGGTAAGAGTTGTGGTCTATATCAGAGCCCACATCTGAGAAATCATAGATCCTTGAAATATTGAAACATAAGTCTATGTGAAAAATGCCTATTACATATGTCTTTGGGGAGACATAATAATTGGCATATTTTCTTCTGTTTTCCCCCCAAATTTCCCTGATACTACTGTAGCCCAGTTGTATTCCAATTGCTTTGGGTCAACACTCATTGGATCATAGACTGAACCCTGGATGGAACTTAGGAGGTTATCTAGTCCAACACACTCATTTTACAGGAGAGAAAACTCCAGCTCTGAAAGGCTCACTAACTTGCCTAAGGTACCAATATAGCAAATGACATAATGAAGATCTCTTGGCTTAGTATGTATATGCCTCTAGAACTCAACTCCTATGACTATGGGCATTCTTTCTTCTGAACCACACTGCTTAGTGATCTATGGGTGCCTTCAATATATTTAAATGAAAAGGTGTCCAATGCCCAAAATTAGTTCAAGAGACAGTGATATGATATATTAAGAACTAAAATATAATTATGGTGGGCTCATCTGATTGATGGGCATCATGGCACATCTATATCTATCACAAGGGAAATAAAAGGCAGCTTAGTGGAGTATACTGAAAAGAGTAAGTTTAAGTTTGTAAGACCTGGGTTCAACTTCCAGACTCACTATTTACCATTTGACCTGAGACAAATCAATTTCACTCTATGGGCTTGACTGTCCCCACATAAAAAATGAGGTTACTGCACTGGGTGGTCTTTAATATCCCTCCCAGTTCTACCATATAATAAGAGTAACAACAACCACAGCCACAACCACAAAACCAAACACAATCACAACCACCACCACCACAAGCATTACGTAACATGTTGACATTTTAGAAATATTTTATAAGTATTATCATATTTGATTCTCAGAATAATCCTGGGAGATTGAGTCAATTTGTCAGATGAGGAAACTGAGGCTCAGTCAGGTTAAATTACTTGTCTACAGTTAACAAGTGTCTGAGGCAAGATTTAAACTCAGGTCTTCCTGATTCTAGGTTCTTGCTCTATCCACTGCACCACTTAACACTGTTATTGGATAAATCCAAATTATTTACCTGTGAGTAAGCTCCTCCTCCTTTATACCACCACAAGGCCTGAAGATAAGTCCCAGAAATGAAAATCTCTGACTTTAACAACTTAGGTTCAAGTAAACAATGAATGGGAGAGAAAAGTCATAGGAATCATAGAATGTAGAGAAGAAAAAGACCATAGAGATCACCTAGTCAACCCTCTCAGTTTACAGATGAGAAAGGTGAGACATAAAAATGATTTACCTAAGATGACACAGCAAATAAACAGAAAATCTGAGATTCAAATCCAGGTCTTTGAAAGAGAAGTTATGTGATATGTCTTAGACAGAATACCAATTTCCTATGCCACAGATCTGGAATGATTATAGGAAATCAACACTGGTGGCATGTCTGTGTCTGCACAAAGCCTAAGGCAGCTTTTCTGGTCTCTCTTCTCTTGATACTTCAAGAGATTTGACTTTCCCACCAATATCTCCTGTCAAATATTAGTTATGACACTTCCTATTCTTGATAGAACCTCAATCTTTACACCCAAGTTTTTTTTCTTTCCCAATCCCCAGACTGAATAGCATAGAAATGAATTGGACTTTGTCTTTTACTTTTGACTTTTCCCCCCTTTCCCTCTCTGTGTGTTCTTCTTGTTTATTTGATTGTTTCATCTTTCATTCCAGCTCAGAGTTATGGGTCATTATTAGATTCTGAGAAATGTTTCTGGCTAAGGAATTGATTAATTTTGCCCTACGGTTACAGAAAACCAATAATCCTTACCAAGGGATTAAAGGCAGCAACAACAAAGGGGAGGGGGAGAGAGAATTGCAGGGAGATGTCAAGGAGAGTGCATTTCAATCCAATTTAAATAAATTCTCCATGCAGATGCAATCATACCTCAAGAAACCATACATTTCTTATGCCCTCCAACAATCCATGATGGCCACCACAAATTCACACCAGGCTTCCAAAAAGGTAGAAGTGCACTTCAGTACTTCAGGGAGCAATGATTTCTTTGGTGTGTTTATGGCTGTGGGTGTTCTCTGCTGAATCATAGATCACAGATCCTCTGTAACTCAGTAGATTGTATCTTACATGATCAAAAAATCCATCATTCTTCAACAGCCTGGTGATGAGCTAAGCTGGTCCTTGGGTAGCAGGCATGCAAAGCCATCATTAGACCACACTAGAGGATTTTCTAGCTAGGAAGTACCTGACAAAATTGATGTTCCATTAAGGTAACTTCTTGGAATTCAAGGTCATCTTCCTACTAAGATAAGACATTTGAGGACAAGCTGATACTATTAATTTTCTTATGGATAAGACTTAGCTCAAAGGGAAAGCCATGTTTCTATTTTTTTTTTTGCATCCCCCTAAGAAACCTGACACAAAATCTAGGCACAAAGCAGTTAGCTGCTCCATAATACTTGGTGATCCTCCTTGATACCTGGTTTTATCATACAATCACTGAGTAGCAAAGTAAAGTAAAACAAAACACAGTTCTCCATGTCTCCATGTCCATGTCTTCAACCAGAAGGGTTGAAAAAGTGACTTAGCTGGATTTGTTTATTATGGATGATATTGGTTTGATACAAGGGAGGGCTTCTATTCGGACAGGTAATTTAGTGCGCAGTGACAGAGATAAAAAATGCACATCAATAAAACATTAATAATTTATGGAAGAAAACAAACAAAAAGAAGTCCACAAAGGGACACAAACACAACAATTTTGTTACTACTATCATAATGTAATATACTTAAAATTCAAGAGATTTGACCTGCCCATTGGTGATGATTCCTGTCAGATCTTATTTCTATTGTTGATAGAATGAAAACAGAGGTTCCCAATTTACACAACACATACACACACCCTCTTTTTAAAAATTTCTGTATATATAAATTTATATAAAATACACATATATGTCCTCTTTTTAAAAAAATTCTGTGTATCAACATATTCATAGTTGTTCATAATGATGAAGTTCATAATAAAAACCAAAGGGTTTTGTTTTTGTTTGTCCAAAGTTGCCCTGCCTAGCAAAGAAAGAGTTAGACTGTGAAGGACTTTACACGCAAGAGCAACAGAGAGCCCATAGAGAAGGACGTGGTCAGATCTCTGTTTTAGGAGTACCATAGGGTGAAGAACGGACGGACAGGGGAGGAGACCCTAGAGGCAGGGAGAGCAAATAGGAGGCTGTTGCAATAGTCTGGGTGAGAGGGAATCTCTATAGGCCTCAGGTACCTTCTGACAGCTTGTTGACTAACTAGCTGTAAGAGAGGAAGTTCCTGCATCAGGCAGGCCTTTCCCCATTTTGATAAAAATTATAGATCCTTTGAATAATCACATGGTTATCACTGAGGTATACATTACAGAGAAGAGTACTTTGCCTCTTTAAAAAAATACTAGTGAATAAAGCTATCCTAGGACTTAGCTGGCAATGAGGTAGCCTGGGATACATAGAGAAACTAAGTGGAAAGAACATTGTTGATTTAGAAGGTATGAGTTAGAATCTTGGTTGCTCCCACATTTACTAGCTGTATGAATTGGGTCAAGTCAATCAAGATTCCTTAACCTGTTTGCTTTCTGGAAAACACTGAGTAGTACTTGTACTCCCTGTCTCATAAGGTTATTGTAAGGTAAGGGCTTTGAAAACATTAAACATTAAATGTGAGTTATTACTTTTTAACATAATGAAACTTCAGAACAGTAGACTAGATCGAAGCTTTTTTTGTCAGAAATAAAGATTTTCTTCCCAAAAAGTTATTGAGTAAAGGGAAAAGAACACTTTCCTTATAGCAAGGGGATGTCCAAAATGACCCCTGAGGGTTCCATTTGCTCTCCAATTAAATAGTAGTGAATGACCCCTGACTAATGATGCCATAGTTTGAGATGAAGTCATGATAATCTTAACTGACATTTACATAGCACTTGTAAGGTTGCAGAGCCGTTTACTTTAAATTATCTCATAGACTTTTACTTTCAATTATCTCACAGATTTGGGAGGGAGATACTAAAGATATTGTCTCCTTTTTTTTACAGAGGAAGAAACAGTCTGAGAGTAAAGTGATTTGCCAACAGTTATACAGAAAGAAAATATCAGAGGTGGGATTTGAACCCAGGTTTTTCTGATTCCAAGTTTAGAATTCTATCCAGTATGCTACAAGACTTCTCAGGTCGATTAGTGTATGTATTTAGAGAACTTATAAAAACTTTGGGTTAGAAAGAGATACCCAAGAATCACTAAAAGAGATACCCAAGAATCACTGTCATTAATAATATGATAGTGATTGGTGACGCTGTGATGATGAAGATGACGACAACGATGACAACTCAAGTGTAGAGTAGTGGTACCAGAACTGACCTCCAATGCAGGAAAACCTGTATTCAAGTTCAGCTATAGATATGTACTGGCCATTAGAATCTCACAAATCACTTAACTCCCCAGGGCCCTAGCCAGCTTTTTAAGATGTTAAATTGCAGTA
Source organism: Potorous gilbertii (assembly GCA_028658325.1). Lineage (NCBI taxonomy): Eukaryota > Metazoa > Chordata > Mammalia > Diprotodontia > Potoroidae > Potorous > Potorous gilbertii. The sequence continues at coordinate 339,881,786 of CM053769.1, read as the reverse complement.
GACATTTGCTGACCTTCATTGATAGAGAGTCTCTTCACTGCAGCTTCCCTATGCCAGTAAAATCCCAGTTCTGTATAAATACAAAATATTGCAATCACTAGCTAGTTGTGTGACCTTGGAAAACTCAATTATCCTTCCTGGTCCTTAGTCATCTCCTCTGCAAAATGAAGGTGTTGGACTAGATGACCTGGAAGGAACCTTGTCTTTTTCTCATAATAAATAGACAAATGAGTAATCATGAAAATGCCTGGAAAATGTTAAGTCCCTGTGTAAATTTGAATCTTTAAACAAGTGAATGTCAGTCTAGACTAAAATTACTTATCTGTCTCTATAAATCAAAGAAAAGGGAAGAAGGCCTGCCCCATGGATGGGACCTTGGGGTGGGTGGCCAGATGACAAGAGTGTCAAGACTCAAATTTGCAGCCCATTGACCATGACAGCCCTAGGCATCAGGCATTAATCCAATCGATAGGAAATGTGGTCCGTTCTCCCAAAGTGGCATGAGGAGAGAAGAAGGTATGTCATTCACCACCTAGAATGGTATTACAGAAATCCTGAAGAATGTTAAAGTGGGAGAAGTCTAAAGACATCATTGGTATCACGGGATGTTAAGGACTGAACCCATAGCTCTTCCTTCCAGTGACATTTATGTTTTAAGAACAATGAGAAATTAAAAGGTACATGGAGGGTGTTATTACATTACAATATATGATCAGTGAAGAACTCTGAGAAAGAACAGGAGTGATGATGATGACGATGATGATGACAGACAAGATTTATATAGTTCTTTAAGATCCGCAAAATAATTTGCACATATCAGAACTGATCCTCATAACAAGCTTGGGAAGTAGATGGCGTTATTATTCCCATTTTATTGATAAAGAAACTGAGGCTGAGAGAGGTTAAGTGACTTACCCCGTGTCCGAAATCATATTTGAACTCAGATCTCTCTGATTCCATATCCAATGCTCTATATACCATACCACCTAGGAACTCTAATACAACAACAAAAAGAAAATTGCATGGAGAAAGTGAAAGAGAATATGGTCAGATTATTTCCCTAGTGTCCTTGAAATAGTGACAGAAATCAAGAAAGACCTACAGAAGATTAGGTGAATAGTTCGTATCAAAGTTTCATGAAGAAATGGGTGAAAATAACATAGAAAAGCCAGGCCCAGGTGAGTTGAGATCTGCATCATTGTAGGTACCTCTAAAATCAATGAGATCCATTTGAGTATTTGAGGAATGAGCAAGGTTTCATTTACAGGAATAAATGAAGGTATGTCAGATCACTGTAAGAAAGAAATTTCAACATTTGAGCTTCACCATTTTCTCAATCAAACCAGAATTAGATACCTATTGCGCCTAAACATCAGCACTTCAGACTAACAAATGAGTTAACCAAGGTCACATATATGATCAGCGATGTTTTTTTTTATATTTATATGGAACTGTAATTTATTGGTGTAGAGAAGCCCTAGGGAGGAAAGAAACGGATGTTAGAACCTGCCCTACAACTTGTCACAGAGAGAAGGGTAGGAAATTAAATGATTTGTGGGATTCTAATGACCAGTATGTGTCAGAAGCTAGAGTTTAACCCAGGTTTTTCTGAATTAGAGACCAGAACTGGAACCACCACTCTATGTTTGCACAACTGTCATTGTTAATTAATATTATTGTATTTAATTAATTGAATATTGGTGGCTATGCTGATTAGTTGGAAATGTCTTTATAACTGAAGGTCCTCATCACTTCTCTATGTACATACAAACACAGGCATAAGAGGAAATGTGAGCTGATGAATAGTGCTGGATGCAGAGTGCTATGCATAAGGCTATTGTGGCCAAAATTATAAGATCTTGGTAATCCAGACAATGCTGGACTCAGTCATAAAAGCAGATTTTGACACTTGACACTTGAATCACTCTATAACTTTAAACATGTCATTTCCAACCTCTGGGTCTCCTCTTCCTCTTCTCTTACATAAGCGGATGAAGGTCATTAAGCCACATGACTATTCCTTCCAGCTTTCTCATTTGGGGATTTTATGACTCTCCCATTAGTGTCTCCCATTGCCACAGAATGAGTAACGCTAGCAAGTTTGCAGCCCTGGTGCTGAACAGAGCCCAGTTTGCTACAGCATCCCCCCTGCTCACCTCCCCACCTCTGCCCCTGATTACCTCCTCCATTCCAATCAAGAGGCAGGCAGCCAGGGTGATGAAAGCCAGTGAAGCCAGGAGGCCCTGGGCTTTTATCTGTGGTGATGACATAGCTGCGTGACATGTAGCAGTAATGAATTGCACTCTTTGCTGAAATGAATAAGTTGTGGTTGGTGATGCAATGATCAATTTGCTCTATCCCTGTGAAGCTGCCCATTCATCACCTGCACCTGCTGTCAGAAGCCCAGGGCTGCTTTTATTGGCCACCGGCAGCTTCCCTTATTGACAGAGCAATAGCCTTTGAAGAGGACTCCTGCCTGCTCAAGACGGCCACCATTGATCCCAGGCCCTGATATAAGGTCTGGACTATGCTCAGTCACTGACTCAGGCCCTTTATTTAGTCTACTTAAGGGGGAAGGAATGGTTTTGGTAATTGAGGACCTCAGTTTCAATATGAGGAGGCCATGTAGGATAGGGGCCTGGGTTCTAGGCTCAACCGTTGGCAGTCATTAGCTATGTGAAAATGGGTAAGCTATTAACCTCTCTCTAGGTCTCTATATTCTCAGGTGTATAATGATGAGGTTGAATTAAGTGTCCTTTGATATAATAGCCAGTGTTCAAGTTTGTAAAGAATTTTACAGACTATCTAATCTGATCCTCATGACCCTGTAAAGGAGCTGCTATTACCAGTCTTATTTTACAGATAAGAAAATTGAGGCTGAGTAGCAAATCTGGTAAGTACCTGAGGCAAGATTCTAGCTCAGGTCTTCATGATTCCATGTTCAGAATGCTATATCCCCTGCTCTATCTGGTTCCCTTCAAGGTACTTGAGATCAAGTATCAAGGGCCAGAAGGGATCTTAGAGACCACATAGTCTAACTCTCTTGTTTTACAGATGAAGGAACTGAAGGAAAGACAAGCAAAGTGTATGAAATTATAGTCACAAAAGTAGTAATCCTCAGAGGTGCTAAACAGATTTGGTAGAATGGTTCATTTGAAGTGGCTTCACCATGGTCACCCAATTTCAGTTAAGTAGCTGAGTCAGGATTCCTATCTGCAGTCTATTAGCTCTTCAATCCAGCCTTCACAATGAAGCCTGAACGATCTTATTAATTAATTCAACACTCTGTTCATGCTAGTCTTCTGATGCTAAAAAAAAAAAAAAGAAAGATAACCCTGTCCATTCCCTTTGAAATAAAGTGTAAATCTCTGTCTATTCAAAATCAGAGGTCTTTTGGTTGCTCTACACTGTCTTTTGAAGAAACACGTGGCATTCCGGAGATCAGCTACTGCTAATTAGCTATTTACCAAGCAATGATGTGACTAACATGTGCACATGATTGCATTATAAGGTATAGTCAGATGTAAAAGAAATAGGAGCCATGACCTTTAATCTTTATTTTTTTAATAAATTTAATTATTTAACTTTTTACATTCATTTTCACAAGATTTTGGGTTCCAAAATTTTCTCCCCATTTGTCCCCTCCCCCCTCCCCAATACACTGAGCATTCTCATTACCCATATCACCAATCTGCCCTCTCTTC
>CM053769.1:339850099-339877582 GCA_028658325.1 Potorous gilbertii | reverse complement strand
ATTTTCAAAATCCTTTTTGAGCTCTTCTATGGCCTGAACCCATTGGATATCTATGTCAGATGTTTGGGATACAGAGGCCTTGACTCCTATGTCTTTACCTGATGGTAAGCATTGGTCTTCTTCATCAAAGAGGAATGGCGCAATCATCTGTTCCCCAAAAAAATAACCTTCTATGGTCTTATTTTTTTCCCTTTTCTGGGCATTTTCCCAGCCAGTTACTTGACTTCTGAGAGTCCTCTCCACCCCAACCTAGGTTCTCCCAGCTAGTACTTGGGGTCTGAGATTCAAATGCTGCTCCCCAGCCTCAGGGCTTTTGGTGGCAGGCCTGGCTGCTATTCAGTAATGGGAGCTTAATTTCTGGTGCTCGGGTGGGGGCAGGGCTGCCTCCCAGGCTCAGTTCCCTAAGGGGGTTTATGCAGAGACCTTTTGTAATGGAGCTCCTGCCGAGCTCCTGCCTGCTTCGGGAGCCTCTGACTGCCTGCTGCCTCTGCTGCTGCCTCTGCCGCTGCCTCCCAAGGGGGCCTGAGTCCCAGAGACACCCCGCTCCCCTCTCAGCCCGTCTCTCTCACTGACCTGTGAGTCTGTGGGTGGAGGGACCTTCGCGGCTGCTGGAGATTCTGGCCCTGAAGTCTGCTCGGCTCTTCTTGCTCACCTCAGTGACGCGCAGCCAGGGCAGGGCAGGGCTCTGCTCCCATCTGGTGTACAATGGACCTTTGGCGCTGGTTTTTCAGGGCTCTCTGGAACGGAAATCTCCTTTACTGTGTTGCTGTGTGGCTTCCACTGTTCCAGAATTTGTTGGGAGTTATTTTTAGAGGAAATCCATGGGCTGTGGGTTTGGAGCTAGCAAATGTGAGTCTTTCTACTCCGCCCCATGACCTTTAATCTTAAGAAGGATTTTCACGGTTAAAATGGAGTATGTTAAATTTCCACAGTATTATTACTAACAACAATATGAGAGGAGTAGGAATTGAGGGGACTGGACCCATGATGGCAGAAGGGAATCTTGTGGAGGAAATTCCCTCCACCAATGTGGATGGGCAGCTGCATTGCTAGCCATGTCTCATTCTTCTATAGGCTGTACTCATAAGTCTGGAATTTCTCTAGCATGCCCCTTCCAGGGTGTCTCCTTCCTACTCCCCCCCAGCCTTTCAGCTTGCTTCTAAGTGTTATCTTCCATCATCAGAACCTAAGCTACTAAAATTTAGGGACTATCTTTCTTTCTACTTGCATTTGAATCCCTAGCACTTAGCAGAGTTCCTGGCACCTGGTAAGTACTTAATAAATGCTTATTTCCTTGAGTTGTTGAGTATTTATCAGAAGTGGGACTTCTGAGGTCAGCTCTCTCTTGAGGAACTGTATACCATATTTCCTCTACAGAAATAAGAACTGACATGTATAGCTAACTCTTATGGTTTACAAAAAGTTTCCCATCCATTATTTAATTTTATCATTGTTACAGCAATAGAAGGGAAATAACATCCATTTCATAGGTGATGAAATCAAGACTTATAGAAATAAAGGGACTCATTGAGTAACACATAGAATAATTCAATAGCAGAACTGATATTGGAAATCAGGCCTTCTGATTTCAAATCTCACATGTTTTTTCCCATATTTAAATTTAGTACAATGAACAGATACTAACCATAGGATATACTGGAAAGCAGAGTAGTCAGTCAGCTAATAAGTATTTATTAAGTGCTTATTATACTCCAGGAACTATGCAAGCAATGCATGTTCCCTTCCCATAAGGATCTCACATTTTAACGGGGAAAGCAATATATCAATATGTAAATACAAGATTTGAGCTGAGTCTTAAAGGAAGCTAAGAACTAGAGATGAGGAGAGAGAACATTTCAGGCACTGGAGACAGCTACTGAAATAGTAAGAAGACTGGAGATGGAGTGTCAATGTCCAAGCAATGGCAAGCAGGATAGCATAGCTAGATTGTAGAATATAAGGAGAAAAGTCAAGTATAAAAAGACTGGAGAGACACAGTCCTTGAAGGGCGTTATAATGGATCCTAGAGGTAATAGGGAGCCACTAGAGTTTATGGAGTAAAATTGCCATGCATCCTGCCCTTCAGGAAAATCACTTTGGCAGCTAAGAAAAGAATGTATTAGAGTGGGGAGATACTTGAAACAGAGAGATTGGTTATGAGATATTTAGTGCCTGCACTAGGGTGGCAGTTGTGTGACTGGAGAGAAAGGGATGCCTATGAGAGATGCTGTGAAGGTATCAACAGCAAATCTCGACAACAGATTGTATGTGTGGAATGAAAATGAGTGGGGAATTGCAGGTATAATGATGGAATCATGCAGTATGGTATCAGACATCATAGTAGCTGATCTGAGATATGATTGGAGAATCTCAGATACAGTCACAGAGTAGGAGAAGTCTATAAGTCTAAACAGAGTTCATCATGTAATGGAGGACTCATGCCTATGACGAGGTAGCAGACCCCTATAGAGAATAGCAGATAGGTTGGTAAGACAGTCCTGGACTGCATGGTGGAACGGCTGATGTCAAGGTGTGACAGGCAATCCCACTGAGTAATAGAAGGTGAATTTGGCATTTGAGTAATTCTAACCAAGGTCCTTGAGAGAACTGCTTCATGTCATATTGAAAGGAAGAAAACACACCCACTCACACATACAACATATAATACACAAAGCAAAGAAAAATACCTGTTGATTTTCCATTGCAGGAAGATGCAGAGAGCAAAGGAGTTTGCTTGGGTGCGGAATGAAGACAAATTGAAAGTGAGTTCAAGAGAATTCATTCTTTCTCTGGAACACTTGCCTTTCCATTAGGGTACCTCAAAGGCCTGTCAAGCATGAGCAGAGCTTTTGTGCGTGTTCATGTGTGTGCACGACACTGCCTGTGTGTTCCTGTTGCCATAACAATGGAGTCATAAGTCATGCCAGCTATGACTACAGCTGGGCCCAGTGATTTATGTCTGCTCAGCCAGGATCATAAACTTTTTTTTTAATGTTAAGTCAGTCACCAGGCATGAGGACATGGAGCTTCTTTCTCATTTAGGGAAGGGGAGGGAAGGAAGGATGAGCAGGAAGGTATGAGGCACCATAGTGAAATCCTGAAAAGAGAGGAGGAAAATTGTTTCCTCTACTCCACAGATCTATCCTAGAATCACATAGGGTGAATGAGGTCAGTCAGTGCTCTGACAGAATGTGTCATAGGCCTCATGCATGGGCTCTCTCACCTGTTCTGCTGCCCTAATCTATGGCCCCTGAATTCTAATACCCAACAATCTATAAACAGATCTCTTGAGCACCACCTTCTATGCTAAAGGCCCTGCATGTGGAAAACCCAAAACAGTATAAGACATAACAATCCTTGCCCTAGAGGAGAGCTTGAAGCCTTGTTTGTGGGGTGGAGGGTGGGGGATGTGGGAGGTGCTCATGCTCAAAGATGTACTGTGGAAACTCAGGTGACTAACTTGACCTTGCTTGGTTTTAGTTCATCTGCAAAATGTGGGTAATCATCCTTGCCCTACCTACAGGGTTGCTGTAAAGATCAGAAGAGTGGGTGAGAAGCATTTTATAAACTGCAAAACATTATATAAATATTTATTTCATCTGTGAGGCTTCTCCCTCCATTAACACATTTTGTAGTTCCTTCACACTTAAGATTCTAGATTTGTGGAGTATGAGTGAAGGTCCATAGTTGGGGGGGAGCTGTCCAAAAATAATATCCTGATAACCAAAACTTTTCAGGGATGTAGGTCTTTGTACTCTGCACTTAGCTAGCCCAGTCCTGAGATGACACTGGATACATAGAAAGATAGATAGATTGAAATATACATATATATACACACATGCATACATATATGCATACATGTATACACACATACATATGCTTGAATGTGGGCATGCATGTATATCAACACATGCATGTGTATATGCATGCACACATTGACATATACATGCTGTATGGGTATACACATACACATAAACACATGACTACATAATAAACCTATAGGCATATTTTCTACATATTCCTATATTATACATTGTACACAATATATGCATATATAATATATTTTATACATATTGTATACATATAGCTTTGCAGGCATGCATATATATATTTTCATGAGACATGTGTACATATAGGATACATATATTTGTAAACATATATTTATATATTATAGTGCGGTGTATGTGTGTGTCTGTGTCAGGCATGTGAGTGTGCTCCTGTATGAGTGTGTGTGTGCCTGTGTGCCTGTGTGCCTATGTGCCTCTGTGTGTGTGTAGAGTTGTAGGACCTGTGTTGTTCAAATACTACTTCTGACACACAGTAGCTTAAACAAATCCCTTTCCTCTTGGGCCTTGGTTTCATTTTTAAAGTGAGGGTACTAGAGAGGGTGACCCCTAGAATCCCTTTCAGGCAGATATCTCTGTTCCTGTAACTTCATATTACACTGGGCCAGCCCAAAATGAAATAAGCATTGTTCAATTAAAATCCAAGTTTACTAATAAGAATTAAGAGAACACAATTTCAGTATTAAAAATATCTACAATCCCATTCCCCTTCATTGTAACCGCAGCAAACCACCTGCTCTATCAGGACGTCATTCTCTGGAGGCCAACTAGACTCTGTTGACATAATTTTACTCCAAGGTAAGTCTCCTATATTTCAAAAAGGAGAACCCAACCCCATCCCTCATAAGGGAGATGTTCAGTGGTTGATGTATCAGGTTATTTTTGGCATTACTATCGTTGTTGTTGTTTGGGGAGTCAGCATATCATAGAATGAGGATACAAAGCTGGCCTCAGAGTTAGGAAGACCCAGGTTCAAATCCTGCCTCTGACATATGCTGGCTGTGCGAACCTGGCCAAGTCACTTGACCTCTTAGGTGCCTTAGGCAAGGCTGAGTCTAAATGTCAGAGCAAGGGACAACTTGCATTGGTCGATGACAATGTCTCATTTGCGAATTCCATATCCCAGTGGAATCCCAGGTCCAGTTGCTATTCTAGTCCCTATTATTTTATCTCTGACACAGGGAACTCCTGGTGATGAAACTCAGTCAAAGTGGATGGACATCTGTCCTGCAATTCAGACAGTTGTCTGAGATACTGAGAAATTAAGAGACTTTTCCAGAGTAAGACTGCCAATATGTGTACAAGGCAGAACCTGAATTTAGGTCTTTATTCCTATGTATGAGATTATCTTTCTATTCATTATGCCATGCTGCCTCTCATAGGTGATGATGATGAAATATATGTAACGTGGAAATTTAAATAAAATAGGCCATCATAAAACTCACTAACCTAGAGCTCAAAGAGGCTTGACTGGTCATCTGGACTAGTCCCTTATATTCAGTCCAGTCTAATGTTCATCCTTCAGTGCCAAAGAAGACCATGCCATCAGAGAAATGATGACACGACTTGCACTTGACTTTGTTTTGAGTGAGAGAGGGCTGTGCATGTCACCAGCCTCACTTCTCCTCCAGAGCCATCTGAATCCAGTGACCAGATATTTCTCAGGATGACTAGAGATGACCCAGGATGAGGAAACTGGGGTTAAGTGACTTACCCAAGGTCACACAGCTAATGAATGTCAAGTGTCTGAGGTGAGATTTCAACTTAGGTCCTCCTGACTCCTGCATTGGTACTCTGTTCATTGCACCACCTAGCTGCCCAATCCCTTATATTACAGATGAAGTAATGCATCGAGGAAATTAAATGACTTGTCCAAGGTTACACAGGTGAAAGAAGTGGGATTTGAACATAAGTCCACTGACCCTGTTTGCTTAGTTGCTTATCTGTAATATGAACTGGAGAAAGAGATGGCAAATCACTCCACTGTCTTTGCCAAGAAAACCCACCAGAATGGGTCACAAAGAGTTGGATATGACCGAAACGATTGAACAACTCTACAACCATTGACTCCAAAGTCAGTGTTCTTTTTTTTTACCATGCTATGAAAGTGACAAGGTGATATATTATAAACTGTCAAATGAGTGGTAGAGACAAAATGAATCCAAAGGAGATTCTTGTAGGTCAGAGTGGTCTGGGAGTCTTTAAGGAGAAGCAGGGATTTAATACCAGAAATCAAGGCTTCTCTAAAGCCAATATCCCACTCAGAGGGTCTATACTCTTTGGCCAGCTCCAGCTTGAACTTTGCTACTGTTTCTATCTTCCTGTCATTTCAAGAACCACAAATCCCCATTCTGCCTTTGTGCAAAGGATTTGCAATTTTGCTTGCCAGAATGAAATAGAGTCAGAACAATTAGGTTCAACTTTTGTCTATGTCACTTGCTAAGCCATGGGACCTTTAGTAAGTCATGTAATCTTCCTTTTTCTTAGTTTTTCATCCTTAAAATAAGGATAAAAATACCTAAGAAGCAGCAAGAACTGTAAGGATTAGCGAGACAACCCCCATCTCATAAAGGACTGAGTTTCTCTTGTTTTTCAGACCCTCCTTTTCACCAATCCAGCTTTTACCTTGGAGGTACACACAGCAAGGAAGAATTCAACTAAGTAATCTGGGATTTAAAGTATCAAAGGACTTACATATATATAGGAAAACTTGAAGATCCCTTAGTCAGAGAATTTCACATTCTCACATTTGGAAGGGACTTCAGAAGCTCGTCTCCTACTTCTCCTTCTCTCTCTATCCCTTCCCCTTTTCTCTTTTTCCCTCCCCCTCCCTTCTCTTCCTCCTCTTGCTTACACAGTCCTCCTCTCCTCCCTTTCCTGTCCCTCTCCTTCTACCTTCTTGCTTACTGGAATGACAGGACACTTGAGTTCAAATTTTGCCTATGCTACTTGCAGACCATGAGATTTTTATTAAGTCATGCAACCTCCCTGTTTATCCCTCTATCCCCACCCCTACCCATTCGAATTGGTACTATATCCTCCAGATTAAGAGCTGGAAGGCAATTTACAAATATAGTCTATTGCCTCCCATTTTGCCAATAACGAACTTGCAATCCAAGGAGGGAAGTGATTTATTCAAGTCCACATAACTAGTAAGTTACAGGGCTTGTATTCAAACTCAGTTTTCTTGATACCAAATCCATTATTCTTTGCACTACACTAAGCTGTCTTCTCATTCATGTCCTGTCCTGCCCTAAACTTAAAAAGAACAGATACCTATATCTACTCCTGTGCCAATCGTAGTGTGTTGCACCTAATCAGGACCTAATGAATGTCTGCTGAATAACTGACTAATTCACAATTTCTATGCTGCTCATGACTTAGAAGTGAACAAGACCTTCCCAAGGTCACTCATGTAATAAGCAGCAGCACTTCAGACTCCAAATTAGTTGTTCTGTGGTGGACACATAATAAGTAAGCACCTAAACAAATCTTGTTGATGAATTTTTCTTTCAATTGATCCAGAAATTCCAAACCAATCTGCTAGCTCAGCCTTTGATGCCACTAAGCACATCTCACACATCTCTTCTTTCTTAACCTATCCAGCTGAGGCCTGATAACATCTCCCAGGAAGGTGCCATGATCATAAACTACAACCTAAGGGGAATTCAATGACAAAATGAAGGATTCCTGACAGGGTGATAACAGGAGATTCTGCAATCTTTGTAAGGAATCTTGAGACTTTCTCTTCCTAGGATCATTTAGAAATAGAGGAATTCTCCAATTCTCCAAATATCACTGTCCTTAATGCTGTCTGTGGTCAAGCCAAATAGCTTTTTGCTTCTACTCCTGCACAATGTCACATCTTCTATCTCTATGCCTTTGTATGTTCCTCATGTCTGAAATGCATTTCCTCTAGCCTCTCAATCCTGAGAATTAATTAATGAATCCTGAGCTCAACTCATGTATCACCTCCCAAATGATTCCTTATTCCCTGTCTCCAGCCTTACCCTTCAAAATAATTTTTTTGGTTGCTGTCCATTCATTTTTTAAGTCATATTCAACTCTTTGTGACCCCATCTGGGATGCTCTTGGCAAAAATATTGGAGTGGTTTGTCATTCCCTTTTTCCAGTTCATTTGATAGAGGAAGAAATTGAGTTAAACGGGGTTAAGTGACTTGCCCAGAGTCACATAGCTAGTAAGTGTCAGAGGCTGGATTTGACCTCAGAAGGATGAATCTTCCTGACTTCAGGTCCAGCATTCCATCCATTGCACCACCTGCTGTCCCACACCTCAAATTACCTTTGGTTTACTTTGTATATATTCTGTCAATACTTACACGTACATACATTGCATCCCCTAATAAAATATAAGCTTCTTGAGGTAAAAGACTGCTTCATTTTTCATCCTCGCATTATAGGGTCTAGACCACTACTTGGAGCACATAATCACTTAATAAAAGCTTTTTGATTGATTGCCAAATTTACCTCTCAAAGTCCCTTCTGCTTTATGCTTCCATGATTCCTTCAATATGCTATTATTGCACTGGGACTTATTTCTAATACTGGTGAGACTTTAGCCCAAACTAAATCCTTCAATTTTTAATTCCTTACAAGTAGTCATTATACCACAAAATGGTCTCAGAGAATCTCTCTGATGGAGACACTACTCTGCTTATCTTGACTACAGTCCAGCATTTTGCGAATCTTTCTAAGGTTTCAAAGAAATCATCCAAGATACCTCTGAGATAACACTAGCCAGCTGCTGACTGCTAGACACTTCCAGATAAGAGGCTGCTGTCCTGAAGCCTGAACCCATGCACCAATCACACTGAACAGGCCTTGTCTCCAGGTCCCCCTAATGCTTTCAGAGGGTATGTGACCTGCTCCTTTATCCTCATCCACTTCAGTCAGAGCTCCTGTTCTGGAGTCAGCCACCAGACTTGGCCTTCAAGCTACTTCCTTTCTCTTGTGTGTGAGCATTTTTAACCTAAAGAGCAACAGCTCTGTTTCAACATCAGAAGCCCCATTTGAAAACTGTTTAACTTCTAATGCAGATCTAAGAGGCCATTTCTCAGTTTCACTGTATCTCTGAAGCTTTCTATAATTCAACATCAAATATTTATTATTACGTTTATTAAAGTTTTAATAATTTAGCATCTCCTTCATGTTAGTTGGAAGCTCAACTAACTGGTTCTCTTTATCATACCTGGGTCACTCCAATATTTATATTCCCAAGTCTTGGTTTCAGTTTCATTTAGTGAAGAGGTCTCTCTCTCTCTCTCTCTGCCTCTAGTCAAACTGGGTACAACCGGCTGACTTCCCCACAGCAAAGATGAACAGGGATCTCGCTCTGGGCTAGATCTGAAGAGACTTATTGAGATGGAGGGGGGAAAACTGATTCTAAAAGATTCAATTTTAAAATTATGGTGACAAAAATTAAAATAGGGGAATATACATATATATATGCTCACTGGGCTGAATTGATAGACAGCTAGGCTACAAAGAGATGTAGCACTCAAGACAATGCCCATCTGTGGGGGATTTCAGAGATATTGGTGGTAACCATTATCCCTGGGAAATCATTCTTTTAAGAGACCTGGGAAGATTCTACTGGCAGATGTGGTGAATTTAAACAGCTTATTCATAGACAGATGTGGGTTCATCCTCTATAGAGGATTTATGGAAAGACACGGGCAAGGATCAAATAGGATGCTAAAGTGCAAGGGGATTGTTGTGTATAGACAGCCATTGAGGGAGGACTCACATCAATGAGATCATAGATTCAAGTATCAAATTATCCAGGCAGCAGGTGGTGGATTAGAACAAGATTTTCCACAACTTTTCATCATTTAAATTATTTCATGCAGACTAATAAACACTTATTTTTCACCTGATCACTGATTTCTCTTTCCAGATCTTCCAAAGCCCCAAATGAAATATTCCCTCTACCATGAAATATTCCTCATTCCTTTGCCAATATTTTTTTCTCCTCAAACTTCCAAAAACTTGTTTTTTTGTGTCTCGTGATTATTTAGAGTTTATTTGGACACATATCTATTTGTATACCTGACTGATTCACTGACTGTCAAGTTCTTTGAAGGCGGTTAGCCCCAAAGAAGTGAACACTATTTTTTCCCCATTCTACAGATGAGAAAACTAAGGCTCAGAAAGTTTAAATGACTTGCTCATAGTCATATAGTTAGGAAATATTTGAAGCAGGATTTGGTTCCCTGCTCCAAATTCAACAGTTTATTAATATGTCATCTTGCCTTACTCAAGAGATAGTTCCAGGAATACTTATTTATTTATATAATTTATGATAATTATTATATTATATCTAATATAATATATTAATTATAAATAATATTATTTATAATAATTATAAATAATATTATTTATAATAATTATAAATAATACTTACAAAAGAAGAGTTCTCCCCTATCCCCATCCACATCAGACTCAGGTACTCAACAGCTTAATGCGGAACCAGAAGACCACATTTGGGGTCAATACAACATGAGAAATGTCATTGGAGCCTTCCTGATACCCTTTTCTCAGAGAAAAACGGTCTAAAGTACAGATTTCAAGAATAACTGAGAAGTGGGACAAAAGAGCCATTGAGATCTGAGAACATTCTAAATTCTCCTGAGAGAGAAGGAAGAAACCATTACTAAACTAACAGTATTACCCTTATTCCAACTCCCCTTCATTCACAGCAGTGCTCTACAATGTTTTCTAATGGTTATTTACCATCTGATATAGTTAAGAAAAATGCAGAGGGTGAGAGGGGAATTGTCTTTTGCTCTAACAACTGTAGTAACCATCATCTTATTTCAATGGGCAGCTTCAACACCAGGCTATTTGATAAGAAGGTGGAGCTTATTTTGAGAAGCCCCCTCCCCCACATTATCCACTATCACTTTCAGGGGATCAAAATATGTGTGTTCATATAGCAAGGAGGTTGTCAACATTAGTAGCTTTCTCTTCTGTAACATCTAAACTCCTTTACCTGGAATTCAAAGTCATTCACAAATCTATTACCAACTGTCTTACCCAATACTATGATACATGATGACTGGTTGAAGAAAATGCGAATGGTTAGCCTGAACAAAAGAAGACTGGAATGGAGTTCCTGGTGGGGAAGGATAACCATTGTTAAGTATTGAAGGGATGTCATAAAAAGGAAGGATCAGAATTAGGTCCATTTGATGCCAGAGGGAAGGACTAGGAACAGTGGATGAGAGTTATAAAGAAACTTATGCTTGATATCAGGAAAAATTTCCTATTAGAGCTGTCCAACAATGGAACGATCTTCCCTGATACATGGTGGGCTCTCAGTTCTTAGGGTTCTTTAAGCAGAGGCTGGATAACTACCATTGCATAGGTATAGTTTCCTTTCATATATGATTTGAACAATATGATTGCTGAATTACCTGTCAGTTCTCAAATTCTGTCATAGGTAACTCTCCTCCATGTACTTTATATTCAAGTCATACTGGGGTAGACAGTGTTTCTTGAACATATCCTTTGATTTTCTACTTTCATGTCTTTTATTACTGTTTCTTATACTGGGAATATCTTTCCTTTTGAAAATTATCGGCTAAATTCCTACCAAACATTTAGAATTCAACTAACAGGTCACCTCCTCTATAGAACTTCCTCTGACCATGCCATTCCCATGCCAAAAACACTTTTGGTTAATTTCCCATTGCTTCTGGAGTAATTTATCCTGAAATTGACATTGATTCTCAATTTATCTTCAGGTACCTGTTCAGTTTTATTTATCATCATTCCCCATCAAAAATGGGACTATATGTTTTTTTACCCTCTTTAAACATTTCACCTGCTCTCTCCATATATTTTAATAAGCCTTCCCCATTCAGAGAATCTATTCTTTCCTCTCCTCTCCCTTTCAGAAGTTTTAACTTCTTTCAAGTTTTAGCTCAGGTATCATCAGCTGCTAGAGCTTTCCTTAAACCACTCATTTGTCAATACTCTCTCCTTTTTCAAATTACTTTGCTTTTACTGCTTATTTTTGTACTTTTTTACTCCCCCCAGCAGAATGCATATTATTTGAGGTCTTTGCATGCCTAGTATCTGGCATAGCAGGGAGTTAATAACTGTTTGCTTTGAGCTGAACTGGTCACCCCAGTCAGTAAGGATGCTCCCTCAGGTTTTACATAGCTTTTTGTTTTACACTTTTCTAATGCTTATGTCATATTGTTGTTCAATTGTGCCCAACTCTCCTTGACCCCATTTGGGATTTTCTCAGCAAAGATACTGGAGTAGTTTGCTGTTTCCTTCTCCAACTCATTTTACAGATAAGAAAACTGAAGGGTCAAATAATTTACCTGGGATCACACAGCTAGCAACTATATGAGGACAAATCTGAACTCAGATCTTCCTCACTCCAGGTCTAGTATTCTATCCATTCAATGCCCTTTATGCCATATAATATTGTGTCTGTAATAAGGGGTTTATTATTATTTCTTTATTCAACTGTAAGTTCCAAAAAGACAGCCCATTCTATTTCCTATTTGATTCTAGTATAGAACATCTCTCTGCAATATCCATTCAAGAAATATCTACGAATGGATGAACTATAAATATGGACTATTCATTGAGCTGCATACCTCTGTCACGATCACAAAGCACGTATTAAGCATTTACTGTATAGGAGGTACTGTGCTATATGCTAAAAATACAAAGAAAGGAGAAATGCTGGAATTTATGTAGCTCTTTAAGTTTGCACAGTGTTTTACAAATAGCTCATTTTATCCTCAAAACAACCTTAGGATGTTTGCTTGGTCATTTTTCAGTTATATCCAACTCTTTATGACTGCACTTGGGGTTTTCTTGGCAAAGATCTGGAGTGGCTTGCAATTTCCTTCTCCATTTTACAGATGAGGAAACGGAGGCAAATATAGTTAAATACCTTGCCCAGAGTCACACACCTAGGAAGTGTCTTAATCCAGATTTAAAATCAGAAAGATGAATTTTTCTAACTCCAGGTCCACCATCCTATCCACTGCATTACCAGGCTGACCTATTATTATTCTTAAATGAGGAAACTGAGGTAGACTTGATATGTGACTTGTCCCAGAGTCACATAGCTATTAAATATCTAAGGTTAGATTTGAACTCACATCTTCCAGGACTTAAGACCCAGTGCTCTTTATGTATGGCCTCCTAGATGCCAATAATACTAACCAAACGCTAAGGTTTTCAGAACACATTACATATGTTATCTCCTATTTAAGTCTCGGCATAGGTTCGTATTTTTAAATCTAATATTCTTCTAGGGGTGATGTAGTTCTGTGAAGCATGAAGTACTATAAACTCTGAAAAATTAAAGTTACAGGAAAAAAAATCACTGGAGAGGTGTATGGTGAGTATGAGTAGACTAAAACATATAGCCAATAAAGAATTCAACAGGAGAAGGGTTGTATGAGATGTCAGCAAATAGATTCATGACCATAAAACAAGGAAGGCCAATCCTGTAGTGAGTGCATAGCCAATATACATATTACCAATGAATTCACTGATATACACCCAAGGTCAAAAGATTTAGGTGAAGGCCTACCACCTCTTGGATAATCTCCTCCCCATAGATAGTCTGTGGGAGGGCATGAATTGAAACCACACAGGATGAGAGATTGGGGATGGATTGTGATTTGCATTATTGCACCCAAATCAATGAACTTGCATAACCATTAAAGTACCAAAGGACGGGGGAGTGGGGAGAAGTGTCAACTCAGAGGAGGCTTGGTTTGCATTGGAAGATACAGGGTCAAGGTCAGGGATGGATGGTCAGCAGCTGACATTTTCCTCAGTCCATCACTCCTAGCATCTTACCTGAGAACTTGGTTGGCCACAAATCAGAGGACACAGGGAGAAAAGGGCTTATTCGGCATCTTCCTCTTTCCAAATTCCATTAGAAAGCTTGCTTCTCTTTCTTCTCTTTGTCCTGTAATGTTCTGCTCAGCTTCTCTCCTAATCTTTTCTTTTCGTGTGTGATTCCCTGACCGTATTATTGGCTATCTATAATTATCTCTTATTTATTAATTCTCTAGCTTATCATCTGACTGTAACTTATTAATTCTTCAAATGCTCAGTGATATGCTTGTCTGAGCAATGCTGTGTCAAACGAAGTTTATTAGCACAGCCCGGAAAAGGGCAATCCACAGGGTGGTTTCTTGGTTTGCATATGGTAGAGATTGTACATTTTTATCCACATTTGCAGCTGGTACAAGGACAATTGATTTGTTTCAGGTAAGATGGTGGGAATGCGAAGGCTGCCTATCCTTGGGCAATGCTAATAAGACAACCATGTGCTTTCTTTAGGTAATGATAGCTCCTAGAACAGCCTATTATCACCTAGTATTTGGAAACTGGCAGTAATACCACCAGGAAGTTTGGCAGATCTTGCCCAGTTAAATCTTTAATTCCTTTCTTCAGAGGATTTCTTCCTCTTCTGTCTTGGGGTTCACCTGAAGAAACTATTCCCAGACTCTATCTGGCTGCAGGATGTTAATAGCCCTAGGAGGAAGTAAAGGGCGTTAAGAGTTTCCCTGAACTTTTTTTTTTTTTGAGTTACCACATTTTCCAGAAAGACTGACTAAAAGAGAGCTATAGCAAAATGTGTACTGGACTCAGGTTTGAATGCCATCTCTGCCTCTGATTAGATAGATGTGTGACTCTGGGAATGTCTCTTCACTTTGAGAACATAGTGTGGGGAGTGGGATTCACAGCTCAGAAAAGGTCATCTTTTTCAATCTGTTAATCAGAAAATGTTCCCTCTTACTAGATAACGTTAAGCCCCAAAAGTGATATTCCTGGTGGGAATTTTGGGTACTGAGACTAGGAAGATTCAGAACAGGCTTTCCTATTGCTTCCCAAACTATATGACAAACATGGTTATGTGATCCAAGGGTCTCCAAAGTGGGGGGTGCTGGTGCTTCTGTGTGTGGGGGTGGGTGGGTAGGGGTATGCAAGAGAGTCCGTTGTGAAGCTTATGTCCAATATCACCACACCTACCCTATCTCAAAACACTCTTCTACTCTTACCTCTTGCTGTGAGTGTTAAATGGCAAACCAGTCCCCTCCTGAGTCAAGTATCAGTGCCTCAGGACAGTTTTTACCTGAACTTTCTACTTACAGGAGCTGAGTTGTTACCATTGGGAAAATTCTGTACCAACTCCCTGCCTCTAAGTCAATAGTGTGCTGATAAATATTTAATAACAGGTTCTCAGAGGGGAAAACATAAGCATGGCACACTTTTATTAACATTTTCTCCTTCACTTTCTAAAGCAGAGACAACAAAATAATAAACAAAGCCTTTATGTATGAGATTTGCTAATTTCCAAGGTATAAACTCTCATGTCGAAATTTTAACCATCAGTTCTCTTGAGCTCAAGCTGGCTCTAGCACATCCCTGCACCTCATTTCAGCTGATGGTTGTGATAGATGGCCCTCAGAAAACAGACTCTGCTCTCTGGGATCAATGACTATTGAAGAAAAGTTCCACATACATTCACCTTTTATATTTTATATCAGACAAAGTGATTGACTTAGCAGATATAAAAATACTATTATGTTATCTTTTCCTCAAAACTCATCCATTGTCTATTATTACCTAAGAGTGTTAGTAGCATCTTTATATTTCTAATAACCCAGGTTGTCACAAGGTTAGTGTCATCTTTGAATTCTCACCCCCTATTTAGGCAGCTAAGTGATACAGTGGATAGAGTGCCAGGCCAAGAGTCAGAAAAACTCATCTTCCTGAGTTCAAATCTAGGGTCATACATTTATTAGTTGCGTGATCCTGGGTAAGTCATTTAACCCTGCTCAGTTTCCTCATCTGTAAAATGAACTGTAGAAGGAAATGGCAAACCACTCCAGTATTTTTGCCAAGAAAACCCCAAATAGGATCACAAAGAGTCCAATACGACTGAGAAAATGATTGAACGTTCACCTTTTCCTCCATACTCATTTCCATATCCAGAGTCAGCTATAACATTCTGTCAGTTCCACCACTACTTCTATCTCCTCCCTATTCACATGGCCAACACCCTAATTCAGGCTAATCACCTCTTACATGAACTACTGAAACGGTCTCCTCTTTGGTCTCCATTCTTTCCTTTGGTATGTTCAGATTTGCAAACATTGACTTTTCCATGTACCCACCAGTAGCTATAGGAGGAGTTAATATAGTCTGCAAAGTCTGTGGGTTTTCATTTTTTGTTCCATCATTCTGATCCATCCTCCACAAGCTGTTAGAGACCCTCTTTTGGCATTGTTCTGACCCCCCTCTCTTCCATGAGCTTAGGCTTTTCCCTATTGATTCTAGAATAAAATATTATTTCATCATCCTTATTCATTTCTATGTTTTATGTTACATAATTTTCAATACAATAGCATATTATAGACTTTCTATAAACATACACATATTGGGAATTTACATGCTTTTTTTTTAAACCGAAACAGCTATATCATAAAAAAAACATTTTGGCAACTAGGTGTATAGTGAACTTATACATAGGGATGGCTGACAATGGGATTTTTGACTGTTTTCAGGGAAAGAAATAGTCCCTTGGAAGCAGAAGCAAACTTTAGGTCTAGGGAGTTTTCCTACCTGACATCAGCAGGGTCCTCAGTCACAAGCACATCAGTCTTACAGCTGGCCAGCGGGTTGATAGATAGATCCACAGGAGGCACCACAAAGCTTTTGCTGACTGGGAGCCACAGTCCCTGCCCCAAGCTGTAAGTAGACCTAGAAGAGAAACAGTCAGTATGGAGTACAAAGAATTGAACTTGAAGTTTAGAAGATCTGACTTTTGGCTCCCATTTACTCACTGTATGACCTTGGGCTAGTTTCTTAACCTCTCTGGGATTTTTTTATCTATCTAAAAATTTACAAATAAGGAGGGTTTCAGAGGCAGCTACATGGTACAGTGGATAGAGCACCACAGAGTTCAAATCCAGCCTCAAGAGATTTACTAGTTGTGTGACTCTGGGCAAGTAACTTAACTCCATTTGCCTCAGAAAAAAAAAATAGAGGGTTCTTAACGTGGAGTCCGTAGACCCATGAAGAGATTCCAAGGTATCCATGCACATGGATGGAACAATTAATACATCTTTGTTTTCATTTATATTTGGTTTTCTTAATAATCCATTTTATTTTATGCATTTACAAACATCACTCTGAGAAGCAGTTCACAGGATTTATCAGACTACCCAAGTGGTCTAGGATGTCTCCCCCCAAATGTTAACTACCTGCGGGCTAGATGATCTGCCAGTTCTAATTTTTTTTATCTCATCATTATCTTCTGCAAGGTCCCTCCTTTTCCTTTCCCAATCAAGGCTTCTAACTATCTTTGAAGATCTAGTTCAAGTACTGCCCCCTCACCACCCTCAGCCCATAGGAGGCACACTCCTCTCTGATCTGCTTCAGTACTTGCCAAACACACCAGACATTAGATAATTCTTATGTAATGGCAAAGAGTGTGAATTAACTATTTATTTATTGTGTGTTTGGCTATGCTCCCTCTTCCCAGCAAGACCACAAAGCCCTTAAGGGCAAGAACCACACTTTATATTTCTTTGTCTCTCTGCCATCATCAGACACAAGGCTTAGCACAGATAATACACTCAGGAAATGTTCATCCATTCCTTTCCTCATCTTTTAGCTGAGGATTTTCATACCTTTCCTCTATAACTTATAGAGTTATTGCAAGAATTAAATGAGAAAAAAAGGAAATCACTTTGAGAATTATAATTTGAAGCTGCAGTAGCATCAGCATCAGCAGCAGCAGGAGTCATGACCAGTTCAGGTCCATGAATTGTGTAAGGAAAGAATGATTTGAAGGTAGAGAATTTGGATTCAAATCCTAATCCTGCTATTCTGTGACTGTGAGGGGAGAATCAAAACAAAATGCTTCCCCTCCCACACATCCAACCAGGGACACAACCCTCTCCCACCCCCACCCCCAGTAGATCTACCCACTGACCTGAGGATCTTCTCAGGTGCCTGCTCCCCTGTCACAAGGTCATATCCCCTTTCCAGTGTAGTATAAGGCCAAGGTCTGTGAGGAAGGGAATGTGGGGAGGGGAACAGAGCAGCAAAGGGATACTTTGTAAGATGAAAATATTATCTCTGGGTAGATTCTATGCAAGAAAAAAAACAAAAACAGATTTACCCATTCCCAGTTTCCCCAAACAAATAAGTATAGATATATTAAGAGAGGTAGGGAGGGGGGATTTGATGAAAAGAAATAATAATTCTTTACAAATGAATGAATTAATCACAAAATTATTTTAAATCGCAAGTTTTCCTTATGCATCTAACAATTTATAGGTTTTGGTTGGGTTCTTTTTTTTCCCGTTTGCTTGTTTGTTTTGCCTCTCTCATCTTGGTTATTAACTAGTGGATGGTGGGGTTTACAAGTAAAAACTTAAGCAGTTCTCACCTGCTTATGAGAATTCATTAGCAATTAGAACATGAGATCACTAGATGGTGGAGGGAGGTCAGGAAACAGGGGTTCCAGAGCCAGATGGGACACTATGCAGCTTTGTGACTTTAGACAAGTCATTTTGCTTTCTCTGGGCCTCAGTTTTCCTTGCCATGAAATGAATGGGTTGGCCTCAAGGTTCCTTTCCAGATTAAACATTGAACATTCTAAAGTCCTGCTCTAAGAGTAATGCTGCGACACTCTATGTTCTAAACTTCCAGTGCTATCATTTTGTCTCCGATATTATATTGATTAATTGGGAGAAGGGGCTTTTATTTCTATTTAACTTTTGCAGACTTCCTGTGTTCCAGAATTGCACTTGCTTTTGTCTTATTTAGAAAAAGACCAGAGAGAGAGAGAGAGAGAAGTGTTGTTGTTGGCCCAAGCCCTAAATTCCCCGATACTCACCCTTCACTCTGCCCCCAGTCACTCCGCACACACAGGTGTCTGTGCACAGGGTCTGGAGCATAGCCTTCGTGACAGCTGCACTCCCCTTCAAGAGGAAGAAGAGAAGCAGAGTCATGAACATAAAACCTGGCAGGTTACAACAGCAGCATGAACAGCAGCCACTCCATTCAACGAACAACTGCTAAGCACCTACCAAGCTTTGGGAATACCACGATTAAAAACAGTACACAATGGCTGTCCTAAAGGAGTTTATATTCTACCAGTGATCATTGTAACCACTGAAAATGAACTTCCGAGTTTTCAAAGGGTTTCCCTCAAAAATCCCCTGGGAGGAAGTTAATACAGGAATTATTAAATCCATTTTATAGATGAGGTTTGGAGAGATTAAATAGTTTGCCAAGATCATATAGTTAAGCAAATGGGAGGGCCAGGACTTTAATTCAAGCTATCTGGCTTCAAATGTCTAGGACCTTGGTAACTGGGGGATATTTTCACAAGTCTATGCAGTCTATGCAACTGACGACGAAGTTCCTGTCTATCTGTCTGTCTATCTATCTATCTATCTATCTATCTACCTGTCAGTCTATCTATCTACTTCTATAGCTAACTACATGTAGTTCTTGATGCACGTATCTCTATATACATATATGTACTATAGTGTGCACACATTTGTATATATGTATCTATAGACATTTATCTTTCTGTCTACAGATACCTATATAAATATTGATAATACATCTATCTATATTTATAGGTAAAATATTCATGTATATATGTATTTATATTTAGTGTACACACATATATCTGTTTATATGTACATATATGTATGTATACAGATATATATCTCTTTATACCTCTATCAATATATTTATATATCTATTTTTGTTCAGTATGTATATGGAAACACCTCATAGAAACCCCAAAAGCATCTATCATGAAATGAAAAACAACATGGGAAAAGCAGGCTGGTGGAAAACAGCAAGAAAATCCTTAAATTCGTGTCCCAAACAGGCCATCCCCTCCCACCTCCAGCTCATCTTCCTTTTCCCTCTCACTGCCAACTTTTCTCTACCCTCAGGTGAATGAAAAGATTAAACCAAAACAATGAAGGAGGAAAGGGAATAAACATACTAAATGCCTTTTCTTTTTTAATTATCTCACCTTATTCTTATAACAATCCTGTGAGATAGTTACTATTATTACACCAGTTTATAGTTGAGGAAACTAAGGCAAAGAGAGGTTTAAGTGACTTGCCCAGGGTTACACAGATGGGAAACATCTGAGGCTGGATTTGAACTCAGGTCTTCCTGATTTCAGACCAGGTGTTCTAACAACTGTGCCACCATTTGCCTCAATGACATGGAAAAACCAACAGAAGACATTCAAGGCAGGCTGATTTCCTGGCAGGTGAATGACTAGATAGCCGAGTAGAGATATCATGTGAGGAAACTGAAAAATAGTGCATTTTTCAGCATGTGTTCTTCCCATCACCCTTTTTTGGAAAGACATAGTCCAAGGACTCATAACCTTGGGTTTCTTTCTTTTTAAATTTGACAATTTTATTTAAACACAATTGACTTCTAGGCAGGTAGGTGGTCCTGTACGTAGTTAGTCAGATGGTTAACCATTATTTAAATGTCTAATATGTGCACAGAATATGGAATTGGGAATCATGAAGGCTTGTGTTCTAATCCTGATTAGAACACAAGAAACTCACTAGCTGTGTGGCCTTGGGCAAGTCACTTGACCTCCCTCAGTCTGTTTCCTCATCTGTAAATGAGAATAATAATGGCACCTGCTTTGTAAGGTTGTGAGAACTAAATGAGATAACGTATCTAAAGCACATTATAAGCCATAAAGCATTATATTATCATTGTTTTCTTTGTAATAATACGCATTTAAGAACATCCTTCTGAGAAGGAATTCAGGGACTTTGCCAGACTGACAGAAGGGTCTCCGACACCAAAAAAGTTAATAATGCTCTTTAGTATTTATATAGCACTTCAAGGTTAAGAAAGTTCTTTACAAATATTATCTTATTTTATGCTCACAGCAAACCCCGGAGGTAAGTGTTGTTACGTTTCTCATTTTACTGATGAGGAAACTAAGGCAGACAGAGGTTGGTTACTTTCCCAGGGACACACAGCTAGGAAGGGTCTAAGATGAGATTTGAATTAAGGACTTCCCAACACCAGGTCCAGTGCTCTACCTACTGTGTAAACTACCTGCTCTGGACGGGGGCATTTTCTATTTGTGTGAAGGAAAATAATCTCAGAACTGCACACATACCCTCCAAGACCCAGTTCAAGTTCCAATATAAATAAAGACTTTGCTGATTAACTTAGTCAATATGCCTGTTGTTTCCAGCTAAATGACTTTAAATCAATTAAATTACTCTGGGCCTCAGTTTCCCCCTTTTTAAATGACAGAATCAAATTTGATGGCCTATAAGATCTCTTCCAGACCTAATGTTCAATGTTTTTAGATACTTTCCAAATCAAGCTTCCTAAGCTCTTTCTACCTTCCAACATCTCTACCAGTCTTAACATCTCATACTCTGACATAATGTGTTCTAAGGCTTCATTCTACTCTATCATTCAGTGATCCAACATTGACTATACACTTAATTAGGACGTGAAACCCAAGATAATGGAGGAGACAACAGCTAGCAGGCCCAGGTGAATTTAGGTTAATGGGTCTCTTTCAAGTTAAGTAAAGGACTGATAGATGTGATTGGCAGCACCTAGGTAGAGCAACTGATAGAGTACTAGATCTGTATTAAGGAAGATCTGAGTTCCAATCTAGCCTCAGACATGGGCAGTATTACCTCCAGCAAGTTACTTAACTTCTATTTCCCTCCGTGTCCTCATTTGCAAAATACAGGTAGTAATAGCATTTATTTCCCAGGTTTGTTGTGAAAAAAATGAATTAATTTTTATAAAGTAACTTACAAACTATAAAATACTATATCAAAACTAATTATTGTCATGCCAGTCATCACTGAAAGACCGTGGAGAATAGCAGAAGTACCACTGAATTGGTGAATGGCAAATATCCTGATGGATGGGACATAAACACACGAAAAAGGGAGATGATGATGGAGAGCCAGTATTGTTTCATCAAAAACACATCAAGAAAAATGGCATACAGTTCACCTAGACTTCAGCAAAACATTTGAGAAATTTTCTTCTGCTAATCTTATGAGAAATATAGTAAAACTGAGGTTAGATGATAGGACAGTTTACAAAATTGGAACTGACCAGACTCAAAAGTTAGCATTAATGACTCAATAGTAAAGTGTTCCAACCTCTCTCCTCCCTCTTCTTGGCCCGGTTCTGTTCAACCTTGTTATCAATAATTTAGATAAAGGAATAGATGGCAGGTTTATCAAATCTGTTTGTGATGCAAAGATGGAAAGAAAAACTAACAAGGTGGATCAAAGAGTCACAACCCAAAAAAATCTTATTTCCTCGATTGGAGTGTAATTTCTTGAGGGCATGGACCATATTCACAAGCAAATTCATACTCTCCACAACATCTTGTACAAGGCACGCATTAAGTGCTTAGTCAATGTCTGCTGAGTGGTGAACTGACTTTTGCTAGATGGAAAGAAGATAGAAAATTGCTTGGATCTTTGAATTTTCCCTGGGAGTTAGTAATCCAAAGGGGGAGGGGGAAATGTAAAGTAGCTAATGATGTGCTAAAATGCAACAGCACCTTCATGAAATATTCACTACCTTAAACACGTCTAATATTAAAGATTAAAAGTCCTGGGATTTGTCCTCACAACTCCCAGTCTTGATTTATGATCTGTCAAAAGCCACGGGCCTCATGATTCATAACAGAAGAGGTAAAAACAGTTAACTCTGTAAAGGGGGAAAGGATTTGGGGGGGAAGGTGGCCTTTGATGGCCATTTCTGGAAACAATGGACTTCAAGGTCCCCATCTCAAATTCCAATGACATTATGCCTGCTGCCTCTGTTGACCACTATCAGCTCTTCTCTTTACCCTTCCCTTTTGGGAGAAACGGGAAGCCTTAGAAAAGATTTTTTCTTCCTTTTGAGTGCTTAACATGCAAGTTTCTCTCACCACTGAGTGGGTCATTAATTTCTGACACTCATTACATAACAAATATATATTCTGCAAATGAGAGTTATATCATATCAGTGGTCAAGCAGAACTGCCAGACAGTAGATGGGGTCACCGGTTCAAGGGTGGTCCTGGGCAACAGAGGTTGCTGAGACAAACCACTTCTAACATCCCATGGGATGGATTTTGGAGGCTGAAGATTCAGCCCCAACGGCTAATGTCACCCTTTTGCATTCTGTAAGCCAAGTTTATTTTAAGCTTGGTGGTGATTACTGTTTGAATTCAGTTTGGGTGTCTGCGGCAAGCTCTCCATCAATCCAAGGGATATTAGCTTTATTGACTCCAGTTTCCCATTTTCATGGCTAACCTTGCTGAATGGATATTTGCAACAATGCATTTCATTTTTTTTGGTAAACTATAAAGCCTCAGGCAGCAGCTGTGTGTTAACTCTTTCTAATGATTGTACCATTTGTTTCTTGATGCTTTCATGTAGCCAGTGCAAACAAGAAGGCTGAAAAGGGCTGAATTAACACATTCATCTCATGGGATAGCCTATAAACATGGTTGCTGAGTACTGAATATGAACTATTCCATGTATTTTTTAAAAATAAATGTTGCATAGAAGGGAAGTTTTTTTTTCTTTTTCTTTTCAGTTTTGAATTTGTGAGAATTCAGTCAGGAACTAGGCTCACACTTTGCATCATCTTATGAACAGAGTGTTCTTGAGAAAACTGAAAGCATGAAAAAAATTACAATAATAATGTTGAAAACAAAATCATAGAACTAGTAGGAGATAGACCTCATTTAATCCAATCTTCTCATTTACAAACAAGTAAACTGAGGTCTAAAGAAGATGAAGGACTTGCCCAAGGTCACACAATCAATTAGTGACAGTGAGGTTTCCCAGCTCCTAGTCCAATGTTCTATTATACTCTACTATCTTAATATTTGAGATTACAATCATTTGGGAATCAGCTAATTACTTATAAATAATAGATATTTTAAATTGCAAGATAGTTTAGTCTTTTTTATTACAGCAGGCCCTCTAAGGGCACTCTAATCAAGTAGTACTTTCTTAGTAGTTCCTGCTTAAATGTGCAATGGGAAATAATGAAATTAAGTTTCTTTTTAAATAATTGCTACTTCAAACTGGTTCATACATTATAACGTCTTTGCTAATTACAATATTATAACATAATTATTATGATAACTAATTATATATACAATTACATGTAAAATTATAACATAATTATAATATAATTATAATATTATAACATAATTATAATATAATTATAATATTATAACATAATGCTATATACAATATATACTTGAAAGAGAGGCAACATTGACAGCTGTCAAAAACACTGTATTTAGATTTGGAGGACTTGGGTACAAATTGTACTGACAATCTGTGACCTTAGGTAAGTCCCTTCCCATCTTTGAGACTTGATTTTCTCATCTGTAAAATGAAGTTAACTTAGTTGATTACTAAGGACCTGCTCATAATCTTATAAATAGATTTTCAAAATCTAGGGTTTTCTCTGGGTGGTCAGCTTTGAAAAAAAGTCATTTATCTCTAGTCTTCTTGAATAAGATGCACAAATATAATTTTGCAGTGGTAGGAGGAGGAAGAGGGTTTTGGTAGCTTTATTGTGAGAGGGCACAAGTGGTGTAGGTGAGTAAACAAAAGGAGCACTGGAGAAAATGTTGAATTGGAGGCTGTAATTCTGGCCATAACACTTAGTGTCTGTGCAACCCAGGGCAAGCTTACCTCACTGGGATTCAATTTCCTTATCTAGAAAATAAAGGGTCACTAATAGTTCTAACATTATTATACCTTAGAACATTCCATGGTATAAAATGCTTTACCATCCTGGGCTAAATTTAGATTGTTTATGTTCTAAGTTCTCTTCCAGATGTTTCCTTTTAAGTCCTGTATTCTAAGGAAACTTTAAACTCTGTTTTATGATCTAGGATTCTAATTTCTAAGGCCCCTTTCTAGTTCTGCCATGTTCTAAGTTCTGTTCTCACATTTGATGTTTCTCTGAGGACAGAAACCAAGAGCTTCTACTTCCGTCACCACAGAGAGAGACGCCCGCAATGGAACCCTAGAGTGTGACATCACTGTTTTTTCCCCACTGGAACTGCGGCTAGTAAAGACAGTCACCAGACCTCTGTCTTCCTCCTGATTCCCTCCTGAATGTATTTCTTCCTTCTCCCTCTTTTGAGTCTTGCTGCCTAGCTTGCCATCTTCCCTATAAGTCTATTTTCACTTTCCTTAGCCCCATCACCACTTTCCACTTTGAGTCAAAAATGCTGACTACTTGCTTTTTCACTTCTGAACCACGGGAGTCTCAACCCCACCCCCTGGACCCTGACAACAGTTAATATTGGTGTTTCCTAGTATGCTCCAGGAAAAAATAATAAGACACATTCTCTAGTATTTTAAAGTCCATGAAGTCAGGTAGAACCAAGACAGTGAACTAAAAGCAGGGATTCACCTTAGCTCTCCCCAAATCCTTCCAAATGCCTTTAAATAATGACTAAAGAAATTTTAGAGTGGCAGAACCCACACACACACACAAAAGTGATATAATTTTCCAGCCCTTAGAAGGTTTGGCAGGAAAGATCTGTTGCACTAGGGTGAGAGAAAAGCACAGTTCATGGCAGGCAACACCAGTGCAGATTGGGATACAGTAAAACAGGAACAGACCTCGGGGTAATTGAATCAGGGGCACCAGTGGTAGTTTCCAGACTTCTCAGCCTATAGTTGATAAGGGGATCAGACAATGATCCAGAAGGAGGCAGGACTCTGTTATAATGTCTATACTTGGGTTTGTGTCTCAATCATGAATCTTAGTCCCAGGGCAAGCAAGAGCACTAGCACAGCAGAGCTTGTGGCCTTAGGGGAACAGGGACCCTGGTCACAGTTCCAGGGTTGAAAAGAGTACTTGTGGTCAATTACAAACCAGTACACAGTACAGGAAAGAAGTAAACACAATTCTCCCTAGATCATATCATTTTGGAAGAATAAAAAACTTACAGGTCCCCAGAATTACCTCTGAAAACAGCTGCAGAAAGAACTTGAAGCTTGAGACTGTGCCCACTTGGGACACAGAGCCCCACTTCAGCCTAGAGTTAAAAATCAAGAAACAGGCTGGAAAATGAGCAAACAAAAAAAAAATCTGACCATGGAAAGTTACTACAGTGGCAAGGAAGATCAAAACATTCAGTCTGAAAAAGACAACAAAGTCAAAATTCCTGCAACTAAAATCTCCATAAAAAAAAGAATGAATTAGTCTTAGGCCATGGAAAACCTTAAAAATGATTAACAACAACAAATAAAAAAGTAAGAGATGTAGAAGGAAAAGTGTGAAGAAGAATAACAGTGATGCAAGAAAGTCATGAAAAAATAGTCAGAAAGTCAGTAAAGGAGGCATCAAAAAAAAAAAAAACCCTGAAAAAAATAACACTTTAAAAAACAAAAAGGCCAAATGGTAAAAGAGGCTCAAAAATCCAATGAAGAGAAGAATGCCTTGAAAAACAGAATTGGCCAAATGAAAAAAATATACAAAAATTCACTGAGGAGAATTCCTTAAAAAGTAGAATTGCCCAAATATAAAAAAAAAGGAGGTAAAAAAGTTCACTGAAGAAATCAATTCCTTAAAAGTCGGAATTGGGCACGTGGAAGCTAATGACTTCACGAGACATCAAGAAAACATCAAACAAAATCAAAAGTCTAGAAAAAATAGAAGAAAAGGTAAAATACCTCACTGGAAAAACAACTGACTAGGAAAATAGATTCAGAAGAGAAAGTTTAAGAATTTTTGGACATTTTTTTTCAAGAAATTGTCAAGAATAATTTCCCTGATATTCTAGAACCAGAGAATAAAAACAGAAATTGAAAGAATCCATCAATCACCTCCTGAAGAAGATCCAAAAATGAAAATTCCCAGGAATATTACAGCCAAATTCCAGACCTCTAAGATCAAGGATAAAATACTGCGACTAGCCAAAAAGAAACAATTCAAATATCATGGAACTACAGTCAGGATAACATACAGTTTGCAGCTTCTACCCTAAAGGAGGGCTTGGAATATAATGTTCTGGAGAACAAAAGAGTTAAGATTCAAACAAGAATCACCTACTCAGGAAAAAACTGAATGTAATCCATCAAAGGAAAAGTGGGATATTCAATGAAATGGAGGACTTTCAAGTATTCCTGACAAAAAGTCCAGAGCTGAATAGAGTTTGGCTTTGAAATACAAGATGCAAAAGAAGCATAAAAAGGTAAACAGAAAGAAGAAATCATAAGAAATTCGATATAGTTAAATTGTTTATATTCCTATAAAGGAAGACAATATTCCCAATTCCTAAAAAAAGAAAAACTTTCTCATCTTTAGGGTAGTTAGAAGGAATAGACATACATAGAAAACACAAGTATGAGTTGAACATGATGGTATGAGTGTCTAACAAAATGAAATTAAGGGATAAGAAAAAAGAATGCACTGGGAGAAGGGGAAAGGGAGAGGTAGAATGGTATAAATTATCTGACCTAAAAGAGTCCTGAAAAATGATTTTACACTAGAGGGGGAAATGGGAGAAGCGGGGAGGGGAGCACATTAACAT
>CM053769.1:339814925-339849599 GCA_028658325.1 Potorous gilbertii | reverse complement strand
CTCCAGAGCCATCTAGATCCAGTGACCAGATATTATTCATCAGGATGACTGGAGACCGCCCAGGATGCAATGAGAGATCCTGGCCCTTTTAGGTTAAGGCCAACAGTAACTGCTTCTCTTTGGAACTTGAGGGTCTTGCTCTCTCATTTTGATTTTTTTCTTTTTTCTAATGAAAGGAGCCATCTCTTGACTACTTCTTAAAGAGGTCTATTCATTGAACGGGCATTATCACATTCTAAGTGAGTACCTGAAAAGACCTTAGCCTAAAAGAGCCAGAATCTCCCATTGCATCCTGGGTCATCTCCAGTCATCCTGATGAATGGTCACTGGATCCAGATGGCTCTGGAGGAGAAAGTGAGGATGGTGACCTTTGCACAGCCTTCCCTCACTCAAATCAAAGCCAACTTCAAGTCATGTCATAACTTTCCTGATGTGATAAACCCTCTTTGAAAACGGACAAACACAACACAATGAATTAAAGGAAGCAAATTCAATGAGAACACAAGCAACTGGGGTTAACTGTCATTTAGTATCTCTTACTATATGTCACTTAACTTGTCTGAACCTCAATTTCCTCATCTGTAAATGGACATAATTCTTATACTATTTATTTTACCTTCAATGGGTATTGTACAGAAAACATTACGCAACCTATTTGAACTCATTCCTCAATGATAAACAAACTCTCACCTGCCATCCCCTTTTCATCGCAGGGATTCTGAACCCTCTCGGAATTATTCCAATCCTGCTCTCCATTTTTATTCCTCTCTAAAGTTACTCACCTACTATGCTTTCTGAAATGCCTGATTCATGGATAACAAACTTGCTTTCACCTTAAATCTTTTTTTCTTTCCTATTCCTTTCATCTTCTGACTTTCCCTAAGACCTGCTGCCTCCTGAGCATACTGCCTCTCTGACCTCCCTTTCCAGCACTGGCTATACTTTCTATTCATTCTCACTCTACATGACCTCTCACTGTTTGAGGTCAGATAATTGAAAATATTCTTTGGTCTCCATTGCCACTTCCAAGCTCTCCTACTGTAATCATTCAGTAACATCTTCTCCTTTGAGGTTCACCCAATACCTAACTAGTGCCCAATAAAATTCTTGTAGCTCTTGTCTACTAATCTCTAGTATACTTTCCTTTCCTTTCGATGAATTCAGGACCTGGGTCACAGTCTTTCTTTCCTCCTCAACTCCTGTCTTCAAACCAGGGGATTTCCACAGGCATATTGATACTCCTAACCTTCCAATTCTTCAACTAACTCATTTACCATGATCTAATTCTCCATGCCTCCTCAGCTCCAGAGATGGTTATGCATCCTCACCATCAACTACAAATGTTCCACTTACATGTTCATAACCTGAAATTTCCTTAACTGATTGTAATCTATAGATTATAATCTATTGCCATTATCTACCTCTCCCTCTCTCTCTTGCAACCTCAAACCCCATTCTACATGTTCACTGTGATGACCAATTAATTACTTGACCCTGCTGTTCTTTTCTAGGTCATCACTCCTGCACTTGCTACATCTGCCTCCACATCTTAATCCACTCTATAATGTCACCTTCTCTTTCCCCTTTATCCTATCACTGCTCTTGTCCTTCTAAATCTCAGCTTTGGGTTACTCACACCATCTGCTTTACTCCTATACAGAAGTTGCTGAACACAGATGGAAAAACAATGATGAAACTTTGCTGACTAGACCCACAATAAACTTATGTTACACAATCTCAAATGCTCCTGCAATATAGAAAGATAACCTTCTTACAATTCTTTAATTGAGTCAATGTTCCACTCACTGCAGAGGCATATCTAAAGTTTTTCACACCTTCACTCCTCCTCCGCCTACCCTCTCAGGTGAGAAATTTTTCTTACATATAGTTGAAAAAATTGAGACTGTTTGTCATTTACCTTCTCTCTTTCTTATCTCACATCACTGGATGCCTTCTGCCACTTTCTCTTCTTTCACCTAAATCTCATATGAAGAGGTGTCTCTTCTCCTAGCCAAGACTAATCACTCTACATGCATGAATGAGCTCATTAAATCTCTTCTCCAGCAGAATGACCTCTCTATTATCCCTAATCTCCAACTTCTCTTCAGTCTGCTTCCCTACTACCTTGAAACATGAATCCTCAAAAACCTTCACTATTCTATATCTTTCCTCTCTTTTTTGGCCAACCTCCTTGAGAATACCATCTACAAAAGTGCTTCTGTTTATTTTCTTTACTTTTAAAATTATTCATTTTATTTTTAATTTATGGAATAAAAATCATTTCCATAGCATAATATAATAAAAATGATAGCACATGAAATTGTAAATATATTTTGTATAACTTGCTAATTCCTTTTAAATACATAATAAAGTTATCACATACATTTATTTTCCCCTCTCCCTCTACTGTGGAGATGGCTACCATTAGACTCAAATATGTATGTATATATATAAAATGCATGTGTGTATATGTATATATTTATGCTTGTGTACATATCTATGCATATCTATTTCTATCCATCTACCTATCTATGTAAAGTCATTCTATATACCTATTTATTAGTTCCTTCTCTAGATGCAGATAGTATTTTCCTTCATATGTCCTTTGTAGTTGAGTATTTATAATAGTCAAAATGACTTATTTGTTCCAAGTTCTTCTTAAAACAATATTGCTGTTACTGTATACAACATTCTCTTAGTTCTGCTTATTTTGTCCTTCATTACACCATGCAAATGTATCCATGTTTTTCTAAGATCATCAAGCTCATCATTTCTTATAGCACAGTAGTATTCTATCACAATCATATACCACACCTTGTCCAGCCATTCCCCAATTGATGGGCATCCCTGAAATTTCTGATTCTCTGCCACCACAAAGATACTGCTATAAATATTTTAGAACATTTCATTTTTCCCTAATCATCTTTGGAAATATACCTAGTAGTGGTATTGCTGGGCCAAAGGTTATAAGCATACTTCTTTTCCTCTCATTAACTTTTTAACTCTCTTAAGTCTGGTATCAGACCTCATCATTCAACTGAAACTACTCTCTCCAAAGTTATCATTGATCTCTTAATTGTGAAATCTAATGGCCTTTCTCAATCCTCATCCTTTTTGACCTCTGAAGACTGATACTAGCAATCATTTTGTTTTCCTTGATCATTTCTTCTCCCCAAGCGTGGGTCTCCATAACATTACTCTATCCTGGTTGTTTTTTCTATGTAGCTCACCACTATTTCTTAATTTTCTTTCCTGAGTCTTCATCCAGGGCACACCTACTAACAGTGGGTATATCAAGCTCTCTCCTGAGCCCTTTTCTTATCACTCTCTCAAAGGTTATCTCAAAGGAAAGGAAAAGAAGATAAGGGAAGGGAAAGGATGGGAACCAGGGAAAAGGAAGAATATAAGCATTTTTATAGTACTTCCTATGTGTTAGGCACTGTGCCAAGAGCTTCACAAATATTATTTCATTGGATCCTCACAATAACCCGACAAAGTAGGTACTGCTATTACCCTCATTTACAGTTGAGAAATAGGCCAATAGAGATTAAATGACTTGCCCAAGGTCACACAGATAGGAAGAGTCTATGGCTGGATTTGAACTCAGGTCTTCCTAACTCCAGGCCCCAAGGTATTCACTGTGGAACCCATTAGCTTCTATGGATTAAATTATAATTTCTATATAGAGGACTCTCAGATTTGCTTATTCAGTGGTAACCTAAAACCTGACCACTAATGCCTGCTGGACATCTCAACCTTGATACCCCATAGCCCATCTTAAACTCAACATGTCCAAGGGTGAATTTTCTCCCAAACTCTGTCCTCTTCTGAACCTCTCTAATACTGCCAAGGGTACCATCATTCTTCTGATCTCCCAGGCTTGAAACTTAGATGTCATCTATCTTTATCCAATCTCTTTCACACCCACATCTAATCTGTTGTCAAGTCCTATCAGTTTTACCTCAGCAGAATTTTTTCAAATATATATATATATACACACACATATATATTCTTCCTTCTCCCCTATGGCCCTAGTACAGGCCTTTACCATCTCACTTTTGGACTATTGAAATCACTGTTGATGGGTTTCCTTCCCACAAGTCTTTCTTCGCTCCATTGTATCTTCCACTCAGCTGGTAAAGAGATCTTCCTATAGTGCATGTCCCCTCTACTCAGTAAATAATAGTTGCTCCTTATCATCTCTAGGATCAAATAGAAAATCCTCTAATTAATGCCCCAAATCATCCATAACTTGGTCCCTTCCTAAATTTCCAGTATTCTTATATCTCACTCCTACCCCCAATCCCCTACATAATCTATGATCCAATGATCCTGGTGTCCTTGATGTTCTGGATTCCTGACTTTGTATTTACATTGTGTTCATCTCAGTCCCCTGTTTTCCTTTATGTCCCAGCTAAAATATCACCTTCTACAAGATGCATTTCCTGATCTCCCTTAATGTTAGTGCTTTCTCACTATTCATTATCTCCAATTTAGCCTATATATCCGTTGTTTGTACATGAATGTTTCCTTGTTATCTCCTCCATTAAACTGAGAGCTCCTTAAATGTAGCAATTGTTTTATCTCTTTATCTATCTATAATATTATATATATATAATCTATGTATATATCTCCAGTATTTAACACAATACTTGAAAAATAGTAGGTGATTAATAACTGATTGTTGGCTGACTTACCTTAAAGTTTTGTCAGGAAGACATGAGCTCAAATCTTACCTCAGACACTTATTAGCTGTGTGACCCTGGGCAAGTCATATGCCCTCTAATTGCCTTAGTTTTCCTCATTTGTATAATGAGGACAGTAAGAGCACCTATCTTTCAAGGTTGTTGTAAGGATAAAGTAAGAAAATATTTTAAAGCACTTTGCAAATCTCAAGTGCTATATAAAGGCTAGCTACTATAATTAACATTATTATTCACATGTGAGCTATTAATATTCTATTCCATTTCTCATGTGGGAAGATGGAAGACAAGGTGGGGAGAAAAAGAGGCTACTGAGAAAATTGCTTTTATGAGGTTGTCACAAAGAATTCCTACTTACACAACGAAAGACACTTATGAAAGTATAGCTCATTGCTACTGGTTTGAGTGCAAGTTATGCCCTTTGTTGATCTTCCAACCAATTATTTAATCAGAGAATATAAACTCATCTGAATAGTTACTTGATGCAAACATAGTTAAGAAGAAGAAATCTGCTGTAAAATTGATTATACTGTAAAGGTTCCATGACTTGTGACTGTTACTTCCCACAACTTCTGGCAAAGATCCAAGTAAGAGAACAGGGAAGATCTCAAATGATGTTAGCATGGAAAAAGCTGGGAGTGATATGCCATGTGGTCATCACTGCCCAGATTTTATGGTATGTGTTGTTATTTTTAGACCTTTGGCAATTATAGCATAATCTAGTGCATAAGATTCTCCATGGGAAGACAGACAACAAAGAATGGCAGAAACAGATGCTAAAGTCTCCCAGGAAACCTAATTCCCCAGAGTTTCACTATTTTATCCCAAAGAGGTAACACCTGACTCTCCAGTTCTCCTTGCTAAAAGCAAACTCACTTTTACAATGATAGTCATTTTGGTGACCCCAGAAGCATGAGAACATTAAAGCTCTGTAGACTGATTAACCATAAGCAGCCTCTGATTTACAGAAATCAGTGCCCTCCTCAGTTTGATCCTCTCCCTCCCACACCCCTTCCATCCTCCCATTTTGTCTCTCTCTGTCTCTCTCTGTGTCTCTGCCTCTCTGTCTCTCTCAATATATGTTTCTCTACTACTCGCCTGGATAAGTGAGAGATATCTGTTAATCAACTCACTAAAGGTGCATTATAATCAGTGGTGTTACCTGCTGATCCAGTAGACAGATGGATCTCTCCATTTCTGACAGGTTTTATTTTATTTTTTTTTATAGAGACCGAGGAGAAGTTTACATGGAAGAGACTAGGACAGGGCTCCCTCCCTAGGTCCAGTTCTTGCCTTTCATCAACCTATCCCCCCAAGGGCTTCACTCTTGGCTGACAGCATTTGGAAAAGTTTTCCTCTCAAAGGTGCTGTACATATTATAATTGACTGTATATGTATTTTGTCTCACTGTTTCATAGAGCTTGTTTTTGTTTTTGTTTTTATTTTGTTTTTGACTAGAAGCATAATATTATACCTGAAGTGCCTCATCTAGAAAGTGAGAAAATAATAAGTGCCCCCAGAAACCTTAGTCTACTAGAGGAATATGACCTATAAACTAGTTAAAATAAGTGACATATGTAAACTTTATATTTCCTCCAGTACTTGACAAAGTGCTCCAACAAAGTTCTAAATATTGAACACTGAACACTGAATGAAGTATCTCTGCTGGTAGCTACTTTTCCCCTCGGATACCACAAATCACATTTTTAGTGTCTATCACCTTAATCATGTAATATTATATATTAAAGTAATTTACTTATGTGTCCTATCACCCCCATTAAACTATTAGCTTGCTGAGGACAGATACCTATTTTATAGATAAGCTTGAGTTACAGTGTTTTCAAGTTTTAGACATTCTACCAGACTAAAAGTTTTATAATAGTGACTAAGTCTTCTCTAAAAATTTTAAGCACTCCCTCACCTAACCCTTACCATAGGGCATAAGACCTTATCTGCACACTATAATATTTCAATATTTCTATGATT
This sequence comes from Potorous gilbertii, assembly GCA_028658325.1. NCBI lineage: Eukaryota > Metazoa > Chordata > Mammalia > Diprotodontia > Potoroidae > Potorous > Potorous gilbertii. Next base: position 339,842,910 of record CM053769.1, on the reverse strand, counting down.
TTGTTAGTATAAGAAATACCTTCCTACTGTCGCTCCCATGCAGTGTCTCCCCCATGGTCTGTGTCTTAATCAAAACTCTTCAAGGGTTGCTGTGGCTGAAAATTCATCACCTTGAAATCAACCTAGAGGTGAGTCTTTCTGACCTTGTCTAGGAAACTAGGTAATATAGTGCACAGAGTATCTGATTTGGAATCAAGAAAATATGAGTTCAAATCCTGCTTCAGAGACTAACTGTGTGACTCTGGGCAATTCACTTAACTCCTACTTCAGTTTTCTCATCTGTAAAATTAGATATTAATAATTCCTACTTAATAGGGTGGTATCATCATCATCATAATCATTTTTAGTTTATTAGGCTTGTCTTCGGGTGACAGATTCATAGGTTGCTACTCACCTGGACTCAAAGTTATTCCACTCTGTTCAGTTACATCAGAACAAGTGCTATGTTGACATAGCTGTAAGAAAACTCAGGTCACTCTTGTACCATGATCAGGTGTCATATTGGTCATATGTTTCAGTACATTTTGCACTCACTAAATGTTTAACACATTTTTAATTGAAAGGAACTGAAAGGTCAGGTATGCAGGGTATTAGAAATAGCTACGAAAAAGACACCTGTTCAACAAAGGCCCTTCTGGTGGGCCTAGTTAAAGTGATAGGCAGGCCTCTGCATTTTCTATAAAGAAAGGCAAAAGCAACAGAGAATTGGTACAAAGTTGTTATCTTTAGGGAGCTATTTTATTGGTGTCCTGTCTTCCCAGGGTCATTTGCCTCTTTGTTATTCATCCTTGATTTCTGAAGAGGACCACTGACATTATACATAATGTCCTGAAATAGATTTAAGTAAGACAAAGTTGCACAAATCATCAGTCTCACTCTCTCTTCCAGAGTCATTCCAAGTCCTGTAGCAAGACAAAAGTCTTGATGATTGGCAATGGAGCAGGATGCAGTGGATGACCCTGGCTTCTTCTTTGTCTAACCAAGCTCTAAGTGCTCCACAGTGCCTTTCTCAGCTGCTTTAATGGCCATTGGAACAGACTGTCCTCATCAATCATTCTGCCAAGGGAAGTCTTCCCATACTTTGGGTAACCATCCTCTAACACTCGGATTAGTTTGTGGTCTATCAGTTACTCTTAACCATCTCTCTTAGCACATCTGTCAAGATGGTTTTACCAGGTGTGGCCTCTGCACCTGTTATAGCTTCTTGGAACTTTGTGGATGTGTTCAGTCATGTTCAGCTGTGTCCATTATGGTTTTTCTTTGTGAGGAAACTGGGATGTTTTGTCATTTCCTTCTCCAGCTCATTTCATAAATAAGGAAACTGAGGTAAACAGGATTAAATGACTTGCCTTGGGTCGTGCAGCTGGAGAGTCAGACAACTTGAATTCACGTGCCAACTCTCTTAATTCATCCGACACAACCAAATAATTTTCATTAATTTTGTATATAGTGATAAAGGTACATGATGACTCCTCATAAGCTCTTTGAGGTTAGGACCTGCTTCATGTTTGCCTTTGTATCCTAAGAACCCATTATCTATGCTTGGCACATAGTAGGCACTTAAATGCTTGATTAATGTTCATGTCACTGACAGACAAGTCACTTCCTTTAGCTAGGCTGTAGTTAAATTATCTGTAAAAATGAGGAAATTATACTAGATGATCTCACCTCAAGCATCTTTGAATTCCTTGGAATCTTCAAGGCTTAGCTCAAGTCACATGGTCAATACAAGGCCCTTCCTGATGCCAAATTACTCTGTGTATGTATGTATACATGTATATGTGTGCACATATGCACAAATTATCTAGGTGTACTCCCCCCAATCACTATAAACGTAAGCTGCTTAGAGCTAGGGACTTTTCATTTTTCTCCTTGCATCCTTAATGCCTGACAGTTTCTAGCACATAGTGTGCATATAAAATATCTTTTTTAAATTCGAAGTCTAAGGTGCAAAATTTCTCTAAAGTCTATGAAACTGCTTCTTTCCAATCTTAACACAGCACAAATAGGCCAATGATCTTCCACAATCCTTTGTTCTGATCTCTTAATGTTGACATTTTATCTTATTCTGAGTTTATTTTTTATGAGGGTTCTCATTCACTCTCTACTTGAAGACATCAATTATGGAAAGTTCATTCCCTCCTATGTAAAGGTTGTGTTTAATTCTGTTTTACTTTTGCACATTTCTAACTTTTAGGAAGTTTTTCTTATATAGGGTTTAAAGTTGCATCTCTGCAATTTCTACATACTGTTCCTGGTTCTGTGGTCAAGTAGAAATTTAATTCTTCAATCCTTCAACTCTTTAAAGAAAAGTAATCAAATTCTTTGACCCCCTTAAGTATTATCTCTAAACCAGGGGTTCTTAATCTGGGCTTTTAGAATTAATTTGTTTTCTTTGTTATCCTATGTATTGTATTTTATATATTTAAAGCTATTACCCAGAGAAGGGGTCCATAGGTTTCACCAGATTAATAAAGGGTCCAGTGCACAAAAAAATAGGCGAAGATCCTCTGCTCTATGAATCCTGGAACTAAGAACTCCTGATCTAACCTAACCATCCCTAGTTCTTTCAACTAACCATTGCATGGCAATGGTTTTGAGTACTAATGGCATGCTGGTCATCTCCCCATTTGACATTGTCCTTTCTAAAAGGTGGCCCTTGGCTATAAAATTGTGTATACCCTTTGTTCTGGCAATACCATTACTAGGTCTATATCCTAAAGTCATATGGGAAAAAGATCTATTTGTACAAAAAATATTTATAGCAGCTCTTTTTGTTTTGGCTAAGAATTGGAAATTTAAGAGATGTCTATCAACTGGGAAATGGCTAAACAAGCTGTGGTACATGATTGTGATGCAATATTATTGTGCTATAAGAAACCGCAAGCAGAATGACTTCAGAAAACCCTGGAAACATATACATGAATTGATGCACAGCGAAGCAAACAGAACCAAGAGAACATTGTACACAGTAACAGCAATACTGTCTGACAAAGAACTCCTCAATACAATGATCCAAGACAATCCCAAACGACTAACGATAAAGCATACTATCCACTTCCATACTATTCATTTGTTTTAATAGTGACTGAAGCATGCTATTTTTCACTTTCTTTAATTTTTTTCTTCTATTTGAATCTTCTTGTACAAAATTACTAACATGGAAATATTTTGCATGATTGTACATGTATAACCTATACCTGATTGCTTACTGTCTCAAGACTGGAAAATGAGAGGGAGGGAAGGATAGAACTTGGAATTCAAAAGTTTTTTAAAAAATGTCAAAAATTTTTTGACATGTATTTGGAGAAAAGTAAAATATGGTGGAAAAGAAGTGGCCTTTGGTACTATATAGAGTACTCCAAATGAGTCTTGAGAATATTAGGAGGACACAACAGAACTGTCATCTCACTCATTCTCGACACTTCACTTTTCTTAAAGTCTTTCTGAACTTGAAGTTCACTTAAATTATTTTCATATTAATTACTGTCAAGTCATAAGTCTCTTATCCTATATTTGAGCAGGCAGCATTTTGAAGCCAAGCATAGGGCCTTATAATATCTGATTATGATCCATTGTTGTGGCCTAACAATAAACACTTCTTTAGACCCCAATTCTGTCATTTAACATATTAACTGACCTTCACAGCACTGTATCAATACAAGCCACTTATGAGCCTTAATCCAAGTCACAAAAAAAGTTGAATGAGACCAAGAATAAAATTTGGGACCATATCAGTAGAAGTCTTTAAAAGTTGATCCCATTAACAACTATTACCTGAAAATGGGCATTCAGCTAGATCCCAAACCTACAGAACTCCACCATTACTCCACATCTCTTCCATCTTGGCTATTAGATTATTGCTAAAGAAATCTAGGCAGAGTAGTGGATAGACGCTGGCCCTGGAGTCAAGAAGACTCAACTACCCGAGTTCAAATCTGACTTCAGACAATTATTAGCTGTGTGACCCTGGACAAGTCACTTATAATCCTGTTAGCCTCTGTTTTCTCATCTATTAAATGAGTTGGAGAAGGAAATGGCAAACTACTTCATGATTTTTGGTAAGAAAACCCCAAATGGTGTCACAAAGAATCAGATACAACTGATACAACTAAATAGCAGTAACCAGAGAAATCTAGGTATCTTCTATCTGGCATTCTTCTTGTTTAATGACATCAATCTAATAGTACTCTTACCTGTTCCTCCAAGGATTTCTCCCAGACATACTTTGGAATAACATTGTAAAATGGAAAGAACACATACTGGGAAAGTAGAAACTTGGGTTATCTATAGATTTTATATAGTCTTAATTTTGACACTAATGCTGTATGACAGTAATTTTTTAAAAAGTCCCCTTCTAGACCTCAATTTCCACATCTGCACATCTGCTTAGTCCAAACTAGATAATTTACAAAGTTCCTTCTAGCTCTAAGATGAGAGAAACTATGTTCTGACATTCTGTATTCTAAATATAACACAAAGTCAAAAAACCTAATTCAAATTAGAGTGCATTTAAGAGAGGCTCAGTTTTCAGAGCAGGGATCACAATAGTATAACTATCCTCCATCTCAGTGAGATCCATAGAGAGGTTTTGTTCAATTGTAGGACTCATATTTTAGGAAAGACACTGGCAAGCACATCCAGAAGAGACGGACAAGGAATATAAGAGGGTTGGAGACTGGAGTTTCAAAGGCTCAGCTGAAGGACCCGAAGAGGTTTGGTCTGGGGAATATGTCTTCATATATCTGAAGACTTTGGTACCATGGGAAAGGGATTGTGTTTGTATGCTTGTTTCATGGAATCCAAGAGAGAACAAGAACAAAAGAAGCTAGCATAATTAGGGCTAGACAAGGAAGAATGAAAAGATACAATACTTCTGTTAATGTAGTTTAGAAAGGATGGGTGTAAGCATCCAAGAAACACATTTCAGCTTAATATAAGGGGAAGGGTATACTTCCTAAATTATTAGAATGGTCTGTCTAGAGAGACAGTGGACATTCATCAAGTAGAATATTGACATCATTAAGTCAAGGATATTAAAGACTAGATTTCTTTTCAGGTTATAGGTTAAGCTAGATGATTTTTGAGATCCTAATCAACTCCTGAGACCCATGATTCTGAGCAAGTTCCTCCTATCTCCAAAGTTATATGTTTTAGTATTCTTTTTCTCCATTCCTTTCCAGCCTCAGCATTCTATGATGTCATGTTTTCCCCTTTTACATAGTAATGTCTCAAACCAAATAAAAGCAAGAAGTTTTGATTAATTAATTTTCAAGCAACAAAACAATTCCTATTATATTATGCAGTATTCAGTTGGGCTTGCGGCCATTACCCAGTTAAGACTGTATTGTAGAATTATGAAGGATGATGCTCAGTTATGATTTTAAGCACAGGAAATAGATACAGATGTTATACCAATTAATCCATAAGATCTTTCCTCCTCATCCTCTACTCAGTCCTGATATAGAAACCCCTTTTGTTGGCTCACCTGTTTCCTGATCACAGAGCTGCTCACAGGCATCAGTGGTCCTCTGCCCACATAAGTCTCTTATCCAGGGAGATGTGGCATTAATCTGGTAATAAAGGGAAAGCTTGGCTGGGTTTAACCAGTCGGAGATGTCCAGGTAGCTCCCCTCACTGACCACAAAGCTGCTACCTGTGAGTAGACAGAAAGATACTTTAATTTTTCTAGTAATGACACAGATACATTAGAAAAAAACTTACAGCTTCTATACTGAGAACAGAAAAAATATAAGTGAAGACTATACTCCTTGTAGAATTACAAGATATAGACTAGTTTCTCTTATTATTTTCTAGGACAATTTATCTATTTCATGCAGAGGTAGACTTGCCCATTTATCCATAATATGTATGGGCCCCTGAGATATAGCAGAAGGGACTTGGATAAGTCTCTCAAACTCTTTAGGACTCACCTTTATTATCTGTAAATGGGCAGGACTGAACCAAATATTTCTAAGTATTATGAACTTATGACTAAGACTCTTGCATTTGGAATTAGGGAAAAAAAGTAGTGTTTAAATTTCTATTCTGCTGTTTATTAGCCATATGGTTTTGGACAAAGCTTCCTGGAGCTTCCATTTCCACATCTGTGATAGGGGAATAATGATATTTATAGTGTCTATAACACAGGGCTGTTATGAAGGCACAATGAAATAATGTATTTAAATGACCAAAATTTAGCCCAGTGCCTAGCATATAGTAAGTCCTTAATAAATGCTTATTTACTTACTGACTTTGAAACCATAAGGTGTTATGTAAATATAAACAATTTTTATTATAAAACAACAAACACAAGCACTTGAAGCAGTTTGTAGATTAAAGTATGATGCAATATAAGGCATTTTGAGAGAAATCTGAACAGAGAATATTTATAATGTTGATATTTTCAACCTTTTTTGTGTCCAGACTCGACTGGCAGTCTGGTGAAGCCTTTGGACTCCTTCTCAAAATAATCATTTGTTGTCTACATTCAAAACTGAAGGAAATGCTAGATTTCTTTTAGAGGTTAGTTAAAATAAAGATATAAATTTTTCCCATACAAGTCCACGGATTACCCTGAAATATCTTCATGAATACCTCAGGAGTCCATGGACCACAGTTTAAGAAACTTTAATCTCAAGGTAGAAGTGATGTTTACAGGCATTCAAGGTCAACCAATTAACTACTCCAGTTCAGCACTGAAGATGTTTCTAAGTTTCCTGGCATCCAAGGTAAAAAGTTATATCCATTTTCTTACAGTTTTCATTTTCTGACCAAAGAAATGCATATTATCTTTCCAATAAATGTTCTTTACATAAATGAATAAATGGCAAGGACTCAGTGATAGACTATGGGATCACCTTGGGAACTAAACTCTATCTCATAAAAAATGAGATTTATCTTTCCCCATGCTTCAGAATCCCCCATGTTTTCCTTGGACCCTCCTCCTCTCATGTGTTTGGCTCTGCACCAAATGTATCTTTCTGTTGTCTCCTCACACCTCTCTCTCCAGAGAGCAGTGATTCTGAAATGAATCCATGCCCAAATCTCTGCTTTAAAACTGTGATGTTTCTTTATTTTTAAAATGTATTTTTCTCTCCCACTGGCTTGTGGGAATATGCATCATCTAATTAGCCAAATAGATTTTCAGTTCAGCCCAATCATTTCCTTATCTAACATCTGAAGCCCGGCATTGCTCAAGGGACTGCACAGACGCCGAGGTCCTCATTAACTCTGATCTTCAATTACATTGATTATAAGACTGCTTCTGTAATTGTGCAGCATACATCAAGGGTGAGTGGAGGAACCTTTGCCATTTTTTGGTGTTTTCTATGAAGCCAAAGGCACACAGACCACCAGAGAACCTGAGAAGTACAGATGGGAGCTAAAAATATCAAGGCAGAAGGTCTCACCACACTAAATTTCCTAGAGTACTAGATCATAATAAGTACTTCTCTATGATATTCATGGAAGGTAAAGGGAGATTTCAAAAGAAAGCTTTTGGTTTCAGAAATGAGTTGGAATTGTGAAGGAGAATATTGCATGGTAGAGGTATTTTCATAAATGAAGCCAAAAGACTCAAGTCTAATTCTTGTACTTCCTCATGAGGTAAAGGAATGAAAGATGGAATTCTTCCCATTCTACTATTCCTTAATTATTTAGCTCACATCTATCAGAGGTTTGAGGCTACAATCTAGGAGAAAAATGGCTCCCATCATATCAAAAGCTATCTTACCTCCCCCTCCCCCGACAAACACATGTGAAATAGACAAAATAATGAGATATTCAGGAACAAAAGGATCCTAGTGGAGCCCCAATTTAATTCAATTAACATTTTTGATCATTAAATACATGCAAGGCACTCTGCTATGTGTAAGGTCAAACAAAAATCATTCATGACCCTCAAAGAGCTTGTTTTTATTGCTATACTAGTAGTCAAATAAAAAGAAATAATAACAAAATGTTAGAACAAGAGGGGACTTTTAAAAGTCTAGTCAAATATGAAAGGATGCAGAGTGAAAAGAAAAGAATCAGAGGAAAAATTTATACAATAACAGCAACTTTTAAATAGAAAGACTTTAAGACTTAAGAACTCTGATCTATCTCTGGCATCATTCCAGACAACTGAGGAGGAAGCATACCTCATCTCCTGATAGGGTATAGACACAATATACAGAAGAAGACATACATTTTTGGACATGATTAGTGGGAGCCTTTGTTCTGCATGATTACGCACATTAGTTACAAAGGTTTGTCTTTTCTTTTTCTCTTCCCAAATAGGGGGTGAAGGAATGGGAAAGAGAGGGGATAAATACAAATTAAGTGTGTACGGTGGAGGGAGTTAAAAAGGAGAAATCATCCATCCCAATTCTTTGATTTTAAAGAAATTACATTACTTGCCAATTATCACAAAATAGTAAGTAGCAGAGTCACATCTAGGCAGATCTAGTGTCTAGAGGTTTTCTGACTCTCTGCCCGTGACCAAGTCACAGTGCCAACAATGGTACTCCGAGAACTTAGATGAATCTCTGATCTCAATTCAAGTGGGTACCTGCTTCTATATGTATAGATCATAGCCATCTATTCCTTCTCAGACTGCATGAATCAGGTCTATATCCTCCTAGAAATACTCCACAGAAGATCTGTACAACCTTTGGAGATCTTGCCTTAGATATTTTAAAATTGTAATGACATTGGCCCAATTCTAGGTTTTGCCCATAACAATGACCTACCTTAATCTTTTGCTAGTCATACATGTTCTTAATGGTGACTTTTGTACAAATTAGTGACTATAAGTCCTCTTTAATTTTATGCTTTCAGGTTATTACATCCATTCATCGACTTTTAGATCACTTGCAATTTTTAATTTTCCAGAACTCATGGTAATCCTTAATTCATAGCCATGTAACATCACAAGAAGATTATTTTAGCAAAAAGATGGTTTTTTCTTTCATAAATTGAGTGAGTGACTGAACAAAAATGTGGCACTTGAATGTAGTAAAATATTACTCTAAATGACAAACATGATAAAAGCAAAAAAACATGAAAAGATTTATATGAATTGATGGTGAGTGACATAAGCAGAAAGGATAGACACAATGAAACTATAACCATGTAAATGGAAGGAAATACAACTATAAGACAATTGAAAGTGAATATTTAAAAGTACAAAACTAAGGTTGGCCCTAAAGAAAAGATATGAAGAAACACTTTTGCCCCAACTGCTACTTTTGCAGAGGCTTTGGGGTCCACAAGTATGGAAAATTGCATATATATTCAAATTTTTTACATAATGATAGGCTTTGCTGATTGCTTTTTTCTCTTCCTCTTTTTCTTTCTTTTAAAAAATACTCCTTGTTATATGGAATGGCTCTCTGGCAGGTGGTAGGAGGAGGAATGGAGAGGATGTTTAGGTGATATAAAAAGAAAAGACATCAATATTTTTTTAAATGAACTTTCATGTCTTGAAATAGTCTGTGATCCTTGAAAACACTTCACAGTTATGCCACCAAGCTTGCCCCCTTCCGCTTATTGCGTTCTGGCCCCAGACCACTGTCCATATACAGTACACATCTGAGATATATTTATATCTATCTACATCTGTATATTAGTTTTCATTTATTGTCCCTGCTTCTACCTTCTGCGACAAAAGAGAATGAGTATAATCTCCTCCAAAAAAGTAGACTTTCAAGCAAAGACAAATTTTTTTTTGTTTTTATATTAAGACAAATATATGTGTCTTAACTCTTCTACATGTTAAATATTTTCAATTTCTCATATGGTATGACTCAAGGATCTTTACCTTCCTAGTTGCCTTCTTTCTTGATATTCTCTAGCTTTTCAACATTCTTTTTCAGCAGTGATGCCCTGAACTGAACACCTTGTTCCAGAGGTGGTCGACAAGGGCAGAGTACAAGGGGACTATCACCTTCCTATTACTGGAAGCTATGGCCCTCTTTCGAACCCCAGCTGTGCATGAGCTTTTCTGGTAGCTCCATCACATTACTAACTCCCATTTTAGTCATAGTCTACTGAAACTACCAGAACATTTTTTTAGACCAATTGCTTTCTATCCATGCTTCCCCCATCTTATAATTATCAACGATACATGTGGCTTTTTGACAGAGTCCAACTTTTACAGAACAAATCCTCTTACTAAGGGAATTTCTTCTGTGAAGTGTAGATTCAGTCAAAGGGCGGCGCTTGAGACCTAAAGAGTGTTAAGGCTGCAGACTCTCCACCTCTGTAGTCCCTTAGGATCCTTTAAGATCCTCATTCTATTATACAGTGTATTAATAATACCTCTTGATTTTGGGTCATCTATGAATTTGGTGACCATAACTTCTATGCTTTTATCGAAATCTTTAAAAAAAATGTTGATCAACACAGACCCGAGGTCAGATTTCTGGGGTACCCTTAAAGACCTCCTGCCACACTGACATTAAACCTTTTATACCTATTTGTTGACCATCCAATCAATTCTGAATGGATTAGACTGCATATTTATCTAATATCTCTACACAAAGAATATAGGAAATTTTATCAAGAGCTCACTAAAATCCAGGCAACCTATATCTATATCACTAATTTATTTTATTATTTGAGTAATTCTATCAGAGGACAGCTACGAAGCTCAGTGGAAAGAGTGCTAAGCCTGGAGTAAACAAAATCTGAGTTTAAATCTGGCCTTAGACACTAGCTGTGAGACCATAGACAAATCACTTAACCCTGTTTGTCTCAGTTTCCTCATCTGTAAAATGAGATAGAGAAGGAAATGGTAAACCACTCAAGTATCTTTTCCACGAAATCTTCAAATGAGGTCATGAAGAATCAGACACAATTGAAATGAATGAACAACAACAAGAATTCTTTCGCAAAAGGAACTGTGGTTTGTCTGGCATGACCCATTGATGAATATGGATTCATAAGGCTCTTTGCAATTTCCCCCAGTCCTTCCAGATATTTATCAGACATTGCTTTAATCACCTGTTCAATAATTTTCCTGGGAACCAAAGTCAAGGTAACCTGTAGTTTGCAGACTCAGTTCTTTTCTCTCTTTTGAAAAGTTTGGAAATATTTGCTCACATCCAATCACATGGTCCCTTTCTTGTTTTCCAGGATCTTTCAAGTAAAACTGACAGTGACTCATCAATCATGCCTGCCAATTCTTTCAATGTCCAAGAAGGGATCTAGATCGTCTGGGCCAGGTGATTTGAGTTCATCAAGGATAGCTGGGTGCCCTCTTAGGATTTCTTTATCATGGAAATAACCTCCATGATGTTTATTTTCACTCTGTCATTTCTTTTACAAACAAACAAGCGAAATCTGAACAGATCTTTGCCTAATGTCTATGTTGGCCATCACTATAAAGATTTTCTAGAGGTGAAAAGGTAAGCATATGATTCAGTAGTTGCTGTTGAGTATCCTTTCACATTTGGGGTAGGAGGAGGCAAAAGCAAATGTTCATGGCCTTTTTTATTGTTTTAGAATTTTGTCTCCTTTGATATATTTTGAAAGCAGTTCCCTGAGAACTCCTCTAAAATTATCACATAAACACAGGTTTCTTCTTTTTGTCTTTTATCTGGGCCAGATAGTCTTTTTGAATTCGTTTTCACTCCATGTCTTCTTATAGCTCATTGATAACTAAGGTGTGAGAGTTGAAATGTGTTTCCACAGTAATCAATGATTGCTGATCAATGTTTATGAAATGCTGGCAAATCTTTTTCCATTTCCCTCTATTTGCTGTGTTCCTTTAAGCATCAAGTATAAATGCTCCAAGGATAATATCATTTACTTCAGTTTCATGTCAAGTTTTATATAGGTTTCTTTTTCCTTTATTTATTTAATTATTTAATTATTTGCTTATTTACTTACTATTGTAGTATCAGTAATCTCCCATTTTCTTCTGTAATGCTTAGGAACTTCTACTGTAAATGGGCATTGACCATGGCTTATATCTCCCTAAAGTTTTCAAGAGAGTAAAATATCTGCCAGCTAGACTCTTTTGGCCCCCTTTTTGTGGCAACCATTTAAATTCTTTGAAAAAATAGTGCCAGTGGGAGTTAATTTCTTTATTTTTATCCATTTTTTTCTTTCATTCAACAGCTTGTTTAATTATATTTGTTGTAATTGTCTTCTCATCATGGGTCTAACTTATCATTTAGTATTGATTTTTATCTTTGGTATCGTTGATCAATGATCTGGCTATACACAGAGAACTGATTGTGAAATGACTCTTCTGTAACCATTCATTTCTTGTCTGTTAAGATATAGTCAATTTTAGGTGTATAAGTGTGTGTGTGTGTGTGTGTGTGTGTCTGTGTGTGTGTGTGTGTGAGAGAGAGAGAGAGAGAGAGAGAGAGAGAGAGAGAGAGAAAATTTTGTTCAGTCCTCTCCCAGCACTTTGAAGAGTATATTTACTCTAAATCATGTTTTCCAAAATATTTTTCACATATTTTATACATTGTGATCACTAAGAACCCATCAATCAACATTCATCTATTAAATACTTACTATGTACTAAGCACTATGCTACTGATATTATTAAAGCAATCTTGCCAAATTATTGTTAGCATTTCTTCACTTCATTCTCTACAGAGAATCTCTAGTACAGATTCTGTAGTTATGTTCATAGTAATCTTTTCAAAAAGTGAGATGACCAAGTGTCCTATGAATTAGAAAATTATGAATTTTCTTATCCTTGGGCACATAATTAAATAAGAGCCACTCCCTGGGAGTTGATAAGCAGTCCTGCAATTCCTGCCAATTGCTAGGCTGCGACTGATGGCTTGTTTGAGCTCAGGAGTTCTGAGATGCAGTAGGCTAAGTTAATTGAGTCTCTAGACTAAGTCTGGCACAAATAGGATGAAGCCAACAGAAGTTAAGGCCTACTAGGCTGCCTAAAGTGGGTAAATGAGGTCAGGTAGGAAAATAGAAGAGGTTCCAATCAATATTCCAATCAGAGGGCCTGTAAGTGCCCTCTGTACTGGCAATCTGGGTGAGACAGGAAGAACCAATCTAGAACAAACAAAGGCCAGACCACTTCTGTTATTCCCATTTCTGTAGTGTTTTAGACAGATAGCTTTTCTCACAACTTTTGAGGAAGCTGGTTCAAATGTCCCCATTTAATGAATGAATAAATTGAGGCTAGAGGACTAGAATCACAGAACCAGTAAATATAATTCCTGAAATTCTAAACACTCTTCTAACTCCAACATCATGGTTCTTATGAATCAACGTGGTGCCTTTCCAGAACACCCAGCCTTTCCAGATCAAACTCAAATGATTCGGTTGAACTATGAAACATCATGGAGTTATACTGTTCTGCAGCAAGAATATGTGCTGACAGTTTTAAAGTCTTAAAATTTCAGAGTTGGAAAGGACTTCAGAGAACCAGTATCTAAGTAATATCTTCTAAATATCCCTGACAAGCAGCCATTCATCTGCCATTCAAAGCTCTTGCTAATGAGAAACAACCCATTAGCTTCTGGGGCAGCCTCTTCTACTTCTTATATGGGAACATTATTATATATTTAAAAGGAATAGTAAGTTATACATAATTGATTTGCAGTTTCATGTGTAATCATCTCTTTTATTATATTATATTATTAAAATGTTTGTTTTATTCCATAAATTTAAAAAAATTAAATAATAAGAGAAATCCCTCTTTTATAAGGTGAGATCTGCTACCCTGAAGAGTCTACCCATTTCTATCCCTCTGAAGCCACAAAGTAAAAGAAAAACAGAAAGAAATATATGCACACACATACATATACATATACACACATATATTCAAATATTTGAGTATAGTTATGAACTTCTTGCAAGTCCTTGCCTTCTGGCTAAATATTTTATATTCCTTGGATAAATGTCTCTCACCAAACTGTCTATCTTCTTACAGAGCCACTGAAATTTGTAACTATCTCTCCTAAACTTTGGCACCAAATATTTAATGTAATTCTCCATATGGGATCTTACCAACACAGAAGACTGTGATGATCACCTTCCTTGTTCCATGAACTGTGCTTATTGATACAGAAGGGAATTCCTACAATCTTAAGTATAGTAATAAAAATAAATAATAAATAATAAAATAATATATAAATAATAAAGTCACATTTACATGAGACTTTAAAGTTTGCAAAATATTTACAAATATTATCTCATTTTATTCTTGCAACCATCTATCATCTAACAGCTAGATGCTATTTTAATCCCCATTTTACAGTTTAGGACAGAAGGATGGAAGAGGTTAGCTCAGGGTCGCACAAGTAGTAAGTGTCAAGGGTCATATTTAAACTTAGTCTCCCAGCACTCTATCAACTGCACCACCTACCTCATGAAAGAGGTATTGTTATTTCTAGAGTGAGCCCTGGGTTCAATTCTAGAAACAAGAAGCACATTGTTAAACTGAAGAACTTTTAGGTAGCGTCCAAATGAAAAAGGATTTCAGGTCCATGCTATGTGAAGATGAGTTGAAGGAATTAGGGGTGCTAGTCATTGGAAAGCAAGATTGGGTAGGGGTGGGGTGCTCATGAAATTGATATAAAAGCATTTGAAGGGCTATGATCTTGGAAGATGACTCAACTTTTCCTATTTTGTCCCAGATAGTAAAATTGGTAAGAACAGTTAGAAATTGAAAAGAATATTTAGGTTTGACATGGTTGGGGATAACAAGCTATCTAAAAACTAGAGCTATCCCAAAGTTTATGGCACTGCCTTGGAAGATAATAGCATCTTCCTCACTTAAGGACTTCAAACAGAGGTTTTACAACTTATGTTGTTGAGAATTTTGGAATAGTAATTCTTTATGGGATAGGGATTCACTTATATGGCCACTGATATCTCTCTGGACATTAAACTTTTATGATTTTATGATTCGGTGTCATAACACATCTTGATACCTTCTGCAGACAGAAAACCTTTGGGTGAATGGGTCATTAGACCAACCTAAGGCAGCATTTCTCATGTACAGATGATGGAAAGGAGGTATTTCCCATATAACAAAGCTGACGTCTCAAAGCATCAACCCAGAGGCTTCCTAAACCTACAAAACCTAAACCTAGAAAATCTGAAATCCCTTCAGGCCATTCTCTCCTTTCCCTCACCTCAAACTGAGATCAAAGTTTGACTGGTTGAGCCTGCCACAGAAGTTCATGAGCCTCATATATCCCAGGGTCTTACCTTCAAAGTTAAGTGATATACTGTTTGAGTCTGGACAAAAAATGCTTGAAGTTTTGACATTTCTATTTTTTCCTTCTAGGATAAAGCAGTTTGACCATGAATGGGGTTACAGGGGGGAAGAACAAAGATAGAAAATCTAGCCAATATTTCTTTGTAGTGTTTTTTTCTAAGAAAGATTAAAAGTAACATTTTAAAAATGGTTAACTTTAGAATTTGGCCATATATGTGTGTGTATCTATATATAAGTATATATATAGATACACATATATATTATATAGATACACACACAAATATATCTTTCCATTTGTAGATGAAAACCCAGTGTTGTTTAATTTCAATTCAATAGTACAGTTACTTGAATGTTATTGGCAAGTGGAACCCCAAAGTCTAAGAGCCTTGAACTTCACTGGCCTCCAGTTTCTAGAACCCCTGTTCCTTCTCTTCTCCTAACATATATTAAAAATGTCCAGGGACAATCTAGGCAAAAGTACATAGTACATAATAGTATAGATGATAATGTGTTACAGGAAAAAGAATAATCATTACAGCATCAGAAAATCTGCTTCCAAAGTCCAACCTTGCTTCTTACTACCCATATTCTCTAAAGGAAGTCATATCACTTCTTAGCCTTGGTTTTCTTATATATAAAATAAAGGAATTGGACTTCTTTCTCTCTATATCTCTTTGCAACTAAATCCCACAAGCCTATATTTGCCTTTCTTATTCCTTCTTCTTCTTCTTATAAAAGACAACTCTCCTCCCCAGCCTAAATGCCTTAGTCTTACTAGAATATATCCCACTTCCTATGATTCAAGCCATCAATTAAACAACCACTATAGAACCTTAGATTGTAAGCTTCTTGAGGGCAGGGACTGTTTTTTGCCTCTTTTTGTATTCTCAGAACTTAACACACTGCCTAGAGCATAGCAGGTGTTAAATAAATGTTTACTGAATTTAATTGAAGACAGGTATCATTTTATCATTGCTTCTTTACAGAGAGAGAAAATAAAAACCAATCAGGATGAGTGACATTCCCAAGTTTCTACTACTAGTTATGAGATGTCAAATAAAGAAGCTGGGTTTCCAAACTCACACAGTTCAAAGTTCTTTCCACTAAACTGAAATACTTTCTTGTTCCATTAAGTTGCTATTTATCTTTCAATGTCTACATATCCTAGCTCCCAACTGGAATGTGAGCTTCTTGACTCAACAATGAATCAATCAATAAACACCAAATAAGCATCTATGCGCCAAGCATTATATGAAGTACTAAGGATTCGAAGATAAAAATGGAGAACTTGTCCCCAGTAAGCTTATATTTTACTGGGGGAGAGAGCAACTTTGGACCTATAATTTCATCAGTGTAAGGAAGTCCCTGTGAAAAACTTGCTTTAACATCATTATCCTTCTCTGCAATTTAAAGTCTTAGACTAGGGGTTCTTAATCCTACTTTGTGCCATGCATCCTTTCTCAGATGAATATTTTAAATAGTTGAAGGGAATGTTAAATTACAGTTAGAGGTTAGTGAAAGTAAAGGTGTAATTTTTTTTATTCAATGTCAGAATCCACAATAAAATCTATCCATAGGTCCTTTGTGGATCCATGGACACCTTGTTAAAAACAAAACAAAACCAAAAACAAACTTATCTTAGAAATTTTCCTAGGGACACTTAGAGGATAATTGACTTACTCACTATTATATAGCCAATATATGACCAACACAGGACTTGAATCTAGGATTTCCTGAATTCAAAATAAACTCTCTATATTCTATGGATTGTTGCTTTTCTAGATATTACACACATCTATCTGTGTGTATGTGTGTGGTTGTATACTAGATAGATTATATAGAGAGCATGGGGTCAAAATCACCCCACTCTACTTAGCTCTCCACATCTGAGAAAATATTTCAAAAGACATCCTTGTTGTTTACTGGTTGTAACAGAAGAATGTTTCACCCTTGACATCAGCCCCTTTCTCTCCCATTTCTGCAATGATTTTTAAGATTATGGAATTCCAATAACTGTCTTAGCAGTTGTTGGCATTGTCTTTATGGCCAGTCAAGGATGGCATATATGACATGAAAAAAGACATACTCAAGGCTCTACAAAGGACCTAGCAGAAAGAAGGACATCATAACCAAGGGAAACATCTAAAAGACTCTAAGAAAAAGACTTCTAGGAACGGAATGATTTCCCCTGCTTCATGTATGCTGAACTTGAGCCCACTTTCCTTTGGAATATGTGAATACATGTAGGAGAGGATGTTAGAGATTTGAGTGGTTTCTTTTGTCTAAAAGATGTTACCTTAATAAATTTTCCATTTCTAAAAGCTAGTTGCCAAATTCTTATCAGTTGATAATTTTGACAGGGGAAAGGTGATCAAAATGGTGGGAGAATATCAGCTATAGAATTAGAAAAATATTACCTATTCAACTGCTCATTTATAATCCTAGACTGTGAGGGGACCATTATCTGTGCTATTGTGATATGACTTGCTGATAAAAGTGGAAGTACAGAAAGTAACTTCAGAGTATGTGCTATGTATTAATAACAAATACAAAGGGAATGGTGTCCATGAAGAACTAATAGCTCGAGTTACCAGGAAAAGCCACATATAGGAACTGGTGCTTAAAGTAAACTTTGAAAAAATCTAGATTTTTCACAAAAGATGAGGTAGGAGCATCTTAAGAATGAAAGATAATCTGTTCGATGTCATCAAGATGGGAGATGAAATGATATGAGTATAGAACAAAAGGAAAGTCAGATTGACTGATAAACAAAATGTGGGAGTGTAATACCATTGTTATCCTTGAAAGGAAGGCTGAAGACAGGTGGCAAAAGGGTTTAAATGCTAAGCAGATGGAATATATTTGAGCCTAGATACCATAAGGAGCTACTATACTTTTTGAGTAGGGGAGTGACAAGTTCAGACCTGTGATTCAGAAATATTACTTTGCTAGCTATATGGAAGATGGATAGGAGAGGAGAGAGACTTGAAACAGGAAGAGAAATTAGGAGGTGATTACAATAATCCAAGTGAGACGTGATTACCCCTGAAATAGGTTGTTGCTGTGTGATTAGAAAGAAAAAGTTGGATGCAAGAGAATTTGTGAATATAAAACTGACAAGATGTCTACTGAATGGATATATTGGGTGAGAAAGAAAGGAGTAGTGAGTGGCTCGAAGGTTGAAAAGGTGAGTGACTGTTGCCACCATCAATATAAAAAAAAGGATCTCATAAAAAAAAGTTGGTTTAGAGGAAAGATGACTTCTGCTTTGGACATATTTGAGATTGAAAATTTACTACACGACACCCAGTTAAAAATGTGCAATTACTAATTAATGATGCATAGATAGTTCAAGAGAGAGCCAAGGGCTAACTATATAAACCTGGAAGTCACTGTAAGGGTATGATAATTGAACCCATGAATATTGATGAGGTCAACAAGAGAGATGGAATAGAGAAAGAAGAAAAAAGGACCAGCACAGAACCTTGCGATGGCAGCGGGACACAAGGAACACGTAGGACAGAAAAAAGAGGAATCAGACAGGTAGCAGGAGAACCAAGGGAGAACAGTGTCATGAAAACCCGGAGGGAAGAGATTACTGAGATGGAGAGGGAAGTTGATAGCATCAAATATTTTAAAGAGGTCAAGAAATACGATTATTGGGAAAAAGGTCATCAGATTTAGGAATGAAGAAATCATTGGTGACTTTGGGGAAATATATTTTATCTGAGCAATGAAGTAAGATGATGTAGCAGCCAAGACCCTGACCTACATAGGAGGGTCTGCTGTACAGGGTCTTAGATCTACTTTCCTAAAAGGAAAGCAACTTTTGAGGGGTCAAAAATCTACTTTAATTGCATTCACCAAAAGAGAAAATACAAGCAGAGAAATAAACACATCACAGATCAACAGACAAATCCAACTGTCTGACCATTACAAACATACATAGTTACCAGAGAGAGAAGCACCGACATCTGGGTTTTCAAAGCCGGGGGGCTGCTTAATAGTTACCCAGAGTCTCATCTGGCACATGAACCTTCTTCCAAGTCCCCAAAGCAAAATTCTCACCTCAGAGTATATATACATTTTTCAGAACCAGAGGGCATAACAGACACTCCTGACCCAGTACTCAGCACTATAAAAATTAACAAAAAGGTATGAAGCTTATTAATGGGTAGGGAAGATCTTTAACTCTAATTAACAACATTACAGATGCCAAATTACAGAGGATTGAAATGTGAATGGAAAGGAAATGGAAGCAATGAGATAAAAAGCTATTTCTCAGAATTTGCCCATAAAAGATAAGAGAGATATAGAATGATAAATAGAGAGGATGGTAGTATGTAAAGGGATTTTTTGCTTATTTGTTTCATTTTGTTTTGAGCATGGGGAAGACCTCAGTATGTTTATAGATAGCAGGGGTGGGTTAGTAGTCAGGGAGAAATTAAAGAATCTCCTAGGAGAGATGAGAGGGGATTAGAGCAGCATACAGAGAGAGAAGTTGGACATGACAAGGGAAAAGGTTACCTCTTCATTGAGAGCTAAAGTAAAAACGACAAGAACCGGGTAGGGTGGGGGAGATGAAAGGAATTTTTGAGACATAAAGTAGGGGAGGAGAAATTCACAGTGAAAGGCCTCTATTTTCTCAATAAAATGTATGGCAATTTACTTCTTCTTTTAAGAGGAATGGTAAAAAGAATCATGGGGGGAGTTAGAGAAAAGAAATAGGGAAAATTCAGTGAAAAAGCACAGAATCCAGAGATGGACTTTTGTGAGAGGAACAAGAAGGAGACCACTGTCAAATGATTAAGGTTGAAAGATCATTAGTAATTTGAGTAATCAAGGAAGATATCATGGAGGAGATGGGATCTGAGCTGGCATTTAAGGAATAGATAACATTTCAAAAGGTGGAGATGAGGATGAAGGGGGAGGGGCATTACACATTGAAGAAGCACTGTAAATAAGGGCACAGAATCAGAAGAGTGAGGGAACTGAACTGGGAATGGTGAGTAATCCAATTTGGCTGAAATACAGCACACATAGAGAATAATAGCTCTACATAAGCCTGGAAAGGGAAAGTGCTGCCCGATTGTAGATGGTCTTGAATATCAAACAGAGGGATTTTAACTTGATTTGGTAAATACTAGGGAGCTGGTCATTGAAGGGCATTGAACAGAGAAGTGACTTGACCAGATTAGTGAAGATTAGTATGACAGTGGTGTGTGGAATGAATTGGAAAGGGGAAGAGAATGGAGACTTGAAGACCTATTAAGAGAGTGTCATAGTCAAGGTGAATTATGAGTGTCTCTGCCAGCACGGTGGTAGTGGGAATGGAGAGGAAGGATAGGGTGCATGTGAGGATAACTAAAACTTTTCACTCATTAGTGTTATGTAAATAGGATGATTAGGCGTTCTACTGAAGTGGAAGGTTATCTCTCTCCCCACCCCATCCCTAAGGCTTTGAAAATTGTCCCTTGGGACCAGCCTGAGAGATCTCCTAGGACTGTATCCTATTTCTGATAGGGAAAGAAAATGTAGCAAGAGTGATTTGTGGGTGATGGATTATCCTCCTCATTTTTATCCTGACTTGGTCCATTCTCTATCAGGAAAACCCCTTATTTCTCCTTATTCCTTTTCATCAAGCATTTTGCTATAACATTACCAAGTACTCTGTGGTTGTTACATTTTCATGCTACCATATAGAACAACTTTATAAAGTCAGAAGGGAGTCTTTAAACCCTAAACAAAATCAAATTCAACTTTTTTCTATATGAATAAAGTCACCTGCGATGTTAAGGCAATTTAATCAACAAAAAATTATTAACTTTCTAATATGTGCCAGGCATGATGCTGCAAAAATGCATGAGTCCCAACACTCAAACACCTTATATTCTACTAGGGGTGATATTGTGTACACACACACACACACACACACACACACACACACACACATATATGTATACATATATATGATGGAGACAAAGGAGGGGATGCAACATATTATACATTATATATGTGTGTATATAGTCTGTGTGTGTGTAACATGTACAAAACATAAAATAATTTGAGGAGGAAGGAAGTAGAAACTGAAGGTGTCAGGAAAGGCTTCATGTAGGAGGTGATACTGAAGATGAGTTTTAAAGGAAGCTGGGGTTCAAAATAGGCAAAGACCAAGATGTAGTACATTCATGTATGGAGTACATCTTCCATTAAAGCATGGAGTTGAATGATAGACTATTAGTAGTGTTAAAAGTCACCCCTCCCTTTACAAGGTACTGCTCAGTACAAATGGATGGAGCTTTTAATTGGTCAGAATATAGCCTATAATGCGTGAGGGAAGTTGGTGAGGAGTGAAAGAGAGAATGCAAAACATATTTTACCAAATTAAGTCCTCTGCTCAAGGTCAGGTCTAGGTGGAGACACTTTCATATTCATTTATTGGGCAGAGGACAGAATGGATTTCACAACTCACATTGTACTTTACAATTTAAAATCTACTTTTCTTATAAACAACACTGTGAGGGAGGTGATGCAAATACTTTTATCCTTATTTTACAGAGGCAGAAACTGAGATTTAGAGTTTTTAAGTGACATGTCCATGATCCACTATTCCTCATAGCTGGGACTCAAACCCAGGCCTTTTGACTCTAAATCCAGGACTCACTGCACTGAACTGTGGAGTCATCATGCTACGAACAAGTCATAGGTACATTTTTTCTGGGCTCTATTGTCCTTACATGCAGATCCAGGGGCTATATAGTCTCTTCAGTCAGTTTCAACATTTTAACATTCTGTGTTCCTCTCTATGTTCCCTTTTTCAATCTTGTTTTCAAAGATTCTCCTGCTCTTTTAACTCCTGCTTGTCTTTCTGATTTCAATCTATATGGAATTACATACAGAATGGCTAAGTTCAGTCCCTCTGCCACAAACAACCACTAATAACACCCTGGAGGATTCCAAGCCCCGTGTCTACACCTGCTGGCCCCAGTCTGCCTTCCTTCATTAGGATGTATGTGACCAGAACAGAGGACATCTAGCTTCCACCTACCAACAAACCATCATAATATCAAGGTATTGCTTACTGCTGCTGTGTGAATGGGTGACTTCATTCCCTTTCTATCTAGGTTGGCTCTGTGTCACTAGTCCTGGTGTATAAGCTAGTCTTTTCTTGTTCCCTGTTGGGTACAAATTCTTGGATGATGAATCCTATCATATTCTTGTCTTCCTGAGATCAACCAGTCCTACCTGTGGTCACTCCCTTCCTGGCATTGACAACATTGTGTGGGCCTGTGTATGTGTGTGATGGATTTGTTTTTGAAAATACCTTTCCCAAGATAGTTTGACAGAAGTCCATGGCTGCCTTGGCAAAAATTGTCTGCAACTGTGTGCGCCCGGAATAAGCTTATTAGTAATTCCTCTCCAGATTTATATCCTTACTACTCCATGAGTTTCATGCCAACATACCAAATTAGACCTAGGCACCTGTCTACTTCTGCTAGCTCTGTCTTTTCTGCATGCCTATATGTGGATATATGTCTTTGTAATGTGTAAGTCCTCTCTCTCCTTTCTTTCCTTATTATTCAGGGAATGACTATTTTTTTTCTTTTTGCTGTTTTCATTTTGTTTTTTTCAAAAGCATATTTGTAAGTATTCAGCTCTGTATAGGCATCTGGGTATTGAGGTCTTCACTCATGTCAGTGGCATCTGGGACATAAATCAAACTATTTTTTTTTTCCTTTTACAAAGTGAGAAGGGAAGAACATTGTAATTCAATCTTTAATATCTCCAAAGACATATAATACATCCTCATGACATATCCAGGAGATATTTTCTAGAAACTAGACAATGATTCAAATTAATGCCAAGCCTAAATCTAATTGTTTTATGATACTACAGAGGCCTAGATGGGGCCAAGCTTCCAAAAATCTGTGGTTTTAACATTTGTGTGGGCGGAACAGATTTCACTGTCTGGCATGCACAGGAACAGCTGCTTGCATATTATAGCACCACTACCTGAAGCAACTTAATCAAATGCTTCTGAAATCAAGAAAAACTTGAGATTTCCAAATGACTAGCATGTCCATGGACCACATAACATCCATAGTGGATGCTGGAAGGTTAAGAAGAGACCAGATAGAATGCGCACAGGAACAAAATAGGAAGGGACACAGGTTGGGAAAATGAGACAAGGTAAAGATAAGGAACCCTAACAGAGGTCAAGAGAAGCAAGAGCCAGTCAATAAATAAGCATTTATTAAGCACCTACTATGTTCTAGGCATAGTGCCAAGTACTCAGGTTACAAAGAAAGACAGTCCCTGCCCTTCAAGAGCTCACAATCTAATGGATCTAGAGTCTGGTGCCTTGGGTTCAAAACCTTACTCTGTCATTTAATACTTGTGTGACCTTGAGAAAATCACTTAATGTCATTAGGCATAAGTTTCTTCAACTATAAAACAAGTTGGATGGACTAAATAATCTCTATGGTCCTTTCCAGTTCTAAATCAAACTCATCCATGTGATTGACGCTACTGTGAAATGCTCCACTTCCAAAATACAAGAATACCTTTGGAAAGGAAACAGACTATGACCAAACAGAGCCTCTGGATTAAGTTGACAATCAAGCTTTTCAAGAGAAGTATTATTCTTCCATGAACTATATGGCTTTGGGTCAATAACTTCCTCTTTCAGGTCATCAAGGTTTGTTGTTTTTTCTTTTCTATCTGGGAAATGAAGATGGTTAGGTGCCATAAATGGCTTCTAAGGCCTAGATCTAGATTTCTATGAGAGTGATTCTATTTATTTCCAAGGTAACTGTGGTATATTCCCCCTTTCTTTTAGATCAAGATAAAGAAAGGCTGTGGCAGGGAGACATGCTTTGAAGTTCCATTATTTCAGAGTATATATTCTCCCTCCATCAACTCAAGCTCATAAATTCTCTGTTCATGAGGTGGAGGGGGAAAGGGAATAACCATTTATTAAGTTGTTTGTTGTTCAGTCATTTTTAGTCATGTCTGACTCTTCATGACGCCATTTGGGGTTTTCTTGGCAAAGATATTGGAGCATTTTAACATTTCCTTCTCAACTTGATTTTATAGATGAGGAAACAGAGGCAAAAAGAGTTGTGACTGGCTGAGGGTCAAAGAGCTAGTAAGTGTCTGAGGCCAGATTTGAACTCAGGGAGATCTGATTCTAGGCCTGACACTCTACACACTATTCTACCTACCAGCCTAGTACCTACTTACTATGTAGCAGTCCCTGTGCTAAAGGCTTTGCAAATACCTCATTTGATCTTCACAACAACCCTGTGAGGTAGATACTGTTATTATCTCCATTTCACAGGTGAAAAACCTGAGGCAGGTAGCTATTAGGTGAGTTGCTCAGGATCACCAATCTAGTAAATGTCTAAGGCTAGATTAGAACTCAGGTCTTCCTGACTCTAAGCCCAGTGCTATATCCACCTAGCTGTGCCATCTAGCTTTGATATATCTATTATACTTGATAGGATCCCAGATTTAAAGTCAGAAAGAACATCAGAGGTCACGGAGTTCAACCTCCTCATTTAGCAAATAAGGAACTGATGCCCCGGGAGGTTTGGGGTCTCATCCAACATCACACGTAAATAACAAGAGGGCCATATGGAATTGTAAAGCAGGTCCTATGGCTTCAGAGTCCACTCTTTCCCTTATTAAACACCTTTCTAGACCTATTTTGCCTAGAGTGGAAAAACCAGCCTTTATGGTAATGAGTCTTCTTAAAAGGTAAATAGGACCTTGAACCACATATAAAGAATCCATTTCTGAACCAAAACCTGAAGAGATTCCTGCTTGATCGGACTTGTCAAAACATATTCTACTAGCATAGCCTTTGGGAATCCAAGGCCATCTTCATGCCACTTTGAAGAAAACTTAAAATGAAAATTTGAATTGGAAGTGTCCCTGCCTAAAAGTATCTCCCCTAACCAATTAGGTTTGTCCTGATGTCTGACTTCTCCCACCTACCCTAAAATCATATAAGAATTTGATATATGTATTTGACCAAAAAAAAAAGGATAAAGTAATTTTCTCGAGGCTTTGGGCTGAGGCTCTCGGAAAAATTATATTTGTGTATTCGTTAAACCATTGATTTAAATGAAACATTGGACTGAAGAAGATAAATAAGAGGCAGCTATGTTTGAACAAAACAAGGGTTCTTGATAATTGTGTGTGTGCAAGCACATGCATGCACATCTCACAGACACACACACACACACACACACACACACACCCCTGTGGTGTGTGTGTGTGTGTGTGTGTGTGTCTGTGAGATGGACTCTACAGGCTCGTGAAGCCTATGGAACCCTTCTCAGAATAATACATTTAAATGTATAAAGTAAAATTAATAGGAAAGGAAATCAATTATATTATACACAGTGATCAAAATATATTTAAAAATGCAAAGACCTCAGGGTAAGTTCCCTTATAATAGAGCAAGGCACAGATGTGGAGTTAGAAAAAGACACAGTTTGGGGTAAGGGGAGGGGAGACTAGGACTGGTTTTGTAATTGTAAGGGAGTGCTATGGAGTCCCATTACCCAAGCTTTGGACAGATTGTATCTGTGTATAAAAGGATTAGGGAGGTAGTTATGGAGAGTGGGTCTGGGAAGAAGGAAAAGACGGAGATTTTGATCTCTGGCTTAGATGTTATTTCAATACTTCCCCTACCCCTTTACTTACTAATCTACATGAGAGAAAAGAAGAGACTTATGATCCAAAAACCAGACTTCAGAGCTGGGTGGCACAATGGATCTGGGCTGAGAGTCAAGAATACTTTAATTCAAACTGAACCTCGGATATCTCCTAGCCTTGTTACCCCAGGCAAGTCAGTCAGTCAATAAATATTTATTAAGCAAATCATCTGTCATGGTTCTCTTTGAGATAGAAAAGCAAAAGATAGTCCCTTTCTAAGAGGAGTTGACCTGTTATTGCCTTAGTTTATTCAACTGTGAAATGGGAATGATGATAGCACCTATCAACCAGTGTTATTATGAGGATCAAATTAAATATTTGTTAAGTTCTTAACAGTCCCTAGTATGTATGTAGTATGTACTTTATAAGTGCTTATTTCTTCCTATTTGGTAATTATTGGTCAATTATTCATTTCTTGGCTTACATTAATCTATTAATCAATCAACAAATATCTTCTAAGCAACAGCATAGCATCTTGGATGCTGGGGGTATAAATACAAAGAATTAATTCTCAACATAGCTTCCTGAGCTATGTTTCTAATGGGGGAGATAGCATGCATATATATGAAAATATAAAGTATGTTCACACATAAGTATATAAAGAATAAATATAAAGAAAATGAGTAAAAGGTAGTCTGGGGGTAGGGAAAGCGTATTATAATAGTGGGAGGACTGCTCAGGAAAGGCTTCATTTAAAGATGGTGTTTGAGCTACACCTTGTGGGAAAACAAGGATTATCTGTGGTAGAGGTGAGGAGGAAGTGGATTCCAGGCATGGAGAATAGTTGGTGCAAATGGGAAGTAGAGTGCCATATGTCAGAATCACAGGGAAGGCATGTTTGGCTTGATCATGGAGTACAAGACGGGAAGTAACAAATGATGAGTTTTGGAAGAGCTTGAGGCAATGTTGAAAGAGGTCTGAAAAGCTTAAGAAATACAGATTTGGGCTTACATAAATCACTTTGGCAACTGTGTGGAGAATAGACTGGAGAAGCAAGATAATCTAGGTCAAGGATGATGAAGGCCAGAATTAAGGTGGTGGCTATATGAGAAAAGAGTGGATGTGAGAGAATTTGTATAGATAGAAATGGTAAGATTTGGAAAATCACTGGAAATATGAGGTAAAAGAAAATGGGGAGTTGAGGATAACATCAAGGTTATGAACTAGGAAATCTCACCTTCAATACAGAAAACCCCTCTTCCCACAAGATGTAGTTCAAGTAGTCTTTCCTGGGTGTTTCACACCCAATGGTTGTTCATTTTGTAAAAACAGTAAGAGGTCTGAGTAAGGAGTTGAAGTAGGGGATTTAGGAGGAGGAATCCTCTTCTGGATATCTTGAATTGGAGATGTTTTTGAGACATCCAGTTTGAAATGTCCATTAGACAACTGGTGATATGAAACTAGAGCTTAGAGAAGAGATAAGGGCTTGCTATATAGATCTAAGTCATCTTTATAGTGATGGTCATTAAGACCATAGTAACTGATAAAGTCATCAAGAAAGAACACATACAGGGAAGAAGAATATCGAGGACAGAGTCTTGGGAACATTTAAAGTTTGTGGGATGTGATATGAATTAGTTAGCAAAGGGGACTAAGGACTGTTCAGATCAGTTGGAGGATAGCCAAGAAAGAATAATCTCATTAAAACCTAGAGAGAGGAGAATATTTAGGAGGAGACTGGTCAGTAATTTCAAATGCAGCCAAGTGGTCAGCAAGGCTGTAGACCGAGAAAAGATCATCAAATTTGGAAATTATGAAGTCATTAAGAGTGGAGTAGTTTCATTTGAAGGATGAGGTCAAAAGTCAAATCATGCAATTGTAATATAGTCTTCATAATTTAAAATTAGAAGGTATATGGCATGCCATAAATGAGGGTAAATTCTCTGACATAGGAATCAAGTCCTTGAACCAGGAAGTGAAGTCTAAATGCTTGAGGACATTAGCTAACTGAAAGGACTGGCTACAAATTAACCATTTTAAAGAAATAAGTTCTGTAGCCAAGATTCTGCATGGAAAAGACAAAAAAACACAAAAGGAAGCTTTTTTTCCTCTTTCCAAAAAAAAAAA
>CM053769.1:339658024-339814425 GCA_028658325.1 Potorous gilbertii | reverse complement strand
CCACTGGCAAGTTATTATTTTTTGTTTTTTCTTTATCCGTAAAATGCTCACAATAACACATGCACGACTTACTTCCTAGGTTTGTTGTGGCTTTGTGAAGTGGCAATATTATAACGTTTCAGTTCCAGTTAAGGCGCAATTGTAATTGATTAAATGTACTGTATACATTTGAAAGTGCTATAGAAATACTGTATTCTTTTAATATGGTATTTCTATAATGTTTGTTATGAATGATAGACATTTCTGAATTGTCAATGACATTCATTAATTCATATTCATTACCAGGGACAATCAAAATAATAACACTAGCTTATAATCTCATTAATGGCAGAGAAAACGCCCTATTGTGACACTCCTAGCAAAGTCTTCCCATGGTCTAGGAGGACTGGAAGGAAACTTGCTGAATTTTGCTGATTCAATTATCAGACACTTAGGAAATTAGGGTATCACAGTGGCTCACAGTATGACAATTGTATTCCCAACATTTAATGATTTGTTTATTTAACTGTTCACTTCTGAATTCAGCAGGCACTGACAGCATATCACCGTAGTGCTTTCTGAGTCTCATAATAACAGCAACAACCATAAATTGTAGTAATGAAAATAATTGTGCCAGCATTTACTCTTCTGTTCCCAAAAATTTATTTTTAAAATTATTCTATTTTTTTAAGTTATACTGAGACTTCACAATGAGGTTAGTTAAATAAATGATCAATAGTAGGTTGTAAATCACAGTGTTAGAACCAGGGCTATTTCCTAATTTGCCCATCACTGATATATTCTAAGTCTGACATATCGAAGTTAATATCTAACTTGTACTAGGGTCCACAAGAGGGAAGGGTGATTAGAGTCATCAGTTAGGCTCTTCTATACGTGTCCATTTTTAAAGTATATTTTTTATTTGTTAATTGGTATTCTTATAGCTTCTTCAAATACATCACCATTAAATGCATTTGATAATCTTTATGTGAAATATAGGACTTGGAACTCACATAATTTTGAGACTGCATGGTAACCTTTGCTTAAATAAGAGTTTATATATTTACTTTGTAAAAGATTTTTTGCTTGCAATAATCTTTTGAAGCACATACAGAAAAAATCATAGGATCCAGAGATGAAGGGAACCCTACAAATCATTTTAATGACAAGGCAACAAAGATCAGAAAGAAGTGACTACTTATCTATTGTTACACAGCTAGTAGGTCATAGAGTCAAATTTGAACCCAAATCCTCTGACTAACAAATTCCACACTCTTTCTGTTATATGATCATTGAATTTTGCAAAGAAGGAAAGAGTATTCCAGAAGCAATTAAACATTTGGTAGGTGACTCAATGAGCAGAGTGCTGGCTCTGGCGTCAGTAAGACCTGAGTTCAAATCCAGCCTCAGACACTTACTAATTATATGACCCTGGGCAAGTCATTTAACCTCTATTTACTTGAATCCATTGGAGAATCTCATTATCTTTACCATGAAAAATACCCATAGACAGCATTGTAGATATACTATGTACATCGTGTCGTGAAGAATGACCAAACAATTCTTGCCTTGGAATTTCTACTAATTGACAAAGTGATTTTGAATAAATCATTCAACATGGACTTCAATTAACTCAGGTTAAGAGTGACGATATTGGAGTATATGACAATGATAAAGCGATCCCTTTAGAGCTCTAAGTTAAATGACTTGTCTGTTCGCCTGGCTACTGGGGGTCATAGCTGGAATTCTGATGCTGGCCTCCATGTTTAGTTCCCTTTCTAGTATACCCTGCAGACTCTACTGAACAAAGAGAAAATTAGCTCTGGGAAGAAAAGTACAAGTAGAGGCACGATTGGTGCTGTTGGTCCCTCCCCTATCCCTTTTTTACCCCCTAACTATTATTCCTTGTTGGAGATATTAACTGGCAACTGGGCTTTAGCCAAGTAGCAGAAGTATACATATCAGATGTGTCTATGGATATAAATAACGACCTTCAGGGCCTTTGTTTTCTCTCAGGAGTCCAAAGAAGTGACATTAAAAGTGAGTGATTCGAAACAACTGAAATTTAATTAAAAACAAAATTAAAAGTTGTTCCAAGCTTGATGCTCCAGCCAGCAAGACTCAGAGGAAATTAGTAAATGCTACTAATAGCTGGATCCAATTCACAGGCTTCTAAGAGGAGACAGTCATGAGGAAAGAAGATGCATAATCTCCCGATGAAACAATTAAAGATCAGTTCTGAGAAATAATGACAGAATTGCCTCCCAAGGCAACAAAGAACATTATCTGTTTTTATGTTTGGTCTATCTGTCTTGCTCCCTTCCTCCCATTTCCATTATGGGAAAGTTCCCTGAAATTCCCTGAATAATCTTTATAATAAAGGCAACATAGCATAAAGCACAGCTGGCTTTGGGAACAAAAAAAAATCAGTGTTCAAATCCTGACTCTACTCCACACTGGTCTGGGCACATGTGTGACCCTGGGCAAGTCTCTTAACCTCTCAGTGCTCTAGGATACACTCTAAGTCTATTATAAGTTACAGAGAAGGTGCCATCCTATATAGGTAGAGGGAATATCTTCACCTGGAATTTCCCTGTTCCAAAACAATCATAGGTTCTGTCCTTATCCCTATAAAATAGGCATTAACGTACATCAAATTCTGAAGTAACCTAATGTAGAGGCAGCATCCAAGTAGTGTGAGTAGATGGACTTTGGGAAGACTTTGGGTTGAAAATTGCTCCCACCACAGTCTCACCTCATACTCACTACATCATTACTTGAATTACACCATAGGTTCACAAAACTTCAGACCTGGAAGGGATCATAAAATTTCAACAGTAAGGGGCCTTCAAAGTCATAAGACCTTAGATTTAGATGGGTATCATCTCATCAACCCCCTCATTTTAAAGATGAAACAACTGAGGAAAAGAAAAGTAACTTACTCAAAATTATAGAGAGTAAATGATAGGGCAAGGATTTGAACTTAGGTCACCTGACACCCATGAGGCTTTCTAATTGTACTAAGGATGTTTGCTCTATAAAGAATTACTGTTTCTTTTCCCTTTCTTCTTTTTCTTTGTTTTCCCCTCTGTCTACTCTTTAAAATGTTTTATGTCACCATCGGTGTTTTGTGAGCCTGGGTTAAGGACCAAGTCCCTGTTAAGATGCAAACTGCCACTTATTGTTTAATGTGAACCTCACTGTGTGTAAGCATCCTCAGGTAGCTGTTTGAGAACAGGAAAAGAACGTAATCCCACTCAGAACCCAGAGAGGAGAGGAGTGGAAAGGAAGTGCTGCCATGAAAGGAAACTGTAAAGAGATAATTGAATGACTAGAAAGATTTTTGACCAATTTTACATTTTGTAGAGGGTTAAGCCTGACTATATACATTGTGTAGAGATGGTGCAGATTATGCCTTGCTCAGGTCATATACTGAGAATCATATAACTTTAGAACACAAAAGGTTAGATACCGTGGAATCATGGAGGTAGAAAAGTCTTTAAAACATATAATGTTAGACTAGGTGAGAATGCAGAATGGAAGAAAGAACTCTAATGCATTTGAGAGCATAGATTGTTCATCCTAGAGTGACACAGAGCTGAGAAGGATTCAAAAACCAAGAGTGAAGATGTAAAAGGCCTCTGGGAAAAAGAAAATATTGTTCCCAAAGGAAATCTTGGAGACCATTGAGTTCAATGTTATCATTTGACAAATACGAAAAAGTGAAGTCCAGAAAAATAGAGTAATTTGCCTGGGTCATCACCAGTAAGGAAAGGCAAAGTCTAGAGTAGATCGCATGTCTCCTGATTCCAAATTTATTTCTCTTTCCACTGATGCAACCCACTCCTTCCACCTCCATCTCCTCTTCTATTGTCTTCCTCCGGAGATTGTAAAAGCTGGAGTTTTTAATGGATACAATATTTCACACTAAGTCTTCAGATGGCTGTTCCTTTATGTCAAACCTTTTCTTGCCTCTTCCTTCACACCAGGTGCCTCTGCAGGCCAGTGTTAACTCTGCATTTTAAATAATACCTTACAGGGAATGGCCACCCCCATGGAGGCTTCAGGAAGCAGCATCTCATATGCACAGGGGACATCACCTCCAAGGTTCCCCCTCCCCACATCAACTCACTTTTAAATGTCACTCTAAATAATACTTAAAAGGCTTGAGTCTTTAGGTCTGAGCTGTGTTCTGTGATTTGGTGAATTAATTCTGCACAGAGAGAGCAGTGACATCTCCTGCTAATAACTGCCATTCAGGAAGACTTTCTAAAGGTCCTAAGGATGTGTGTTCTATAAAGAACTATTGGTTTTTTGGTTTTTTCTTCCCCCTCTCCCTACCTGACTGATTCTTTCTCTCTCTCTCTCTCTCTCTCTCTCTCTGTCTCTCTCTCTCTCCTTCTTCTGTCTGTCTCTGTCATTGTTTTTATTCCTTTTCCTTTCTTAAAAATGCAGACTGGGAGATATGTCTCTGTGCAGTATAGAGGAATGAGAAAATAATTACAAAGTGCTCTGTAAACAAAGCTCTGGATAAATGTCAGATATTATTATTTGTTACTGGTTTTATTGCACAGAAAGGGCACTTGGATTTGTGTAATGTAGAGATCTATGCATTTGATATCAGAAGAGCGAGATTCAAATCCTGGCTATGTTCCTTATTACCTGTGTGAGATCTAGCCTTTGGTTTCCTCTATACTGAGTGGATGGCAGTGATGAGAGAGAACCAGACTCACCAGAGGAGTTCACTGGCTCTAGGCAGGCCAACCCTCCAGGGGCCTGGGTGAAGGAGGCGGTTCCTTGGCAGTGCTGAAGGTGGAAATTTGCTATTACCCTGCAGATCACAGATTGAACAGCTGTACAGACTTGGCTCTAATTGTTCTGAGGGGAGGTCGGGGAGGAGAGCCAAACACCAACTCAAACACATGCAGAGCAAGAAGTCAGGGTGATGAGCGGGTTTTAATTACCAGCCCTATCCCTGATTTGTTTGTTTTTCTTCAGCCTCTTGTTCCTGCTTCTCATCTTGTTATTTGTTAGAAGCTATATTTCCCAGGATCCCCAGGGACACTTCCTTTAGCATCCCAAAGGTGGGAAAGTCTGCAGAGAAGAGGAGAGAATATAGTTCTTAATCAAGGAGACCCAGGTTTTAAGGTTGGTCCCTTTTGATCAAGTTAGTTTTGAGAACACAAGGTCTCAGAGGAAGGAAATTTTACCTTCTAAGGGCAACTTATCTGATGTATAAAGAAGCTTTCCTTAACTGCACAGAGACAACATGGGGTTGGGGATAGAGGGCTGCACTTGGGGTCAGGAAGACCAATTTTAAATCCTGCTTCTCCAAGTCATTTAACATAACTCAGTTTCCACATCTGTAAAATTGGGAAAATGATAGCAAGAGTACCAAACTAGGGTAGTGAGAAGTCCCAAATGAGAGAATGATTACAAAGTGCTCTGTAAACAAAGCTCTGGATAAATATCAGATATTATTATTTGTTACTGGTTTTATTGCACAGAAAGGGCACTTGGATTTGTATAATGTAGAGATCAATGCATTTTATATCAGGAGAGTGAGATTCAAATCCTGGCTATGTTCCTTATTACCTGTGTGAGATCTAGCCTTTGGTTTCCTCTATAAAACGAGGAGGTTGGCTTCAACAGTTGATTAACAAACATTTATTAATATGCCAGCACTGTGCCAACCACTGGATATCTAAACCCCATGATCCGAAAATTAAACTGTATAATAATACTAGCTAGCATTTATACAGCTTTAGGCTTCGCAAAGTGTTTTTCATATGTTGTCTCTTTTTGCCTCCAAGAGCAAATACAAAGTGCTCTGGCACTCAAAGCATTTCGTAACCTAATCCCCATCTAGTTTTCCAGTCTTCTTATACCTTACACCTTTCTCCTCAATGCATACTATTGGCCTCCTGGCTGTCTCTTGAGCAAGTCACTCAATCTCTAGCCTCTGACACTTTCTCTGGCTGTCTACAGTGCCATGCCTAGAATGCTCTCCCTTGCTCCAACTACTGACCTTTCTGGTTTCTTCAAAGTACCAACTAAAATCCCACCTTCTATAGGACGGTTTTCTCATTGCTGCTGTTCAGTCATTCCTTAGTTATGTTTGACTGACTCTCTGTGATCTCGTTTTGGATTTTCTTGATAAACATACCAGAGTGGTTTGCTATTTCCTTCTCCAGCTCATTTTATATGTGAGGAACCTGAGGCAACCAGGGTTAAGTGACTTACCCAGGGTCACCCAATTAATAAGTACCTGAGGACAGATTTGAACTCAGATCTTCCTGACCCAGTGGTCTATCTATCCACTGTGCCACCTCACTACCCCTGAGCCCTCCTCATCCCCTCTTAATTCTGGTACTTTTCTGTTTATCTTTCCCAATTATCCTGTATCAAGCTTGATTTGTATTTATTTCCATCTTCTCTTCTCCATTAGATTGTGAGCTCTTTGAGGGTAGGGACTGTCTTTGGTCTCTTTTTGTATCCCTAGTGCTTAGCATAGTGCCTGACATACAGTAGGCACTTAATAATGTTCCTAATTGACTGGTCTTCTGTTTCTCAAACAACCCTGGGGGATAATGGTAGACATTATTACTGTTTCCATTTGTAATGAGAAAACTGAGGCAACAGAAGTTAGGGATCTTGCCCATGGCCACACAGCTATTAAGTCTTTGAATAAGAATTTGAACTCGTTTCCCAAGTATCTCAAGTGTAGAATGAGCAAGGGCCTGGCATGCCCCACCAAGGGTTATGTAAAAGGCGCTGGGTACTTATTCTCCTCAGCTCTAAAGCAGGGATGCTCATAACTGCCTTACATATTTCACAGTATTGTGAAGTTTCTATGAGAAAGTATATGAAAAATATTTTTATAAGTATCACATACTCTAATCATGGAAGCTATTGTTATGAAGTGTGATAGACCAGGCTGGATACTCCCTAACATGGTGACACTAGCCCAGTAACACTTTTTGCTTATTACTTAGTACAGCCATGATCCATATCTTCTAAATTCAGAGTCAAGTGTTTGAATATTACCTCTCTTACTCTATATCCTTGAGAAAGGTAACTTTTGCAACCTCAGTTTCTACATTTGTAAAATGAAAAGAGTGGGGGACTAGATCATTTCTTTGGTTCTTTCCAGTTCCAGGTAATGCACAACTTTTCATTTCCTTTTCCTCTCTTTTATTTTATTTTGCGGGTATCTCCACTACCCTAAAATAGGGTTAGAGGGGAGGGAATGTCTAATTCCTCTAGAATAGCAGCAAGGGGAGGGGGAACATATATAACTCTAAATCATTCCACCTTCCTGAGTCTCCTCCCCACCCCCTTCCCACACACCCCTTCCCATCCCTGAAAGTCAAGATGGCAGAGAGCTCGTAACAGCAGGATGGAATTATTAACAAGAGGAAATTAAGCTCTCCCACCCCTCACAGCCCTCCACCCCCGGTTCCTGGGAACATATTTCTGGACGCGATCTGCTATCAAAACAGAGAAATTAGTCTCCAATTTTGGACGTCAAACTCAGTTATCCCCTTTTGTTAAGGAGTGAAATTAGTAACAATTCATCCTGGGATGAAGCCAAGCCAGCAACTCAGCAGAGAGTGTCATTAAAAATTCCAACCCAACTGGATGTGGAGCTGGCCTTAAATGCTCGAGAATATTCCGCTGGCAGAGCATTTTTCTCTGCTCTTTTTAACCTGGGGATTGGTTGTTATTTAAGGAAGCAATGGCTTGAAGCAGTTTTCCTTCTGCAGTCTGGGGGGCCAGGAGCCCCTAATGAAAAGGTTTTAGGAAAACTGATACCACTTCAATAATTTCCACCAGCCCCTGGCACCCACTTCTGAGTGCTCTTGAACATGTTGCCCATTAAGTAAACGGGGGGGAGAAAAGGAGGGGGAAAAGTTTTCACAGTTTATAATTATATTTCCAGTTTCATTACCAATCTCATTTTAATTCCAACAGAAACCTTTCCTCCCCTTCTCCCTACACTCTCACGTATGCATAGTCATTAAGTGTGGGTTGGAGTTCATCCTATTTTCCCTGATATCAGCATATTAATCTGGTTTATTGGTATTTCATTGCCACCTCCCCTTGGGTGTTCTGGATCTCAGTTTAATTTAAATTTTCCCCTCTTTTCGGCACTCTTTTTCTTTTTCACACTAAAGCACTATGTTGTGTTCAGTAGGACTGTCTCATCTTTAGGGAAGTAGGGAGGGGTCTTGATGTAAAAGGAGGAAACGGTTGAAATTAGGGTGATTCAGTGGTGATTTGGGGGCTCCGCACAGATTGGAGAAACAACATGGCAGAGTCAATAAAGAGTCAGTTTTGGGGTCAGGAAAATCTGGGTTCAAGTGCTCTATCAGACCAAGACACATGCATCATGCTACTCAGATCCCTTAGCTCTTTCTCAGTACTGCCATGTAATCTCTAAGGTTATAAACTGAAGAACAGATACTGGCTGACATAGGTCAAGTGAGTTACTTCAATCAGGAGCCTCTTACACTAGAAAAAAATCAAGAACAGATTGAACATGATATTTCAAATCATAATGGAGCCTTGGAGATAATCTAGTCCAATCCTCTCATTTTACAGATGAAAGTGAGGACTAGCGATGGTCAATGTTCCTAAGGTCACACAGGTGGTCAGTAGCAGACTTTTGATTTGAATTCAGGTCTTCTCAATGAAAATCCAGGGTTTCTTCCACTCTACAGTGCTGTGTCTGCTTGATGGTTTCTCTTTGGATAGTCAACCATCGCTTCCATTTATCTGCTCAATACACAAATCTTTATTGTTCATCTAATAACATTAACTCACTTTGTGACCTTGGGCAAAACTGAATGTTTTATACAGGATTACTGTTTGTAATAAAAATAGGACTCTCTCTGAGATTCCTTCCCATTCGGAGTAACTTATTCTCTGTAACTTTCCAGGTTACAAAAGGGAAGAGGATGACTAGATGGTTTCTAAGGTCTTTTTAAGTTCCAAAACTCCGTATTTTATGCTCTAACGTTCTATGTCAGAAACTGGTAAACTACAGCCTGGGGGTCAAATCTAGGCTGTAGATATTTTTGTATAATGCAAGAGCTAAGAATATTTTGTTTTGTTTTATTTTTTTACATTTTAAAATACAATTGAACTTTATTATAAATGTAAGAAAAAACATTCTTAGCTCAAGTTTTTCAACAGGTATCGAATTGGATTTGGTCCATGGGACATAGTTTGCTGAACCCTATTCCATGTTATAATGAAAGTTATTTCCTAAATATTTTATGATTCTAGGAAAATATAACCTCCTTAAGGACTGGACTACATTCCTTTTTTTAAATTTTTTCTTCTGCCATACATAGCACAGTGCCTTCCTTAGCTGTCTAATAATGTTAGCTATTTATCTAAACGGAATCCTAAATCCCAACTACAAGCTAGGATCTCTGTCCATCATTGTGGGGTATACAAATGAGAATGAGAAATGTGCTCCACTCCAATGGAGTCTAGTGATGAGAGCTATGGCAAAAGAAATCTGTACACATCACAATAATACAAAGCAGTATGAACTTTTTAAAAAATTCAGACAAAGTATTATTAAAGTTAAGTGGTGGGTGAGATCAATTCTGGTAGATTGTAATCAGGAAGGGCTCCTTGGATGTAGTGGCCCTTGAGCTGGTTTTAAATCCAACTATGTGATAGACTGCCAAGGAGCAGAGATTGGAGAAGGAGGAATTTCAGGTACAGTCGATGATATGAACAGAGGTACGGAGGAGGAGAGTCATGGGGCCTGTTTCTAACAATGGAGAGTACAGAGGTAACCATGAATCACCAAACATTTTTAGTAAAAATCATAGTGCTTTGTAATTTCCCACCAAGGTAATTGATAGCCACTTCATTTAAAAACAGGAGGAAAAAGCACATTATAAAATTCTTAAAATACCATAGCTAAAATCCAAACTTCTTAGTCTTGTGGTCAGGAAGGAGACAGCAGAGACTCACCAAATCTTCATGCTGGAAGGGATTTTAGGGGCCACTGAATTCAAACAATTCCTAGACAGGAATCTCCTTTGTGACTACTCCAACAAACAGTAATTCAGTTGATGTTTGAAGACCTTAAGAGAGGAGGAAGCCACTCCCTCCTAAGGCAGCTCATTCCATTTCTTTGGCAGCTCTAATTTTTGATCATTTTTCCTTGTATCAAGCCTCTCTGAAGCTTCTGCACATCACCCTGAGTCCTGCCCTGTGGGGCCAAGCAGACCAAGTCTTTTGGATCCCTCTTTCCCATGACAGCTTTTCAAAGACTTGAAAAATATTGCTGCCTTCAAGTCTTCTTTTCTCTACACTTAACATCTGGAGCTCTTTTCAATTGCTCTTCTAATTCATCATCCTGGCTACCTCCCCTGCTCCCAAATCCCCCACAACACACATACATTGCTGACAAGTTAGTTAAGTACAACTTGTCAACATCTTTCCTGGAAATCCAGAAATGTCTTCACTATTGTATTTTATGACACTCATATGTAATCCTATATCCTCATCAAACTAGAGCTCATTTGCTCATTCATTCATTCATCCACCCAATATTAAACTCAGAGAGTCATAGTAGAGGAGTAGTAGAGAGGAAGGAATTTGAATTGGATCTACTGAATTATAGGTTTTTAAGCAAGAAGGAATATGGAGATAATCTCGTTTGACCATTTCACTTTACAGATGATCATAGAACTAAAGCTAAAAGGGGACATTGACTCTAACTTCTTTGTTTCATGATGAGGAAACTGAGTCATGTAGACTTGTATGATATGGCAAATATCTGAGCAGGGATTTAAAACTTGGTCTTTCCCTTTTCAAATCCAGTGTACTTGCTGCCTCCTGATGAAACAGACTTGGAGAAAGGAGGTGATTTGCCCAAGACTATGCATTTATTAAGCAGCAGAGTTGAGAATAGTATTCTCTGACTCTAAATCTTTGGTACAGAACATGCTTTGGTGGATTCTTCCTCATCCAAAGTCACTGATCAAGTTGGGAGAAGGGAGATGCTTAGATGTAGAACTTAAACTCTGGTCTTCTTCTAGATCAATGCTCTTTTCCTTGGCCATGAAGCCTGTGGTAATAATTTAAGATCCTTGAGAACAGGAATGGTTTCATTATTTGAATTTCTATACCCAGTACTTAGAATAGTGCCTGGTGCTAAGTAGCAACTAAATAAATGTTTGTTGATTGACTGAATGGCTATCTGGACTCTAAGGAATTGGAAGTATGTGGGTGGGGATGGGGGAGATTCACCCAGGAACTATGTACTCACACAGTCAGATGATATGAAGTCACTGTATCCCGACCAGACAAAAGCAGCAGGAGTTGAGGGGTGAGGTTTGAGCGGAAGAAGGTGTGGGGAGGGAAGGGTGGCCAAAAAATTGAACAAGGGCTGCTGTCAGTATTTATTGTTATTGCCAGCTTGGCTCTAGAAGAGTGTTGTCTCACTGACCTTTTCTGTGTACTGTTCGGTAAGTATCAAGTGCAACTTTTCTCTAACATGAGGGCAAATTTCATTTTCTTGCTGCAGACAAGACCCATTATTCAGTCGGTTCCAATTCCTCAGCTCAGTGCATTGGCCTGCCTGGCTGTTGCTTGAGGCTGCTTAGGAGCATTCTCTCTTTCCCAAAGCAGATTAAATCTAAGCTTTTTTTTTGGTGGGGGGAGGGGAAGGGTGAGGTGGGAGAGAAGGGGAAAAATGGTGAAAGAGTTATTCAGATGCCAAGGCCACAGTCCCAGGAGACCAGATAGAGTTGGGAAAGCCAGGAAAGAAACATTTATTACACAACTACTATGTGCAAGGCACTGTGGCAAGCACTTTCAAATACTATCTCATTTAATTTCTACAACATCCTAGAGAGGAGGGGCAATCATTACCCCCATTTTACAGCTTAGGTAATAGAGTAATAGAAGCAGACAGAGGTTAAGTCACTTGCTAGTCACAGAGCTGGTGGGTACCAGAGACAGGATTTGATCTGGACTCAAATCTTCCTGATTCCAGGTCTAGTACTCTCCCTACTGAGCCACCCACTTTTTTCTAGGGACCTAAATGGCCACTGAGATGCCTTCCAACTTTGGAAAGCTATGATTCTCCCAGCTGAATTTACAGTACCTCCTTCCACTTGCTTTATCATCTAAACTTTGGACACTGTGTCTGACCCAAAGACTTGTACTTTTGCTCTGACTTTCTCAGACCCTGATAGGCCTTCTTAGTTGGAGACCCTTGCTTGCCTTGACCTCCAGTGTTTTCACGAGATGGGATTAAAATCTATTTTCTCGTTCCCTACTACATCTTCTCCTCCCTCTTTGTCATTTCTCAGACAACATGACACAGTCCCTTAACACTGTAATCATAATTTATTTATATCTTCAAAATTCTAATTGGGTGGTCTGGAAGCTGCCAATGAGAGGACCAGGCTAGATACTCTCTATGCTACCTTCTCACTCTAATTCCTATGAGCCTACAAATTTCAGAGAAGTCAGTATTAAAGCATATGCTTTCAATAATGCATTGGTGCTAATGGGAGCAAAGCAGCTGATGAGAAGTGGGAGAGGGATGTTACTTTAGAAGGAAACACATTTTAAAGGTATATACATTTTAAGGGAAACACAATCCTATTCCTTTCAAGTGCTTTCAGGAAATCCTAACTAGATTAAGAACTGGGGTGCCCAACACAAGTTTCTAGGGGATCTGATTTATCGAATACATGAACATGACTAGCAAATAGAATCCCCTTTTTGGGTTTCCAGATAGAACCTTTAAAATTGCTTTAAAACTATTTATTCATAAGTAGTTCAACAATTACCCCTATAACCTTGCTTCCATTATTTGTTTCCTTACCAAACCCTTTCTTAATAGTAATGCAGAATGTAAAATCTAGTCCAAATCATCAGTTTATTTGTACAATGAGAGAGTTCAATCTTCAAGGTCCTTCTCAACTCTAACATTTGTAGGTTGTTCAGATCATGAAGATTTAGAGATGAAAGGGTATTAGAGATAAGCTTGTCTAGGTGTTCTTGACCTTTTCTGTGTCCTGACCCCTTTTGGCAATCTCATAAAATCTGTGGGCACCTCTAAAATACTTTAAATGTTCAAAATAAAATTCATAGGATTGCAAAGGGAATCAATGACATTGCAATTCAATTATCAAAATATAAAAACAAATCAACAGCCCCTTGCGCCAATTTAGGGACCTCAAAAACCACAGATTTATTCCAGTCTTCTCATTTAACAGATAAAGAAATAGATAAAGAAAACAAGAGATTAAATGATGGCCAAGAATTTGAACCCAGGTTCTTAAGGTAATATGTCATAAAACAAAGCAAAACAAAATAATCACCACCACCACAACTCCAATAGGATTGGAGTAAGAAGAGCTGAGTTCAAGCCATCTCTGTGATACTTATATGGCAAGTATGGGCAAGTCACACCTGAGCCTTAGTTTCCTAACTTGTGCAATGGAAAGGTTACACGCACAATAAGCCTAACTGTGTTCTAAAGGAAGCACTTTACAAATCTTAAAACATGATTTTTAAATAACAGTTGAGCTAATGATATTCAAACTACGGTCCTCTCTAGCTCTGACATGCTTTGTTCTTCCATTCCAAGCTCCAAGGTCACTTCTAACTCTGACATTCTGTGTCCGGTGGCCTAACATTCTATTTTTTTCTAAAGTCATTCGCAGCTTTAATGTTCTATAATTCTAATCACACATTCTCAATGAATGGCTTTGCATCAAGGAGGCTTTAATGGTTCAGAATCAATTAAGGCAGTTTTTTTGTTTTTTTCTTTGTGAATTGGAATCTCAAGATTGGATCACACATAGAGAACACTTAACTACTCTTAGCTGAAAGGTGTTATGGGGTTTCAGGACACTGAGGCTGCCTTAAGTACTCACTGCTTTTGACTCTTACCATCTGCGATGAAGTGCTCTGGCACATGGAGCGTTACCTTCACAGTCAAGGGGCAGGACAGCTGATTCCCACACACCATGGCCAGGACACAGGAGCTCACTGCAATCAATGTGAGGGCTGTCTTGTTCACTGGGCTTTTCAGCAGACCTGAAAATCATCAAATAATAGTTTAATCATATGCAACGACTTACTAAGGCTGGAATGACAGTGGAGATATTTTGAGATTTTCTTTTTTTATATATTTAAAAAAATTAATATGCAATGAATGCTCCACTAGTTAGTGAGTTTTCCATACCTTTAACTACATGGACATGTCAGTACTCCTAGGATCTTTTTGGCTTTGCTGTT
The DNA here is from genome assembly GCA_028658325.1 of Potorous gilbertii. NCBI lineage: Eukaryota > Metazoa > Chordata > Mammalia > Diprotodontia > Potoroidae > Potorous > Potorous gilbertii. Next base: position 339,800,157 of record CM053769.1, on the reverse strand, counting down.
TGTTTGCCAACAAAGCTGAATACACAAAATAACCTTATAATTTTGACCTAGAAAGAGAAATATTTAATGGACAATAGCAGAGTATCAAAATATGTATTATAGGGTAATTCATAGTTCATTAATGAATATATTAATCTGCTATAAGTTGAACTACCAATCACAGGTATATTTTTAGCTCAATAACGTAAATATTTTGAGATTTTAATAGCAAATAGGATGAAAATTAGAGAAAATCATCAGAAAATTCAAGTTATCATAATCTCATTGGATTTAGATTTAGAAGGGACATTAGTGATCAAAGTCTCCCATTTTATGGAGGATGAAACTGAGACCCAGAGAAAAATAATTTAATCAAGGTCACAGAGAGAAAATAGAAGAGCTAGGATTTAAATCCAGATCTTGTGAATGTAATTCAGGGGCTCTTTTACTTCTAAAAGCCAATTTCTCAAATATCTTGATGAGATGGGTTTTATTATGTCAATAGCCAAGGATTTATTAACAACATGAATATGACTGCTGTGTTCCAAGGACTGGTACTTCCATCGTATAGTCACATGAACCTAGAGTTTCATCTGCTTCTGTATAGAATGAGTCTCCCACCCCCACTTTCCTTTTAGATAGACTTTTATCAAGAGTAGGAAGAGATGTTCTTGGTGAATGGGATATTGAACTCCATTAGTGTCTGTATCAGACACAAATGGATGTCATTCTGCAACATCACAAGATGCATTTGGCTCTGACTTACCTTTCTGAGGGCACTTTCTGCAATCCTGGAAAGCCTATCTAAAGTCTGAAGTTCTGTTTTTCTTTTTAATCTTTTCTCTATGACAGAGTGGCTTTATCCATACATCTATCTTAGCTTCATGGAGAAGAATAAATTCAACAGACATTTATTAAGCATCTACCATTTGGAAGGCCCTATGCTATGTGTTGTGGGAAATTTAAATATGAATAAGACATGGTCCTTACCCTTAAGGAGGTTAAATTGGTTATTGGAGCAGGGTAAACATATATACATAAGTAAAAATATAATTAAATAATAGTAATAGGTAACATTTATATAGCGCTTACCATGTGCCAGGCACTGTGCTAAGCCCTTTATGGTTATTATCTCATTTGATCCTTACAAGAACCCTGGGAGGCAAGTGCTACTAATTAAATATTGTAAGTGTATGAGAAAAGTACAAAGGATTGAGAGATTTGCCCCCCCGCCCCGCCCTTCTAACAGGGAAAATAAAGCAAAATTTCTTAGAGAAAGTGGGATTTTAACTGGGTCTTGAATTATGGGGAGAATTTTAACACGTATACATGAGCACTGAAAGGCCTTCCAGGTTTACAGGATAGTGAGGACTCCTTGGGGAATGGGATGAACACTACTTCGATTATTGAAAAGCAAAGTTCTGGCATCGGGCTATGGTAAAATTTACACTGAATCTGGAATCAAAAAATCTAGGTTCAGATTCCAGCTTTGGCACCAAGCTGTTGTATGACTTTTGGCAAAACAATTAACTTTGTTAGATCTTGATGTCCTTAGGTTCGAAATAAGAATGGGGAGTGGAGTAGGCAAAATGATTTCTTAGAGAATATAAACCCTAAGAATTATGGATCACAATCAACATTTTGGGACAAAACTTAAGATTTATATGAAAACATAAGCTAAAGGGCAATTTTGAAACACTTTTGTCAGAGACATCCCATATTTTAAAATGGCAAAATAATAGTCCCATGAAAAATACATTGTAATGAGAGACCCCTACCCAAAATGAATAGGGAGCAGGCTTGTCTGTAACCAGACTGATGAAATCCTTCTCCCAGAGAGGCCAGAATTGTAGGATCATAGAATGTCAGAGATAAGAGACCATAAGGGATCATTTATTCAACTTCTTCATTTTACAGATAAAGAAACTGAGTCCCATAGGAGTGAGAGGCCTGTCCCTAACATCCTCCCCATCCCCGGTAATGCACAAACAAGAATTTAAATCAATATTTTTAAATTCTTATTTCTATACCCCACATCTCCCAAACTTCCAAGATTTAGCTATACCATCTTCTTCCCCCAGCACACAGAATTAAAGCAGCAGGGATTCTCATAAGGAGAGGTTATGCTGCCCTTAATGCCCAGTCCCTTGTATCCATTCTGAATCCAGTCAAACTAGTATTTATTAAGTGACTACTATGTGCAAGGCACTGAGCTAAGGACTAGAATATAAAAACCACTCATCATTTTTGCATAGCTGTTTATGAGCTGCCTCCACTAAAAATGAAATGGCAGATGGAAAAAAGAGAAGGATGGAATAAAAGAAAAGGGTGTTCATTTTCTTTTTGATCAGCAATTTATCCATCACCCGCCTTAAGGAAATCCAATTTTCTATGGTTTATCCCTAAAGAAAGGAAGCAGAAAAATACAGAGATCTAGTCTAGAACACACAGTAAACAGATGCCCAGGGAGTAGCTAATCGGTCCTGTAAAGTTACCAAGGCAACGGCACCTGGCTGTGACCTCACAGTGGGAACAGGAGTAAAAGAGCACACGTCAGGCAAATCCAGCCCAACACAAGTCTTCTTGCCTCAGGGAACAGGCCAACATGCTCAATCCTCAGTGGGTACTATGCTGAGGCTTAGAAACAAATACTGCTGATGGTCTGTTTTCCAGGCTTAAGAAGAGGCCCCAGGCCTCTCCCAGCAGCAATCAGTCAGTTGGAAAATAAACATTTATTAAGAACCTACTATGTGCCGGGCTAAGCACTGGAGAGCAAAGAAAAGCAAAGTACAGTCTCTTCTCTTGAGGAGCTCACAGTTTAATGGGGGAGATAACTTGTAAACAACTATGTACAAACAAGCTCCATAAAGAATAAATTGGAAATCATCAGTAGAGAAAAGACACTAGAATTAAGGGAGATTGGGAAAGGCTTTTTATAGACTTGGGCATTTTACTAAGACTTGAAGGAAGCTGCGAGGTAGAGATGAGGAGGGAGAATTCTAGGAATGGAGGACAACCATTGAAAATGCCTGGAGTCATGAGATGGAATGTCTTCTTCCAGGAACAGCATGGAAGCCAATGTGAACTGAATATCAGATTAGATGTGGGCACATAAAGTAGAAAGGAGAGTAGAAAGGAAGGGGAGGGCTGAATGAATTAATAAGGGATCTGAATGCCAACTAGAGGATTTTATATATAATCTGGAGATGAAATGGAACCACTGGAGTTAACTGAATAGGGCAGTGACATGGTCAGAATGGTGCTTCAGGAAGATCAGTTTGACAGTGGAGGGGATGATGGACTGGATTGGTAAGAAACTTGTGGCAGGTTGGCCAAACAGCACAGCAGGCTATTGCAATAATCCAAGGGTGAGGTGATGAGGGCCTTCACCAGGGTGGTGGCAATACCAGACAAGAGAAGGAGGCATATGAGAGAGAGCTGGCATTATGTTGAGACTTAGAAACAAATACTGAGGATGCCCTATGTTCTTGGGATCAAGACAGGTCTCCAAGATCCTTTAAGAAGCAACTAGGAAGAGGGAAGAATTCAGAGTCCTGTCGACAGGCTGCCCATGATAGGGATAGGGAAGGAGGCAGAATTCAGCCTGAGTGGGAGGTAGAGGCCCCATGAAAAATTCCAAACTGCAGGGGAAGCAGAAAAGCGGTCTAATCAAATTCTACACTGGAGATTTGGCATAAAAAAACACCCTGAATCTTAGCTCAGCTCCTTGATAACTCTGAAGCCTCAGGCAGATCACCTCCTCTCCAAGGGACTGCTTCATCATTTATAAAATGGAGGGGTTGGACTAGAACATCTCTGTGGTTTTTTCCAGCTCTAAATCCAGTAATTGTACAATTCTAATTCCTATAGCTGGGGAAAATGAATATTCAAGGCCCTCTTTTCTTTTTTCTTCTCCCTCCTCTCCTCAATTCCTCTCAAAACAGCAAAGAAAGACTGAAAACCCATTGCTTTGGAAATTCGACTAGAAACATTTCCACTTTGTTGATACATATGTTGCCTATAATTTCAGGTTTGATTGATTCTCCTTCTGGAAATGCCAAGTTGGAAGAACAGAATCCATCATATTTCAGTTGAATTCAGAGCAGAATGAATCATATTTTATATTGAGAAGTATGCAGTATCTCATCGATGGATCCCATTCTCATGGGCCCCTTGTCAGCAGAAAATTCCCATGTGCTAAACCCCCATTGATTGAGTTATTACAGGTAAATGGGAAAATACATATTTATCCACATACATGCACAGCCATGGAATGGTAGCCCTGGAAGTAAACTGATGAATCATCTATTATAATTCTATAACTGAAAGCCAGAAAAAGGAAGTGACTTATCAAAGATCACATAAGACCCAATAGACAGAATCACAATTCAAACTCGGACTGTCAGAGTCCAAATCCCTTGCTTGTTTCATTCTACAATGTTTAGCCTAGATTTGACACTGCTAAAGATAATTCTGGGCATGGATTTTAAGTGACATTGAATCTGTAAGTGGAGGTTTGATTTCCTTGAACAGGAGTACACTGAGGCAATAAGTTCCTTTAAATAATCTTGAGAAAATACAGATTAGAGAGGGCTGGGTGGTATTGTGAAAATGATATAGTGCGTTCCACTTTTCCATCTGTTTCCTAATGAAGATGAATACAGAAACAAAACCATCTTTTTAACATCATATGCTGTCATGTGAATCAAGGCAATGCCATAGTCTCCAAAAAAAAAATCTTAGTGACCTCTGCCTTGATTTGATCTCTAGTAGCTACATATTCCTTGCCCCCTATATTATCTCTTGCCAAGTTTATGATCCTGCTTCATCCCTGTCAATAGCTGTGAGTGCCATTTGAATGGAGTTTTAAAAGACTGTGGGTGGGGAAATCAAAGGTGAAAGAGGAAAAGGAGAGATACTTCAAGCCCAAACCAATGCCACTACCTTCTAAGAAACCTTCCCAATCCTCTCTATAGGTCATACATTCTCACTCAAACTTCTCCTAGAAATTTGGTTTGTACCTCCACAATAAGTTTACGCGATGGCATACACTTAAAGTTTTCTGTGTTTTGGGTCTCTTGCCTCTTAAACTGAAAATTCCATAAGAGCAAGGGGCATGTCTTATCAAAATTTTACATATCACACAGCACCTAGCACAAAACTCTGCTTAGTTAGATATCCAATACATGTTTGTTGAATGAGAAAATAAATGAAGCAATGGATTTAAAAAAAAAAATAGCTCCCTTTTAACTGTCCTAGATGGCACTGTGATGTCATACACTGTGGCAGCTTTTGCATCTTCACTTTGTTGATAATAGAATAACCTATATTTTGTGCATGGACCTTGCTCCTGGTAGGTGGCTTCTGGTGGAAACTATTCAATTGACTTTACAACAAGAATTTTGTATTTTTTCCAGGCACATTATGGTAGGTCAAAGGTGTCACTTAAACTAAACACAACTGACTCAAAAGGGCAGAGATGATAGCCAAGATTATCTGTCAAGAAAGACTATCACAAGGTTCATATTCTTTGCTTTTACATGAATTCTTATTTACAATGCTCCAATTTCCATTTCTAGTCCATTATTTCTTCTGAGTACTTAGGGTTCTCATTTCCCTTCTGACTTCTATAGGGCTTTTGTTGCAATACCCAACCAGGCAAAGGATTCTCTCTATATTTCCACATACTTTTTCTGATCTTTAACCAATCCTAAAATCTTAAACCTTTGAGCTAGAAAGGGCCTGGGAGATTATCTAATCAAACACCCTTAATTTACAAGAGGAAAACTAGTCTCACAGTACTTAAGTACCAGGCCCAAGGTAACACAGGAACTAAGTAGCAGAGCCCAGGTCTGTTATTTCAAATCAAGTGCTCTTTCTAAGGTAATTACAACATCTCTGCCCCATGCCTCATTTCTTAGCAGAACATTACTTTCACCAAATTACCAAACTTCCTATTTGGAGGGCACTCCCAAAATTGCCTAGTTCAAATCATACCTGAATAGATACCCCCTCTCTCTGAAAGGCAATCATCTAGCTTTTACTTCAAAATTTCAAGTAAAAGTGGATTTCCACAGTGTCCTCAGGCAGCCTATTAGAGAGTTCAAATTATTACAAATTATTATTTCTTATATTGAGCCTAAATCTGCTTTTGTGATTTCTTACTCATTATGCTGGTTCTATCATCAGGATCCAGCTTCCATTTGAAAGTAACTATCATGTTTTCCTACCACCCATCTAAGTTTTCTTCTTCTCTAGGCTAGAGTAGCCACTTATTCCTTCTCCCTATTTACACATGAATAGGCTCCAATTCTCTCACCATCTTCATCTTCCTCATCGAGATATGCCTTTACTGGTCAATCTTTTCCAAAAAGACCATGTCCACTATGAAAAATAACACTACAGATGATGTCCACTGAGAGGCACAGACTATCGTCTGTTCAATAGACATGTAATCTCATGGATGAGGGTTCTCCATCCAATGGTACAGATCATCACCAATCTATCCTTTCTCATTCTATGGCACTTATGTCCATCAAGTATCATAAATTGTCTATGGAAGTGCCAAATAACTTTCTAGGGATCTCCCATTAGAACCTTCAGCCTTTTGCCAGCTCCAATGGGGCACATAGGCTCTCTCAGTCATTTCTTCCTCTCAATAACTCGTTCCCTCTCTGTGACTCTTCTACTTCCTTTGGCAATTAGACATTTCTTTGATAATGATTTTTATGTAGCTTCTGGGCACAATACCTCTCTTAACAGGATCTAACATAGGTTTGGTTTTTGGCTGCCACGTCTTCATGGTTACAATAGACACTATTGCCAGAATACCTGAGCTTTTATTAGAATAAATGTACCTTTCTCTTGCTCTTAAAGCAGAGAGACATTTCTCCTGTTTTCTAATCCATCACCTTCTCTTCAGACCACTAACAATTCCACTTAAGTACTTTTTCATTGTGTTCAAACATTCATCTGGAGATAAACAGCTTTGCTATTAGACCTCTTGAAAGGGAGAATAGAAAAAAATAGAGGAAAAATGTCTTATGAAGCATGCTTCATTGAAATCTCCAGTGATCTGACTTTCTCTCTTTCAGTCTAAAGCTTACTGTGTAAAGGTGTTCTTTTATATACATCTTGTGATTTTTTTCTTAGTCCTACCAACCAACAAGATAACAATTCTAGGCCTAGCTTAAGAGATATTATAGATCAGAATATATGCTAATTATTACAGACTGGGAACTGGTAAGATGTGATAGAAAAAGCCTAGGGAGACCTAGGTTCATGACTGCTCAGCCAGTAACCTTGGCAGCATGACCTTGGGCAAATCCTTTTAGCTCATATATAAGGAACCTCTAACAGCATAATCAAACAGGTGGAGTGAGAGGACTGAGTTTGAATTCTGACTCAATTGAATGCTAGCTTTGTTACCTTAGGCTAGTCAGTACTCATCTCTAGATCTTAGTTTTATGATCTGTAAAATGGTTGTATTGGATTAGATTTATTTTAAAGGTCATTTTTTTTACCTCTGTGGTTCTATAAAATATGATTCAGTTTCTCAGTGTAAGGCATTACTCTGTTGTCCTGCTCTCTTTCCTCACAAGTCTTCCCATCAAAGAAGTCCCTGAGTGACAAAGAAAACCCCATAATTGACCAGGTTTCTTTATATATGTTTTGGTTAACAAATGAATACCTAATGCCTCAATTTAACTGGTGTTTGTTCTTGTTTCACATGAAAGACTCACAGAGAGTTCTAATGACACTTAACTATAATAGAGAGGGTGAATGAAATGAACACATCTAGAATGTTAGATTAGCGGAAGAGAGGAAAGAACATCTAGTTCAACTTTTGCATTTGATAGACAAGGAAACTGGGTCCCAGACTGGGTTAAGTTATTGGCATAAATCACAGTGGTATAGCTGGGATTCAAACTCTCATATTTTGGTCTTTGGATTGGAAATATAAGATTCAAATTGTTGGAGTGATAATACTTCAGAATAATTCAAAATGTGTAAACAGATAGAAAATAGGATCTATGATGAATTCTATAGGAATCAATAACATTTAGCAAGAAAAGATAAAGCGAAGGGATTTGATGAAGCTTTGAGTATATGGAGGAGATCCATAGGAAACTTCTGATGAGCTGTTGTACTAAACAAGAGGCTTTTAACTTTTATTAAGACAAGAGAAGTCTAGGTGAGGCATGAAAAGAAAATAAAAACAACAAAAATGACTGAACGCTGTTCATTAAGGGGCTGAGGATGGGGACTGAACTTGTGATTTTATTGATATAAAGAACTCCTGGATGAGGGAGCTGACTCTATGAAAAGGGGCTGGGAACTTATGTACAATTAATGGTAGTTGCCTAGGGTGTTGAGAGAATAAGTGACTTAACTTGCCCAGGGTCATACAGCCAGTACATGACAGAGGTAAGACTTGTGACAACTAGTCTTGTAGACAAGTCTCTATCCACTACACTAAAGTGCCTTTCTAAGAAGGTTAATAGTGAAACATGCAACAAAGGGAAGCTATATATTCCCTATGAGAATATTTTTAAAAGGAAAAGAGATAACCATTTGTCCTGATTGCTTAAAGCATTCACATGCCAGAAGGCTGGAGCCCAGATTGAATGACTTGTCACGATTGTGGAAGTTTAAGTGTGGGAAGTTCCAATCCATGTCCCAGGTCCAGAATTCTAGACCCAGATCTAGAATACTGCTTTCAGTTGTGAGCATCACAGCATAGGAAGGGCATAAGTTAGACAGTGTTCAGAGAAAGGTAATTAGCTAATCTACTCTTCAGATATGTATTTGGGGAAAGGGTGTGGCCCCACCATAATCAGCAACTTGATACTTTGTACGTTTTTTATTTACATATATATCTACATGTTATTTCTGCCAACAGAATGAGTTTCCTCAAGGGAAGACCTTGTTTTTTCTTTTTTGTCTTTGTAAATCCAATTATCAAGCACAGTGCCTGGCACAGAGTAGGTACCTAATGAAGGCAGGTTGGATTGAATTGAATCATGGGGATTATTCAACCATGTCAAGATTGGTTGAAGGAATTAGAGATGTTTCACTGGCTTAAGAGATGATTAAGGAGGGACATGATGGAGGCCTTTAAATATTGAGAGCTATCACATAGAAGCTGAATTAGATTTGGCTCTCGAGGACAGAATATAAAACAACAGGTAGAAGTTAGTCTAAGTATAAGGAAAAACTTAACAATCAGAGGTATCCAAATTGAAATGAACTGCCCCTAGAGGCAGTGGATGGATTCCCCCTCCCTGGAGTTACTTAGGAAATGGCTGGATGACTACTTGTTGGGTATGTTGTTGAGGCAATTTATTTTTTGGGTCATGGTTTGAAGTAGATGACCACTGTAATCTCTTTCAAATCTAAAATTTTATGTTTTGGTGACCTTGTTTCCCCTGGGCCTATTCTGCAACAAGGATTTTTATAAGGGGAGAGAGGACCCCTCCCAGGAGGAGAAGAAGCTGGTACCTTAGAGCAATGTCATACAAGAAAACACTATGTAGCATCATTACAGCTGAGATTCTGGAGAAATTTCAGCAATGGTTCCCCAAGTAACTGTAACTCAGGCACCAGGCACACCTGGTCAATTTCTTGTCTCTGTCTATGTTGTTAAATTTATGAAACAGCAATAATAGAAGCAACATTAGTGCGTGTTTATGTATAAAATGCGAACACTTGAAGAACTCTGAGTATTTGAACAGAACCACTACTAAATTTTTACAAGTATGTGTTGTGTGCTTAGATGTAGATATAGGTATAGATATGTATTGAGCACTCAGTAACAGGAGCTGTGGGAATCATAACGAAGAATGCTTTCCTCCAGTTCAATCTTTAACCAGAATCCGACATTAGCAGTCTTGTTTGGGCACTGGTTTATGAGCAGCATGAAATGGAGGAAATGAAAGCTAGTTGGGAAAACATTATACCAAAAGTCATCTTTTCCCCAAAGAATGCCCACCTCAGTCCACCCCACAGTGCCTTATAAATTTCCCAAAGATTTGAGTTGGGAGGGTTTTATTTAATTTCTTTCTGCTTCCCCATTGGAAACACAAGGTTGAAAGTTTTTATTTCATTGCCCAGAGAATGTAAATATGCCAGTGAGTGCCAAGGCTTGGAATAGCATTAATAATTTATTCAACAAATCACATAATGTGCATTTGTGATACATGATTTATAACCTCCCACTAACTTCTGTATTTACCCACCTGACTTCTTCAGACATGTCAAGGGCTCATGTTTTTGGTTTGGAGACTGAAGCTATTTCTGAATGGTAGAAGTACAAAAAAGAATCCTAGAAAATGTGCTCAGAAAACAGCACAAGAGCTTTCTTTCCCAAACGAGATCAAAGTGTTCTTTCTTTTTCCCCCTTTAAGAGCAAAGAGGAAAGACTTTCCAACAAACAGGTCTGGGTCAAAAGTGAGTAGGCAAGATTTCCTAATTGGTAACATTTCTGATGGAGTAGGTGATGGAGGCTGTGAGAAGATGGTCATAAACATCTGAATAGGAGGATGGTTTTATGTAGGTGGGAGGCATGGGTCACTGGGAGTTATCTTTTACTTTCCTGTTTGCATATCCTGTCTGATATTCCATCACTTGTGGGTAGAGAAGCTCTCTGAAAGCCAAGACTTAGGAATGAAACCTACAGGTGCAGTGTGAATATCACAATAACTCATATCCATGTGGTTTTGATAATTATGGAATATTTCTTCATAATAATGGAGGCCCAGAGTCAATTGTCTTGTCCAAGGTAGACACAGCCCAAATTTGAACCTAGGTCCTTTGATGTAAAAATCTGGTGCTCTTTATATCCTGTCACATTATGAAAACTTGCAATTGAATTGATTTTCTGGTGTGGAAAACAGACTCATTGCTTTATTTGATTTGAAAAGAAATCCTGCCGACAATAAATGTAGCTACAGTCCACCCTGAGCAACTGGGTGGTGTAGCTGATAGAGCATCAATCAGGAAGATCTTGCATCATCTATTTAATAGCTATGTAACCATGGGCAAGTCATTTAACCCTGCTTCTCTCAGTTTCCTTATCTGTAAAATGAACTGGAGAAGGAAACAGCAAACCACTTGAGTATCTGTGCAAGGAAAACCCCAAATAGGATCATGACTGAAATGAATGAACAGTCACAATAACAAGAACAACAGTTTACTTTTTTTAGCTGATTTTGGGGGGTCAAGGTACTATTTCTTTATAGTTCCTTGTTAATGGCTGTTTTTTGGACCTCCCTAGCCTAGAGCAAATGTCAGTGGTAACTATTTCTCTGGGGAACAGCAACCCTGAGGTCTTCCCTCCCACTATGATATTTTTCCTTTCTTTTTCTAATTAAAAGGGCCATCCCTTGACTATTTCTTAAAGGGGTCTATTCATTGAATGGGCATTACTTCACTCTAAGTGAGAAAGGGCCAAGGTCTCCCACTGCATCCTGGGCCATCTCCAGTCATCCTGATGAATATCTGGTCACTGGATCCAGATGGCTTAGGAGGAGAAAGTGAGTCTGGTGACCTTGCACAGCCCTTCCCCACTCAAATAAAAGTCATGTCATCATCTCCTTGATGTCATGGTCCTCTTCGAAAATGAAGGACAAACATAACAACAATCCTTGTTTTTAGATCTTGCTGTCTTTCCCACTGTGCTGCTGCATTTGTTTTATATCCCTGTGCCACAGTAAAGTTCTCTAGGTCTTGAATTATATGAAAGATTAGTAGACTCAAACAAAGCTAGATAAGATATCAGAAGTTCATGCTACGCCCAAGTAGGAATCTTCTCTATAGAATGCTCAGCAAGTGGACTATCAACCTTTCCTTGAAGACTATCAGTAAGGGAAATTCAGCATCTCCCAAAGCAGTGTGCCCTTCTTGGAAACAACCTTAACCATTAAGAGACTTTTTCTTTTTCTTTTCTATTACTGAATGCTGCCTTTCTGTTAACTTCCACTCACTGCTCTTGGCTCTGCCCTCTGAGACCAAGCGGAACAAATTTAAGGTCTACTCAATACAACAGTCCTTCAAATACTTCATGGTGTTCATCCCAAGACCTATCCTCAAATCATTCACTGTCCTCGATTCCTCTATATAATCACTATATAGTATTGGTTTCAGTCAATATTCCATTACAGTTGCCCTTCTCTGGGCTTATGCCCTTTTCTTCCTGAAATGAGGTCCCACGACATGATAATGATATCCCAAAGGTGGTACAAACAGGTGAGGATAAAGCAGGACTTTATACTCCTTCAGGACTTTATACTTCTCTAAGTTAAGATTAATTTCTGAGGCATCTTAACTCCCTAAGATGCCAACAGGACACTGTAGGTGACACCTCAGAATAGTATTTCATGAATTGAGTGTTGTTTTCTATTTAGATTTGACTAGTAAAAATCTTTATTTCCTTTCTCATTTCCTCTTCTGAAGGGATAGGAGACTTTATGTGTGGAACACTGCATATGCTGTTGATTTATTGTTGCTCATTTGTTTTGGTCTTGCCTGACTCTTTGGGGTTTTCTTGGTAAAGATAATGGGTTAGCTTCACCAACTCATCTTACAGATGAGGAAATTGAGGCAAACAAATTTAAATGACATGCCTGGGGTCATGTAACTAGTACATGTCTGAGGCTGGATTTGAACTCAGAGAGATGAGTATTCCTGATTCCAGTTTCAGCACTTTATCCACTGAACCAAATATTTGCCCATTCTGTTGATTATCTTTGCTTATTTTTTCTTCTTTTCTCTTTAAAAAAAACATTATTATAGGGGATAGCTCTCTGAGAATGTAGGGGGAAATCAAAGTGATACAAAAATGAAAATATTTCAGTTGAAAAAATAATGGATTTGAAACCAGAGGACCAAATCTTAGTTCTGCCTCTTACTACCACCTATGTGACTTTGGGTGAATCCTTCTGGCCCTAATAGAGTGAGGAGGTTGGACTAGATGACCTCTAGTATTACTTTCTATAACCCAATAAAAATTTTAAACCAAAAATTGGATTCATTGCTTGAAAATAATTGTAATTATAAGGTAGGCAACATCCAGACGTGATGGAAAGAACACTGAATAAGGGCCTGTCAACCTAGATTCTGGTCTGAGTTTACAACTAATGAGCTGAGTGACCTTGGACAAATCACTTGGCCTCTATGAATCTCAGTTCCTCCACCTGTAATATGGGGATAATTGCTTATCACTTACCCTTTCTACTGCCCAAGTATAAATGCTGCTCAAATGATGTAACATATGATAAAGTGTTTTGTAACTGTGAAGGACTATATAAATATGACCTATTCAAAACTGCCACCCCCTTTTATCATATTTTATATAGCATTTCAGTAAATTCCACCTTATTATAAACCAATTCTATACTCAAGGAGGGGGAACAAAAAAGCTAGCTCTTTGCTTGGGCATTATAATATACTAAAAGGTCATGGAGCCAGATTTCCATACCCAGCACTCTTTCCCATGGATGCCAATTAGCTGCCTCTCTGAACAGATTCTATCTCTGTCCAGAGTTTGGGAACAGCTGGTAAAATATCTTATTCCCATCCAAAGATTTAGCACCTGCTTAAAGAGGAGGAGACGTTTAAGGTGACTGCTATGAGAAGTTGTTGCTGCCAGTGCACAAGCCCATTTGCAGTGGTCTTATCTGAAAGGCCCTTCCTCCCCCACTGGTTGCTAATGACTTGATTTCCTACTCTGACCCTAAGAAGAAGCCAATTCAGGATTGTCCCTTCTTTCTTCACTAACCCTCTCTCTTCAATAAAGAAAGTGACTGGGGAAGGGCACGGGGGTGAGGTGAGAATAGAGGAGAGACGCTGTTGGCCTTTTGGTCATAGGATATATCTAAATCAATCTGATAAAGACAGAATCAGGAGATGAGTCTATAAAAATACACTTTAATTACAACATCTTTATCAGTTTGAAGCATGGAGCATCAGCCATATGTGGGCTCTAAACAAAACAGCAATTACTTCATAAGCCTCTTCCCCTCCCAGGTGATAACAGCTGAATTCATCATGTTCACTTCATGCTGATGTTAAAAGTCAGAGGTGAGCAGCCTATAGTTGATGGGAGTTCTATAGCTTTTCTCTTCTCCATCTTTCTGTCACCCTTTCCCAGTTACCACTTTCTTTTCTTTATACCTACAAATCTCTTAGTCAGTCAGTAGAAAGACAATAAACATTTAGAGCTTACGATGTGCCAGACAATGTACTAAGTGCTGGAGACACAAAGAAAGGCAAAAACCTCTCATGGAGCTCAAATCCCCCCATTGGCAGCTCTCATTAATGAAGTCCTAGCAGGTCCTCTATCAGAGATCTTTGCACAACTTTGTAAAAGACAAGACAGAAGTCCTGGGTAATAAGTACATCCTTGACCCTTTAATGGATTGACTTTCTATGAAACACAGATCTCCATTATAGCATGACTCCACCAACTCAGCTCTAGATCTGGACCACTCTAGATCTGCAATGAGCAAGTGGCATTTTAAACACTGTGATATGAACAGCTCCAGATGTAATATGTACCCCAAACTACCTCCCATTCAGTCATATAGAGCAACAAGGTGGGGGAGAGGTAGGGAAGGGAGAAGGACCAGAGGGAGTCTTCTTTCAGTAACATAGGGACTACTAGTTAGCCTATGAAAACAAAGTCATAAAATATTAGAGCTGGAAGGGATTTAGCCTATCTAGTCTAAAGCCTAATTGTATACAGGGGGAAACTATACACTTAGGCTTTAGACTAGATGGGCTAAATCTCTTCAAGCTTCCAGGACCTAGAGTATACTTCCTTCTCACAAAATCCCTCCTTTAAGAACTTAGGGCAATGCCTGACATTTAACAAACAGGCATTTAATAAATAATTTGTTAATAGTTATGTACCTGTTTTATCTTAAGCAAATCATTCAACATCTCTGGTTCTCAGTTTCCTCACCTGTAAAATATGACTGTTGGACTAGTTGACCTCCAAAGTCCTATCCAAGTTAACATCTGTGATCTTGTGACTCTTTGCTCTCATTCTATGATCTTATAAGATAAAAGACTTGGTAATATTTCAAGGAAAGGAGGAAATAAGCATTTATTAAGTTCCTACTATGTACCTAGTGTTATGTTAAGAGCATTCCAAACATTATCTCATTGGATCTTCCGACATCCCTGAGAGTTAGGGCCTATTATTATGTCCTTTCTATAGTTGAAGAAGCTAAAGCAGAGGTGAAGTGACTTGGCCAGAATCACACAGCTAGTGGTTAAGGTAGAATTTGAACTCAGGATTTCCTTACTCCAGGTCCAGTACTCTATTCACTCTATCATCTGGATGCCTCTTAGAACCCTGTTCTCTGCTTCCCAAATTCATAAGTTAAGCAGAAAACTGAATATAAGTTCACTGCATCTCTCTGGGAGTGGACAACACAAAAGCATGGAGGTAGGAGATTGAATTTTGCAGGTGAGAAACAGAACAAAGACAAATTTGGTTCAATCACAGAGTAAGAGACAAGGAGAAATACACAATGATACTGGAATTATTGATTGAGGCAAGATTATAAAGCATTTTAAATGGTGAACAGAAAACTTGTGTTGTATTCTAAAGATGCTAGACATCCACTGGACTTTATTCAGTAGGAGAGTTTCACAGACAGAATCTGAGCATAAGGAAAATCACTTTGTCAGCATTATGAAGGATGGACTGGAATAGGAAAAGTCTTGAGGCAAGCAGACCCATCAGGAGACCATTGTAACAGTCTAGGAGAGTAATGAGGAACTGAACTAAGACTGGTAGCTGTAAGAACAGAGAAAAAGGGTAAGAAACAAAAACAAGGGATGTTGTGCAGGTAAAAATGCCCAAAACTTATTAACTTATTGGATATCTGGAGTGAAGAAAAGTGAAAAATAAATGATTATGACAAAACGATGAGATTGTTAAATTGGACTAATTATGACACTTTCTAAAGAAAAAGGGAAATTTGGAAGAGGGGTGGGATTGGGGGAAATCATAATGACTGGCTTTGGATTCGTTAAGGTGCAGATGTCTCTGGGGCATGGAGTTGGAAATAGAATTGGTAAAATAGCATAGAAACTCAGGAGAGAAACTGGGGCCAGTTATATCGATCCGAGATTCAGTGGCATAGAAATGAAAATTAAACCCATACGAGCTGATGAACTGAACTAAACATATGAATAGCAAGAAGAGTAGGGTGTCTAAGACAGTGACTCAGGGAGTACCCACAGATAGGGAACATGACACGGATGATGAGCCAGAAAAGGAGCAGACTGAAAGGCAGGAGGAAAACCAGGAAAGAATAGTGATATGAAAGTGCAGAAAGGGAAGGATTTCTAGTGGGAAAGAACAGCCAAAGGTGTCAAATGGAGCAGACATGTCAAGAAAGGTGAAGACTGACAAGCACCCATCAAGTCTGGCAAGTAGGCAATAATGAGTAACTTTAGTGTTCAATAAACCTTTATCAGAAGACCTTGAGTATTGAATTTCCACAGGACATTCCTATGATGATATGTGTTCCAAGTTAGAAACTTATTTAGAAACTTTCAGAGCATAACTTGTCCCTAGACTAGAAAGTCAGGGCACTAATAAAAGGAGGAGCTACAGGCACTGAGTACTCTGAGTGTTTAAAGCTGATGGGAGCACAAGTGCTAGGTAAAAGCTCTTGGAGAGCTATAAATAGCCAGTGGAATGACCCTAGTAGCCTCTCCTCCCCACAGGAGTGGCTATACCAGCTTTAGCTTTCCTGGTACATGAAAGCTTCTTAAAGAATTGTTTTCCCAGGAGCTTTTGGCTGCCTTGTGCATGTCAAGGGACTTTGCAGTTTCTAATTATCTCCCTTTATGTTCAGGCTGAGACTTGTTAATACAATAAACCAGCATTTCCGGGACACACTCACACACAGAAAACATCTCAAGGTGTTTTACAAGCAGAAGATCATGTTAAATCAAATCAAATACCAATTAAAGATTAACAGCAATGCTAGGAAGCTGTTATCTGCCATCCAGTAGTGGCCTCTGGGGCAGCAGCGAGTTACCAAGCAAGAGTCATTCTCATTCCAGCCCAATTTACTCTTTCAGGATCTGTTGGCCTAAACAAATCAACGCTCTCGTCTTCTCAGAAGGGTTCCCAAGTGCCCTATTTTCCCAGTAATATTTTGCCCTCTCTGAATGCTTCTTCCATCACTGGGCCCATACCTCCCTTCCCAAATTCCAGTTTGCCAAAACTACGATACAATTCACTTCCATCTGCAAACCATTCAATAATAGTAAAAGCTGACATTTATATAGTGCCTTTAGGTTTACAAAGCATTTTACAAACATTATTTCATTTGTTCCTCATGTTTTTACTTGGGTTTCCTTCTAGCAATAATTGCAAGGAAATGATTGGTCACAGCAATCTATTTGAATGCCCATGTAGGTGAAATGGCAAAAAGGAACACATGCTCTTGCCCAGAAGAAAGTTTCAAGTCCTCAGAGGGAAAAAGGAACACTAAAAACATATTTAAACTAGGATTTTTCATGAAAATGGATTAAAAAAATAAAAGGCAAGGTTGAGGAATCATGCTTTCATTCTCATGTTTTCTGTGTTTCAGTTTTCATTTTAGTAAAATAGAGAAATAATATCTGCCCTGACTGCTACTTCATAGTGTGGTTGAAAGGGTGCTAGAATTGGAGTCAAAATCAAAGACCATCAAAGTAGAACATCATCTAGTCTAGAACAGTGATTGACTTTATAACATCTCCAACAAGTAGTCAAGCCATCTTCCTTTAAAGACTACTGCAAAGAACAATTCTTCACCTTCAAAGGAATCCCTCTAGATCAGAGGTTCCCAAAGGTATCTGGCCTACTGCCCCGTTTAAAAAATACTCAGCTTCCTCTTGGAAACCTACTTCCTTTAACCCTTTAACTTCTTGAAATTTTTGGCATTTCAAAAAAATATAAAATATTTAAAAAGATACATTTTAAATTTAAAATTTATTGTAAATTTGTGAGTTTTCCTGCATTCAAATTTTGATAATTCAATATCACATTATGTAACCATATAGCATAATATTGCAAAAAAGTCATTACATGCATATATATATATATATATATGCTGGACTTGCCAACAATGCACACATGCTTATCTGCCAACACTTTCTTGTCTGCCAACATTTGCCTATTAAGGCCTGGCAGCAGACTTGACCAGTGATCAGTTATAACTTTCATTTTGTGTTTTTATTTGGAAAATAATGTAATCACTACAACTTTACCTCTGTTACACAACCGATGAAACATATACAAATGGTTTTTCAAAATTTTCTTATCTTCTTTTCTTATGCTTCTACCCTGCCTTTCACTTTTATTCAATGTCCCCCAGTTGCACTGGAGGTTGCTACTGCCCCCTGGATTATTCTAGCACCTCCAGGGAATGGTATCACCTGCTTTGGGAACCTAGTGATAATACTAATTCTTAGGGAATTTTTTATTCTATAGAGTTGAAATTAGACTCTGTAACTTTCACTCATTATTTCCGAGACTGGCCAAAATATGCCACATCCCTCTACCATGTTCCATCTTATTTCTACTACATACTACCTGTGTGACCCTGAAAATAGTCTCTTAACATTTCTGTATTCCAATTTTCCCACCCAAAATGAAGTACACTGAAGTAGACAGTCTCTAAAACACCTTCCTTCTCCAAATTCTTTATTCTCCACGGATCTGAATATTCTCCCTCCTCTTTTTTCTAGTTTCCCTAGCTTCCTTCTACCAGATAAAACCTCACCTATATCATTACCAATTCCTCTTAATTTTAGTACCTTCCCTCTGTTGGTTATTTCCAATTTATTCTGTATATACCTTGCTTGTACATAGTTATTTGTATGTGATCTCCTTATTGGATTATGAACTCCTTGAGAGCAGGGGCTATCTTCTATCTTTCTTTGCAGTCTCAGTGATTAGTATAGATCCTGTACTAAACACTTCACATCATAGGTGCTTAAGAAATGTTTATAGTCCTACTTCAAAAAGTTATAATTTCATACAAATTGTAATTTGTGTTTCTTTCTCCTAGAAACATGTTTTTTAATCTAGAAACTGTGGATTTTAAATATATACACACATGTTTATGTATGTATTTGGTAACTTTATTTCAATACAATTAGTTTCCTTTGTAATTTATGTAATTATTTTATATTTTATTTATATTTTACATTTTAAAATATTCTGAAAAGATGCCCAGAGGCTTCAAAGGGGCTTATGGCACAGAAAAAAGTTAAAATTCCCTGCTCTAGAAGGAAGTATATGTTTCTAATAAAGTGCTGTTCATTATAGTATGGAGGTGACCCTAAGCTCTCAAAGCCCACACAATCTCTGAAAAGCCCTATCAAAATGAAAAGTCCTAGAGGGTGTGTCCAGGGTATATAAATCTGCCACTTCCAGTTCAGTGTATCTAAGTGATGAGAGCATCCCAGGTAGGTTGGCTCTACAGAGATGATGAAGTTTTTCATTTTCTAATATTTTAGAAAATACTTAAGGTGTCTTAAGTACAGAAGGACTGAGATCAGCATCCTTCAGGGGAGTGGGCAAACTGATTAAATCATATTATACCTTCTGAACTAAAAAAGAAATTTGGTACCACAAGTTTTATCTTTTTAATCTCTTCACTATGATCACAGATTCTCCAGAATCTATTTTCTGGGTAACAAAAATTAGCACATTAATATATTTAACTAATATATCTACAAAAAAGAGACAACCAGAGAAGAAAAGACAAGGTTTCTGAATTCTGCATTGTTTGGTCTCATTGCGCCTTGGAAAGTTTTAAACAGGTTTATGATATATTCTTCTCAAGTCTCAGTTGGTTTAAGACATTGTGGATTGTAATGCTAGATGTATGAAAACAAATGCCTTCTTCTAAAGTATTGTCTTTTAATTATAGATCACTTTTTTTTCCAGTTTGCATTTAGACAAAGACATCTTGTAGCCTTATTCGAGCTAACAGGCAGAGGACATAAAATAGGAGGGAAAGAGAATGGGGGAGAAAAACAATAAGGAACAAACTGGAGAAGAGAAATTATAGAGATAGAACAAGAGGGAGAAAAAGAATAAGGAAAGCAGGATGGTGAAGTAAGAAAAACTAAAAATATATGTGGGATTTGGGTAATGGTTTGGATTCTAGCACTCCTTTTTAAAATTAATATATTTGTTTTCAGTTTTCAACTGTCACTTCCATAAATTTTAAATTTTGGATTCTAGCACTCTTGCTAACTAGAGAACTATAAGCAAATAATTTTCTCTATTAGCCTTTTTTCCTTGCCTCCATCTTTAAGAGTTTAGAGTTTAGACTAGATCTTAACCCAGAGTTTCTGAACTAAAAATAAAATGACAGCTGTACCTAATTACAATGTGTTTCCTTGTAATCCTATGTATTTAATTTTATGCATTAAAAGAAATTAATATGTAAAAAGATTCATTAGGTTCACTAGACTGACAAAGGGGTTCCAAGACATAAAAATCCCTCAGAACCCCTAAACAAGTTAAGTTTTAAAGAATCTTCTAACTCTTAGTCTATGATCCTACAGTGACAGGGATTGGGTATCAGTAGAAGGGAGAAAGGAAATTTCTCTACAGAGATTGTGTAATCCAGCTCCACCATTTTACAGATGAAGAAACAGACTCAAAAGAAGGGCTGTCACTAGTCTGTAGCTGAGAGCTGGGACTAGGACTCATGTTTTCAGGCATATATTTCCATGATTTTTCTAGTTTTCTTTTGACTCAAGTCTGCTAGATGATTGAGAGTGAGTGGAATGAAGCATGAATGAAATGGAAGGATTGGAAGAGAGAAAGAAGGAAAGGATAAAAGAAAGAAGAGTGAGAAAAGAAGGATAAATAGATATGAGAGAGAGAGAAGAAAAAAGGGATAAATAGAAAGAAAGGGCAGGGAAGATCTAAAGGGAGTGAATGAAGTTACCCATGTACACTGAAGTAGTAGAAGAAACTAACAGAGGACAGATCCTGCACTCCTGTCACAAGATGGGCCAGCTAAGTTTGCCTGTTTTGTTACAGTTGAGAGACTCTTCTTATGCAACTTAGAAAAGATGAAGGAGCTATAACACTTTAGAAATTCTAAATCTGGAGTCCTAGGAATGTAAAACTTCCCTTTCGTAATATCAAAACACCTTTACCAGGAAGATGGTTATAGTAAAAAGAAATAGAAAATACTTTGTAGTTTTAGTTTGAAGAAACTAAATAAAGTTGGAAGTACCTGCTCTGGTAACCTAAACAATGATTAACAACAAAGCCATCACCTGGTGGTCAACTTTCTAGTGCTAAGCCTCTGTTTGCTTAGCAAGACTGGTGCCTGGATAGCAGACATAGTCAATTGCTGTGCCTAGCTCTGAAGTACTGACCACTTATTCAGCTTGTGCTCAGCTTGCAGAGTCTGCAAGAGGCTGAGTCCAGTAAGAGATTGTAGAGATCCAACTTATTCTACATTTTCATACACACTAATCACTCAATTTCTCTGTGAAACAATTCACAATCCCCTAAACTTAGGAAGTGGAGATTTAACCATCCTGTTAAATTCTCCCATTATCTTGATTTGCAAGATGATTTAAAAAGAACTTTAAAGAAAATTAGAAATTCTGAGTTCAGGGGGATCCCACTTAGCATGACCTATTCATCAAACAGATGAGGAAAATCCAAGCATGAAGAGAAAAAAATAACTTACTCTAAGTCATGCAGCTAAAATAAAGTCAGAACAGGACTAGAACACAGGTCTTTGGAAAACTGATTCATTTCTCTTCCCACCATAGCACCCCACATTGACTCTTAGGGAAAAGGAAGTTAATACTACAAAGGGCCATATTTGACCAAGTACTCTCTCTTTGAAACAGAGTCAGAGCTAGAAGAGATCTTGGAAAACACCTAGTCTGACTCCTCTCCTTTGACAGATGAGGGAACTGAGGACCTGAGAGCTGAAGTGGAACATCTAGTAAGTGTCAAACAGTATCCAAAGACTAGGTCTTCTGATTCCCAGGGTACTACCATGACCCCTAGCTCACAATTATTCACAAGGGGACTAAAGACAAGTTAAGCTCAACTACTTCTTTTCTCTGATGTGGCTACAGGGAGTTCAAAGGCCTCAGGATACCTCCACAACTAACCTCCTATTTCCAGTTCACTGAGTTCAGTGACCTCAGTAGAAGCTGCTGATGCTACTAGGCAGCCCTGAGTCCTTGGTCCTCCTCCACATCTGTATCACTTGATGTTTCCAAGCCCTCTAACAAAAACTCCTTCATGGGCAGACTGCAGGGAACTGTCTATCAGAACAAGGCATCAGCATGTCTGCAGTACGGCCACTGATGTACGGAAGCTGGTGGCATAGACTGGGATTTTTAATTAGCTGAGAGAAGGAGTCAAGCCCACTCACATGAAGAGAAAGAGAGATGCCTAATAGGCTCATAAATTCAGAACCAAGGACTCAAGGGGGTGGAGGGAGGAAGTGTCTTTCATTATATCTCTTTTTCTCCTTCTTGCACTGAGTGGGATGTTACAATAGAAACATAGACAACTTCTAGCATCATTTTTTTGTGTGTTTGTGTGTTCTCCTCTGTTACTCTCCTCACTCTCCCTAAGCACACACACTCACACAGGTCTGAGTTGAGAAAGCTCTGAGGTACTCATATCTATCAGCTTGATGGTGAGGGTTACCCATTCAATTTAATTGAACAAGAATTTATCAAGTGCCTACTATGTACCAAGCACTAGGCTGGTATAATAAAGCCTCCATTTCCTTTTCTCCCAAGTTCCCTTAAAACATCAGTCCCCGGTCAATGTATTTATGCTGGGCTGCCTGGTAACAAACGACTGGTTACCATGCGGAGGGCGACAGCTAAGCGATTAGTGAAATTTGTTACCCATGCGTCTCTGAACAAAATTAAATTAAAAGTGCTACTTTGCTGTCAAGATAAGGGCCAGGCTGGTGAGACAATTTTTCACTCTCAAACACTCAATTATCCAGTGAGGCTGGATCAGATATAATCAAAAAAAGGAAGAAAAGAAAAAAAGGAAAAATACAGAAGCAAAGCCTAGAGGAACAGATGTAAGGGTTGTTATCTTTATCAGTGGCCAGGGAAAGTAAAAGAGGCTGTTGCTATAGTGATGGGTTGGACCACTTGAGGTAGATGGAAGATGGAGTCTTGTTTAGATCTGATGCTCCCTAGTGAAGCAACCTTTGGCCTGTGGTGTTTTTGACCTGGTATGAAAGTGATGGTTGTTAGACCAGACAAGTGAGAATGGTACACTGAGGAATCATAGAATTAAAAGCTAGAAGGGACTGTATAAAGATTGCCTAGTTCAGCCTTTTAATTTTACAGGTGAAAACATCTAATAACTGATCTAAGGCTATACTAGTAGGTGATAATGATGCTGGGACAAAACTCTTGCTCTTATTCTTCTCTCCCTCCTTCTCTCTGCCCATTGTAACTTTTTCCCAAAGAATCTTTCAAATTCACCTCCTTCCATGAACCCTTTTTTGCTTTTCCCCAGATTCAACTCTAATGAGTCCCACAATAATGTTCCTAAAATTCTTAGTTGATGTTCAGAGTTTCGTGGAGTATTATAATGCATTTATTTTCAAAGTAAGAAGTGAATTTATAGAAGACAGGACATAAGGTTTAGAGCAGAAAAAGACTTTAGAGATTGTCTAATTGAAACATTATTTTATAGATTCAGAAACTAAGGATCAGTATGGTTAAACAAATTCTCCAAAGGTACACAGATTATAAAGATTATACACATAAGTTGTGGGATCCAGACCCTAGTCCTGTAACTATAAATCTAATTCCCTTTCTCATATTGGTTATTGAAGTCTAGAAGAGAGATTTCCTGTTCCCAGTCCAATGACCTTACTACTGGACCATGTCAGGCCATCTGTCTAATGTGTCCCTGCAATGCAAGGTCTTGATGATTAGGGCAAGGGATATATGTGTTTTGATCAGAGATTAGGGCATGACAATGTCCATAGATTGTTCTTGTAATAGGGGCTAACAATATGATTTTGATCTTACTTCCAACATGATCCCTACATACATCATTAAGGGGAATAATCCTTGCAGAGAAGGGGCCCACATAAATATTGTGAAATGGTTTAACATCAGATGTGGTTTTAGCAATGAAAATGTCATTGAAGAAAGTGAAGATACTTTGTTGCTGACCTCTGAGAAACACTGGACTTTGCCATCTGACTCCCCAAACCTCCGCTACAGGTTGTCCTTCCTATTAGAATGTGAGTTCCCTGAGAACAGGGACTGTCTTGCTATTCTTTTGTAGTCCCCTTGCTAAGGAAAGTACTTTAGATCCTGTCTTCTGATATGGAAATAACAAGTCAATATAACTAGAGGACTCCTTGGAGGAATGAAGGCAGGGGGAAAATGTCAGGTGACACCAAAAACTCCCCCATCTTACCACAAGCATGAATCAGTCCCTGAAATAATCTTGAAATTGTATGAGAATTCCTCTTCCTTTTCAATGCCATTTGGCCCAGCACCCTGTCAGCATAGACTTCAAACTAAAGGAGATGGCTGTCAGGAATGAAACTGGAGACAAAAGGCGATAAACCAAACATGTCATTTTTCGTTGCTTACACTGGTAAGAGGAAATAATCAGTCTTTTTCACTTTCTACCTTTACAAGAATGCTCAGTGGGATTCTCCCGCCCCCTTTAAGTATGGTGAAAAACATGCCGCACTTCTTTTTCCTTTCTAATTTGGTTGTCATTTTTCTTCCTAATCCCAAGGCAACCTTGGCATGTAGGGAAAAAGTCTATAGGATTAGGGTTAAGAAGGGAAGCTAATTGAGACATTGTCTGGTCTAGTTCCTTGATTTTATAGGTGCAGAAAGTGATTAGTACAGAAGTTAAGGGACTTGTACAAATTACAAACGGGGTAAATAGCAAAGGTGGAATTCAAACAAAGGGCCACTGATTTTGAACAGAGAGGAAAATAAGAGAGAGAGGGGCAAGGGAATGAAGGAGAGAAGGAGAGAGAAAGAGGGAGGGAGGGAAGGAGGGAGGGAGGAAGGGAGGGAGAGAGAGAGAGAGAATAGCAAATTATGTCAGGCCCCCTTCTTGATGTCCTTCTGTTTACATACTCATAAAAATACTAAAAAGGACCTCTAGGATTCAGAAATGTTAAGAGTGTTAGAATAGGAAGCAACCTTAAAATGTGTAATGTCTAAGCTAGAGAAACCTTAAAACACAGAATACTAAAGCTGTAAGAAAACTTAATTCATGGAATATTAAAGCATAAATGAGCATTAGATATAACAACAACAACACAGTGTTAGAGTTGTGAATGTTTAAGCTAGATGAAACCTTAAAATACCAAGTATTACAACTGGAAAAGAACTGACCCCCAAACAAAGATTTTAGAGCTGAATAGGACCTGAAAACAATCATTTTTTAGGGCTGAAAATACCTTAGAGACAATTTTTCTTCATTTTGTGGATAAATAAAAACAGTACAGAAAGGAACTGGCATGTTAAAATAGAGAAAACATTTAGTAAGCTCTTATGATGTGCCGGACAAGGTCATACAGCTATTTTTTCTTTAGTGACGGAATCTAGATTTTCTTACCCCCAGTTAAACTGTAAGAAAAACTAGTTAGGCTGTTCATTACAAGATAAAAAGATAATTTCCTCCCAGCATATGTCTATCTGAGAGAGCTGACATGAGACTGGTGTGTATAGATAGGACTTGCCAGTTTCATTTAAGTACAACCCTATCAATCTAGACCCATAGAGCTTCTCACAGATGTTGTTTTCACAGAGCATCTATTTTGTGGCTGTTCAGCTAGACCTCTGCCATGCTTCCACCACCACTGGACTGCGATGAAGCATACTATGTATCACATGGAGTGATTTTTCAGTATGGTCTCCAACTATTACTGCTAGCACCATGGCCAGAGATATTAGGAAGAATGAGGACAGTAAGCTGAATCAGCACTCTCGTAAGGGACAGCACCAAGCTTTTTTTGTAATAGAGAGCTCTTACACTGTAATCAATTAGAAAGGAGGAAAGGAGTACCACATAGCCAGTCAGAATACAACCAGTTATTACTGTAGAACTCTGTAAATACTTTCATATTCTTTAGAAGATGATTCAGATGCAAGTGAATTTTTATGACTTATAAAGTTTGTGACTTTCCCATGTACTGACCTCTGAGGCTAGGGGAGCTGAATGTATGCTTTTTGATCCTTGAGCATATCATGTGCTATGTTGCATATTGACCAGTTTTCTAGAATCAGACCAAGGATAAGGCCTTCTTGGAACTCCATCATATAGCACTTCCTTGATGTTTCTCTTCATCCACCCTAGGGATGTAATGAGACCCCAAATATAATAGTTGAGGACCAATTATAAGTGGATTTATGTTTATCTTTATGCCTTCTCCATATCTCCTAATGAAATAGCACACTTTAAACCAATATGTTTGCCATCGAAAATCTGTAATCTTCTATCCACATACCAATACAATATACAACTCATCTTTATTAGTGAATACGCTGTGATTCAGCATAATAAGATATTCCACTTTGCTTGCCTAGCAGCTTAATCTAATGGCAATGGCATAGGAATGAGATTCAGGAGACCACCTGAATTAAACAGTCTCTAAGATCTGTTCCAGCTATAGTCATATATGATCATATCATCTTGATGAGATTTTCCCAAAGCACATGAGATGTTTTGTGTGTGTGTGTGTGTGTGTGTGTGTATGTGTGTGAGTGAGAGAGAGAGAGACAGACAGACAGACAGATAGACAGACAGAGACGGAGATAGACACAGAGATTATACATATGAATATTATGGAAATTTCTATTCAGATATGAGTTAAAATAGATGACTTTTGAGGATTATTCCAATTCTAAAATTCCAAGTTTGTGATCTTAGTTAATGTGTTGAGAAAACTGGTACTCATTCTGGAGAACACCATACCATAATCCTGATAAATAGCTAATTATACCTGGAATTTGATACATCAGCATTCCAGCGGACAAGAAGATATCCCAAAGACTATTTTGTTTTTGGTTTTGTCAAAATATTAGCACATTAATTAGCTGTGTAACCACTGATGAGTAACTAAAACCTTTAAGAACTGATTTTCTTATCTATCAAATGGGGACAATAGTGTTTACATCATTTGTAGGGTTATTATCAGGATTAAATGAAATATATGTAAAATGCTTTGTAAACAGTAAGGTGCTATCAATGCTAACTGCTCTTCATATGTATACATGTGTACATACAATCTACACATTCATTTATGTATATGCATGTAAATGCACACACACATACACACATATTCATATATACACACACATAACATGTATATACACACATTTGGAGTCTAGATATTTTTTTCTTTTTACTCTGTGGCTAAAAGTTCAATGTAATATGATTTAATACAAATTAATCTGTATGAAGCACTTGTTCTTTTCAAATACATTTTTCACACTGGTAACCTTAGCTCATTGTCCGGGCAATATAGGTGAGATGGGTTGACTGTGAAGCTATACTAGGAGAAATAACAGGGCTACAGTGTTTCTAGCTAAGTCAAAAATTCCTTTGTCTATGTGCCTTTAAAAATAATCAAGAATCAAGTGCTGTTCATAGAGCACTGAAGCAGAAGTCAGGAAACCTGAATTCTACTCTAAGTTCTGCCATTAACAAGTTATGTACTTGAGTAAGTCAATTTCCTTCTTTAGGCCTTGGTTTCTTCATTTGTAAGATAAGGAAGTTGGATCACAAGATTTCTAGGTCCCTTTTAGATGTAACATTTTATTTTCTACCCTTTCATGTTCTGAAGCTTCTTCTAGCTTGGATCATTTATATCTGAACGTTCTATATTCTGCTCTAACATTCTGTGATACTATGAAGTTTTTTTCTAAGTACCTTCTCTGTTTTCAGTTTTGCATTATACTCTGATGGAAGAAGGAACAGCTCTGTTCCCTACCCTTAAGGAGCATATGTGAGAAATGAGACATTTTAGACACATTAAAAGTATCTATTATATTGAGATTTATATGGAGTCACTGATATGCCCTCTCTACAGACTGTAAGTCGCATTTGATTTGGCATTTAGTCATAGGATTTGTTTTCTTGATGATATCTTCATCTTTATCTCTTCCAGATAAACTCTCAGCTTTCCAAGGACAGAGACACTATTTTTACCTTCTGAGTCTCCCGTAGTATCCTGGAACAGTTATAGGCTCACAAACAGTACTCAATAAAACTTAATATGGCTTGAAATGAAGATTAATTTATAACTGACAACATCCCAAGGACTGAACAACCATAGAGATACACTAAACCAATGCCCAAAACCATAGATTTAGAGTTGGGAAGGACCTCAGATGGCATCAAATCCAAACATCCCATTTTACAAATAAGCCACTGAGACTCAGCAAGGTTAAATCATTTGTCCAAGGTCACATCACACAACTAATAAGCAGCTAAGGTGGGATCTCATTTATACAAACAATTCATGAAAATGTATGTATTTACAAAACACCATTTAAAAGGAGAATTTTCACTAATAAAAAAGAAATATTGCTTTTAAAACAAATTGATAATGACAGTCTCAGAATATTAGAACTTTGACATTAAAGACCATCTACTCAAATGTCTTCCTTTTATAGAATTGAGCCCCTAAAAGGATTCAAAACATTTGTAAGATCACTATTAAGTAGAAGTACAAAGACTTCAGCTCAGGACTTATGACCCCAAATCCACTATTTTATGTTTTTGTGAATTCCTTAACATAGTGATATCTCTGATAGAAAGTTAAACAAGATTTGATAGGCAAAAATTTTATTTATTGTCTTTCTAGCCAATATTTACTACTTAAAATAATGTTATAGCTTACAAGTAATAAATTTTATTAGAGGCAGAAAACAACTCCCTCTTTTCTTCCATTCACTTTGTTCCCCCTCTTCACCTCTCTTATCACACCCACAAAATGGAGAAACCTAAGCCTGGTCCTGCCTTTGCCTTACAATCTCACTTTCAGAGAGGAAAAAAGAGGTACTGGGACATCAGGGTGTCTGTCTTGGGGTTGACTGCAGGCCCTTTAACTCTAAGTCAATTTCAGTTTCTTGTAGATTCTGATTTATCTGTCATAGAGAGAGAGATGCACCCCACACAGGTTTCCTCCTCAACTGTTCTTTAGCAATGGGCTAGTTTGAAGTGGTGGGGAATGTGGATAGGTGAGATGACAGACAGGGAAGTTTGGTTTATTTTAAGGCTTGCAGAAATGCTGCATGGAGACACTGCTTGTCAGGGTGGCAGGGGTGGGGTAGGAGCTGTCCTCCTCCTCCTGCTCCCCTCCTCCCCTTCTCATCTCTGCCGCGCATCCTCAAAGCCTCATTAAGCACATTATATTGCTAACAAATGACAGAAACTACAGCTGAACTTGAGGAAACAAGGTTATACAGTATTTGCAAACAGGTTGACGGCTACCAGGGAATCACTCCACTTGACATTCTCCTGCTGCTTGGGAGTTGAGGTTGGTGGCAGTAGTTTTTTTTTTTCCACAGGCATTTTTAAAAGGTGAGACATAGAGAGTAGAATGAAAAACACTGCGGGTTTCCCTAACAAATTCATTTTTTCTCCACAGGGAGAGATGAAAAGAGAAGAGAGAAGAAGGAATGAGAAGACCTCTTTCCTACAAGGGCAAGTAACAAGAAGTTACCAGTGATATTACAGATGGAAGAATGGGCTTACATCTGATAAACATTACCCAGAAGTAGAGTCTTAGAATTTAGAAAATACACCTTAGAATATAATAACAACAGTCATTGCTGTTGTTATAGCCAGCATTTATGGGACCCAAAACACCCCTGTTAGAGCCTGAGGCTATCTTACAGACTAGGAGTTGGCAAAGGGCCAGATTCAGTGCTTAGTCTGTTTCTCTATGGCCTATAAGCTTAAGGAGGGCTCCATACAAAAACAGGCCATATTTTGCCTATCCTTGTTATAGGTTAATAATAGGTCATATTATTCTAGTGTTTTAAGTGCAAAATACTTTCTTGGGAACACAAAAATATTATAATCTTCATTTTACAAATAATCTCACTTTTACAAATGAGGAACTAGGGTCTCAGGAAGATCATAGGGCCATGAATTTAGAGTTTCAAGAGGTCTTAGAGACCACATCATACAAGACACTCATTTTCAGATTAAAAGGCTAAGGTTTAGTGAAGTAAAGTGACTTTTTTCATGGTCACACAGATATTGTCAGAATCATCAGGATTGGAAACCAGGTGTTTTCTTTCTACAAGTGCCCTTTCTACAAGACCACCCTGTCTTTGAAGAGATTAGAGGTACATGGTGATTGAAGGATAAGCTGGTCCAGGGAACTCACTTTAAATATGAGGAAATTGAGGCAAAGAGAGAGAAAATGATCTGTCTAAGGTTACACAGCCAGGAAATAACAATTCAAACCTAGGTCTTCTCACAAGGGCTTTTTCCACAATACTGGTCCAGTCCCCTTAATGGAAAGATGACAGAGAGGCTAAAGATGCTATGAAGACAACATAGGCAGTAAGTATCAGAATCAGAGAGCTAGAATCCAATTCTGACTTCTTTCAGATTTGTCAATGACCTAGCTTCCTTCCGAAGGACTGCTCTAGCAAAAGCTGCTTCCTTCAGATTGTATGTCATAGGGAAAAAGTACTGTATTTGGAATGATGGTATCTGGATTTGGGTCACAGCTCTTGTTTGTACCAACTGTATGGTATTAGGCAAATCACTTAACTACTATGGGCTCCAGATACCTCATCTCCAATGAGAGTACTGGACTAGGTGCTCTCTAATGTAAGATCCCTTATAGTTCCATATACATTGGTCCTACATGTGACAGAAACACCAAAAATTTGATTTGGGGTACATAGTTCAGCTTCCATTTTCAGGCACAGTTGAAGATGTGTATTGTGCATTAAGTAGGGATCCAGAGTATGATCAACTTAGTTCATGCTCTATCTTTTCCACTCCTTTCTTCTATCCTTTTGCATCCAGTCATCTGCTTCTCTGCCATAGACACAGCCAGGCTGTCTCATCCTGACCCAGAGAGCTTTGCTGACTCATTGCCTTTTCAAGGAAAGTAATGCTATAGTGTTGTAGAAGAAAGAGGAAGGGACAGATAATGGTCATAAAGGGGAAAGCTGGTACTAATGAGAATAGGGATGACATATTTAAGAGGGAAAAGACTCATTCCATTCCAAGGCTATACTCCCATGTTCTCCATGGAAAAGCAGCAGAGGAAAGTGGAGGTGAAGGATGAAGGGAAGGGCATGAGGGCCTCATTGGCTAGAAAGGTTCCATTAAACTCTTACGTTCTAACTGCCAAATCCCCTTCTCAGCTTAGACATTCTATGATTCAGTCTCTGGGAGACATTCACTAAGCTCAAGCCTCATTAAGAAAATACTGTATATTTCCATGCATTCCACTTTAATTTGGTGAATGATGCACTGTCACGTACCTTTACCATGGAAATTGAATAATACAGAAGGCTATATAAACAAAACAACATGTATTCTCTAAGAGACAGAAGTGAGGAGAAGACAGCATCACCTTTCCTTTGAGACAAATGACAAGAAATCACCTGTCACATAACAGTTAAAAGCAGAAATATGCATAAGATAGCAAGAAAGATCAGTGACTGTCCCTGTACTCATCTCCCCTGCCTCCCCTCTCCATCACTCTCTAATTCCTTATTTTCTCCCTGGATTTCTTGTCTCATCCATTCTGGCTTCATATAAACCTCCAGGTGGACATTTTGCCTGATAGTACCTTACAATTTTACAACACTTTGAAACTTTCTAAGCATTTTCACATCCATCATTTTGTTGGAATGTCACAAAGAACCTTTGATGTATGCAGAGAACGTTATAAAGAAAACCTTCTTAGCAATGTGAACTTCCTCAAAATAGTATAGAATGAGCTATCTCAGGAGAGGATAGAACCTCCCATGATTGCTGCATTTTCAAGCAGACACTGGATGTCCTATTGACAAGAAGGTATGGAAGAAATTTCTGTTCAAGTTGAACTAGATGGTCTCTAAGATTTCCTCCAACTGTGGGGTTTTGTGACTTTATGATTTTGCATTATTATTCCAGTTCTATACGTGAATAAACTGAGGACCAAAAGAGACAAGTAACTTGCATGTAGTCAGATATTAACTCAGTGGCAGAGATGGAAATAGATCTATGTTGTCCTGAATCCTGGCCCATATTCCACTTGCCCACTCTTTTTGTCTTCCCTTCTCACCTAGTCCTTTTCTCTTCCTTCTCATGTTCACTTTCCAGACACAATCTCAAGAATCTTACAGGTTTGTG
Source organism: Potorous gilbertii (assembly GCA_028658325.1). Classification (NCBI taxonomy): domain Eukaryota; kingdom Metazoa; phylum Chordata; class Mammalia; order Diprotodontia; family Potoroidae; genus Potorous; species Potorous gilbertii. The sequence goes on along the minus strand of CM053769.1, from coordinate 339,767,774 downwards.
GTTCAAGAACCCTCTCAATACTGTGTCACTATCTTGGTGTATTACCTTGGATAGTCAATGACCTCTCATTACTATATTCAATTTAGTTTGTCCTTTCAAGGAAACATCACTGTCTGGTGATGCCTTGCATAATAAATGAGACTCCACGTACAAGCCCACAATGATAAAGAAATGCACTTGGCTCTTTTTTAACTGTATTTAATATCTTAATCAGGGAGGCCATCAGACTCTGACGTCTAGTCCCCAGGGCCAGTGTTGTATCTTTGCACATTTCTAAGTCCAAGTATGCTTAACAAATAACAAACAAATTAGATGCAGAAAAACTTTAACCCTAGCTGGATGGGATGATGCATGATGAACTAATATGACAGGAATTTCAGCTCGTGAAACAACCATCAGGCAAATATAAGGAAGAGGAAAAGATAGATGAGAAGAAGAGGCTTATATTGGAGGGGCAGGGAATAGGAGGCCAAAGATGGAGAATAAAAGAGGACATAAAAATAGTGAAGAGGAGAAAAGAGACAAAAATGGAAGAAGGAAGAAGAAGAAGAGGGATGAAGGAAGAGAGTACATTTTTTAGCAATCTTAATGTCAAGGAGATGAGAATTATTATGAAGGAGAACTGAAAATCAGTGAAATAAAAGCTCAAATTGAATTGTCAGAACAAAATGGCAAGCAAAAATCTTATTTGATGATGAAAGGAATGATGAAGAAGAAAGAAGGATGAGAATGACTGAGGAAGAAAGAGAGAACAAGTAGAAGAAGTTATTTTGCTTTATCAGTGACCTGGATGAAGGCATTGATAGCATGCTTATCAGCTTTGCAGATTCTATGAGGCTAAGAATAACTAATAAGTTAGATGGTACAATCAAGATCTAGAAAGACTTCAAGCTGTGACAATAAGCACATTATAATAGGACAAATTTTAAGAGATCTATATGAAGTCCTATATTTGCATTAAAAAATGAATTGCTGAAAGACAGAAGAGGGGAGATTTGATCAGAAAATAATTCATGTCAAAAAGACCTAGGGGACAACACCCAGCATGCACCAATAGCATCCTATGGCAGCCCAAAAAGTTGATGCGACAAGTCACATAAAAAAGAGACACATTTGTCCAGGAGGAGAGTAGGAGTTCTGCTATGCTCTGCCATGGTCAGAATACATGTAAAATAATGTGGTCAATTCTGGGTAACACATTTTAGGTTTGACATTGGCAGACTGTATCATGTCCAGATGCCCAAAATAAGGAGGATACTAGAGAACAATGCTATTTGAGTTAAAGAAAATATAGCTTTTTAGCCTGAAGAAGAGAAGACTTAGGTAGGGACAAAAGATCAGACATCTAGAGCAGAATGGAGGGTTTGAGACCATATATTTCTACCCCATTATTTTATTAATGTGGAAGCTGAGGCCTGAAAATTACTTTCAAGTATTTAAAAGAATTGTCATTTAGACTTATTTTATCTGGGCCCAAAGAATGAATAGAAGTAATCAGAATGGATGAGAGTTGCTCAGACAGATTTCATCTTGATACAAAGAAAAATTTCATGAAAGAGGTGACTAATACTGGAAAGGGTTATTACCTCGGGAAGCTATAGATTCCCTAAAATTAGAAGCCATTGAGTGGAAGTTATTGGGAATGTTGTAAAAGGGTTTCCTGTTGGGTTAAAAGTTGGACTCAGTGACATTGACCGTCCCTCCCAACACTGAAAATCTACTATGCTATCAGGAAAGATGAGACTAGACTAATACACCAATGAGTGACACCAGAGAGGGGGAAGGAAGAAGTATTCCACTACTGTGTTTACCAAAATGAAAATACAATGGAGATAGTTTGGTTAAATGAGTTTAGGCAGGCTAAACTGTTTATGCAGAAACTAGCAATTTTGTTTGTTCCCTCCTTTTCCTTACCCTTTATTGATGACTAGAAATACTGTTACCAGAATTTATTTTTATTATAATTCAATAATCCAGGTTACAGAGGTCTATTTTCTCTCTGCTTTTATTCCAAGTGCTAGAGAACTGGGGGTGTTACAGCAATCTGGTGATTGAGGAGGGCAATGGGGGGACAGAGGAGAACTAATCACAAAAAAGACTTCTTGAAAAGAGAAGAATGAATGACATGCCCACTGTTTTATACCTGGAAGGCTTTATTTTGATTTGGAATGAGTTATAGGTGCAAGTCTCTGGACAGCTTTCAGTATTTGTATTTGAAGTAGGTGAATGATCCCAATTTGGCTCATAACCTCAAGCTTCCTTGACCTAAGATCCTTCCCAATGCCCTTCATGAATGCGGAAGCTTACCTTTGCTTCGACGCCTGCTCCGGTATTGCTCTGTGTAAAAAGTAAGTTGTGTCTCATCATCTGCCTCAGAGCCGGAGTTTCCTTTGGTTCTTCCGAAACCTATTCCCCCTGTAAAAAAATGGAAACCATTAGAACCAGCTTCTTGGACATCATAAACTTGCCAATGTTCTTCATCTAAACTCCAGAAGATCCAGATTTAAGTTACCCTTTACCCAATATACTCAATATGAATCATACACACACACACACACACACACACACACACACACACACACACACACACAAAGCAATTGGAAGAGTCTTTAAAATGCAAAATGTTTTAACATTGAGCATACACTGTTATACATAGAAAGACATTTATAGCACAGAATGCCCATGCTAGAAGTGATCTTAGAGCACATATAGTCCGTTCTCATATTTTCATAGAATAGGAAAGGAAGACCCAGATATGTAATTGAGAGGATTGAAGCAGATGACCCCTAAAGTCCTGACCAGCTTTAAATCTGTCACCTCATGTGATTCAGCTTGTCCAAAGTGACACAGCTAGTCAATGGCAGAACTAGACTAGAATCAGGGTCTCCAGGATATGCCTTACATTATGAAAAATAGAGAAAGAAAACTTCATTTAAAAAAAGTTAAATATTTCAAAGTAATTTACCATATCTAATGCAGGAATCTCTCCTTTACCAAATTGATTTATATTTATTTTTTCTGTGTTCAAATTGTAGACTGACAAATCTGCTATCCTCAATCCCCCACTCCCATCACTAGACTGTAAGTTCCTTGGGAGATTGGTTCCATCCTACCTTCATTCCTTCCTTTTCTTCCTTGCTTCCTTCCTTCTTTCTTTCTTCCTTCTTTCTTTCTTTTTCTTCCTTCCTTTCTTTTTTCTCTCTTTATATCTGTCTGTCTATCTAGTCCTTGTATCTCTAGCATCTCTAGCAATATCCCCAGACTATTTACATAATGCAATTTCTTGCACCTAAGAAGCACTTAATAAATGTCTTTAATTGAATTTAAGTGGGATTTTATTTACAAAAATTCCATTTTCACCCAACTTGTTAGAAATGTAAGTATTGTATGAAATAGAATGAATATATATATTTTAATCAGATAGAGTAATTTTACTGTAATCCTTCCTTTTATCCTATCTATAAGATTCTGTGACTATATTTGTGCCATCTCATAAAAGATAGCTGAGATGGTTATTGGCCAGGACATTGGAAGAAAAATTCTATCACATATCATGAGAGTACATTCTCATAGCTAAGGGTTAGTTGTTGAGTGTTCAAGCTATTTGACAAGCAAAATCCTGACTGGGGGCTAAGGAGAATCAAGGTTCTAGTCCCTACTCTTTCATTCTCGTTTGTGACTTTAAACAAGTCATTTTCTAATATCCCAATCCATAAAATAGGAGATATTTGGATTATATTTTTTCCAAGGTCTCTTTGAGTTCTAATTGTTTACGAGTCTATAATACTGGTAGTTTATTTGAGTACCTACATCCTTTAATAAATAATGCATTATATTACTCTTACTGCTGCAAAAATGCTGGAGTTTATAGGCAGAACACTGTAATAGGAGTCTATAACCCAAGTCCTAGATTCTTTGCTATACGATAGAAAGATCATTCATTGGCCCTGGGTCAAATTATCTTGGTTCAAATCCTATCTGTGATTCAGGCTATATATATGACTTTTGGAAAATCACTTAATCTCTTCTTTCTTTCCTCAACAATAAAATGAAGGGTAAGGGAAACTTAGGAGTAGGGATAGGCTAAATGTCCTCTAGGCAAGTGGTTATCCATACAGTTTGGAGCTAAAGGAACCTTAGACATTAGCAAATCCAATTCTTTCCTTTTACTATGGATAAAGAAATAGGCTCAAAGACTAATAGTGATTTATTCCAAGGTCATACTCAGCGTAAAGTCAGACTTTGAACTGAAGTCCTCGTCACTGAATTCAGTGCTCCTTTCATTATATCACTTTTAAAAATTGAATTTCCTTTCTTAATATGGATGGAGCTATTAACAAATAAACAATCCTGTAAAAATGAATATTAAAGAAAATGGTATGTAAAACTGTGAACTTATACCATGCATTGCTTATTTTTGAAAGCATATGCTAAATTTAACTAGGTAGTAACAAAATTTGATACTCATGTCTCCTAAATTTCTTGTGATTTTTTTTCTGTTTGTTTTTAATGTTTAATTTATGCTCTTAAGAATAATTTGAACCAGAAATAACATATATTAAGCTTAAATAAAAATTGATACTCACATATATCAGTAACTTAATACCCTGTGCATGCACGCATGGGTGCACATACACAGACACTCCAGACTAGCTACCATAGAAGGTAGAAATGAACATAAGCTGACTCCTACTCTTCATTTGTCAGAAATAAAGATCCATGAAATGTCTGGGTAAACACAGACCTCACTGAGTTGCTCTCATCAAGTTCTACCAGCATCCTAATTTTCCTAATATAATGTATTCTCTCTCCCCACTCTATCTTTAACATGTCCTTAATTAACTCCAAGTCTTGGGTCCTTATTTTTTTTCCCCCTTATACACTCAGGCTCAATAGGGTGGCACAGAAATGACATGAGTTGAAGTTATAATGGTACTATACATGTATACCTATGCAATGACTATTCTAACTAAAGTAACACATTTCTGTCATCTTTAAGTTTTACAAAGTGATGTCTATACCCGAAAGGTTAGAACATATGCATGGTTTTAGTCCTGAGACCATGCCCAGTAACTGCCAGCTTCTAGTCCTAACACACTGGAAATTTGGAAAACTGTTTCCTGGGTATGAATGACTCAGAAGTTGGTACTATGCGGATGATAAAATGTCTTGTTGACCGTGAACTGAAAAAAATTGCTGAATCAGAGTTTCTGAACCAGAACTGAGTGCTTATACAAAAAAATGTGACCTGCGCACCTTTCAATTTATTTCCTTAGCATTTTTCAGTGAAGAGGGCTTCTTTGAGCTACCAGGTAGGAGAGGAACAGTTGGTCACATTCCTCCCCCTTTTTACCTGACTGCTATGTGTCTCTTACCAAGCATCTTTGTTTTTCTAGTATTTATTTTTCTAGTGTTTATTTTTTTCATGTTATTAGGTGAATGATTATTCTGAGATGGGATTGCTCAGGGAACATCGTGAGAGGTCCTTTATAGGTACCACAACTAACTGGTAAGTTTGTGGCAATAGCCACCAAATTGGTAACAGCCTTAGACAATTAATACCTGTGTGACCTCAAGTAAGTCACTTACATTTACTTCAATTTCCTCAAAAGTAAAATGAGGGTCATAACAGCATCTACCTCTCAGGGTTGTTGAAAAGATTGAAAAAGAATATTCGTAAAGCACTTGGCACAGTAGCAGTGTCAAGAAATTAGTAAGAAGTTAAAAAAAATGCTTGTTTCTTTTCTTTGCAAAGATTTGAAAAGTACTTATATACTTTTTTTATTTGATATTCACCACACACAACCCATTGAGACAGGTAGGGAAGATAGTATAATACTTGTTGGGGAGAGGGTATATAAATGGTGGCTAAGAGAACAGGTGCCTCACCTACAGTCATGAAGCTGGTAAGTGTGAGCGGTGGGATTCTGCCCCAGTTTCTCTGCCTCTCCATCCTTTCAAAGTCCAAGCCCCCAGGTTCCATCAGCATCAGAGACCCCAGGAAAAGCACAAACTAGGCCAGATTCAGTTCCCTGTTTTACAGTTTATAAGACTCCTGTCTGACACAGAGTTGGCACAAAATTGCTGGAGCTTTTGCAAATGACAGGAAAGGAGAGGACTCTGGAGACCAGCAGGGCCTTTTAAACTGCCATTAAAATATTTTACTGTTTAAAAAAAAACCTTTTAGTTCATCTAGGTTATAGTGCAAGCGTCACCATTCTTGGCATAGGAAAAGAGGCAAAAGTGGCCACAGTTACAGCCCCCTCCTTCTGGCCTTATTAGTTTTTTATCTTCTACCCAGGGCTCTGGGAGAAAGGATGGGGGGCTGTATGCCTTTGCTAGTGAGGTGGGGGCTTGAGCAGGGACCCCATCACAGAAGAATGAAAGGGAGTGCGGAGTGAAATTTGAACTCTGGCCTTTTCAACCTCAAGACACTCATTTGGCATAATAGAAAGAGCTCTGAGTTTTCTTGTAAACTTTGGCAAATCATTTATCTTAACTACACTTTACCTAGCCTTTCATGATAGGGTTTTTGTGACAAAAACAAACAAATAAGAAAACCACTTTGCCAACAGAATGGTGTAGTGGATCGGGTACTGCATCTGCAGTTATAAAATATAGGTTCAATTCCCATCTCTGACACTTAATAAGTCTACAATCCAGGACAAATCTACCCAGGGGTAGGGAACCTGTGGCCTTGAGGCCATATGTGGCCCTCTAGGTCCTCAAATGTGGCCCTTTGATTGAACCCAAAGTTCATTGAATAACATGTGTCCCTCTAGCTCCTAAGGAGATTTGTACTGTGAAGTTTAGATTCAGTCAAAGGGCTGCAGTTGAGGACTTAGAGGGCCACATGTGGCCTCAAGGCCGCAAGTTCCTCTGCCCTGATTTAACCTGAGCTTCAGTTTTCTCATCTACAAAACAGGAATAAGATATCTGTGACACATCTCACAGGGCTGTTATAAGGCTCAAATGAGATAAAGTATGTAAATTGATTTGTAAACTTTAAAAGGACTGTGTAAATGTAGTGACTTATATTACGATAATTAATAAATTATAAAGCACTATTGCAATGAGTTGTTATTATTAACACCACCCCCCCAGGGCATTACCCACTCTACGGTATTATGTGACCATTATACTTTCCAAGGATAAGCTCCTGGAGGGCAAGGATTATTATGCTTAGCATAGGAAGGGATGGGATGTTATAAACAGTCAGTTTATTTTTAAAGTGTTTTATGTGAATTCAGTCAAGTCCTACTCAACAGCCTTTAATATCACTCCATTGAGTAATTAAGTAGTTTAAACTTCTAAGTCTAGAATTAAAAGCCCATCTTCCTCCTCACCTCCAAACTATCATTTTAACTTTGTTTTCTAGTACTTTTATATTAATAATTCAAAACAAACTGCTTTACTTGGAGTCCCTGGAACCTGTCCCTTATTCCTAATGACATTCTGGAAACTTGGAATAAGATTCCCTTGGATCTATTTCTTATCTGTTACCTATCCTTAAGGACTTGGCCGACATACAACTTCTACCATAAAACCTTCCTTGATTTTCTCCATCTGCTGCCACTACAAACTAGAAGTAAGTCCCCTTAGTATATTTCATGATCTGACTGATGGCACCAATCATATATTCTACTTCATTAAAAATGGGGTTGCCTCAAAGTTTCTTGAAAACAGGGACAAATCTGGTGCTTATTCTAATATACCTTGCTCTTTTAACCAAGTTTAAGTTGAGAACAGTGTGGAGGTAGGGAGAGGGGGTGGTAATTCAGGTCAAAGTTCTTCCCCCACACAGTTTTTGAGCTCAGGACCTGACACACCATGTGATCTCCTCCAGGCAGTGGCTCACTTCAGAATCTATTTCTTCCTCCTGCCCATCAAAACTCATTCATTATGACTCCTTCCTGAGAGGAGCTGCTTTAAGCTTAGCTGACAGATTGGAAAACAGCCAATAAACCTCTTTTCATGAAGGTGCTAATAGAAGAATGTGTTATAGAGTCCAATGACATTTACAGATGAATTTAAAGTCCTAAAATGTCTTCAATATCCAAAGGGCCTGATATCTTTGCTATTGCTTCAATCCTGAACTCTAAGTTTTCCATACAATAAGCATTCAATGTACCTCAAATATTTCAAAGATTCGTGATTTTTCCATTGTAGGTACTCTTATCACAAATTCTGTGATTTAGTAGAAGGTGTCCAGGAGTTAGTGTGGCCAAAACATTCATCAACTTCCTGTCATACAACAAATGAACGCTCTTTATTTTGGCTAGGTTTATCCTTGTTACTAGTCCAAACTCACAATCCTTGCACATTGGCACAACCTGAAATTGCTATACACATTTTTTTTCATTTGAACTTCAAAGTAGCCCTGTGACACAGGAACAGCACAAAATAGTATCACCAATTTATAGGAAAGTAAGCAAGCATCTCAGAGAAATTAAGTGATTTGCCCACAGTCAGAAATATCAAAGACTGCTGGATTTGAATCCTGACTTACTGACCATAAGTACATCACTCTATCTACTATGCCATACTATCCTCATTAGCCCTGAAACTAGTTCAGTAATTTATATGTAGGAGACAGTTAATAAATGTTTATTGTGGTGGTAATGGCAAAGTGACATTGAGGCACTCAGTGAATGTTTATTAACCACAACATCTTGGAATACCAGAATTCAGAGAGACCATGAATGAAACAATAAATGGATGGATAAATCAATTACCTAAATAATGGATGCTTATAGGATTGCAGATCATGGGATCCTGAATTTATACCTGAAATGACTATTAGAGACCATAAAATCATACCACCTCATTTTACTAATGAAACAGGCCCAGATGGGTGAAATGACTTGTCCATGGCCCCACGAATTAATGTTATAAATAGAGCACTGGACCTTGAGTCAGGAAGATCAGAGTTCAAATGCAGTGTCATGTACTTCCTAGCTATGTGACCCTGGGTTAATCAACTTAACTTCAGTCTCATGAACTACAGAACAGAGAGAACAATAACACCTCCCTCCCAGGACTGGTGTGGGGACCAGAGGAGATTTGTAAAGTGCTTTGGGCTTACTGAAGGCTTACTCTTTTCCCTTCTACCAAATAGAAACTACATTGGCCTAGGAATCAGAATATCTGGGTTGAATCGGTAACTGGCTCTGTTACTATCTGTGACCAAATACATTCCTCTCTCAGTCAGAAATTTAGAATGGAGTAGATATTATTGACCAAATAGTACAATATCTTAATGTTCCTTTTCAGGGAGCTAAGGCTTAGAGAGGGTAGATGACTTTTCCAAGGTCATAAAGGAAATGATAGAGGTGTGCTTGGAGTCCAGGCTTCCTGACTCCAGATTATTCAAGATTTCCACATCTCCTTGACTCTTTGTGTCTCAGCTTCCTCATTCTTACAAAGAAGGACCTGAGTATTAGATGATCTCTAAGTACCTCTCCAGTTCTGGACCCTTAGATCCCTTGGAGGAATATTCCTATTTCGGGTGGACTTGGTTTTAGTCTGGTTGCATGGCACTGTGGAAAGAGCATTGCCTCTGGAGGCAGCAAGTTCTAACATGAGTTGGACATGGGCCCAAATCCTGCTTCTGATGCTCTCTGTATTATGTTAAGCAAATCACCTAATCCCGCCCGGGCTTCAGTTTACTCATGTGTAAGCTGAAAGCCTTGGATTAGACAGTCAAATCTATATCAATGATACTATGTGTTATTATAAGGAGTGGAGAGATCAATGATTAACTCAAAGAAATAAATCCCTAATGGTAGATTCACATGATTAGTAGGGGAGAGATGATTTTAAGGCAAGAGGCTCCTAAGAAGCATGAAAGCATACCACATAGAAAGTTATCAACTTTATTCATTTATATGGTCAGTCATGCTGAAAGCAATATGGATTTGGAATCAGGTTTGGGTTTGCCTTCTGGCTCTGCCCTTTATTAATTGGATGGCTCCATGCAAGTTAATTCACTTCTCTGGGTCCATCAGGAAAATGACAGGTATAGACAAAATGATCCCTAAGGTCCTATGTAGTTGTAAATACTTCTGGTAAACCTTAGGCTACTCAATGTTTTAAATCCAACAGTGGTGAATCTTCCATGAGCCCTGGGGAAAGGAATATTTACTTGACTAGTGAGCCTCAGGAGATGTGGAGACATCACTGGATGCCTGAGGATTACCTCACAACAACATAGAGCTGTCAGAAGCTTGTTTCTAAAGTGTGGACAGACATAATCTGCAAGGATAAGGACCAATTATGAACTCAGAGATGACTCAGACCACTGTTTTAAAAAAAGGACCCTTTGCTGGCATTTTAATACCCTGTAGATGATTTAGGGCACTAAATTGTGGTCATTAATTACCTTGGGCTCCATGAATATTTCCATTAGAGTCCTAAAGATAGCAAAAGGCTAGAACATGATAGCACTATGAAAGGGTTGATCAGAGCACAGAAATGAGTACATAAACAGCTTCATGTCCTACTACCACCTATACCTCGTTGGTGAATAAGGGAGGGAGAATGGGGAAAGAGGAGAGGAGCAGAGGATAGAAGTTAGGCTCTGAACACCAAGGGGAACTCTGGTTAGAAAAGTGAGGAAAGTTATCTCCAGGTACTTGGCATCATCAGCTATTGCTCAACGCTTTGCTCACAGTATATCTTATATGTATCTTCCATGAATCCATCAATGAATGATTGAATCAATGACTTGGCATTAGGAGAATAAGACTCACTCACTAAAAGAAGGCCGCAAGTGACTTAATTTCACTGACCTCAGTTTTCTAATATTTAAATAGCACATGAACTATATGGTATCTGAGGTTCTTTCTACGTTTCATATTTTTTATGAATCAGTATATAATCTGGCTTCCTAAGGAGCCACTCTATGCAGTATTAGAAGTTTCTTTGGTAGGCTTAATCTTAAAACTAGGCAGAGAACGTTGGTAGCTAAAAGACTATAATTCTAAGGGTTCCTGGAAAGGCCTTAAAGAATATTTGTGTTTTTTTTTCTTTTTGAATATAAATCCCTAGAGACAGAATGACCCTTGAAGTTACTAAAATGTTAGTGTGTATAGAAGTGGTCTGGTATAATCAAAAAAGCAAAGTACTAAAGAGGCAAAAGACCTGTGTTCTTATCATAACTCTATCCCTAATTTTCTGTGTTACCTTAGATAAGCACCACAGCTTCTCCGAGTTCCAGTTTTCTCAATTTGAAAAAGGGAAAGTTTGGAAAGCAGTGTGGTATGGTGGAAAGGGGGCTGGTTTGAAGTTACTATGTGAATTCAAATCCTGGCCCTGCCATTTACTGTTTATGTGACCTTGGGGAAATCACTTCCCCTCAGATTTCTCATTTTGAAAATAAAGATGATCTTTACTATCTCCTGGAGGCCTCAATCTATGCTTTCATGAATAGATTACCTCTATAGTTTCTTCCTGCTCTATGGTTCTATGACTTTATGTGTCAATCACTAAGCAACATAAGAATTTAGCATAAGGGATCAATACTCACTAGCTACAGATACAGAAAGAGAAGTGAGAAAATTTCAAAGAGAAATGATGCTGACTTTCTAATTTTTTTATGTCTTGTTTACTCCTAAGTGATAAATGGAAAAATAAAAAAAAAAAAAAAAACAAAAAACAAATAATAAATAAATAAAATTAAAACCCAAGATGTGGGATATCAGTAAGCTCACCTTTTCCAACAGAACAACTTTGTAGAAACATTAACAATGACTTCTGCTTCCTCTGGGCCTGAAGGTGTTAACATGCTCTCCTAGCTACCAGGTGGACCCCCTCTCCCATGGGAGCCATTGGTAATCATGTGGGCGGTAGCCCAGCCCAACTCCCAGAGCTGCTCGGTCAGCTGCCTGACTAACCCTCTTCTGTGCGCCTCTGTTCCGGCGCCTGCTCTTACAGCCATGATGGATGGCAGTGACATGTTAAATTATTTAGGCTAGATGTCTTCTGAGAGCTGGTGACAGCGATATTGCATTTTTAGATTACCCAGAACTGCATAGGATAGAGAAATATGGGACTCAGGAATGTGGCGCCAGTACCAGTGCTGGGTATGGAAATTTCTCCAACCTCACCCACTGGGAAATACAGCATGCCAGTCACCTGGCAACTCAAGAAGGGCAAGAGTGGGGTCCTAAAGTCACACAGATGTAACTCTGAGCTCCTTCATCCCAAGGTTAAAAGAATCACAGAAGACCAGGCCAGGGAAATCTTTAGGAGATAACAACAGAACTAGAAAACATAAAATGTCAAGACTAAAAGATATATTAAAGTACAGAATGTTAGACCTGAAAGGGATTTTAGAACATATAATGTCAGGACTACAAGATACTTTAGAACACACAATGTAAGAACTGGAAGGAACCTCAGAATGCTGAATGTTAGGACCTTAGAATGGACTTTAAAACATAAATGTCAGAACTAGAAAAGATTGGGTTTTATATAGTTACTTTTAAAAATAACTTAATTTCTTTGTGATCTTACATATTTTATTTTAAGCATTTAAAAACATTTTGATGTCTCCCAAAGTTTCACCAAATTTCCAGTGGGTGTCCATGATACAAAAACTCCAGACCAAGCTCTTATCATAGTTAGGGAAACTGGGGTCCAGAGAGTGGAAGAAATTTGGTCAGAGATACACAGAATTAGTGGCCAAGCTGGAGCTAGAACCCAGGTATCCTGACTTTCAGTCCAATGTTCTTCCCATTATACCAGGTTTCCTCTCTCTTGTCCTCAGTTTCCTGGTCTGCAAAATGAGGGTATTGGGCTAGAATATTTCTAAGAAGTTCTTCAACCTCTGATAGTCTTTGATTTCCTAAGGTTTTATAAATTTCCAACATTCTATTTCATCCCTCACCTACATAATTCTTCAGAGTTCTTCCTGCTTCTTCCCCATATTTTGTATCACTCTCTCCAGTGAGCTACTTTGTTCTTAAAGTAGGAAATGGTAAAATGTAGTATGGGATAGGGAAATTAACTGAAGAGAAAAGAAAGTAGACTCTGTTCTCCTATTCTATAATGGAAACAATGGACTAGCATACTCTGGTAGAGAGACAAGATTGTAGGTATTAAAGTTGCAAGTGTCTTTAGAATTCAAATAAATTCTCCCTCTCTCCCTACCCCCATCCCCATTTTAAAGATGAAACCAAGGTTCAGGAAAGGAGAAGTAGCTTTCTCAATCAAGCCTTTGGACAGTCAGGCCTGACTTGCCTTTTCTTTTTTCTTTCTTTTCGTTTCTTTTTTTTCCTCAGAAAAACACTAAAACAAAGAAAAAAGTACTACCAGATCTCTGAAAAAGGTTGCAAGTTTTTAGAGAGCTCCTTCCAAAAATCCTCTGATTTTAGCTGTGGATGCTTTGAATACCTTGCCCAGCGGCCTCCCACTGCATAGGAGATATGCATGGCCCCAACTGGACGTTGATGGTGAGAGGCTGGGACAGAGTAGGAATCACAGGCTTCCTTAGATGTGACTTCAAAACCCATAGTCCTCCTGCTTCTTCCTTTATCCCACGCTCTTCTCCCTAAATTTCCCTAGTAGTAGGGGACCTATGTATAAAGTTTTGGAGAATGCCCCAAAGCATTCATACACTTCTGCTGCTCTGTCACTAAAAGTATTCTATTAGGGGAAGAGGAATATTTTTGGAAGACAAACTGCCTGGCCTCCCTGAGCCTCAGTTTCCCATAAGCAAATCTTCTCAGTATGTCCCTTTCTATCTTTCCTCACATCCCTCACCCCACATCTTTGTGAAGTTTGCAGATGAAAAGAGCTCTCCAAATGCCAAATGTAATTAACACTGATCCAAGTGAAATAGAACGAATTCAATTTACTATTTAGGTTCTTCTTTTCCTTCCTTGTAAAAGTTTCAGGTTTTAAATAGCTTTGAGAAAAGGGGTGGAGGCAACCCTAATCTCCAGGGCTGTAACATTAAGGCAGCTTGAAAAAGGAGGTAAGAGATGTATTGAACAGTACCAAATTGTCAGCCCCCCAAACCCCCTTTTCAGAATCACATATCCCATGGTTATGTGGTAGGAAACAATGGAAGGTCATCTATTCAACCTCCCATGGTGCTCCAGATGTTCCTTGAGCACTGCTCCCTCATCATTTTTATCCTGCTTGCTGATTTATTAGCTTGTTAATCTACTCCAACAGCACTCTACTCTAGTATATGGAAACTGGAACGATTCCTTTCTTCCATCAAAATTATACACCTAAAACATATTTTTTTTTCAAAAGTCGATGTTAGAAAGCAGCTATGATAATCACAGACAAAATCTTGGCATTTGCTCTACATTTCATTGCCTACGCCACTGTCCTGAGATCTTAAATCCAGTAGAATTAGGAGGATCTCTCTCTAACAACATCAACAATTAAAATTAAAAATAATAACTTAATAATGTTGCAGTACTTTTACTGGTTGGTATTCACATTTATAGAGCCTTTAAGGTTTACAAAGCATGTGATGTTTAGTGCAAACATTCTAATTCTCATCCTAAAAAAGAAGAGATTGAGAATTAGAGCTAATGAAACTTGCTGACAACTAGTCATAGAGAGAAATTATCAGACATATATCTTCTGACCTTGAGTCCAATTCCAGTAAGCTGAGGTCTTTTAACCATTAAACACACTCTATACACACACACACACACACACACACACATCACAGACATTTGCTAAACAGATAACTGCTAGGTGTTTTATGGTAATTTTTTTTCTGTTCAAAAGGGATTCATTGCCCTGTCACTAGATTAGAAATATAGGCATAATCTTGAGACAAGTCATAACCTCTTGGAGTCTTTTTTAATCTATAAAATGGGAATAACAATAACTAGCTTACTTATCTCAAAAGATGTTTTATCAGGATCAACAAAGATGGTGTTAAGAAAAGCCCTCTGAAAGATTTAAGGCCTTCTACAATCATAAAGAACTATTATTATTAAATTGAGAGTTCTCCTAGTGCTTTTAAAATAGCTTTCAGTTTACAAAAAGTTTAATTACCTGCAGCTTTTTGACTATTACATAAAAATGAAACACAACCATACTTCTCTGGTGGCAGACATTAGAAAGTCAAGTAAATTTAAGCCATGTCATTCACACAATAATAGATCTAGAACTGATCCAGACCAATTCTCCCATTTTATATAAGACTTTCATATGACCCACCAAAGACCATATAACTCTTAAGTGAGTGAAATGGAATTTGAACTCAGGTCCCCTTGCCTCCAAGTCTAGCACTCTATCCAATGCCTCATGACATAATCATTGCACAAATCCTTACGGACTCTCATTTCTCAGCATGAGACTAGACTTTACAAAAATAGATTTAACAAAAAAAAGAAAGAAAAAGGTCAAAAGATGTTAATTGATTGACCCAAAGTCATGTAGGCACTAAATAGCAAAGACAATAATGCCAAGCTGAATCCTCTTTCTTCCAATCCTATTCTCTTGCATTGCAGGGTATGATGGTATGGTGGGGAGGCATACCACCTATCTAGACTGAGGGAGCTTCTGCCCTTCCTTAGCAGTCAGTCACTGCAAAGCTAGACATGAGGTTTCTCATCTACACTCAGCTATCCAAACAAGCAGACTAGTAGTAGATCCAGCAGTGAGAAAATTTTGGGAAGGGCTCCCCATATGATAACAGCAGCTAACATATATTATATATATATATATACACAAAATTTTAAGTTTTGCAAAGCTCTTTACATATATTATCTTACCTGATCTTCACATACTCCATTAGAATTAGAAGGGTCCCTCTTTATCAACATCAATAATTAAAATTAATGATAGTTATAACAGAATAACATTGTAGCCCTTTTGGTTGTTTTTCACATTTACATAGCATCTTAAGGTTCACAAAGTTTTCCCTCACAATATTTATTTAGTGTTATCCTTATCCCCATTTTACAGATGAGAAAGATGACGCTGAGGGAAATTAAGGGACTTGCCACAGGTCACAATAACTCATTAGGGAGAGAAGCACAGTTTGAACTCAGGTCTCCTTTCCTCTAAGTCCAGTATTCTTATGGCTGCCTTATGATATAACCATTCCAGAAAGCCTCAAGGACTCATTACACAACAAGAGACTAAGCTTACAAAAATAAACAAAAATCTCCCCAAACCAGAATCAATTGACTTGAATTATCATAAAGGTATAAATGCTCCCCTCCTTAAATCAATTTGAGAAGAAAGAGGAGAGTGAGTATGAGAACACTGTATATCCAATGGAATGGGAGTGAAGAGGGCAGTAGAAAGGAGAGAGATTTGAAATGTTCAAAATCATCGAATTCATTGGTGACTTAATAGTATCTTCTAAGTCCTAGTCCAGAGGCCATGAGACAGAGTGCAGAGAATGCTGCAATCGGAGTAAGGAAGAATCACATTCATATCGCATCTCTAATATGCAGAGTTCAATCTGTGTGAACTTGATCAATCTGCTTAACTTTTCTGGACCTCATTTTTCACTTCTATAAAATGGGAGGGTTAAACTCCATAGTTTTTCAGGTTCCCTCCATCTCTAGATCTGAGATCCTCTAATTTTCACTCTCATTCACCCCACATACCCAATCAGTTGTCAAATATCTCCACAACATCCTTCCGATACATCCTCTCTGGACCCTCACAAGATCACCACCCTAGTTCATGCTCTTATCACGTTTCCCCTGGATTGCTACAAAAGCCTTTTAATTAATATCTCTTCCTCAAGAGTCATGGGCAGCTAGGTGGCTCAGTAGACAGAGTGCTGGTCTTGTAGTCAGGAAGACTCTTCTTTCTGAGTTCAAATCTGGCCTTAGACACTTACTAGTTTCCTCACCTGTAAAATGAACTGGACAAGGAAGTGGCGAATTTCTCCAATATCTTTGGCAAGAAAATGATTGACCCTGGGAAAGTCACTTAACCCTGTTTTCCTCAGTTTCTTTATCTATAAAAGGAGCTGGAGAAGAAAGTGGCAAACCACTCTATTAGCTTTGTCAAGAAAACCCCAAATAGACACAACTGAAATGACTGAATTAACAACAATGAAAGTAACTTTGAAAAGCACTTCAGTATCTTTTCCAAGAAAACCCCAATAAGATCATGAAGAAGTTGGACATGACTGAAAGTGACTTAACATCAACAACACATCAAGTATTTGCTGTCTTTAACCCAGCTTCCACACCAAGACTAAAGTAATTTTTCTGAAGTTTAGGTCTCACCATATCATTTCCTTATTCAATAAACTACAGTGAATCCCTATATAAATTCCTCTGTTTGACATTTAAATCTTCACAAGTTAGCTTTTTCCCAGTCTTCTTATACTTCTTCTCTCACTCTGGGTTCTGGTCATACTTGCCTATACTGCTCAGCATATTTGCACTGGCTGTCCACTAGGTCTGGGATGTACATCTCCCTCTTGTTCCCATCTCTTCATCCTTAGCTTGCTTCATGATTTAGTTGAAGAGTCTCCTTCTTCATGAAAATTTCCTCCCCCTCTCCATCTTCCACGCTTTCAGCTACTAGCACAACCTATTCTGAAATCACTCTGTATTCATTTTGTATATAAGGTTATGTGTTCGTGTTGTCTCCCTCATTAGATAGTAATGCCTTTATTTCCAGGACTTACCACAATACTGGGCACTGCTGTTGAATAAATCCTTATCGATTAGTAGCTGGAAAATGGCAGAGCTAGGTCTACAACTCAAGTCTTCTGAACCCAAGTCTTCCCCACTATATCTCACAGAGTTTGAGGCTTTGGAGTCAGAAGTAACCCTAAAGATGACCTGTTTGGTAATGGATAAGAAACTGAGATAGAGATGTCAAGTGACTTGTTTAGGATCATGCATAGAGTATATAGCATGTCTGGGATTCAAACACAAATTTTCTGGATCTGGGGTCAGAACCTTTCTCATTATATTCTACTGAACCACAATTCTACAATCAACCCTAAGAGTAACTTGAACTACTAGGTTTGGTTCAGTAATCTAGGATAACCACAGGCACTGTGCCCATTTCCCTTAAAGTTGGGCCCCTTGGGTTGGGCCAAAAGCAACAAACCCAACATCTTCCCCACCCCACCCCCATTCTCTCCATTTATACATTCACTTAGCTATTTATTTATTAATTTGTCTATTTGTACATTTATTTGTCCACCCAGTGCTATCCTGTTTGGCTCCACACACTTCCCCATCAATTCCTTTAGAAAGTTTAATTGCACTATGGTAATGAAACTCAGGAGTTCATCTTACAAAACATAGTAGAGAAAAATGGCACTAGCTAATCTTCTCTAAACCAGATCATAGAATTCCATAATTAGAGCTGAAAATGTACATCATCCAGTTGAAACTGAGTCCCAGAGAAATAAACTGATTGGCCCAGATTCACATAGGTAGAGCATGGATTCTAACTTAAGCTGTCTGATTCTTAGTCCAGGCCAATGCTGCTTCCAATGAACCTCTCTGCCTCACAGTTGGAGAGTGCTAGATGGAGAAACTGGTGGCAAGCTTCTTGATGTATTTTCAGCATTTGGGGATAGCTTTCTTGTGTTCTATATTTAAATACTTCCCTCTACCCCATCACCTTCCTCCTCTCTAACGTACGTATCTCACTGAAAGGGAACAGAGCTTTTGAAAGCTCTAGGATCTTATTGGATGAAAATTCAGATAACAGCTCACAGAAATAATGACCATTAATATTTCATGCAATCATTAAGACTAAGTACCATCATATTACTTTTCATACAGATGGCATCTTTTAGCAGAATGTCTCCTGATGTTTTAGAAAGAAAAATGCAAGAGGGGAGGAGCTGCTATATGAGTCCCTTCTTTAAGCTCCTTTAGCCTCTATTTCCCAACCTGTAAAGCAAATGCCACATGGATAACCCATCAGCGCTGAAGTTGAAAGTATGGAAAATGTTCTGAACTAATGGGGTTTGTATAAGCACAAAATCTTCCTACTTATTATCAACCCTCTAATAATCCCTTCCCAAGTCTTATTTCCAACCTGCCTCGCCTTGCCTCCCCTGTTGGTGCTTCTTAATTCCTCCTCTCTCCCACAGCTATTTATTATTGAGTTCAATTCAGCAGTTAGGGAGACCGTTGATAGTGTATACCCTCATACAAAATAAAGCTGAATTGTCCCTGTTATAAGCCAAGATATTAAAAAATATACATCTTCCTGGTGGGTCTCCTGGAGTGTCTGATGTTAGACACACTTAGTTCGGAATTAGATTTAACAACCCCATTGCTGCACGCAGTCTCAAATTCTGTTAGTTTGGCCCAAGCATGGAGAGGAAAGAAATGAAAGAGATTCGTTTATGAATTGTTTTTTCCCCATTTAAAACACACACATACACACATGCACGTACATACATGCAAAACAACGTAGGCTCTTCAAAGCCCTTTGGAGTCTCTCTTTGCTAAGAAGGAAATCTTTTTGCTGTTAGCAGTTCCTGCAGAGAGAGCTCTCCAGCTGCAAGATCCTGATGAGGTTAAGCATTAATTAAATTGAACTGCGAGAAAATAATTATGGGCACAGATCCATCAGGGCGAGTTGTCACTAACCAGTAACAAAGTTGGTTACAAACTCCATCAGTAGAACTGTCAGGCAACTGCTAAAAAGAATATGGATGTGTCCCCAAAGGATAATTTCAGTGGGGGTAGGTAAGGAAAGGGATGTGCAGGGTTGGATTGTAAAGGATTAATGAAGCAAAGGGCTTGTATTTTCAACTGGAATGTAAAATGCAAACTTAGTAAGTTGTGATATCATCATTAACCTTACTGTCCAGATGCATTCGCATTTCTAAATACTAGTAGGACAATTAAACTTGGTGCATCAAAGCAAAATTTCCTAAATATGAGGCTAGATGAAAGATTAGAAATTTTTAAAGTGTACAAAGGTTCATGATCCAAAAATATAATCTCATTTCCATGGATGCCATATCCTTAATCATAATGACAGAGGAAAATGAGTACAAATTAGAAGATTCAGAAATGGAGGCTTTTTTTTTTTTGCAAGGGATGGGTGGTGCTGATGCCCTTTCAGCAAAAGCAACACTAGCCCCAGAGGTCTCTGTCTGAAGGGAGACTGTATAAAAGGGAAGAGAATGAAATTCCTGGGCTCTGGATTGATAGATGGCCTTTGGCCAGGAGGAGATAGAAGGGATGAAAAAACAAAACCACTACATGCCGAAAACTTCCAATCTCCCACCACTCTGATGAATGCTGCATAGCTCCTAGAGGGAGAGATGGTGTTAGACTGATGTTTGTTGATAACACCAGGGCAAAGTTGACCTAGTGTGACCAAACCCACAAGTCAAGGTGTGTTATATGTAGGTGGAGAGGGGTAGAGGTAGCACTGAAGGTTTTAAGAATGGACATTTGGTAATACAGATCTAAGTAGGCAATGGGTCAGGTCCAATGAGCTCAGTGACTGGAGGGAGATTGATAGGGCCCTATATAGATATAAGAGCAGGATCTAGGCCCTAGGTTGGGACTTGGGATATGAATCTAGCAGGGGTGGTGAACCTGTGGCCTCGAAGTCACATGTAGCACTCTAAGGTCCTCAATGTGGCCCTTTGATTAAATTCAAACTTCACAGAACAAATCCACATAATAAAAGAATTTGTTCTGTAAAATTGGGACTCAGTCAAAAGGTTGCACCCAAAGACCTAGAAGGCCTCATGTGGCCTAGAGGTCACCTTATTTGCACCTTGACCCAGTTTGCTACCCTGACAAAGTCATTTCTTTTCTCTGTTCTTTAATTTCCTCTTTGATTAAATAAGACTAGATTGCTAGATTGGACTAGATTATCTATAAAGTTGCTTCCAGTTTTAATAATCTAGTGAAGGACCTAAGACAGGGTGTGAGCAGGAGCAACACCAGTGATCAGTGTTAGTAGGTTCTAATGCCACAACAAAGGGAAGTTCTTCTCTCGCCTGTTTTATGCTCCCTGCTCACTGGGGCACATGAAATAAACCTGTGTTTATTGATCATTGTGAAACAGAGGTCAGATACCTACAGGCAAATTCTACTTTTGATGGAAGAAAGGACAGAAATCCTAGGAATATCTCCCTGATCCCCTAATAAGCCACATTTGTACATTGCTTTTATTGTTTTCTTTCTCAAAGGAATTCCTCTTTCAAAGGAATCTCACCAATACGAAAGATCACTGGATAGGAAGACCTAGGCTTTTATCTCAGCTTTATTGCTAATATTCTGTGTGAATTTGATCAAATCACATTCCCTCTATAACTCTATTAAAGATTATATATGTATCTAATATATTAAAGACTGTGTATTTCAATATATTTTAATGACCTTATAGATGCAATATATTATATATGAATGTATAAATAAGCATATAGTATGATGGATATATAACATAATGGGCTTATAGGTACAATATATATCAGATAAATGTATACTGAGTATATATATTTACATGTATATATATTTATTGTGTACACGCACACACACACACACACATACATATACCCACACACATACAGCATCCCATATTGTAAGAGAGGATCTGAAAATCAGGAAGATCTGGGTTCAGATCCTGTCTCTGATGCCCAGCATCATACAGTCAGTATGCAAGTCACTAAATTAATCATTGTCCCCAGGCAATGAGCTAGGCCTGCCACAGTACATGCCTAGCTTGTTCATTTAGGGATTTCCTCTCTGGCAGCTTCTAACACTGATGAAACCACTGGTCCTTTCAAAAACAGTCAAACAAAACAAATATAGTGAATAAGGTGGAACAGGTTAGATATGTGTACTGGATTTAGAGTCAAATGTCTTGGGTTCAAAACCTGACTTTGCTATTTACCTGTATGACCCTGGAAAAAGCACCCTCCCCCTGCCTCAACTACGATAGCACTGAGTTTCTTTCATGATGAAAAAAGGGTTTGAACTATAAGAACTCTATGTGCTCTTATAGCTTAGCCAGTCTATGAGTCTAGAACTAAATAATCTCTAAGATTCCTTTCAGGCTCTGATTCTAAAACCAATTTTGTAAGACAGGTAGATACTCTTTCAGTTCTATAATTCTGATTCCTTAAGAATTTTTTTTCCCCAGAACAAGACATATGTGCTCTATTTTTACAAATAGTGAAACTAAGACCCAGAGAAGGGAAATAATTTTCCCAGATTAGTGATGAAGTAAGATTTATCAAAAACAAATGGCCTCCCATGCTACCATGCTTCCAGACTGCTTAGCATGACAAACTTGGAACTGCAAACACTTCTCCCCAGCTGATAGACAGATGGCCTAATGACCTCTCTCTAGTATTTGCTTGATGCTGGGTAGGAGAGCCTTCTGCGGGAAACATAGCCACAGGCTTGTGGGAACCTGCTTTGCCTAGGCAGACCAGACAGGATTGAATGAGAAAACTCCAGCATATTTCAGGCACACATGCCAAAGTGCCTGAAGGAGACAGACACTTTTAGGAAAGCAAAGTTTTCTGAGAAACATGTCAGGAAGATTCATGTCAAGGCAGCTGTGTGCTCTGCTTCCAAATCAGTACTCCCTTGACAGGAATGGAGAATTCAAGGAGGACAACAAGCATATGGGGGCCCCTACATAGTTCATCTCTCGCTGGGAAAAAGAAGTGTGATGCAGGGGAAAAAACACTGAATTTGGAAATTGGACAACCTGCGTTCAAATCCTGTCTATCCCGTTTTTTCCATGTTTGACCTTGGACAAGTTAAGTTCTTTAAGCCTCAATTTCTGTAGCTGTTAAATGATGATTCCCCCCCCCCCCACCCCCTCATCCCCTCCTGTATCTTTCGATGAAAAAGCTCTGGGGAGGCTCCAGCTTCATAAGGAATATTTCACAGGCCCAACTAGTTACCCTAGGTAGGGAGCAACTGCTTAAGGGGAAATCAGAGATGGGCCTTACAGGGTGTTTTGTAGCATGGCCCACTATCTTAGGAAAGAGATGCTCTTTCTGGTAACTGGCTGTTCAATATTTAAGCGTGGCCATACCCAAATAAGCCAAATAATTTAAAACCATTAAAGACTCTGAATATCATCTTCAAACTAAGTGAATAATTTATGGGCTGAGTTGTAATAAAAGGAAAACCTAACACAAGGGAAACACACCCAGAATAAGAGATAGGGTTTCAGACTCATAAATAAATGAACATGATCCATGAGTAAATGGGCCAGACAATGTTTCTGTCTCTGGGTGTACTCTTGTCACCAGGGAACTGAAAGGCAAATAGTCATGGAATAAGCCTGGTGAAGCTTGGCACCTGACTCAGGATGGAGGTTAGATATGTTTGTTCCTTGGGCAAGTGGGAAGATGTCCTCCACATACAAACTCTAGCATTTCAACCCTACTGTGAACTCCTGGATTAGTCCCAGAGTATGTTCATTAGCAATTGTTTGTGCATGATACCATGTTAATACTCCTAGGAGTAGGTGAACTTCTTAGTAAAAGCAGACCTCAGACGTCACGTACAGTGCTGTACAAATTACTTGGGACAAACTGAAATAATTAGATTGATTGTCAAACAATAAACTTAAAATTCACATCTTAAAAAAACTTATACTATGTAATATGTCCTTATTTTTCTGCAGTCATTTATTTTACATTGTTTGACATTGAATTTAGATGATTTTGACATATATGCTTTAATTTTTCCATCATGAAACTACGCTGCATTGGAAACTAAGTGTACATTTCATAAACAATTCATTTTCCTAAGTCTGGCTTTGATTATTGTTCATTAATTTCTAATGAGGCTTAAATCCAGTGAGTTTCCAGGAAATAAAAGCATGTTGATTTCCATCTTCTGGAAAAATTTCTTAACATTTTGGTAATTTTTGTTCCCGTATTTTGTCTCTACTTGGAAATTTCTGTAATGCTGTAACGGTTGCATCTAAGTAATTCTTCATGTCCTCTTTTGATGAAAATGTTTAATAGAGTTTATCATTTGTCTGTAGGGGACAAAATTTTCATATTTATTTGAAGTAAAAATAGATACATCTCCTAAATACATTTGAGGGGTTATTGTATTTTTATAGTTTGATGATGATGTTTTAGAATCTGATGAATCTTTATAAATTGACCTGGACTTTTTTCTGACAACAATTTTGGTGTAACTTTGAATGAAAAAATGAGTTTTATCAAGAAAATTTATCATTTACAAATCTTTAGTACTCATTTTTATATCTTTTCCGAGACAAGTGTTTTTCATCGCATCAATAATGAGTTTTGGTGTCTATTTTGCTTTCATTTTTTTTCCAAAATGGTCTTTTATATTGGAGAATCCTGGGCCACACTGGGAAGGATCCCTTAACACCGCCTCTAGCTGCCTAGTCCCTCTGAAGGCTGTTTTTTTTTAATTTCCCTGAGAATTCATTAGGCTATTTTACAGCAACAGTTTGCCAGTTTCGCAGCACTTTTTTCCATTTTCAAAATAATTTCACTTTGTGCTTGATTGTGAAGGATACTTCTTCACTGAGCTTGAATTATCTTTAAAATGCTGACTTCCCAACACCACCACCAAATATAATATCTTTAAGAATCACTGAATTGTTCTTGTTAAAAACTGTAACAGCATAGAAATATCCATTAAAAAAAGAACTAAAAACACAAAAAAATAGAACAATGAGACTTTCGTAGAACATAAAATAGAACACTCAATTGATAGAGAACCAACTAAGAGTGGGAAATTCATCTTAACCTGGTTTCATCTGGTCAAAGTCAGATATTCTGAGTCAGCCTAGCATTGGCAGAAACACTGCTATGACCACCATTATCACAAAATACAACTCTATCAAAATGATTGCTTGTCCCAAGTAATTTGCACATTAGAGCATCCCTGACAAATGAGCATCAAGTGTCTAGTGATCTCTACTGATGATATCCTAAGGCAGTCCCCTGCTTTTCTGAATAGTTTCCAACTGCTAGGCAAGTAATCACCAGAGGAAAAAAAAAGATCACAGACTTATAAAGATGGAAGAGAAAGAAGGGAATACATTTTGTAGAAGACATCTATGAATGAAACTCATATCCTCTGATCTTAAGCCTTTCTACTCTATTACTCTGATTTGCCCCCCCTCCCCATATCCCTCCTGTTGGGTAGATGAACATCCAAACCACTAAGAATGGCTAAACATCTTATTTACTTTGCTATCTTAAAATGTCTTAACATCTTCTCTTTTCTCTCCTCCTTTCCCTCATTTCCTGACAAAGAGGTGGTCCTTCTTGCAAAAGCCAACCCTTATAGATGCAACTTTGTCCCAACCTATCTTTTCTGCCTTATTTAACACTGCTCTCCGTATTACACCTTAATCCAGTCAAATTGACTTTCTGTTCCTCACACATGCTACAGTCTCTGTTCTGTCTCTGTGACTTTGGCTGGTCACCCCCAGTCCCTAGAATATATTCTATATTTACCTCTACCTTAAAGATTTCCTCTCTGTTTAACTCAGTCATTATCTCCTGCAGGATTCCATGCCTAATCCCTTCAAATGCTAGCACTGTCCTTCCTGATCTACCTTGCATTTATTCACTTTGTAATTTATGTGTGTGTATTTAGTTGTTTTTCAATTGTATCTGACTTTCCATCACCCCAGAGATAGTGCTGTGATTTTCCATTTCCTTCTTTAGCTCATTTTACAGATGGAGAACTAAGGCAAACAGGGCTAAGTGTTTTGCCCAGGGTCATACGACAAGTAAAATTCTGAATCCAGATTTGAACTCAGGAAGAGGAGTCTTCCTGACTTCAAGCCCAGTACTCTGCTACCTGCTTAACATTCATGTATGTATTTGTTGTCTCTCTTAATTTGAATGTAAGGTCCTTGTAAGTAAGGATTATTTTATTTTTTGTACTTGTATTCTGAGTGCCTCCCTCCCATCGTACCCGACAAATAGCAGGCACTTAATAATGCTTTATATTGATGGATGTATTGATTCTTGAAGATTTCTAGAGGAGAAGTTTCTATGATCTCCCTATTCTAGGGAGATTTATATCCTCTAAATGTTAAAGTTCTCCTTTCTATCCACCTCAAATTTCTCCTGCTTCAAGTGAATTCTATTTCCTTTTGGTCAGTCATCCCCGGACAACTGCTTAGCATCTGACCCCCACAGACTTTGGAGGTGACATTTAATTCTTTGTATTCCTTCTCCTTTGGAGATAAATGAATATATTATGCTCTTTAATATCAACTGTGCTTTCTACGCAGGAGACAAGGCAGGATGAAAGCAATGGGCATGGTTTTAATGATGCTCTAAACGCGGCACTATTCTGTCTGTACTGCCAACTCCATCTGCTAGAAATCACTGGGCACCTCGACTGGGGAAGGACAGAGATTAATGAACCACAGCCATGCCAGGTGCTCCCTCTGAATCAGGCCAAAAGGCCAACTGTTATCAGGGCGGCTTTGGGGAGCAAAGATTATCTATCTAAAAGACAGTAAAACCCTTTAGTAGGTTGGACTCTGGGAATTCACAATTTGTAGGGACTGAGACAATGAATGGATTACAGATTGCCTCAACTTCTTCAGCCTCTACTCCATCAAGAAGTATTCATTTAGTAATTTCCTACTCTGTGCCAGGCATGGTGCCAGTTTCCAGGGATAGAAAGATAAAAATAAATAGATCCTACCCCCCAGGAGTTTAACTTCTAATAGGATTAGATGAACATGTACATATATAAGTTTATACAAAATGTACATGAGGGAACTTTGTGGAGGGAAGGCATTAGCATCAGATGGGGGCAAGTTGGGAAAAATTTTATATAGGAGGTAGCACTTGAGTTGAAATTGAAAGAAACTAACTAGGTCCTCCAAGATGTTGAGGTGTCTGGGAGCAGATTTCAGGAAGGAGAGATAACCAGTCTCAAAGTACAAAGGCATGGAGACAGGAAATGGAGCATTCTACAAGAAACAGTAAGAAGGCCCCTTTGGATAGATCGTAGAGTATGTGAAAGGGAGTGATGTCTAACAAGCCTTGATGAAGACAGTTTGTGCAGCAAATTGATGCTGTAAACAATTTCAAAAGGAGTGAATGTTCTCGATCAACCTACTGTATTTTTGAAGCATTTCTTATATATGTTAATCTATATGTTATATCTATTAATATATATGTTAATTGAAACTGATTCTTATCCTATTCAGTTCCCTAGGAACTTCTAACCAGAGAATCTTGGCTAGTGAATAGTTTACATTACTATTGTTATTTAGGCCTTAAAAAATGACATACCTACGAACAGGTTTCATAATTCAAATGTTTTTCCCTCAAATTAGGGAGGATAGACAGCTCCATAAGAACCAGTGAAGCTTCTAAAAGCAAAAAAAGGAAGAAGGTAGACAAATTAGCCTATCAACCCATACTTCATAACATCATGGAATCTTTGAGTCAGAAAGGATCTTCAAGGTCATTTTGTCTAATCTCTTGCAAAACAAAAATATCCTCTCCAATGTTCCTGAGAAATGGCCATCTGATTTATACTCGCAGATTTTTGTGGGATAAAATCTACTGTTTCCTAAGGCAGGCCATTTCATCTTAGGATAGGCAATTATTAGTAAATTCTCCTAATTTTTTAAAAATTTTTATTAATAGGATAAAAATTTTATTTTATTCTATATTCTGCTTCTGATCTTTTTATTTATTTTTAATTTATGAAATAAAACAAGCACTTCTATAACATAGTATAATAAAAAGATAATTGCACATAAAACTGCAAATCTATAATGTACAATTTGCTATTCCTTTTAAATATATAATAAAATTATTGTGTAAATTTATTTTTTTCCTTTATTTCTCATCACCCACTACCTGCCCTAGAGATGGCTACCATTCAACACAAATGGAACATGAAATCTGTCTCTGTTTCCTTCCTCCCCCTACTCTTTGACTTCCTGAGATAATATGAACACAATGCTTACTTCAAATGCTTGGAAAAACCTAAGATGACCACTCCTTAACCTTCTCTTCTTTAAGTAAATCATTCCAAGTTCTTTCAACCGATCTAGGTGCTGTATGGTTGAAATTACTCTGACCAAACTGGTCCCCCTCCTCCAAACATATGCTAGTTTTCAATGCATATCCCGAAATTTGGTATCTATAGCCAAATAATTTATATTCTGCATGGTCCTGGGCAAGGTGGAGATAGAGTCAGTTGAATAAATAAGACTTAGATACATGAAATAAATATAGAATGATTCAGGAAATTAAAACAACATATGACACATTTAAGATTGTCCAAAATATAAACATTAAAGGAATTCAGAAGAGGGAGAAGTCAGTGTGGCTTGAAATAGTCAAGGTACTTTTAATGAACAAGAGAACTGCTGGAATGGGCCATGAAAGATGGATAAAATTTAGTGACATGGAAAAGTAGGCATGTCAGAGGGACAGTGAAAGCAACAGCAGAACTTAGCATGAAATTTTACACACACACACACACACACACACACACACACACACATTTATTTATGGGAAATGGAAGGGGGACAAGAAGAAACAATGAGGGGAAGAATCTAAGCAGAGAGTAAGTACAGAGATTCATGTGATGTAAAGCTGTAGAGATAAGAGAGATGAATGCCAGGTCAAAAGTTAAGATGCTATGATTTCAACTTCTGTACTCACTTTTGCTCTTCTGCCTGAGCTCAAGTTAAGGTTTTGGTTTTAGTACTGAAGGACTAAGCCTCAGAGAGATTCAATGACATCACCCAAATCAAATGTACTTTCAAGGCTACATCAGGAATTAAAAATCTGCTGTTATTGGGTTTGGGGTATTTTCTGCTGTACCAATATTTCCCACCGCCAATTAATCAAATATCAAAGTGATCAGATGCAGAGCTGAAAGGGAATATAATCTTCATCTAGTTTAACTCCATTTTACAGTAAAAGAAACTAAGGCTCAACAAAGATTATTGAGTTAGCCAATGTCCCATAGATGGTATGTGTCTGGTATTTGATGGTAATCATGCCTCTGGATAGTACTAAGCACAGGGAGAAGAGAGGTACAAGTGAGAGATACAGCATAGCACAATGTACTATTAGAAGCTAGTATTTTGTTATTCTTTGATGATTTTTTTCTTTCTTTTCAGTATTTATTAAATCAAGACCTTTGATAGCAATTTTTTCCCTGACTAGTAAAAATGTTTCCATGGACTTATGCGGAAATAGTTATTTTAGGACATGTTTTCGGGACACATCCCTCTTTTGTGGTAGTAACTCTTTTGGTTGGATTAAACTATTCCCAGTGGCAACGGGCACATAGTTGTAAGGAGGCTGACAGAGGGAGGAGGGTAAGCTGGATTCTGGGGGGGTTTACCTCTGGACTTGCTCCTTCTCTTCCGTCTCCCTGCCGATGCGTTACGGAGCGCTGGCTGCAGCTGGCCGATCTCGATGGGCGTATTGGTACGAAAGCTCTCCTTGAACTTCTGCATCAGGGATTCCACCGTTTCCTGAGTCACCTCAGCAGCTGCAGGGCGGGCAATAGGGCCAATGTTAAGGTGGAGGGGAGACCCAAAATGATACCGGTTGCCAGCCCCAGACCCCTCCCTCATACCTAGTCACAGTAATGATCATCAAATAACGCCTCTAATAACCCTAATTCAATTAGCATTAAAAATAGCTAAAGTTTAAACTAGAAGGGACTTGGAAAAATGAGCTGTTAGAGCTGGAAGAGACCTGGGGACAATGGAATGTTAGAGCGGGAAGAGACCTCAGGACTATGGGATGTTAGAACTGGAAGGGATGTTGAGACAATGGAACGTGAAGGGATCTCAGGACAATGGAATGTTAGAGCTGGAAGGGATGTTGAGACAATGGAACGTGAAGGGACCTCAGGACAATGGGATGTTAGAGCGGGAAGAGACCTCAGGACAATGGGATGTTAGAACTGGAAGGGATGTTGAGACAATGGAATGTGAAGGGACCTTGGGACAATGGAATGTGAGAGGGGGAAGGGACTTCAGGATAACGGAATGTCAGAGCTACAAGAGACCTCAAGACAATGGGATGTTAGAACTGGAAGGGATGTTGAGACAATGGAATGTGAAGGGACCTTGGGACAATGGAATGTGAGAGGGGGAAGGGACTTCAGGATAACGGAATGTCAGAGCTACAAGAGAACTCAAGACAATGGAATTTTAGAGCTAGAAGGGACCTTGGGACAATGGAGTCCTCAAACTATAAGGGGCTTTGGATCATGGAATCCTAGAACATAAAACAAATAGGAGTCTGTGAGGGGCACAGCCTATGTACTATTCCCTGAAGATAAATCCCAAAACCTTAGGCTCATTGCCATCATGCTTTAACCAAGTGATTGAATAAGCATAGTAAAATGATGTTAGCATTAAAACAAGTTTCTTGGAAGAAAATTATTAGCTAACCATCTCATTCCCCAGCCATCCAATTTACCCTCAGAGCCAAAATGGATTGGTATCAATAGAGTTAGTCTACAGGAAAGTTTTTAAAATAGAAGGGAGCTGAAAGGGACCTGAGAAAGAAAAAGAAGTCTGGAAAGGCAGAGGAAAAAGGAAAGAATGAAGGTGAGACCAAAGGAAAGAACCAAGTGAGGCAGAGGAAGGAACCTAGATATGAACAACAAGGAGAGGAAACACACACACACACACACACACACACACACACACACACACACACACACACACCCCAGAAGAAGACCATTTCTGTTAGTCAATATTCCTAAGAGAAGCTCTTCATAGAAATAATTAGAGCTAGCTGGCTCTCCTTCTTCTTCTCCCCTCTCCTCCACAGGCTCCATAGTTTCACCCTCAAATACCATACCCCAGAGTTATATACCACCCAATGCTATGAGACGGCTGGACATGTTAATGATGCCTGTTTCTTTGAAGGGGTTTCACCAGCCCTGCAGATAATACACCTGAAATGTCTTAGAAATGCCAGTTTCTAAGGAGCTCCATTCCCGGGCATGCTTATCGGCTCAGACAGATGCATCCATAGGACAGACTGATACTCAGGAGGCAGAAGTGGCTGGGCAGACACACATTTCTGACAATATCCAGGAGGCTCAGGGCAGCATCCCCGAGACCCTGTCTGTTGGGAAAGGCTGTGTTTGCTAAAGAGAAGAGCAGGATTGGTAATGCAAATTAACAGACTGGATGTATTATTCTTTCTTCCTTCCCTTTCCTCCCTTACCTCCTTCTTCCCTACTTTCCTGTTTAAGACTTCTTTAACTCCTTGATGTCCAGGAGTAAGAGTTAGACTATTGTATAATTCAGAAAGGACCACAGTATGCTGAATATAGCCTCATAGTACACCTTTGATGCCAAGACAAGGAAAGAAATACTATATAGGAGCTGTGAAGGTCAGTTCCATGAATCCTCTATGCATTAGAAGGAGAGAGAAAAAGCAAACAGATCAAGGCCATATAGTAAATAATTAGAAGATCCATATTGTCTTCGCGTCTTAGATGGCCCTAGGCAAAATATTTCTTGGTGAGTAGGGGGCTCATCCTTGGGGTATCATCTCTATTATATGTTTCTCATGCTGCTCCTACCTTTCCAGTCTCCTAGACCCTTCTCCCCCTAGAACTTCCCTATATGTTCTTAACTTTTTCTTTCCCTATCAAAAGGAGCTTGTTGTATATTCCATTCTCTCAGGGTCCACCTCAGGGCTCCCTGACAGGTAGCTAAATATAGCTCACTATTTTGCCCCAGTGCCTTTGCAAATATTAATGCCTTTGTGTATTGTCACTCCAATTTAGCATACTTGCATTGAATAGAGGACCTCTGGATACAAAAAGCCTTAACTCAATTCCCTCTTGAATGAATGTATTCATTCTTTCAATAAATATTTACTGAATGGCTATGCTGTAAAGGATTTTCTACTAGGCCTTATGAGGGATGAGGGAAGGAGCTGCAAAAAGGACTAAGGGAAGGTTCCTTTCCTTAAGAATAATGTATTTAAAGCTGGAAAGGTCCTTAAGTATAAACTATTCATATCTTTTTTTTTTTTTAAATAAATGATGGAACTGAGCCATGGAGGTTAGTAGCTTGTTCTGATTTACAAAGCTCTTAAGCAGCACTGTCAGACTTAACTACATACAGGTCCTCTGACTAACCTAGGATATGTTTCTGTGTTTTTGTTTGTTTTTTACTGTACCACACTGTCAAACACCAACTCACCCTCTAGAATTGGAGATACAACTCATATATAAATAATGAAAATGCCAGTTAAATGCAAAAGTTCGTGGGGAGTAAGGATTCCTTTGGACTTGTGTGTATTCGACCTTTGCTGCCAAGGAAGACCATGCCATCACAGAAATGATGACACAACTTGCACTTGACTTTGTTTTGAGTGAGGCAGGGCTGTGCAGGTCACCAGCCTCACGTTTCCTCCAGAGCCATTTGAATGCAGTGACCAGACAGATATTCATCAGGATGACTGGAGATGACCCAGGATGAGACAATTGGGGTTAAGTGACTTGCCCAAGGTCACCCAGCTAGTAAGTGTCAAGTGTCTGAGGTGAGATTGGAACTCAGGTCCTCTTGACTCCTGCACTGGTGCTCTATCCACTGCACCACCTAGCTGCGCTTTGGACTTAATAGCACCTTGAAGGTACTTCGTGGAGGAGGTGCCATTTAAGCTAGACTTTGAAGGACATCTGGGAAATCACAGCTTCTTAGAGTTGGAAGGGACATCAAAGGTCACCTAGTACAATCCATACACACAAAAGAACCCTCTCTGTAAATTATCTGACAAGTCATCATCCTGGCCCTGCTTGAAAGCCTCCAGGGACATGACCTCTCACTACCTGCTAAAGTTGAGGTAGAACAGAGTGCTTGAGACAGATGGAGCAAGTAGGAGGTGAGAAAGGAGAAGAGACCAGAATGAGACCAACTAGAAAAGTGATCAAAGAAGATAATGGATGTGGATACCTATGGTGCCCTAAGGGTTGAGTTGTTTTTACAGTACTTTGTGAAGCCCCTAGCTTATTCTGTAATCTGAAGGCACCGTAAAGTCCTTTCTCCCTTATCTTGAACCTGTACCAAAAGAATTGCTTTTGTCTCCCTTATCCTGTGTTCCCTGGGTCCATTAATTCTCAAACTGTATCCTTCTGCCCTATCCTTAAATCCTCAAACCATGCCTTTGTCTTCTTCATCCTATTCTTTCTTGTCCTGTCTTTAATCTTTAACTTCCATAAAAACCTCTAAAACTACAGCACCATTCTGAAACCTCTATATAAGCATAACTCCCCCAAATATCAGGGTCTTACTTAGCTTTCTTACTAAGGAGACCCATGATGCTTTTTCCTGTAAAATAAAAAGCTCCCATTGGCTAAAAGAGAAGGTCTTAGTGAATTCTTTCACACTTGAACTCAGCCAAAACTCTGACCTCCATGCTGAGACAGCCCTTTCTACTTTGAGACAACTGATTATTAGGAAGTTTTTCTTATATCAAACCTAACTTTACCTTTCTACAACTTGCAGACATATCTTAGCTCTTCCCATGGGACTGAAGCAGAACAAATTTAAAGGCAGCTGGTAGAACAGGGGGATAGAAAGCTGGGTCAGGAGTCAGGAAGTTTTGAGCTCAAATCTAGCCTCAGACATGTTGTAATATTGGGCAGATCATGTAACCTTTTTGTTCTCAGTTTCCTCAACTGTAAAATAGAGAAAATAATATTATTTACCTCCCAGGATTGTTGTGAGGATCACATGAGAAAATATTTGTAAAAGGTATTTAGCATAGTACCTAGAATATAGTAGTCACTTCAGGAATGTTTATTCCTTTTCTCTCTGAGAGTTATTTAAATATTTGAAATAGTATTAAATAACCCATGAGAATTATTTAAATACTTGAAAGTATCTATTATATCCCAACCAAGATTGCTCTTGGCAAGGCTAAACATTTTCAGTTACCTTTACTGGTTAGGAGATCATCAATTTATATTTGATAGGGACCTACACTAGAGACAACTTGGTCCAAAGCCCATTTCAGAGATGTGGTAACTGAGGCCCAGGGAATTTAAGGGATTTTCCCAAGGTCACCCAGAGAGTAACTAGTAGACTCAGGATCCTCCTTCATCATCTTGGTTTCCATCATTTGGACACTCTCTGAAGAAAATGAACTAAAACCCCCAGATCTTTTTTCAAATGAACTGTTATCTAGCTATGCTTAAGTAATCTTATACCAGTGAAGGTGAGTTTTTTAATCCAACTTTAAGATTTTATTTATATCTATTTAAGTTAAATTTCACCAGAGGAAATTCAGTCTATGTTCCTAATCTGTCAAAAGCATTTTGAATTCTGACCCTTATTAGTTATCCCTCCCAGATTTGCATCATCTGAAAATTTGATAAGCAAGCCATCTGTGCCTTTATACCCATAATTAATTTAAAAAATGTTAAGCAGCACAGAGCAAAGCGGAGATTCTGGGAGCCCTCCACTTAAGATTTTCCAAATTGCCTTCAAATTATTAATGGCTATTCTTCAGGTAGAGCCATCCAATCAGTGTTGAACCCACTCAATCATATTATCATCTCCTCTTAAATTTCCTCCATCATTCCCCATAAAATAGCAGGAAATCCTTGGTCAAATGGTCTGCTAAAAATCTACATACACTATGCATTTGGAGTTTTCATGATCTATCATTCAGTGGTCATATCAAAAACAGAAATGAGGACAATGTGACATGACATGTTTTTGATGAAGTCATATTGACTGTGTTTGATCACTGCTTTTTCTAGATGTTCACTAACAACTTTATTAACAAAACACTCTGGATCTTCTCTAGAAATTAAAATCAAAGATTAGGTTACTCAAGAACAAATTAGAAAGATAGGAAAACAGGGTATCTGGGGAGTAGAGCAACTGAAATTCAGGGTATATATGAAGAAGTAGAAGGTAAGGTTGTGTGCGTTGTGTAGATACAGAATGTGAGAGAATCCTGAAAGTCCATTTAATAAATCTGGACTTTATTCAACAAGCAATAGGGAGTTACAGAATGTTTTTGAGTAGCATAGGATCTCTTGCTTTGAGCTATGCAATTGGGGAATTCATTATGTGTGGAACTGGGATAGGGGAGACTAACTGAGGGTCACTGAACGTTCCAGGAATGGTTAGGTGGTTTTAATAGTCCAATGGTAGCAATGTAGCAAGTTCCTGAACAATGGTAACAGCTTGGGAATGACTGATGGTGACAGTATTGAGTCATTCCCACTGGTTCATGATCAGAAATATTCATAGGATGATGGTGATGCCAGCTAGCACTTACATAGTGCTTTAAGGTTTATAAAGTGCTTTGTAAATATCAACTAATTTGATCCTTGCAACAATGTCATGAAGGACAGACTATTCTTATCCTTATTTTACCAATGAGGAAATTATCAAATAGGCAGAGAGAGGTTGTGACTTTCTTAAGGTCACACAACTAATAGTATCTGGAGTAGGATTTGAACTTAGGTCTTCCTGACTCCAGTTTCAATGTATTATACTCTGTGTCATCTAGCTACTTTTCTACCTATGAGTTCAAAGAGGTAATACAGCTGTAGAACAGCGGTGTGGGAACCAGGTGGCCTCGACCTGTGGCTCTCTAAGGTCTCAAGTGTGGCCCTTTGACTGAATTCAAACTTCAGGTTCTGTGAAGCTTGGATTCAGTCAAAGGGTTGTACTTGAGGGCTAGAAGGTCACAGGTTCCCCATTCCTACTCTAGAGTCTATAATCCATGGAATCTAAAAGCTTGAATTTTAGGCTTAGTTCATCTGTCTGTGACATGTCCTCTTTGATCCTCACTGTCTTTCAATGCCAAAATGAGAGGACTGGACTGGCTGATGACCCAGGTCCCTTGTACCTCTAAGGTTTTATGATTTCTTCCACATCTAATTGATGGAGGTGGTGAGATAGGGGAAGAGAGACTTTGTCCAAGATGACACAGCTTATTCGAGTAATTTTAAACATATATAATACATGTACAAAACATGTATGCACAGCATATGTATATGTATATATAGACACATGGATGCATATACTTATGAACAAAGATATATATGTACACACATGTACATATATAAATATATGTACATAGATAATATATGCATATATTTGAAAGTATTCCAAAAAGTTATATTTATTCCTTATAACCTACCCTGAGTTCTCCCTGTTGAGAACAGTAAGACACTAACCTATCAGCCTGGCAAAGTGCACAGACGGAGTTTGAACTGAGCAACACAGCAAAACTGGAAAAGCAAAGTGGGGAGAAGGAAAGAAATCTACAACACCCTTGTAATTGACAAATGAGAGACTGTCATGCTTAATGGCAACAAATGACAGCGGCCTGCAGAAGAGAGTGTCTATGGGATTCCCCCACGGCCCAGGTGGAAGAAGAGGAGGGTCTTAACAGCAGGATGTACATGTAGGGGTGTGGTAAGGTGGAGAGAGGGCGGTGACAAGATCTGCTCCTTTCCAGAGACTATGCAGCACTAGCCATCAGATTACTGCTGAGGACTGTGGAGTGGTACGTGCTGTGTATACACACTGCTCATTGCCAACAACCTGCCTGTGATGACACCCATAGGCTATCATCTATCTCACTTTCCCCCCACATTGTTTGGAGCACTCTGCAATGGCTTGCCTTATGGCTCTGCCTTCAGTAGCATTTTGTAAATCCTTGATTTGGTTTTGAACACTCATCAAACCAAGAGTATTAGTGGTAGAGGCAGATGGCCCAATAATCCACCCCTTTCTATCCCGTCTAGCAGTTAGTGCAGGGTATCCCACTGGTGCAGTTCCTGTTTAACCTCTAGGAACCCTGAAATTCCTGGACTGTTGGTCTGGTTCTCTCTTTAGGCCATCTGGTCAATGAAGCTCAATTAATCTTGATAGGAAGAAGACCAGTTATTGTGGTCATGTCCTGAGCCAGTAGCTCAGCTTGGCTTAAAACATCCCAATGACTCTAGTGAGACCTCATCTGTGCCAATGGGGAAGGGCAAGGGTTCAATCTATGTCCCCATTAATCAGTTCAGTCTCATTAGACTGGTATGCCAGGAGCACTAGGCAGTAGGTAGAAATTGCAAGCCAAACATAGGCAGTATACAATCTCTTACTCAGCCTTCCTCTTCACGGTAGCCACTGCTCAAGTAATACCACTAGCAGGTGTCTTTACCCACAGTCATAATCTCAGCTTCCTTTGGCAACTGAACTATGGTCTGTTACAGATCCACAATGCACAGTTGTGTCAGTCACTTAAATGGGTACTAGACCAGAAGATAACAATATACATTTCTACTCTTGGGTTTAGTTGGGGAGAAAAGACATATACATAAAGAAATAAAATCAGGAAGCATCTTAGAGACACCCTCCCACCCAATGATCCATCCTCCCACCCAATGCAAGAATCTGATTGAGAACACTTACAGAGAAAAGACTGATAGTAGACAGATATCTTAGGAGAAAGAGCACTAGGTAAGGAATGGGGGCACTTGTGTTCTAGTTCTACCTGGCTGCACTGCTCTAGACCTTTCCATCCTGCCTCCATGATAAGTAATCTCTCTTATCCTCTACCTCTTTTAGCTTCCTTTTATGTGTTGTCATCTATCATTAAATTGTAACTTCTTTGTGGGCAGGGACTGTCCTTTTTCATATGTGTATGTCTTGGACTTCTCACAGTCCTGGCACACAGTGCTTAATAAATATTTAGTGATTGATTGTCATTAATGAGCTATAGGACCTCAGGCAACCTCACTTTTCCCAGCTCTCATGTAAGAAATTTGGACTATACAACTCTACATTTCCTACCCAATTTTAACATTCTTCATTTAAGCTGAGCCTTCAGTCACATTCTTTGTTCTAAGGTCCTTTCAAGATCTAGAAATCTACACTGTAAGATCCCTTCCTACTCTAGGTCTATATTCTATCATTCTATGCTTTTCAGTCCTACACAGTTATGACAATCTATGTCCAAAACTATCTTTCAGATATAACATTTGTAATGTTAATTATGAGTGTTAAAGATCTTCCCTACCTATTAATGGACCTGCACATTAAGGGAAGTTTGATTAGGGGAGATTTGTTTTGTAGGAATGCCCACATCTTTTGTTAATTTCTAACTGGTTCTCAAGGGTTGTGATGCCCTCTGGCTCTGAAAAGTGTATCTATTCTCTGAGGTGAGGTTTTGTTTGGGGGCTTACTCATTGGAAGTGTTTGTTTGGTCAGATGAGACTTTGGGTAGGCACTAAAGACTCCCTACCCCCTTGAAAACCCAGATGTCGATGCTTCTCTCTCTGATAACTTTGTATGTATGTAGTGGTCAGACAGTTGGATCTCTCTGTTGATCTGTGATGTATGTATTGCTTATGGTCAGACAATTGGAAGCTCTGCTGGTTGGTCTTTCTATTTGTAATTTCTGTTCATATTTTCCCTGAAGTTCAGGGTGTTAACTTTTCCCCCTAAACTAAGTAAATAATATATGGGCTTAATTAAAGTAGATTGCTGACCTCTCAAAAGTTGCTTTACTTTTAGAAAAGCAGATCTAAGAACCTGTACAGGAGGCCCTCTTGTGTATACTGGGTTCCTTGCTGATACAACAACTCACACTTCTAGGTAAATTTTAAGTATGACCATACATCTAGAAAATGTGTTAGTCTATGAAAAAATGGCCCTGAAAATCCTGAATGCTTTTATGTTGACTTCAGTATGTCTCAATGTCTACAGATTAGGTGTGACACAGATGCCTCAGAGATTGAATGGGATCAGTCAGAGGGGACACAGGGGTTAGTCTCCTACCTTTGGCTAGGTGAATATCTACCATTCACTTCAAAAAACACTCACTGAGCACCTACTATAACAAAGAACTTATAATAGGCAAAGGAAGATATTCTTCTCTAGCAGTGCTATCAGTTTGATTGTTCATCAGTCAGGGGCTACAGGTACAGAGGACTGACCATGATATTGATCTTAATAGAAGGTTTAGAAAATTGTGATTCTTGGCATCTTCTTTCTTGTTTCATATCGCCATCACTACAGAAAGAAAAGAGGACTGGCTGAATGGAATTAAGGGCCATTATATAGTGTTATTTCTTTCATAGGTCAGTGGCTGAAAAAGTCTACACCTGGGGGGCAACTTTCTGCTGATTAACTTTTCTTAACTTAGTCATGCAGATCCTAAGATAGCAATCCCTTAATTCTGCCAGACAGTTTCCAAGTTGGTAGTATTTACTAGATCTAGGCACAATGGAACATACTAATATATATGTATATATCTATACATTACTGTTGTTATTCAGTTGTTTCAGTTGCAACCTACCCTTTGTGACCCTCATCTGGGGCTTTCTTAACAAAGATACTGGAGTAGTTTTACCCTTCTTAGTGGATCCATTTTGTCAGGTAACCAGAGATTAAGTGACTTGCCCAGGGTCATACTCCTACTATGGGAGCAGCTAAGTGGTACAGTGGATAGAGCACCAGTGCAGGTGTCAGGAGGACCTGAGTTCAAATCTCACCTCAGACCCTCGACACTTACTAGCTGTGTGATCTTGGGCAAGTCACTTAACCCCAATTGCCTCATCCTGGGTCATCTCCAGTCATCCTGATGAATATCTGGTCACTGGATGCAGATGGCTCTGGAGGAGAAGTGAGGCTGGTGACCTGCACTGCCCTCCCTCACTCAAAACAAAGTCAAGTGCAAGTCATGTCATTATTTCTCTGATGGCATGGTCTTCTTCAGCAATGAAGGATGAACACACACCCCTACTATGTGTCTGAGGCCAGATATGAACTCAGATTTTTCTGACTCCAGTCCCAGGAGCTCTAGCTATTGAGCCATCTAGCTGCCTCTATATATAGACACATGTGTATGAGCATGTGGCGGGGGGTGGCATAGTCCTTGTGCTCATACTTTCTTTAAGCGTCAACTAAAATCCCACTTTCTACAGGAAACCTTCCCCAACACATCTTAATTCTGGTGTCTTTCCTCTATTAATTATTTATTTATCTATTTCTCCTATATGTAGTTTGCTTTCTGTATTATTTCATTGCATAGTCTTCCCCCAGCAGCTTGTAAGCTTCTTGAGGTCAGGGGCTGTCTTTTGCTTCTGATTGTATCCTGAGCACTTAGCACAGTGCCTGATATATAGTAGGCACTTAATAAATGTTTGCTAATTGATTCTGCAGCTTAGAATCTAATAGGGGAGAGAAATCCTTTCTGAAACTCCTCTTGGACAACTATTTTTTACCAACTCATAAACAACTCAAAAAATTCCGTCTCATTACTTGTATGTACCTTATTTTTGACTCCCAAAACTATAAGATTAACCTTAGTCATCTAAATGAGCAGTTCTCAAACTTTTTTGTCTCAGGATCTTTTTTTTATTCCTAAAAAGTATTGAGAACTCCCCCTTCCACAGAGTCTTTTATTATGAGTTACAGTGATCAATTATTACCATATTAGAATTTAAATCATCTTAGAATTACTATAAAAATAGTTTTGATCTCATGTACCCCCTGAAAATCTCAGGGTCTCCTGACCATATTGTGGGAACTGCTGAAATAAACTATGAATTCATACTTGAATTGGTACCTGGAGACTTCTGGCTGTTTCCAAAATAATCAGATTCATTTTCAAGGCTAGAGATTTGCAATCTCTACAATCTGAGGGCTACAAGCTCAAAAGGCAATTTGTAACTGAGATTGCAGACGTGTTAAACCATTGCAACCTTGCTGGACTGAGTATATCGCTTCCCAGGGGTATTCCTTGGAAAGAGACACCATGTTTTTCAAAATGTCTAACTTGCGGTATATTTGTTAAGCATCAAGAAGATTAGTATCAGAGGATTTAGAGCTACAAGGGACCACAAGGGTCCCTTAATCAAACTCTTTCACATTTCACTCAAAGGATTCTCCTTCTGTTCCTGAACTTGCCTCCCCCATCACTCTATCTAAAATTCTTAGGATCACAGCTATAGAACCAGAAAGAGTCTTAGAGGTTTCCGAGGGCATCCCCTCATTTTATAGATGAGGACACTAAGGTTCAAAGGGTTTTAGTGACTTGCCCAAAGTCATGCAGAGATAAAAGGAAGAGGTATGATTTTAGTATTTTGATGCCCAAACTAGCATATTCCAGGTTTCACTTCATAAAAATCACTAGGTATTCAAAGGATATAGAAACTATGAAAGGCTGTGAGAAAATAACCTCAAAAATCTGCTCATGGTATATATGATGGCCCAAAGACATACTCAGCCTAAATACTTATTGCATCTCAGGAAGTTATTTCAGAAAAGCATCTGATACTTCATAGTCTGGATCTCATGCCCATAAAGCATCATGACTACTATTCCACTGATGGGGAAACTCATATTTCCAGGACTGAAATAATCTGAATTGTGATACAGGATTAATGGATAAGCATGAAAGCAAGATTCTGCAAAGGGGTAAGGAATCCTCCAAAAAAACCCAGGATGGGAGGGTCCTTTATTTCCTAAAAATAATCAACAGTTGCATGGGAGACTGATTTCATCTGACCCAAGTATCAGGCCATGGAGCTGAGAACAGATTCCAAAGTAAGGATACAAGGGAAGGTTACTGCCAATTTCCTCTGCAAGCAGGCTCTTGGCTTTGTAGGAAGTTATCCTTTTAAACTTGATTCTCTGCCATGCCTCAGAGCCCAGAGGTGAGCTCTTCCTCACATCATTTGAACCAATTTCAGTTATTTCTGAAATTCTTAAAATTCCTATTTCTTTTCCTTTATTATTATTTTAAAAGCAATTCAAGATGTATGTATATTTGGATAATTCAAGCAATAGGTAAATTCCTGGTGTTTTATTATCTATTTATCCTGTAAGGCTGGGGAGAGAGGTAAAAATATCTAAATGCTCTAAAATTGCCTTAGCACACACTGCTCAGGAAATGCCCTTCTTCTAAGGAGCATGTACAAGGAGGGAGAGTGTTGGATTGGTGAGACTGAGGCTGCTGCTAATGCATCAGCTTGGATCTTCTTCCTGGTTGTTTAAATTGAAGACAAATATTCTTGATACCCCGAGATAGTTATAAATTTAAACATATAAAAGTCAACAAAAGAAAGTGGCAGGAGATTCAGGTTGAAATAAATGTAACTGCTTTGTAAATATGCCCCACTTCTCAATATTAAAATCAAATGCAATGAACATTTAAAATCTAGACAATGAATGGTATGAGGATGAGCTAGGGTACCGCTCAGAGGTCCACAAGATTACATGTATCAATTTACAAGTTTTTGTTTTCAGATCTTCAATAGACAGGGAGAAAAGGATGTGTGTGTGTGTGTGTGTGTGTGTTTTCTTGATTTATGCTTTCATTAGCAGGAGGTACTTCCAATGTGGGAAGTCCATTTATCAAAATTATCTTGGGTCTATTATGTTACTATTTTGTACACACCCCTAAATACATAGGTTTCCTCCACCTTCCTCCTTCCCTTTATATCATAAATTTCCAGAGGGAGGGGATAGTTTCAATTATCTTTGCATCCCTAGAACCTAGAGGCTTAATAAATGCAGATCACCATTTGTTGTAGTATAGCCCTGTGTAATTGGTGGTGGTGGTTAGATTTCCTAGGGGCACATACTCAATATATATCTAAGGCGTGGGGGTAGGGGGACATAAACTAAGATCTGACTTTGAAAAAGTTGGAAAGGGAGAGGAGAGAATGAGGAAGAGTTAAAGGAAAGGGAAAGGGGAAGGAGAAGAGTAGGAGGGAGAGAAAGAGAAGAAAGGAAGGAGAAGAATGGAAGAGGAAGAAGGAAAGAGGAGGGGAAGGGAAGAAGAGAGAGAACAGCAATAAAACAATAGACATTTATTAAGTGCCTACCATACACCAGGCACTAAATACTGAGAATACAAAGAGAGGCAAAAGATAGTCCCTGTCCTTGAGGAGCTCACAATCTAATGGGGGAAACAATATAACAAATAAATATATACAAACAAACTAAATAGAGAATAAATAGGAAATAATTACTAGAGGGAGGGCACTAGAATTAAGAGGCAATGGAAAAGGCTGTATGTAGAAGGTTAAAATTTTAGTTGAGACGTAAAGGAAGCCAGAGAAGCTAATATGTTAGAGATGAGGAAAGGAAGCATTCCAAACATAGCAATAAACATTAATTAAGTGCCTACTTAATAAGAAAAGAAGGAGAGGGAGCAGGAGAGAGGGAGAGAGGGAAGAAGAGGGAAATTTATTATTTGTTTCTTTTTTATATTTCCATGAAAGTCTAGAACTTTAGTTGATTAGTCAATGCTGGCCCTTAATAAAGCCCTTGTTTAGCCCTTCAGCCAAACATTTCCCTTTCTGATTCTGACTTAAATGTGTTCATACATTTGTCACTTACATCTTTTAGTCCCAAAGTTAAGGGATCACATCTACACTTTCATTTTTACCTCCCATTGAAATCTAGCTCTTCAGTTGCTCAGTCAACACTATTTTAATAGGCAACGGCAATGATCATCAGAGATTACAACTCATGAGTTTTGTGTTTCCAATTCATAATTTAACCTGTGATGATTCCATCTCCCTCTTGCATAAATATTTATGTGGGAAGTTACATATATAGAAATATCGATATCTAGCTAGAGAAACTGATTGAAATACACACACACACACACACACACATATATGTATGTGTTTATACATAGATGAATATAGTATAAATATATGCAATATTCACTTCATGGTGCATATGCACAAGTAAACACACACAAGCGTTTAATAATAATTATTAATTATAATCTACATTTCTGAATCTTTTCTACCTTACCAATCTTTTTACACTTTTCTTCCCACTGTCCATCTTTGAACAGTGATACTGGCCTCCTTCCTCTTACGTGCACAGGACACTCCCCTTCGGGCATTTTTACTTACTGTCCACCCCAACCCCCCTTGTCTGGAACTTTCTCACTCTTCATCTGAATCTCCTAGTCACCTGGGCTTCCTTCAAGTACTATATAGATAAAGTTCTACCTTCTATAAGAAACCATTCCCAATCCCTTTTAATTCTACTATTCTAGTGCCTACTTTCTATCTTCTGTAGATCCCCTTCCCCATTTATTTTAATACATGCATACATGCACACATTTA
This sequence comes from Potorous gilbertii, assembly GCA_028658325.1. Lineage (NCBI taxonomy): Eukaryota > Metazoa > Chordata > Mammalia > Diprotodontia > Potoroidae > Potorous > Potorous gilbertii. The sequence goes on along the minus strand of CM053769.1, from coordinate 339,723,714 downwards.
AATGTATGTGTGTGTGTGTATTTCTTGCTTGTACATACTTGTTTGCATATTGTCTTCTCCATTAGACATGAGCTTCCTGAGACTGGCTTTTGCTTTGTTTTCTACTCCTAGCACTTAACACAGACCATAACATGAAGTAAGAATTTTTTGTTGTTTAGTCATTTTCAGTTATGTCTGACTCTTCGTGATCCATTTGGGTTTCTCTTGGAGAAGATAGTAGAGTGGTTTGCCATTTCTTTCTCCAGCTCATTTTACACAGATGAGGGAACTAAAGCAAACAGGGTTAAGTGACTTGCACAGGGTCACACAAGTAGTAAGCGTCTGAAGTCAGGTTTGAACTCAGGTCCTCCTGACTCCAGGACTGGCACTCTATCCACTGTACTGCCCAATTGTCCTAAGGTAAATATTTAATAAAGTTAATTGGTTGATGTGAATTATGTATGTGTCTTTGTGTATATATATATATATATATATATATATATATATATATGTTCATTTTTACTCATGCCTATCTACCCATGTTTGTTTGTGTGTATATAAATACATAATTGTACATACACACATCCACAAGAGTGAATAGCAACGGCACAATGTGAGTTGGGAGCTGACAACTTGAATACATGAGTTTCTAATCACTGATCATCGCTTCAATAGCCAGTCAAATAGCACTGACTGAGCAAATTGAAGTGCTAGGCTTCCTTGGGAGAGAACAATGAAAATGTAGACCTGGTCCCTTAACCTTGGGAACTAGGAAATATAACTGACAGATACATGAACACACTCAAGTCAGAAACAGAGAAATGTTTGGCTGCTTCTGGTAAATTCAGCAAACTTTTATTAAGGGCTACCCCTAAGACTCTGTTAGGTACTTGGATCAACAGTAAGATTACCAAGTTAATAACAATCAAAAGCTTGTCGAATTTTGCAGATGGATGGGACTTAGGAATATAGAATGTTAGAGTGTTAACATAGAACAGACTATTGGAAGACAGAATGAAATTTTAGATTTACGAGAGACTTCAAAGGTCACCTAATCCAACTCTCTCATTGTATAGATAAGGAAATCAGCGTCAAGATAGAGAAGGTGACTTAGCCAAGGTCACACATGTAATTAGTGTCAATACTGGGTTTATAATAGAATGTCTTGGCTCCAAGTCCAGCATTATTTCAGCTTATTAAACTAAGAATGGATGGTGGATAGAGCTCTGAGCCTGGATTCAGCAAAACTTATCTTCCAACAACCAAATCTGGCCTTAGATGCTTCCTAGCTGTTTGATCCTGGGCAAGTCACTTAACCCTGCTTGCCTTAGGTTCCTTATCTGTATCACAACTGAAAAATGACTGAGTGACAATAATTCCCTTAATGGATAAGAAATGCTAAAAAAAATGAGAAGTAAATGAAGACAAAATAGGAGACTTTCCTACAGTCCCTCAGGTTCCGCTTATAACCAACAAGGTGACTTAGCTCAAGTTAACTGTGGCAGATAACAGAGAAGTTCCCTGATAATTAATTTTGAATAAAAGGCAATCTTCATCAAGAGGCAGACTTTGTAGTTTGTAATAGTCTTCCTCTGACTCAACTCAACTCAATTGTGATGTTCTGTTGCCTCTGTTATATTGTAGTTCATCAATATATATTGGGTTCATCAATATATTGGGTTGCTTCTGTTATATTGTAGTTCATCAATATATATTGAGTTCATCAATATGAACCCAAATGTCAAAGAGGTATAAATTTAGAGAATTGTGATCAAAAGTTTGAGGTACTAAGTAGGAGGAGGAGAATTTTTGTTGTTCAATTGTACTTGATTCTGCATGACTGAGTGGACCATGGCATGCCATTACAGTCCGTGGGATTGTCTTCTCTAGTGGATTAAGGTAAATAGAGCTTAAGTGACTTGCCAAAGGTCACATAACTAGTAAGTGTTTGAGGTCACATTTGGTCTCCAGTCTTCCTGATTCCAGGCCCAGCACTCTGCTGTACCACCTAACTGCCAGAAAGAGAACAGGATAGGACATTTCATTTCTTTAAGTCTCATTAATTCTGGTCCCCTGTTTCTGAACTTGGTCAACCCAGTCCAAAGCATCCTCCACACCTAATCATGGCTCTTCAAGTGTCTGCCTATAAACCTTCATTCCTTCTCTCAGTTGCCCTACTATTAAATTGAAGATGTTGGCCTAGCTGACATCATTGGTTATTTCTACATAAATTGGTCTATAAGATCAATTCCAAGTCACATGATCTTATGACTTCTTCATTATGTTTACTTTCTTCTTTCTTTATTTTCTGTCTTTCCTCCCCCTTTCTCCCCAAATTCAAAGGGCCAGATGAGTGGAATATTAGTGTTTAGGCTGGTGGGAAGGAGGCAATTACACCCTTTTTCCTCTCTCTGCCTTCCAGCTGTAACATAACCTTGTTTTGGTAGTTTTAAATCATTTAACTTTCTACTATTACCAGTTTTGCTATTATTACAAAATTAATATAACTAATAAACTATTGTTGCATTTATATTGTACTCAATGCTTATAAAAGTACTTTCATATGTTATCTCACTGGAATCTAATAAAAGTCCTTTAAGGGAGACATAGCAATATTTATTATTCTCATTTCACAACTGATGAAGTTAAAATACTGAAAAGTGGGACATTTTATCCAAGCTTATATAACTAGCAAGTGGCCAGGCCAGGACTAGAATCCCGGCATTCTGCATCCTAATCCAGTGGTCTTTCTAATATATCACATTGCCACCATAATGATGATGAATGTTTCCTGGTTGCTCTCCACATGCTTGACTGATTCATGCCTTGTGTTGTTCAGTTGTTTTAATCTTGACTGACTCTTTTGGTCTCATTTTGTATTTTTTTTTGGCAAAGATAGTGGAGTGGTTTGTTATCTCCTTCTCCAGCTCATATTACAGATGGGTAATTGAGGCAAATAGGGTTAAGTGACTTGACCAAGGTCACATAACTACTAAGTGTCTGAATCAGGATTTGAACTCAGGTCTTCTTTACTCTATACCCTGTGCACTATCCACTATGTCATCTAGCTGCTTCAAAGCTATCACTAAATAATGGAAAAGAAACCTAGTTTGTCTTCTATGAAGGGTCTTCACAGAATGCCCCGACTCCCTGCAAAATGATACATTCCCTTTTAGCCACAAGGATGAATAGAGATAGAGGTTTCACCTAAGTTTCCTAATATGTAAGTAGGGGCAGCTAGGTGGTGCAGTAGATAAAGCACCAGTGCAGGAGTCAGGAGGGCCTTAGTTCAAATCTCACCTCAGACAGTTGACACTCACTAGCTGTGTGACCTTGGGCAAGTCAATTAACCCCAATTGCCTCATCCTATGTCATCTCCAGTCATCCTGATGAATATCTGGTCACTGGATTCAGATGGCTCTGGAGAAGGGTGAGGCTGGTGACCTGCACAGCCCTCTCTCACTCAAAACAAAGTTGAGTGCAAGTCATGTCATTATTTCTCTGATGGCATGGTCTTCTTTGGCAACACCTAATATGTAAGTACTTACCTAGCACCCTCTGTACTTAAGGGGCCCTACTCGGGGCTCTTTCTCTCTGTCTTATTCTGATTCTAACTGAACTAACCAAGGATCCAGTTCAATTCAAATAAAATTTTATTAAGTACCTACTATACACAAGTAATTGGTAAATGTTAATTGAATTGACTACCTTGTCTAGAGCAGTTACAAGCAGAGATGCAGGGAAGAATGGAAAATTCCTCATCTTCTCACTCCAACAAACTGAGATTTAGCACTAAAGAATAGTGGGAATAATGTCTTTAGCCAAGCAGAACAAATTCCCCCTCAGATGTTATTCGGTAAAATAATAGAGATCAATCCTGGGAAGCCATTTGCACTGCGTGCCCGGCGTACACGCCTGGGTGGATCCTGAAGAATGCTTTTATTTTGCTAGGTGTGCATGATGGAGGAGAGAAATAGTGTTTTAAAAAAGGAGTGTAGAAAAGGTGTGTGTATTGGGGTGGGGGGAAGGTGGAAGGTTGGGGGGGAAGGGAATTTCTCCAAACCTGATCAGGTCTCATAGCAACGTGTGTGATACTGATAACTCAGGAAGTAGGCTCAGTCTCCAGTCACTTTTCAGATAAGGCAATCTTCTGGGATTATAAACAAGACATGATAACTCCCTCCCCTGAGGCCCTGCCTTCTCTAGCCTTTCTTTTATCTACTACCCATTGCTTCTCAGTTTATTCACCTGCAATGGCTTAAGTCTCCCTGAGTTTGATTCAATATAACTACATCATTTCTCTGAACAAATATGTAAATATAATATGTGCCATGAATGTGTGTATTTTAAATCTACTATTTAATTTTAAAATACTAGATTGGAAGAGCTTGATAGGAGAGAGAGAGGAAAAGATCTTTATTGTTCTATATGTAGATCTCTCTCTCTCTCTGTCACTCTCTCTCTTCCTCTCCTCTCTCCCTCCTTTCCTTCCTCCACTGAGAAAGCAGTGTATCATAGTGAAAAAGGGGCCAGTTTTGGAGTCTGGAAGACCTGAGTTTGAGTCATTTTTTTGACATACGCTCTTTAGTGACTGTTAGACAAATCACCTAACTTCTCGGTAGCTCAGGTAACTTCACAAGATTTTAGTTTCAGAGCAGTTTTTGATCTATATAGGTAAAAGGAACTGTTCACCTATAGCTCCTGATACAGAAAAAATACTAAAGGTCTGGCATACATGTGCACACATATGAATGTATATATGTAGGTACATATACACACATATGTATATATTGTGTGTATAAATAATACACCCATTCATTTGAGTTTTCATTCCATTATCCCTATCTCTAGGTTATTGAGTAAAACTTCATGTATCACATGAAAGCCAATGGCTGTTAGCTTTTTAGTATAAATACTTTTTTTTTTGATGAGTAGAGGGAAAATCTTTTTGAAATGACTTTTATTTGGAGGAAAACTGAACACATTTCCTTTCCTCTTTCATGTGCAGAATTCTTAAGAATTCTTCATTCCCAACCCCCTACTGCTCTAGTCTCAGAGCCAGTGTGGTCCTTTATCTGGTACAAGGCAGGAGAGAGGCCAGATACCATCACAAGTCAGGAGTTGCGAGCAAATCAGAAGTCACTGCTGGTTTTTAATGTCTGTGGTGCCCAAGTGAGGCAGATGGAGCTCAGAGGGAAACTCAGAGTCATCCTTGCCTCTTCTCACTTCAGCAGGGCTTAAGTCCTGAGTCCGATTTTAACAGGAGTGCAGCAGGGAGACACATACTTATATGCCAATTACAGGATGGGATGATGGACACTGGACACATGTGGATCAGAATCTAGGATAAAATAACTTGGAGGGGGGCAGAGAAGAAGGGTAGGTTGTAAATTAAGGAAGCATCATTTGAGAACCCAGAGCAGGGAGATACATCCAGTTCTCAAGGAAGATTCAAGAGCCTAAGAATTGGCCTAAGACATGGTTAAATTAAAATAGAGCTGGCAGACTTTGATTGTCAGTAAGAAGAAATTATGGTCCTAGATTTGGAATCAGTGAACATGAGTTCTGTATAATATTACCTGTGTTACTTTTGGTAGGTCACATTACTTTTCTGGTTTTTGGTTCTCTTAATAAAATTCAATTCAGTAAGCATTTATTAACCACCTACTATGTGCCAAGCATTCTGCCACCCATAAGGGAAAAATAAAACTGTCCTGACTTTATGGAGTTTCCATTCTATAATGGAAAACAACACATGCATAGGTCAATCAATATCAGTGCGTTCTCTCTCTTTCTCTCCTCCTCTTCCCCTTCCTCTCTTCTTTCTCTATCCCCCCTTCCATCTACTGCTTCCTTTCCATCTACCTACAAACATGGTCAAAACAAAAGAAAAAAACCAAAATCCTTCACTTCATCCTACCAGGAATGCCAGCGATCATCCTATTCTCTCTTCCCTTTCTTGGCTAAACACCTAGAAAAACGTTGTATGCAGTTGACGACTCCACTTTCTTCCCTCTCCCAAACTTCCAAACTCTTACAATCTGGCCTTTAACCTCATCATGTAATTGTTAACCACTGCCTCCAAAATTATTAGCAACTGTCAAAATGAATGGTCTTTTCTCAGTCCTTATCCCTCTTGACCTCTATGCAGCATCTGGCATTGCTGACCTATCATCTCATGAACATTCTTTCCTCTCTGTAATTTTGTGATTGCTTTCTTTTGGTTCTCCCACCTGTTTGACCACTCCTCAGTTTCCTTCACGAGTTCATTATCCATGTCATACTCACTAACTCTGAATGCCTCCCCAAAGTCTGTCTCTGGGGCCCTCTTTTTTCTTTCTATACTATCTCACTTGGAGATCTCATCTGCTCCCAGGGGTTCAATTATCATTTGCATGAAGATAATTCATAGGGCTATTTATTCAGGCCTAGTCTCACTCGTGACTTCCAGCTCTGTATCAGCAACTACTCACTACACATTTTGAAGTGAATGTCTCATAGGCATTTCAAATTTAATATGCCCCAAATAGATCTCATTATTTTCTCCCCTCCTCAACTCCACCCCTCTATTATTTCACTTCACTATTATTGTTGAGGATACTACCATCCCAGTACCCAAGGTTCAATACTTGATACAATCTTTCACTCATCCCATATATACAATTAGTTGTCAGTTCTTGGCATTTCTTTCTCTTCAACATCCCTTCTATATATCTTCCTCTCTCCATTCACATAGCAAATGTACCAGTTCAAGACCTCATTCTGGACTATTGCAATAGCTTTCTAATTGGAGTCCCTCATTCAAGTATCTTGCTACTGTAATTCATCTTTCACAGCAGCAACCAAAGTGATTTTTCTAAAGGAAAGATATGACCATGTCACCTCCCCTTACAACCCACACATACTCAATAAACTCCAAGACCTCCTTATTACCTCTAGGATCAAATATAAGCCTCTCTAATTGGCATTTAAAGCTCTTCATAACCTGACCCTTTCCTATTTTTCTAGTCTTTTAACACATTACCACCTTCTATGTACTCTATCATATAGCCATAATGGCCTATTTGCTTTTTCTTACCCATAATACTCTATTTCTCAGTTCTGTGACTTTGCATTGGCTTTTCTTTATTCCAAGAATGTTCTCCCTTGCCATCTCCGCCTCATAAAAGTCTTCCTTGAAGGTGCAGAGCAATCTTCAATCCCTGCAGAAAGGCTCGCCTGGTTATCCAGGCTGTTAGTGCCTTTCCCTCTAAGGCTACTATCTAGCTCCACTGTATTTGCTTTTATGTACTGATTTACATACACATATACACATATGTATGTATCTATATACACATATATGTGTATGTATATAGATACACATATGTGTGTATGTGTGTACACATATACCTATATAGACACAAATACATATGTGTATATGTATATATGTATACATATACACACATATATTATCTCCTCTTTAAGAAAAGAAGCTTCTGAAGGACAAGCACTGCTTTCTTTTTACTTTGTTATCCCCCAGTATTTCGTGTAGTACTTTAATGAATAATTGTTGATTCACTTACTGATTGATTGACTGGTTCACTAAAGACTTTAAGTTGCCTTGTGTAGCCTAAGCATTCTTCTGCAGGGGAGGGGGCCAGAACTAAGTTCTGCTGAGTTTATTCAGACAAGCAGAGCAAGACTACCTCTGACCTCCCACTTTTCTGCATCACTTGTTTCTCTATGCTATGAGATCATCAGCCATTATATCATGAAAACAGGGATCGGTTGACAATCACAGTTCACACGATGTAACCTAGACTTTGCTACTTAGTAGCAGTGCATGACCTTGTCCCTTGACTTTGCCATTTTTTTTTTGCTTATATGGGAGGAGGAAGGAAACAAAGATTATGTAGCACTAGGGCAGCTGGGTGGCACAGTGGGGAGAGAAGACACAACTTCATGAGTTCAAATCCAGTCTAAGAGACTTACTAACTGTGACCCTGGGCAAATCACTTAACCTTGTTTGCCTCAGTTTCCTCATCTATAAAATGAGGTGGAAAAGAAAATGACAAACCATTCTAGCATCTTTGCCAAGAAAATCCCAAAACTGGGTCATGAAGCATGGGATATAACAGAAACAAGTCAACGATAACAGCAACGTAATATCAACTTTGTGCCTGGTACTGTGCTAAGTGCTTTACAAATATTATCTCATATGGCACATACGTGATGACCACTGTACAGTTGAGAAAGCTGAGGCAAAGAGAGGCTAAGTGACCTACCTGGGGTCACACAACAATAAAGTATCCAAGATCAGATTTGAACTCAGGTCTTCCTGATTCCAGTGCTCCTTTCACTGTGTCACCTACCTACCTCAGTTTCAGTCACATACATGGAGCTGAATTGCCAGGTATGAGAACATGGGAAAGTCAATGAACATGTTGTGTGTACCTTACAATGTCAAGACTTCTGGAGAAAGGGCCTCGACCCAATAGGTAGACTCATCATTGAGTATGACACAAGGAAGAATCATAGATATGAACAGATGGGGTTGGGTAGTGGCCAGCGCCGCTAAAAGATGCGCTCACATCAGTGAAATTAGTTTCATGGAAGTGCTGATAATTATTGCCAATTTTTATAACAAAGTCTTTGGATGTGTCAGGTTCCTTATGTACACTATTGTCTAACCCTCCCAACAGCCCTGTGAGGTTGATAGTGCACATACATGTTATCTCCATTTCTTAAATGAGGAAACTTGAGGCCTCAGAGGGTTTATGGGTCTTGCCCACAATTTTCATGGCTACTAAATGTTGGTAGTATCAAGGAATCAACTGACCAAAAACCAAGCATTTGTTAAGAGCCCACTCTTCTCCAGGTGCTATTGGTACCTACCAGCAGGTTTCTTCTGCCTTTAATGTGAACTTTCTACCATACCATGAAGCTTTGCATAACAATAAAATGTAGATGATTTTTTTGTGATATTTACATTGGCACATTGCTGTGATAAGCCTGCTTTGGAAACCTTAAAGTGCTATAAAAATGACAGTTTATAATTATAGCTATTACTGAATCAAAAAACCAGAACTGAACACCTTCCCACAAAACATGATGATGATGATGTACTGTAAAGTGCAGTCAATGTGTTGGTGACTTTTATGTCATTGATTATTTATTGTTAAATAATGGCAGGTTCAATGCCAGACAAGTACATCCAGAAATAATTGAAATTAAAAATGCATCAATTATATATAATCTATAGTTACGAAGACAATTATAATTATTACAATAATATATAGTTATATTATAAATATATAATACACACAAGAACATGTGTATGTGTATATATATATATATATATACACCCATACATATTTATACACACATATATAAATATACACATATACACACATATACATATGATAATGACCCAAGGGACAAACATTAGTGTTGGGACCATGGTACCTATTAATTTCTCTCCCTCCTTTCCACTCACTCAATCCAACTTCTCAGGACAAATACATAGCTCACTACTTCCATTGGCTTTCTCATCATGTTATAACATTCTCTCTACTGTGGGCAGTGTCCTCAACTACCACCTTGTACTATTCCACCATTATTCAATCCATTTCCTGGTGTCCTTAAAACACCCCACAGATGCAGAATCTAGCATTTCCTCACTACTTTTCTTTTAGTGGAGAGAGCCATACAAGGAAGCTTCCCAGGATCACACATACTCACAGATTTAGAACTAGAAGAGAGACTTAAGAAATTTCCTCTCCAACCTCCTCATTTTAGAGAGGGAAACTGAGACCAGATAGGTCAGCTGACTTTCCCAAAATCTCCAGGCCAGGAAGTTGATGAGCTGGAATTAAAACTCAAGGCCTATGACTGGATCCAATGTTCTTTCTATGATACTCTGCTGTTATAGCAGCCCCTGCTTATCAACCACCATCTCACAGCCTCTCAATCTCCTAAAATGGAATCTATAATACACAGAGTATGCTGCTGGTACATTCCCTTCTAAGGCTACCAGAGACGACTTTGTGCTTGTCTTATATTAAGAGGATTCACGAATATTTTATTGCCCACTCTAAAATATAAGCTCCTTAAAGACAGGGACTGTTTTTTGCCTTTTCATTGCATACCCCATTCTGCCAAGTCATTTTTTAAGGAAAATTCAAATGTTAAATACATTGTATTGAGAAGCAAAACAAGGTTTGCACTTGAAATCAGAGGGTCAGTCCTGACTCTGACATGATAACCATATAGAGATGAAGACTGGATCTGAAATTTCTTTATTATACACACGTATGTGTATGTATATGTATGTATATATATATTTATATGTATGCATACATATGTATATGTATATATAATTCTATTTTCTCCTAATTATAAGTTAAAATAATTTTTAACAACTTTGAAAAGCTTTGAGTTCCAAATTTTATTCCTCCTTTCCTCTCTCCCTTCCCCCTCCCTGAGACGATGAGCAATCAAATATAAGTTATATATGTGGACCTGGGATTTCATTAGTGAAGAGAACACTCTGTGAGAAATTTCCTATATTGAAACAGATTGGCACTTTCTCTGTAACTTACAGTCTTAGAGACCTGCCCAGATCACTGACAGATCACATGACTTGCTCAGGGTCACATCACTAGGAGGTATCACAGGTAGGTTTTCAGTTGACCTTGAACTTCCTATGTCTGAGGCTAGCTCTCTTTCCATTATGTCATGAGAGTTCATCTTAATAGGTGTGTGATCATGGATAAAGAATTTTAGTTTCCCCAAATATAAAAACAAACAAAGCCACCCCCCCCCAAAAAAAACAACAAGAGATCATGGTATATACTTCTTTTGTCATCAGGTCGTTGAGAAGAAACATGTTTTATAAACCTTAAATCCTTATATAAATGTGAACTCTCCTTACCATTCATTATTCTTATGATTTTCACCTCAATTTAACATTGTGAAAGATGCTAAAATGTTGTAGTTTAGAAGTCTAAATGATGTTGAGTATTAATCATACATATCTTTGATCCTCAGACCCAAAATGTATGTATAAGCAATTTCAATTATGGGAGTCAAAACCCTAAATCCCCAGAAAGGAAGTCATTCCATAGAAATGACTCTGCCCAGTACTTACTTATGGCTATTAAAACGTTCCGCCAACTTTCTTTCCCTTGCCTGTCCCCAGTTATCATTCCTGGAACTGACCTTTGCACACTCCCTCATCACCAAGAGGCAAGTGTCACCTCAAGCCAAAGCCTCCAGGGTAGTGGTAAATTCTAAGTGTATATAAAAGTCAAGTCTTATGCAAGACTAGAGGAATCAGACCAACTCCAGGGCAGGAAATGGATCATGCCCTTGAGAGGTCTAGGGAGGCATAGCAGTTGATAGGGAAATGACTAAATAAATTGTGCTTCATTAATTCAATGGAACATTACTACACCATGACAAATTACAGAAAAGATGAATTCTAAGAAGCATGGGAAGAGATTTATATGAACAGATGCAGACTGAAGTAAGCAGAACCAGGAAAATATATACACACCCTCTATATAATCATAGAGAAGAATTGAAAATATGTACTTTCCTAATTTCTACTTAGATCTGGGGAATTACGTATGTGAAATAAATAAGCAAACTTTTTGCTTTAGTTTCCTCATCTGTAAAATGCACTGGAAAAGGAAATGGCAAATTGCTGCAGTATCTTTCATAAGAAAACCCCAAATAGGGTCATGAAGAGACAGACACAACTATACAGCAACAACACAGATAAGGAAGGAGAGAGTTTCAGACATGCAGAATAGAAAGAAGACAATGTCCAGATTTGGGAGATGGGAGGATCTAGTAAGGGAAACTGAAAAATAGCTAATTCCACTGGATCTTAGTCTACCTGCACGTGTAATACATGTGTGTGTTTGAGGAAGGCTCACAGGTCAAAGAAGGCAGCCCACAGCCCAGAAGCAGAAATGTCTTGAAGTTGCAGGCCATCTTAAAGGTCAGGGCAAAGAATGGTTCAGAATTCATTGAATCTGATAGTTTTAGGGAGATGTACTAATGAGTAGGAGCAGCAGAGGGTCCTCTGACCCCCTCTGTTAACCTTTTTAGTGGAGATTATCATCCTTAGGCTGAAAGTTGAGAAGCTGAAGTCAAACAGAGGGTCAGTGTGCCTTATAGTGTGTGCTCCTTCTTAATAAGGTACAGCCAGAAATCCTATAGAGTTAATGCCTTTTTAAAAAATATCCCCTCTATAAGCACAAAAAGCCTTGAGAAGCAGCGGGTAGTGTCTCTTCGTTCCCTTCTGACGCTTGGGCCACATGGCAGACATGGAGGTTCTTCCAGGAATGGCGTAGTTTAATCACAGGTCTTTATCAAAGGTAACCTAACAGAGGGAACTAGACACTATAGGAAGCATCCAAACAGCACTGCTCCCAGCTGACCCTCCCCTTATCCTCTCTCCAGTCACGGTTCTCAATCACATCCTGGCTAATTGTCTCCACTCATGTGTGCAAACTAACCATTTATGGAAAATGCCACGGAATGTTAATTTCATTTGGAATTGGGTAATTGCAAAAAGCGCTTCCTTTTTTTATGATACGAAATGAATAAGTATTGTATTAATAGTGCCATTTCCAATTATGACCACAATCACAGGCCTGCCGTGGAAGAGCTTCAAGTTATTTTTCACAGAGTATTTTCCCAGTCTGGTTTTTTCAGCATCTCTCCCCTCCTCTCATCCTGGTAATTAAGATAATATTGCATAATTATAAACACATATTGGAAGATCACATGCCAGTGTCAGCTGTCCAGCTCCCTGCTCATTCTAGCTTGTATGGATGAGTATCCTGTCAGCAGTAGGAACATATTGAAGCATAGCAAAGGGACATAAAAGCTATCTGGGCTTTCTCAGAAGTAGTGGCTTCTATACCACTGGAGGTCTCTGAATAAAGGCTAGAAGTTTGATTATCAAGGATGTGGTCTAGGGGATTCTGTTCCATTTACAAGCTGGACCAGATGGCCTTTGAGCTATCTGATTTACAAGTTAGATATTCTGATTTCATGGTCTGTCAATTAATTTTTGAGACACCACCATTTGGAAGTTACCAACCTATGCAAACATAGAAGGATCAATGAGTTCTTTAGCCTAGGGAACCTCTGGGACATGAACTACTTCTATAACTTAGTAGGAATTGCCTGAGGCACCCAAGTTAAGTGACTTGCCCAGGATCACATATCTCTCAATGTCAGCAGTAAGAAATCCTTTCTGTCCTCTCGTTTGCGATCTTACTTCGTTGTAAACCTAGCAGATTCTAAGAAGAAAGAACAAAGGAGACACCCTACGCCATGAGTCTTTCTCCTGACTAAAGGTGTCTCTCCCATTTACAATAACCACTAAAGCCATAATTAGTCAAAACTGCACTGAGGCACATTTAACTGAGGTAGGTTACATCAACAGTCTGTAGATAGAGATGGCTTCAGGATGGCAGAGTTTATTGTTAGTAGAGGCAAGGGGGAGGGTTGAGCAGTGATGCAGAAAACATTTGAATATTTATTCTGCAAACTGTAGGAATGAGAGGGAATACTCTATCCCCTACAACAGGGCCCTACCCCTCCCCATTTGTGTGTGTGATCAGTCAGCCTGTGGAAAGATGGGTTCCACTATACCTTTCCTACAATAGCCAATCACAGGGCTTAGGTCCAACACAACCAAATCTAATTTATTGTCTAACAACAACACTCTGTCTCCTCTCTCCTATATGTATGAAGTCAGTCTCCTCTTAACCAAGTGTTTACCCTCTAAAATCAGTTATACTCTTTCTACTTTGCAGGTGTCCACAGCAGCAGCAGCTGTGTATGTGCAACTAGGAAAATTCTGCCCCTGCATCAGTATGCCTAGCCTCTGCCCTCAAATCATCAGAGATGACCTTGAGCAAGTCACTTTATATCTGTAACTCTCACTTTTATCATCTGTAAAATGAGAAGGTTGGGCAAACAGGTTTAAAAATTCACTTTTAGTTCCAACATTCTATGATATACATTCTAAATATAGTCTAAAAATCTCTTCCAGCTCTCTCAATCAAGGTTCTAAAGTCTCTTCCAGTTCTAAAATTCTGTTTTATACTCTAATATTCTATGTTCTAAGGCCGTCTCATCTCCAAAATTCTTATTTTCTAACTATTTTCTGTTCTAAGGCTGTTTCCGGTGCCTCTAGGATAAAATGTACATTCTTCTGTTTAGCTTATAAAGAGTTGTCCCTAACCTACCCCTCAAGCCTTATTAGACATCATTCTCCTTCCTCTACTGAGATCTTGCCAAACTGGCCTTCTCTTTGTTTTTCACAGATGACCCTCCATTTCCCATCAACATGCTATCCCCATCCATATGCCTGGAAAGCATTTTCTCCTGATCTGCTGATTCAAACTCTCTCTAATTGTCTCTACCATTAGAACATAAACTCCTTGTGAGTAAGTATTATTTCATTCTTGGTTCTTGTATGGCCAGTAACTACACAGATTCTGGCACATATTAGGCACTTAAATCATTGTTGACTGACTGATGTTTGATTCAGATTCATGAGCAGAAATTCAGGAACCAAGATCAAATTAAGTTGACCAGTGAGGAGAAGGTTGGTATCTTGACTATGGCCTCTCCTGTCTGTGCTTGAGGTAGATTGGAAACCCTGTATATGAGCTGAAGGAGCTGAATAAATGGAAGGTCAGGGTATTCCAAGGTGGCAGGACTTAAGGTGAAGAAGACTGAGCCAGATACTGAACTTAGTATGAAGACAAGACAATAACCTGGAAGTCCACAGATGAGAGCAATTAGGATATTTGTGCACAGTGGAAGGAACTTTAAAGGTGGTTGCTGGGATTAAAACAACTCTGAATTACCAACCCAACTGTCAGACTGGCTAATATGACCAAAAAAACCAAGGAAAGGATTTGAACACTAATGTACTATTGGTAGAGTTGTGAACTAATCTAACTATTCTGGAAAGCAATTTAGAACTATACTGAAAGGACTATAAAACTGTGCATACCCTCCTCCTCCCAATTAATTAATTTATTTATTTTTGTTTCAACATCTACTTCCATAAGTTTTAGATTTTTCTTCCCATCTCTCCCCAAAACAGCACGGAGTCTGATGTGGGCTATAAACATACATTCCTATTAAACACATTTTTACATTAGTCACATTGCATAGAGAAAAAGGAGAGACCATGAGAAAGAAAAAAAAAAACAAAGCAAAAAAAAAAGAAAACTCTGCTTTGCTCTGCATTTTGACTCCATAGTTTTTTTCTCTGGATGTGGATGGCATTTTCCATCATGAGTTCTTTGGGATTGCTTTAGGTCCTTACATTTGCCCATACCCTCTGATCCAGCAATACTGTTACTAGGTCTATATCCCAAAGAGATTTTAAAAATGTGTGTGGTTGGGGGGAGGACTTACTTATACAAAAATATTTATAGTAGTTCTTTTTATGGGACTAAGAATTGGAAATTGAGGGGATGTCCATCATAAATGAGGGAACAAGTTGTGATATATGACTGTGATGGATTCTGTTGTGTTATAAGAAATGACAAGATGGTTTCAGAAAAAAACTTCCAAGACTTATATGAACTGATGCAAAGTGAAATGAGCAGAATTAGGAAAATGTCATACACAGCAATATTGTATGATGAAGAACTGTGAATGACTTTCACTATTCTCAACAATACAACAATCCAAAACAATTCCAAAGGACTCACAATGAAACATGCTATCCACCTTTAGAGAAAGAACTGATATTATCTGAATACAGACTAAAGCATACCATTTTATCACTTTTTTTTGTTCAAGTCTTCTTATCCAAAATGATTAATATCTAAATGTTTTACATGATTGCATATGTATAACCTATATCAGATTGCTTTCTGGGAGGGGTATTGGGAAGAGCAGGGAGCAGGGGGAAGGATAGAATTAGGAACTCAAAACGTAAAAAAATGTTAAAAATTGTTTTAACATGAAACTGAGGAAATATTTTTTAAAAAGTGTTTGATGGATGACAGCTAGCACTGATATAGCTGGCATTTATTTAAGGTGCTCCCAAAGTCTTAGGTAAAGTTTTAAGAATAAATAAGAGCTTCAATCTACACAAAAAAATGGAAACCCAATTATAGTGCTTTATAATTTCTAAAGAATTTTAATATTAATTTCTTATTATTCCTCAGTGTATGTGTATTGATACAAGCAATATATAAATTATATATTATATTACATCATATTATTATATTGTATATAAATTATATAATTGAATTACATAATAAAATCATACATAAATATGTATATACATATATGCATATATGTATATGTGTATATACATGCATGTACATAGGGAGAGAGGAAGGGAGGGAAAGAGGGAGCAAAGAGAGAGAGAGAGAGAGAGGGAGAAGAAGGGAGGGAGGGGGAGAGAGATCCTCTGAACAACCCTGTGAGAAAGGTCCTATTGTTATTTTTCTGATGAGGAAACCAAGGCACAGAAAGGTTAAGTTACTTGCCCCAGGCAATCTAGTCTATACTATCTGAGTCAGGATTTGAACTCAGGTTTCTCTGACTCCAAGTCTAGCACTCTATCCACTATACCACCAAGCTGCATAGATTGAGTTGAAAAGTTCTCATGCGGAACAAAGATTATATCCACTCTCCCTCCTGTCCCTATCTGTCTAAAGATATGAGAGAAGATAAATCAACTTTGGAGAAAGTAAGAACAGAAGTGTTCTCTTCAAAAGAAAGCTCAGCTTCAATGAGAACCAAAAGATGGAACAAGTATAAAGAGATATTATCTCAGATTTTGGAATTACATATTTGGAGCTGAAAGGGACTTTATAAATCATCTATTTAATTTAAACATTTTATCATACAGATGAAACAACAGAAACCCAGAGAATTGAAGTGACTTTTCAAGGTCTCACAACTAGGGAGTGGCAGAGCCAAGATTCAAACTCAATTCCTTTAACTCAAAATCCAGTGACTTTTCTATTGTCAAACTGTGCACTGGAGATTCAAAGGACCCAGGGTAAATGGAAGATAGAGGAATAGAGTGACTGGGAAAAGCTAATGAGTTTCCCATAGAGGGTAGTTGTGGAAAGGAGAGAGGTGGAAGCCTATAGGGATACCTTCCATACTACCGTGTCTAGTGTCAATGTGTTTTGAGTCTCCAGGTAGGAATCCCTGGGAAAGATAGTATAGCATAGCATAGCAGACAGATTGCTGGACCTTGTGTCAGGAAGATCTGGATTCAGATCCAGTTTCTGAAACTTCACTCTATCCCCAAACAAGTCACTGAACTCTGAGTCACACAGTTTTCTCATCTATAAAATGAGGACATTAAGCTAGATAATCTCTGTGTTCTATTCAAGCCCTAAATCTATGGACATATGTCTTTATCATGGTTGGAAGGCAGCCCAGGAGAGGGCCTTGATGGCTACTGGGCCCTGGTGGGCTGGGTGGCTTCTCAGGGACTGATGAGGCACTGGGACAGAGAGAGGGCTGGCTGGACATCCAGGAAGGTCTCTCTACCCATCACAGGAAAGTAATGCCTGACTCCAGTTCTAACATTTCAGGTTCTACAATCTCTTCCCAGCCTTATGTTTTATGATTTGATGAACAAATCAAAGATCATTTTGCCATAGGAAGAGTCGTATCTAAACTTAGCACTTTTTAAAGTTAAGGTTTCTGCACATCACCTATAGGAACTGACACAGGAATTCAGTGTAATTGAAAAGCTAACTGAAACCCTGGAGGGAGCTACCCTCTTTGGCATTAATGAGCACACAGCAAAATCCTAGCCTAATGTTGCATGGAGTTGGGGGACAGATCAATAACCATCAAGTCAAAACAGATCCTCAGTCTCCTGTCCCCCTTCCAATCTGCCCCCACCAGACAGCCAGTGAACCCTGAAGTATGTTATTAACAACAGCATTTGAGGCAGTTAATGGAACATCTTTATGAGGCACAGGCTGGAGTGGGAGCAGTCAAGGTCCCTTCACATGCATGAGCCAAGGAATCCTGACTTGGCAGCTGCATGTATTAAAGCATTGATGGACTTTGGGGGAAAAAATAAAATTGTCAGTTCTCATCTTCCTATTTGTTCTCCGCAGGGCTTTCTATGGGGATGCCCTATGCTCAGAAGTCCTGAATTAGGGCTAGCCTAAAGCACAGGCTTGATTAAGCCCTTCAGCACACCAGTTATACTGTCTTAAAAAACTTAATGAGAAAACATGGAAAAGAGAAGGCACAGAAGGGTTGCCATCAGCATCAGTGCATGGAGAACTTTCTTTATATACCAGAATCTCTCTCTAAATATTAAAGTCCATGGCATCAACCAGGAAGTAGAATGTACTATAAAATACCTCTTCTATGGATTAGCTGCTGATGCTCTGAATTTCACTTTTTTTTCCACTTTGTCTGGAACTCAAATTTTTGATCCCAGACAAAATGTAAAATGCCCCTGGAGGAAGGTAATGCAAGCTACTACTGGTAGCTATCCTAAGGCAAATTGGAATTTCCATTAGTGTGAATGAATCTCGTAGAAGAGAAGCAACTCTGAACTCTCAATGTCAAGGCCAGCAGAGCACAGATACTACCAGGGTTGGAGAACCTGTGGCCTTGAGGTCACATGTGGTCCTCTAGAACCTCAAGTGTGACCCTTTGACAGAATTCAAACTTCACAGAAATCCCCTTAATAAAAGGATCTGTTCTGTGAAATTTGGTTTCAGTCAAAGGGCTATACCAGAGAACCCAGAGGGTCACATGTGGCTTTGAGGCCACAGGCTCCTCACCCCTGTTAGACCATATGATCAAGCTAGAAAAATTTTGAATATGAAGTCAGTTCCCATATTTGCATGTCTGGACTCCCAGATCATAAGATCATTGATCTAAAGGTGGAAAGGACCTCAGAGGTCACCTAATCTTGTTTTTACAGGTAAGGAAATAGAGACCCAGAAGATTTAAATTACTTCCCCAAATTCACACCCAAGAGGCAGAGCCATGATTTGAAATCTGGCTCTCTGCTTTCAAATCCGGTACTACCATCAGCCTAATGTAAAATGGTAAAGGTTTCTCACAAATATGACCACAGTCTAATGATTTTTCTCCAAAATTGTCTACTAAGCTGCAATCGTGTTAGAATCTGTGCTGGTAGCACCAATGGACTTGTAGGCATCTGAAATATCGAAGCTGATGGATGTACTCATTCTTGGTTGTTTTTTCCCTAAAGAACAGATTTAATAAGAGGAAACAGGAATAGACCAACAGAGTATCGAGCACCTGATAAGGATAGGAAGGAGTTCCCATAAAGGAGGCTGGGAGAATGTAAAACAAAGGATGGCTTGGAAGAAGGAGGTACCTACAAAATGATTCTTTGCCAGAAGGCAATTCTTCACAAATTTTATTGCCTGAATCCTCATCCACAGCAGATTAGAAGCAGCAAAACAGAGTACAGTGACTCACTGAAAAGCTCAAGGACTACAGGAGAAGTGAGAGATAAGCAACAAAGGAGGACACCAGAAAAACCAACCAGCAGAGTGAGAAACCTATTACCACACAGTACAATGATAGGAAATGATCACATTGAGAAGCCTATGTCATCAAGGAAAGCTTAAATAATATTCAGGGTCATCTATTTAATTAGCAAGAGTAGGGTGGAGGTGAAATAAACGTTGGAAAATTTCACCAAAGATTGTTAAACATTTTTTTAAAGTCCTGGTATTTAACAGCATGAAACTTTAATTACACAGAAATTTCACTTACCTGGAAGAATTCAGCCTTCAGTGATATGAGGTAAAGAAGGAATACCATTCCACTAATTGTAAAACTCATATTATTTAAGGGAGAGTGACATCTTTCCACTTTTCTTTCCTTTAGACCCAAATCATTAAAGTATCATTTTGCAAGTGTCCCTCAAATACAAGTAGAGGGAAGAATAATTAGCCCTTTCGATGATACTCCAGAACAAGATGTCGATTAGAAAAATGAGTCAAAATTAAAACAATATTAATTTTTAGGGATGAAGGCAAAATCTACAGTTCAGTTTTTAAAATCAATTTCACAAGTCCAAGATAGAAAAGGAATGCATGGACATTTGTGTATGTGAAGGTGGGAGGAGAGCTGGGAGTTGTAGTGCATGAACACAAGGTTAATATGAGTCAACAACGCAACAGAAATGCTAAAGAAGTCTAATATAACTATAGACTGAATTTTTAGATGCATAGTTTACAGAAAAAAGTATCACAAATCTAAAGCTAAAGAAGAGGACTTTAGAGGTCATCCAGTTCAACTCACTCTTTTTCACAGGTAAAGGCACAGACACCAGTATGGCTGAGAGACAAGATATTAAGTGTCAGAGATGGAATAAGAGAGGGCACAGAGTGCTGGACTTCATCAGGAAGACCTGAGTTTGAGTCCAACCCCTTTCTAGTTGTGTGAGCATGGGCAAGACACTTACCCTCATAATCTATATTTATTCATTTTTAAAATGAGGGAGCTGGGTCTGATAAATTCTAAGATCCCTTTAACTTCTAAATCTAATCTTATGAGCCTAAGTCAGGGATGGGGAACCTGTGGCCTTCAGGCCACATATGGCCCTTTAGGTCCTCAAGTGCAATCTGATCAAAGGACCACATGTGGCCTCAAGGTCGCAGGTTCCTCATCCCTGGCTAAGTCCTCTGACTCCAGAGCTGGTGTTTTCTCAATGACTGGGGTCAGATCTCCATTTACAATACTGTCTGGTTTTGGGGGGAACATTTTAGAAATGACATACATTCAGGGGAAGGAGGCCAGTTTGGTTAGAAGATGGGAAACCATGTGACAAGGGGATTACCTAGACTGGTGGTGTTTAGCCTGGAGAAGTTTCAAGGGGTTAGCTGTGGTAGCTTCACTCACTTACATGAAGTGTCATAAAGAAGAGTAAGATTGTCCAACTTGGTCTTAGAGCACATGACTAGGAGCAACGAGTGGGGACTGTACGAAGGAGAGTTTGACTTCCATATGGAGGGAAACCAAACCAAAGCAAAAACCAGAAACAACAACAAAACGACCTTAGCAATCACCTCAGCCCTAAAGTAGAATAGACTCTCTCAGGACATACTGAGCTTCCTTTCCCTCGAGGTTGTCAAAAGGAGGCTAGATGCCCACTTGTTGGGAATAGTGTTAAAGCGATTTCTATTCAGGGGCAACTTAGAATACAAGATTTATGATACCCTTTCAAACCCTAGGATTAGATATTTCTTTGGTTTCTGAATTTCTCTGAAGGTGGGTCATTCAAAAGAAGGCCCTCAAATCAAAATGCTAGAAAATAAAGAGAAATTCATTCAGTCTGGTATTAAACTCAATATTATAACCCAAGTCACCAATGGGAACCATTTTGCTGGAAATATTGCATCTGGAATTTTCAGATGAAGATGGAGAGGGAAGGAGTGGGGGGTGAAGCAGTAGCACAAAACTGAATGGATTTGGGCAAGATTCATCCTATCTAGGCTTCATTTATTCATTCATCAAACATTAATTGTCTGCTGAGTGGAACAGAATGTACTGTATCCCAGGTCTCAGTTTTCCCATCCGT
Organism: Potorous gilbertii; assembly: GCA_028658325.1. NCBI lineage: Eukaryota > Metazoa > Chordata > Mammalia > Diprotodontia > Potoroidae > Potorous > Potorous gilbertii. The sequence goes on along the minus strand of CM053769.1, from coordinate 339,702,146 downwards.
AAAATGTGAGAGTAGCCTTAGTGACTGTTAAAATATCTCATAGTTCTAATAGTCTAGGAAATTTTGAAAAAGAATCTTCTACTTAGACTTTCACAGAATGACAGAAGGAGCCTCTGGCACTATCTAGTCTATCACATAACTAGGTACCCTACAGAGTCCTTATCAAGTGGTCATATAAGCCTTTGTTTGAAGACCCGGAGTAAAGGGAGCCCACTAATATGCTACAAATAGCATTCTTTTGAAGAGTATGGATTGAACCAGAAGACTGCTAATACCCCTTCCCATTTCAAGATTCTGTGAAGTTTTTTTTCTTCCAGCTGAAACTTGCCCCTCTGCAAATTCCATCATTACTCCCGGTTCTGCCTTCCACTGCCATCCATAGCAATCTCTCTTCTCTGACAGCCTTTCCATTCCTTTAGAATAGCTATTAATTCTTCACTAAGGCACTTCCCTCCAGGCTGTGCATCCTCATATCCCCTGTACTCATCTAGGATCTCCAATTCTCTCATCCTATTGGTTGCCTTTCCTGGACATTCCCCAATTTATCTACATTTTCTTAAATGTGATGCTCAGAACTGAAAACAGTCATGCAGATGTAGCCTGCCAAGGAGAGAATATAGCACAATTTTTACTCCTTTCATTTTGCATCACTATATTTCCCTTAATGCAGCCAAAATAGCATCAATTTATTTTTTTCTATAATATCATATGACTGAGTCATGTTGAGCATACAGTTCATGAAGACCCACAGATATTTTTCCACCCTTTGGAGCCTGTTGTTTAGTCATTTGTATTTGTGAAGGTGCTATTAGGAATCTACATGCAGTACTTTGAACTTATCCTATTAAATTTCATTTTATATTCAACTCTTAATGCAATGATTCTGCAGTTCTTTTGGCTCTGCCATTGTCACAGGAGAGAAAAAAAGAGGTTGAGAGAGGGAAACCCATAGCTTGGTCAAAGCCCTTCTGTAAGAAACAATCACTCTGAGAGATTCTCCCTGTTTGAGGGAAGCCCCATCTACATGTCACTATCTGCTATGGCAGGATTATAAATAAATCAGCTGCCTTATCAAACATTTATAACTGTTTGGGAGTCAGTAAAAGAGTGTGGGCCTGGGGTTGATACACATTGACTACTTGTTTTCCATCTCCCGTCCCAATTTTGCAGCTTATTTTTCTTTTGCTTAGGATTGTGACAGAATGAATTTTACTTCTACACAGAGGTTATTAATTATTTACACTCAGATGAGAAGAAGCAGCCCATCCTGTTCCACAGAAAAGTGAGAGGGACTTACTGAAGGTAAACCATGTACAAAACTAACACCCACCTCCAAACACAGAGGTGATGCTCAGGAAAAATGGCAGTGGTAGTTTGCCTTTAGTGTCTCCACTCCTTGAGCCCTCCCTCTCTGCATCCATCTCAGTTCAAGCAGTAATTTGTCCTTTCTCCCAACCTACCCCTCCTTACATGGCCTGTTGTTTCCTTCTTCTTTTCAAAAAGTGCTTTCAGAAAAGGCTCTTCTAGTCAGTCATTTAATAACAATAACACATTTATAAAGTGCTTTGAATTAAAATAAGTTTTCTTAGCTTTGGGACTAGAAAGTACCTTAGAGTATATGTAGTTCAATTTTCAATTCATAGATGAGAAAACTGAATCCCAGAAAATAGAGGTGACTTCCCTGATGATTAAAGATTCAAATGGAGGTCTTTGGACTTTGAAGTATAGTATTAATTAAACTCAATTCAATAAACATTTATTAAGTGCCTACTATGTGCTACACTCTGTGTACTAAATGCTGGAGATAGAAAAAAAAACAGTAGCTATCCTATAATACTTAAATGGATCAGTGATTTCATCAATGTGGGTTATTCAGTGATGCAAATCACTATCCATTCTTGCTTTCTCATTCAAGGAAACTCTCATTAATGGTCTCCCATAAATCCTATCCAGTTAGTTCACTCAAAGTGCTGGGAGTCTTCCTTTAGATGGAAGGCCACCTCATAGATCCTGTAAATAGACTGTCCATCCATTACTCCTCACTTTTGGCAGGTGATTGGTCTACCTCTTTTAAGACTCATTCACGTCCTAGATAATAACCTCTTGCACAATACTTCATTGTCAATATCGGGGCAGACTATTCATGCCCACCACTTGCCTCTTCACTGCCCTTTAGGTGACTTGCCACTTTAATTCTTTGTAGATATGTTACGACTTATAGCAATAGAGCCCACTATAAGAATGTCCAAATTAAAATGATGAACCTTTAATTTAGGGAGAAAAGCAATGTGAGATTTCCCAAATGCTTTTCAACCAGCTTTCCTCCTGATCAATTCTGGGCCTTGTTCTACCGTTTATAAGATTATCATTACTGTGTTTGAAGGGATCTAAGAGGTCAATTAGCCTAACCACCTCATTTTACAAATGAGGAAACTGAGGCCAAGGGAGGTTAATTGAATTACTCAAGATCATGCAAGTAGAAAAGCTCCAAAGTAACTGTCAAAAATATCTGTATTGGTGAATCATTCCTATGATGGACAAAAATTCTTCACAACTTGGTTTTTCCTTGTGGTTAGGCTGAACTCAGGTTGAACTCTTTTGAATGATTATGGGTGGCATTTAGTAAGGTCTGAAGTGCTCTGGCTTAATGCAATCAGTCCAATGCCATCTGCAAACAGAAGCACCTGGAAGACCTCTTAGATACTCAAATAGATTTATGATGTCATTGCTTTGAGCTCTCCCAATTTGATGTAGAACACTGTTCATCCAGTCCTTCCCATCCTATGTATTCTTGTACAACACATTCTCTCCAAAGTTTCCTACAAAGGGTCCATCAGTTGTCTTGGAAGCCTTTCTCCCTTTCCCCTAATATTGCAGGGGTACCAGTGAAGCCCTCTGGCTCGCCACCTGCCATTCATCACTCTTGTCAGGTGAACAGTCTACCTTCTCTTTCCATCATAAAAATCTTTGACCCCATTTTGAAGACTTTGCCTTAGGAGGCAGCAAGGCATAGTGGATAGAGCATTGGACTCAAGAGTCAGGAACACGAATTCAAATCCTTACTCTGGAACTTAGTAGCTACATGACCCTTTCGTTATATTGATTCACAAGTCAAAAATCATTTATTACATGCTTCTAACATGACAGACACTGTGCGGAGTACTGGGAATATAAAAAAACAAACAAAAACAAAACATGGTCCCCGGTATCCAAAAGCTCATATGCTAATAGGGTAGACAACATACAAATAATTGTGTGTGTAAGATAGACATAATATAAATAAAAATTAATCTCAGAAAGAAGAGACAATCAGTGAAGACTGAGAGAGAAGGACCAGGAACGTTCTCCTGAAGACCTGGGATTTGATCTGTCTTAAAAGAAGCTCAGGAATCCATAAGACAAAGTGGAAGAGAGGGCGCATTCGGAGCATGGGAGAAAGCCTTTCAAAGGCACAGATTTGGGAGATGGATGACATATATGAGGGACAGCAAGTGGATCCTGTGAGTCAAGGAGGGAAATAAAGTGTAAGAAGCCTCCAATGGAAGAGGTCAGCTTGTCCAATCGTTTAAGCTCTCTGAGCCTCAGTTTCCTCCCCTGAAAAGTTAGGGGATTTGACTAGTCTCTAAAGTCCCTTTCAGCTTTGATTTTATGGCCTCATTATCTCTCTTTATTATGATATGATTATCATAATATCAACCTCCCAGATGCAAACATAGCTCTTCGGCACTTTAAGGGTCACAAAGTAACTACTTCGCATACATTATCTCATTTCACCCTTACAATAACCCCGTAAGGTAGGGAGCATGATGATTATATCTCCACTTGGTGGGTGACTTGTCAAGGTTACATACCTAATCCACCTTAGCCATTACATTTTCTCTCCTAGAGGGAATATGCTAGTTAACCTGATTTTATCAGAAACAGGAAATAGATATTAGTTTTCCAAGGGACCTTATAGATTATTTAGTCCAATCTATTTATTTTTACAAATGAGACACTTGAGATATAGAAATGTTAAATGACTTACCCCAAGTCACAGAGGGGCAACTAGATGGGAGATACAGTGCCAGGCCTGGAGTCAAGATAACTCATCTTCAAGAGTTCAAATCTGGCCTAAGACACCTACTGGCTCTATGACCCTAGGCAAGTCACTTCACCCTCTTAAGTTTCAGTTTCCTCATCTGTAAAGGGAGCTGCAAACTATTCCATTAACTTTGCCACGAAAACCCCAATGGAGTCACAAAGGGTCAGACATGACTGGTCTAGCTAAAACTAAAATTAGGGTCTTCTGGATCCAAATCCAGTGTACTATTTTCTATGCCATACTGCCCTCTCTCAATGTAAGAGGGAAGAAAGGTTTTGTCTGTTATAAAAATTTCAAGCCTCAGTAGACAAATGATATATGTTTTAAGTAGCAGGCCTTTGAGGGGACACTAAAAGCATAGCATTGCTTAAGCTCCACTCTGTAGCTAAACCTCAGTGATCTAATGTGCATGTTAGAGAATGTTTCCTCCTCTAGTTTTCCATGCAGAGTAGATAATACAGGATCTGGATTATGGAGCTGGGCATAGGGGACAGAGGTTTTAGTATTTTTCCCAGTGTATTTTTTATTTTCTAGGACTAAGGTATGGTACAAAGGGAATGTCTACTCCTCCTCAAAATTAACCTATTCCTGGGTTCACCTTTGACTGACACGAAAGAAACATCTCCACAAAAGTAAGTCCATAGCTTTTAGGGCATTGGGCATCAGCAGTAGCTTTACTGCAATATACAGCAAGTATCTCATTAACTGGTTAGTGACAAGCCGGGAGGGAGGACTGCCTGGGAGATAAATAAATTGGACTGGATTTGGCTCTTAGTTCCCTCCCAGCAAGGGAACAGTAAACTGCAGAAGTCCCAGCTTGGCCCTTGCTTTGACTGCAGCCTCATGTGCTTTAATATAATTAACAAGTATTACAAGAAAGAAAAAAAGAGAAAAAAATGTCCCAAAGCTCCCATCTTTTGCGAAACAGCATCTGCTGGGGCACAAAGAAGTCCCAGCTGAGAGTGGCTCTGGTACTGATTAAGTTATTAGACTGACACTAAAACTCCAGGGATGGGACTTGTGGCTACACAGAGCCCAGCTCTGTAGGGGACTATTGACCACACATGCTAGCCTACTCTTTTACCTCATCGGGTGCTTGGAACAAGGGGGGAGACTAGGAAAGTGGAGGAAAGACAGTTTTAAAAGCATTTCACCCAAAGAGCAGTTTAGAATACCATGGAAAGAGATGAGAAACTCTCTTGTCTTTGAGTACTAGAAGAGATCACTTACGCTAAGGGGTCATTTACTCTAACCTAACATCCATAAAGGAAATCCCTTTTGGGATATTCTGCCCAGGAAGAGTCCCTTTCCCAGTCATCTTTCTTGTTCCTCACTTTTCTGCCCTTTTATCTTTTATTTCTCTTTTTATTGATCTATTTACTCACTCCTCCCCTTTGGCAGTTTATTTTTTTCAAAGTACTTTTTAGTTATTACAATATTTCCCAATTACATGGAAAAAAATTAACACTCATTTTTAAAATTTAGAGTTGCAAATTCTCTCCTTCTGTCCTGTCCCTCCCTTACTCATTGAGAAGATGTCATGATATCAATTATACACGTGAAGTCATCCAAAAGATATTTCCACATTAGCCAAATAATAACAATAAAGAATCATCTTGGGTCGTTGTATTGATTAAAGTAGCAAAGTCTATTACAGTTAATCATCTTTAAAAAATTGTTGCTACTGTGTACAATGTTCTACTGGTTCAGCTCACTTCACTTTGCATCAGTTTATATGTTTCTTTCTAGTTTTTTCTCAAACTATCCTGCTGATCATTTCTTATAGTGCAACAGTATTCCATTCCATTCATATACTACAACTTGTTCAGCCATTGCCCAATCAATGGAAACCTCTTCAATTTCCAATTCTTTGCTACCACAAAAAGAGTGGCTATAAATATTTTTGTATGTACAGATGCCTTTCCATTTTTCTTTGATCTCTTTGGGGATACAGACCCAGTAGTGATATATCGCTAAGTCAAGGGTTATGTACAGTTTTATAGCCCTTTGGAAATAGTTCCTAATTACTCTCCAGAGTGGATGGATCAGTCCATAACTCCACCAAAAATGCATTAATATCCCAATTTTCCCATATCTTTTCTAACATTTGTTACTTTCTTTTTTTGTCACATTAGGCAATCTGATAGGTATGAGATGGTACTTCAGAGTTCTTTTAAATTGTACTTCTCTAATCAATAATGTTTTAAAAATTTTTTTCATATGACTGTAGGTAGCTTTAATTTCTTCTAGTGAAAACTGCTTGTTTAGATACTTTGACCATTTATCCTGAGGGGAATGACTTTATATATATATAAATAATATATAAATAACATATATATATAAATTTATATGTAAGGAAGAGAGCCAAAATATATATATATACATATATATGTATATATATACATATATATATGTATATATATATATATATATATATATATATATATATATATATATATATATATATATATATATAGGCTCTCTTCCTTACATCAGAGGAATCTGCTATAAAGATGTTCCCCCTCCCCACCCCATTTCCTGCTTTCTTTTGGATTTTGACTGTATTAGTTTTGTTTGTGCAAAATCTTTTAAATTTTGTGTAATCAATATTATCCATTTTCTTTTCTACCTCATTTTTAGTCATAAACTTTTCAGTTATCCATAGAGCTGACAGGTAAAATTTTAACGCTCTCCCAATTTGCTTATGAAAGCATGTTTCATGTCTAAATCTCATTCCCATTTTGACCTTATTTTTGTATATGCTGTGAAATGTTGGCCTATGCCTCATTTCTGTCAAATTGTTCTTTAGTTTTCCTAGCAATTTTTACTAAATGGTGAGTTCTTACCCTAAAAGCTTAGATATTTGATTTTATCAAACACTACATTACCATGATCATTTATTACTGTGTATCATGGACCTAATGTATTCCACTAATCCAGGACTCTTTCTTAGCCAGTAAGAGATTTTTTTCATGATTACCACTTTGTAATACAGTTTGAAATCTGGAACTGCTAGGCCACCTTCATTCATATTTTGCTGGGTGGGTTATTCTTGGTTTTAATCCCAGAATTTCTGCCTTACAGGATATCATATCCAAAGCCTTTGCTACTTTAATGTCATAGCTGCTAATTCTTGTGTGACCCTGACTGTGACTCCACAGTATTTGAATGGTTTCTTTTCTTGCTGCTTGAAATATTTTCTTTTTGACCTGGGAGCTCTGGAATTTGGCAATAATCATACCAATAGTCTTCATTTTGGGGATCTCTATTAGGGGTGATTGATGGATTCTTTCAATTTCTGTTTTACCTTCTGATTCTAGGATATCAGGGCAACTTTTCTCAAATTCTTAACATATGATTTCTAGACTCCTTTAATTATAGCTTTCAAGTAATTCAATAATTGTTAAATTATCTCTCCTTTGTCTATTTTCCAAGTCGGTTTTTTTCTAAACAGATATTTCACATTTTCTTCTAATTTTGATTTTGATTTTGTTTTATTGTTTCTTGAGACATGCTTGGAGACATGCTTCCACTTGCACAATTCTAATTTTTAACAGGGTGTGGAATGGTTACACGTCAGGCTTTTTGGTACTGCTGTTTTTCAGAGGTAGTTCTGTGCATGTGAATTTTCAGCATTTCTAAAGTGGTGTGATCTGGGGAGGAGGGTGCTCACTGCTCCCTTTTGACCCAAGTGCTACTGTACTTCAGGGCCCCTGCTCTCTTGGGACCAAAAACGATATTGCTACTCAGAGCCCCTGTTACCTTATGATGGCAAGAGTTTCTCTCCACTCTGTAATTGTGATCTGGAAATAGGTATAGGCAATGGAGTCAGAAAGAGTACCATGTCTTGTGCCCAGTGTTAGTACAGTGGACCTCTGTAATGTCTTTCTGACCAGTTGCCCATTCTCCTTCCCATCTCTGACTTGAGAGCTCCTGAAGCTTCTGCTGCTGTTATTTCCATCTTCTAGGCCTCCCAGTGGTGTTGCTGTCACAGGGGCTTCAGGTCAGCAACCCTGATGTCACTAACCTTTCCTCCCAACCTTCAAAGTTCTCTTGGGCTGGAAAAAATGTCTTACTCTGACCTGTTGTTGACCCTGTTCATCCAGAATTTGATTTGAAGTGTTATTTTAAAGTTGTTTGGAGGGGAGTGTTGGGAGAAGTTAGCTGCTTCCTCTATTCTACCATCTTGTTCTGTCCCCAGAATTCTGCTCTATTTTTTTTAAAAGATATTGAAATATCCTTATTGTTGCATCTGATCCAAGATTCCTTTTGTTCCTTGACTGAGTGTCTCAATAGTTCAAGTGTGAGATGCTGAATCTGTCTTTTCTTGAACTAACCTGACAGGATAAGTTTATCTCCAGATATGTAGGCGCTCTCTCTCTCTCTCTCTCTCTCTCCCTCTCTCTCTCTCTCTCTCTCTCTCTCTCTCTCTATATATATATATATATATATATATATGTATATATATATGTCATTTACCTAAATATTTTTCTGAATTAATTTATATTATAAACCTGGTCCACTTCTATTTTTATACCTCATCATTGGCAAAACAAACAAAACCAAATGTAAGATAAATATTTTCATGATCTTTATTGCATCTTTGATAAAATATAAACTCTTCCATTTCACTTTCAAAGCCCTTCACAGATTGGTCTCACCTCAATTTACCTTTCCAGCCCTGTTATCAAATACTCATAGAACATAAAAGTTTGAGAATTGGGAATAAGAGACCTCAGTGGCTGTCTAGCCCAATCCACATGTGACAAGAATCTCCACTATAACATGCCCCCAAAGTGGCCATCCAGTCTCTTGAAGACCTTCAAAGAGAAGAAATCCACCATCTCTTGAGAATCTAATTTTGCTCAGTTCTAATTGTTGGGAAATTTTTTGCATGATATTGAGACTAAATTTGCCCCCTTTCTTTTCGGCTCTGCCTCCTGGGGCCAAAGAAGGCAAGTGTATTACTTTCCATGAAAGCCTGGCAAATTCTTGAAGATGGCTATCATGTTCCCCTGTCTTAACCTCCCCACCATTGGGTCTTTTCTTATTTTTTTTCTGTTGCTTCATCTGATTGAACTCCCACTTTCTCAAATTGTACTACCATACCCCAAGGAAAATAATATTCAAAATTGTAAAGAAATTCAGAGATCATTCCCCTAAATTTGCAAAGGAAGAAATCAAGGTAAAGAGGAGGAAAGTGCTTTTCCCATGATCCCACAGGTTTGCAAGGAGCAGAGATTAGTTTTGAACTCAGGATTGACCCCTGATCCCATGCTTTTTCTACCATACCACAAATGCTCATGGTGATTTTTTTTTTTGCACTCCTCCTTATAAGCCTTAGGCTCTGCTCTTTTCTAAATTGAATCACCTAGGTTAAAGAAGAGCTCCATGTCTCCAAAGCCCCTGACCCAATCTCCTTCCCTCCCCATTCTGGGCTGCTATCTCCCAGCTGTGAAATGGAGTCTTTGCTCGGCTGCAGCTGCAAGCTGCAAGGGAGTTGCCAATTTCACACTTCATGCAGCTCCCGTTCCCCTCTGATTAATGGGTCGCCAGGAGCAGTGGGTGGGCATGGCCTGGCAACCATTACATCAGTACCCTACTTTACCCTGCCTCTTGCCTTTTTCTCCTGCTTCCCTGGGGGGATGCGGCCTTCGTCCATATGTATGTAGAAAAATAAATGATTTTGTACTGTGTTCTTTTGAAAAACATAAATAAACTCTCACCCAAACCCCATGCACTTTCCTCAATGGAAATACTACCTCCAGGGGAAGAAAGCAGAGTTCCTGACAATGTGTGCATGTTGGCCCAGGGAGCAAATCTAGGGAACAGCTTGGTCATTACATTAAACTTAGGGATGACCCAGGGGATAGGTATTATCCTATCTGTCCAGTGTATACATAGGACATAACACTGCCACTTATCAAAACCAACAAATTATAATGGAAAAAGCATAGGTCTTAGATTCAGAAGACCAGGGTATGAATCCTGCCTTGTGATTTAACATTTGCTAAAATGTAATTTGCTAGAAAAAAAATATCAAATTTTCTGAGCCTTAGTTTCCTTATCTGCAAAATGGGAATAGTAATTGTGTATGACTTCTCTCACAGGACTATTGTGAGGCAGATCAGTTCAATTTAACATCTGTTAAGCATGTGGTTTTAGCCAAAATCCTGTGGATAAGAAATAGGATGTGGGCCCTGTTTTTAAGGACACACAAGTTCATGCCTTATAAAATGTTATACAAATATGAACTATTATTAATACATCATTCTAAATCTCTCTAACCTGACTATGAGGTTTGTGATGACAAGTCCATGCCTCCTCATTTTTCTCTGTAGTAGACTGGGTGCATATAGGGCATGTTCAATGAATATTTCTCCTTGGGGTGATAATATTGAAATTATGTGGATGGTAGAGCAACCATGATGGTAAGGGGATTGGCATTCTGACCACACAGACAAACTAAGGATCTAGGGATTTCTAGCATCTGGAAGAAATTGCTTTGTGAGATGTTGGGTGTGAGGATTTTGGGGAATAGCTTTACCTAAATATTTGAAGGCCTATTTATGGAAGAGAAATTTGATTTATCCTGTATGGTCCCTGAAGGCCAAATAATGACCAATGTACAGGCATTGCAGAGAGGTACATTTAAGTTTGATGCCAAGAAATATTTTTTATTAATCAACTAGCTAAAAGCAGAATGCGCTATCTTAGGAGGCAGAACTCTGTACTGGGGGAGTTCAAACAAAGTCCTGATGACCGCTTGTCAGGGATGCTGCATATAAGAAGTAGTTTGAATCAAGTCCTCGACAGATCTCTTCCTACTCAGAGAGTCTGTGATTCTGTGAAGTCCCCTCTGTCTCCCTGCTCCCCTCACCCATTTTACAGAAGGAGTACTGCAGACACAAAATAAGGCTCTACAGATCATTGCCAAGGACACAGGTGGTTATGACCAGCACTGAGAGCGGACTGGAGAGCACCTAACCCTGTCCATGGTGCTAAGTGATGAACAGGGTGAGTTGGATAGGCCAATCATTAACATAATTATAATGGAGCTGATGCATCTGGGCAGAGAGAGCTTCAGTAAGTGAACTCATTGCCCTGCTTACCTCTCTGGAATGTACTAAGGATCAGATGAGATAATGAATAAAAGCACTTTGTGACTCAAAAGTCTATGAAATGTAACCTAAGCATTTAAAACAATTTAGAGCTTTGGTGCTGGGAGGAACTTCAAAGCTCATTCTGTTAAATCTTCTCACTTTACAATGGAGGAAACTGAACCCAGATGGAGGTTGTACAATATCACAAAGCTAGATCACAGTCAAACTGGGGCTGGAACCTGGGTCTCCCTGACTTCCAACTTAGTACCCCTTCCACCAAATAATGCTATTTTTATCACTGTCATCATCATCATCATCATCAATGTCCTCACAGTGTCCTGGGAACTATTTTAACAAAGGGTGGGTATTCGATTTCCACAATACATTACAGACATGCTCAACTTTTAAGTTATCCTTATGTGTGAGAAAATTCCAAACTTACAACATATGGGGATGGTTCTTTGCATTACAAAAGGATTCCCTGTAGGTTTCCTTTAAATAATGAGCTCCCCTGGTACATTTAAAATTGGGCTTCATTTGCATACAACAGGAACACAGCTCTAAGGTTGCTTCCAGCTTGAACAGTCTACATTCTATGCTCTTTTCTAGCTCTCAAATCATCTATTCTCAGGACCTTTTTAGCCCAAACATTCTAGATTCTAAGGTCTTTTTCAGCTCTAAGACTCATCTTTCTTCTCTACTGTGAAAAGTCCTCTAATTTAAATTTCTCAGAAATAGGAAGAGCCAAGAAATATTAAAAGAAAGCTGTTGTGCCTGGCCCTTCCCACCATCGATCTAATTCTGCAGATATGAAGAACTCTATTTATTTATGTGGGAAGGATCAAAGCATTAGAAGGGACATCAAGGTATTGTATGGTTCATTCAATTCTCTTCCTCTGAGTCCCTCAAAAGTATCTGGCTTGAAGCCCTGCTGAACTTTTGAGCGATAGTTCAACTCCATGAAGCCCTCTCATGTTCAACAATCTCTGGACTTGTAATTCTTTTTTGTCCTTTGCCTCTTGCTAGGTATGCTTCACCTTCAAGCTTATCAGGTGTAATTTGTTGGGATTTTCTTGCCTTGTTGATCTATATAATTTCAGCCTCTCAAGGGCATTTCCCTTCTGCCTCAGTTATTGACAAGGGTTTGCAAGTAGGTCAGGGCTTTGTGTGAAGGCCTTTCTCTCCTCTCACCAAAAAAATGTATAGTCCATAAATATGCCCACATTAATCATGTCGTGTAAATTTTTGGCAGCCAAAGGAACAATGCTATGACTCAACCTGAATTATCCTCTCAAGTCAGGTTCGCATTCTTCCCTTAGGAGTTTTGGTTCATTTCACAGAATCATAGAACTCAAGGAATTGAAGGTGACCTTATTCATTTAGTCCAACTCACTTGCAGATGAGGAAACTGAGGTTCAGAAAGGTAGAGCAAACTAATCATTAGTAATTCATAACAAGGTAAAATGAAAAAAAATGGATTTAGGGTCGGAAGACATCAGTTTAAATTCTAGCTCTCCCACATATTGCATTGGGCAAATCACAACTTCTCTGTACTCCAGTTTCATATTTGTAAAATGATAAGGCTGAAATATAAATGGAAATATTAGCATTAATTATAACACTAAATAATTGTAATAAGCAAGCTTGACTGGAGAAAAAGCTTGACTGAGAAAATACACCTTCCCCCTCTTTACTTTGTACAAGTGGAATACTGTATACATTGCCACACATGGTTGCCATGGTGGTTAATTATCCTTCCTTCCTTCCTTCCTTCCTTCCTTCCTTCCTTCCTTCCTTCCTTCCTTCTTTCTTTCTTTCCTTTCTTCATCAAAGGAATGTCTTACTGGGTCAGATAAAAGGGCAGGCAGGGGTGTGCTGGAGACAGCTTATAAGTCTAGAGAGAAGCAATTGTTAAATTTTCAGTGCAAGTACTGCATTGAAAGAAATCTGCACACACTACAAATCAAAAATTACAAAAAAATTTTTGTTTGCTTTATTGTTTAGACTTAGGAAAGTGATGGAGAAAATGTTAATAATTACAATAATATTAAATGTTAAACTTTAAAATGTATCATTTGTACATTATCCTCACCCCATCCCCATCTTCCACCCCCAACCAATTGTTAAAGATTTACCAGCCCACCTCTGGTGACAGGATATATCTAGAAGATGATATTAAAAAGAAAGAAAGATACAAACATAAAATAAATGAGTTTGAATCGATCAAAATGGTGGAGGGGGTGGAATAATGACCTATGAAGTTTAAATCTACTTTCTAATACTTCTTCCAGCTCTATCATTCTTTGCTGAGACATTTAATGCTTCAAAGTCCTTTCTTGCTCTAAATAAGCATAATTCTAAGTTCGGAGTTTCATATACCAAGTGTTCCTGAAATAAGACACACTGTGAAACTTCTCATCAGATGGATACATCCTTACACTCCTTAAAATAGTTTTTGTGGACTATGTAACCAATAGGATATAGAATAGTACAATGAAAAGAGCAAAGGCTATAGGAGTAGTGAACTTGGGATCAAATCCCACCTTGAATAATAAGTATTACTTATATGATTTTGTGGAAGTCTTTTCAATTCTTTTTGCTTTATTTCCTTCATTTTTAAAATGAGAAGGTTGAACTAGATGACCTCCAGTTCTAAATCTACAATCTTATGTAATTATATATTAAGCATTTAATAAACACCCAATATGATGTAAGTTTCTTGAAGACAATGAATGGGCAGCTAGGTGGCACAGTGGATAGAGCACCTGGTCTGGAGACAGGGAGACATCTTCCTGAGTTCAGATCTGACCTCAGACACTTATTTGCTGTGTGATTCTAGGCAAATTGCTTTACCATGTTTGCTTCTGTTTTCCTCATTTGTTCAATGATCTAGAGAAAGACACTCCACTATCTTTGCTAGAAAAACCCCAAATGGGGTCATGAAGAGTTGGACTCTACTTAAATGAATGACCAGCAACAAAACCTTGATGACAAAGTGTTTCATCTCCTTCTTCCATTTTGTAATCCTAGCACCATAAGTACAGAGTCTGGCTTATAATTAGCACTTGAAAAATACTTGCTGGTAAAGTTTATAAAAGTAGAAATAAATATAAATCGTTTTTGTTTCCCAATTTCCTTGAGGGTTGGCCTTAGTGAAGATCATCAATCCAGCTAATCCTAAGAAATAATTTTTAAAAATCTCTTCTTTAAGAACATCTTACTTACCAAGAACAGGGAAGCTAAGAGTTAATATGGTCAGACCCCTCAAAGGTTGATGTCTAACTCTTGGAGTCACTGTCACCTTGTGGGAATAATTCAGCAACTTCAGGGATGGCCAGATATCAGGAATGGGGCTGGTATAAAGGTCACATTGAATATAAATATATCTGATCCAGCAAATGCAATAACTTCGGCAAGAGGACAGCCCAGCCCAGTGAGACAGGAATGTCTCAATTTTTTTTCTGAAGCCTGTCTTAGGGGAGGATACTTACCATCTGGGCAATGTGTGGTAGAAAGATTCAGTGGCTTAAAGATGCACCTCTCAAGAGCAGGTTTTCTATCTGCCACAGAAGAGAGAGATTTAAACTATCTAAAGCTATCAACTCTAACAAAAATCATGGATTAGGTACGATGTATTTTTTTATGCTCTCCCAGCTAGTGGATGACCTTAGATAAGTCGCTCTTCCTCTCTGAGTTTCAGTTCTCACATCTAGATGGTGCAAAACTAGGCTCCTAGAATTGGAAAGAACCCCAGAGATCATCTATTTTGAATGTGCCCATTTCACTGATAAGAAAAATGACATCCAGATAAACTAAGTGAGTTGACTTTGGTCACAAACTAGGAAGTGTAGGAGCTGAAATTTAAACCCAGGCATACTTGTTCCAAATTCAGGACTATTATTATTAAAAGTTGCAATGTCAGCTGCAGCAGCAGCTAGGTACTACAGTACCTAAATCATGGGGTTGGGAGTCAAGGAAACAAATTTAATCCTTCTGACATTAGCTGTGTGTCCCTAGGCAAATGATATAACCTGTCTCCATTTCCTCATCTATAAAATGGGGATAATCACAGCATTTATTTGCTAGGTTTGTTTGTTTGTAGAGTACTTTGCAACCTTTAAAGAACTATATAAATTCTAGCTGCTCTTATCATTCAGCAGATAATTATTAATAGTAGTTAGCTAGCATTTATATTGCTCTTTAAAGTTTGTGAAGTGTTTCATATATGTTAGCACATTTAGTTATGCCCCTAGCTTCTTTCTGGAGACAGGGGACTATAAGCATGGAATATTGCCTAAGTATATGACTCACATCAACCAAATTAGGTGAAAAATTAAGCCACCCAAGAAATAGACTAGCCCTAAGAAAAATGATGAAATACATAAAATGTACTTGTTATGCCCTCCTGGCTACTGAATTATTTATTTTCATCAGTATTAATCATAGTTTGTCAGTGACAGTCTAGTAGTACATTTGTCCATAAGGATAACCTTGGTGGATGGGTACACATCCTTCTAGAGAATTAAGGTCTTAAAGGTTGTTATTTTATTGGGTCCTCCTCACTAAGCCCGCAGGCCAAGTAACAATGAAAACCTAACCTCCTTAAGGAAATGCATTTATAATCTCAGTAGAGCTGGTCCGTATAACCTGATCAGGATATATTAGTTAAAAACATGAATAAAACCAAATCCAGACCTATCTCTTTGCTTCTGCTGTTTATGTCTCCTGGAAAGAGCACAATCTCTAGGCCCCAAATGGAAATTTCATTAAGAGTGTCATAGAGGCACTGAATGGCATTTTCTAAACTTACTCAAGTATTAAGAACAGTTCTGAAGCTCTGGAGGTTAGTGTGGTTCCTCTCATTTCCCTTTCCGTTCCATTCATCTGGCTGACTTTGGCCAGTTTTCTCCATCCCATTTTCACTATGTTTTATTCCCTATTGTCAATCAGATTGAGTCTAAACTCCTTACATATAACAGTTTTCTTCTCTCCAGGCCTGCCTACCCTCATTATTTGGCTCCCACCAGGCCTTGTTTTTCATCCTTGTCCCTAATGATGCTCAGAACATTCCTGAATCAAGTTCCCTCTTGATTTCTGTCCACCCATGATAAGCATTTCCTTCCAGATGTCTCCTCTAAGAAGACTTTTGTAAGTAAACATACCCTACAAAAATTTACGCCCCCTTACCTTCTACATCCTCAGTTCTCATTTCTATTCATTTTCTCATTATTCCTGTGTATTTACTCTTTCTCCAACTAGAATATAAGATTCTTCAGGTCAGGGAAATCCTAGAGCTATAAAAACTCATGGTTGAAAGGGAATTTAAAAGGCCTGTAGTATAGAAGTATCAAACACACAGGTACTGGCAACACTTCGGAGTAATTCTGCCTAAACCAGATGAAAATGTCTTTGGGAAATATTTAATAAATTAAATAAAAATACAACAGAACATAGATAATGTTAATGTGTGGTTTTCTAAGTCACTATGTGGGTAGCTAGGTGGTGCAGACGATAGAGTCCTCCCTGGAAGTCAAGACGACTTGAGTTCAAAACCAGTCTCAAGCATTTCCTAGTTATATGACCCTGGGCAAGTCACTAAAATCTTATTGGTTCAGTTTAGTAATCTGTAAAATGAGCTGGAGAAGGAAATAGCAAACCACTCCAGTATCATTGTCAAGAAAACCCCTAAAGAGGTCATGAAGAGTTGGAAATAACTGTAATAAATTACTCAATAACAAGAAGACACTATGTGGTTCACAGGGATTCTTATGGATGACTTAATAGCCACTATTTGTATTTTAATTTGAGCCTATGACCTAGTACACAGACTTTATTAACATGTAATGATACTGTGCAGTTCACAGGATTATAGGTTTTAGTGAGGGAGGGAAGGAGAGGGGGAGGAAGGGAAGGAAGGAAGGAAGGATTTAAGAGTTTGCTATGTTTCAGGCACTGTGCTAGGAAGTGGAAAGTACCTTAGCTGTCACCGAGTACAATCTCCTCTTTCTAGAGTTGAAGAACTAAATCCTAGAGAATTAAAATGATTTGCCCAAGGTCACACAGTAGTAATAGAGTCAAGGTTTGAACATTGGTCTGTTGCCTCCAGAGCCATCACTTTTCCATTATACCACAATCAGAGACCTGCTCCATAGACAAGCAAAGGAAAAGGCTCTGAGAAGGTTCCTTTTATTTCCTTTGTAATATGTACATATGCATATGTACAGATATCTATATACATATGTATAACATAATCACAATTTTATGTACATGAATACAACAAAGGACATAGAATATATGTGTATATACACATACATGCCTCTAATGTGTACACATGTGTGTTTGTATGCACATATATGTATACATACACATATGTCTGATTGATCCTGCTATTATTTCCCACCTGGAATCCCATTTCTTTCCAAATACTGCCCCTCCTCCAACATCAGCTCAATTCCCATCTTTCCCATGAAGATTTCCCTCCCTTTTCTAATGCATCCTGATCTATCCCTCCTGGACTTTTACAGAATGCTAATGGTATGACACTTTATACTCTTCAACTGCTACATATTCTTTCAAAAATATAGAATACCTCACATTGCCATATATTAAGGAAGGTTTTTTAAAATTAATATTTACTCCTGATGCTAAAGAACTTTGCTACTTTACTCAGAAAAATAAAACAAACTTTAGAAACTAAGAAAAATGCAAAGCTTCATGTTTCTAAGGAGCAAATTGAATGGTACAGATAAATACTATCAGAATTCAGAGTAGATAAGGGATGTAATCTGTAAGCAAAAAGAATACCGGTCTAGGAGTTCTGGGTTCTAATTCTGCCTATGTAACTAACTCAGTCACCATAAATACATGTCATTTATGTTCTCTGAACCTCAGTTTCCTCATCTGTCAAAAGAGAGGGTTGGTTTAGATCAACTTCTAAGTATCCTATCTGTTCCAGAATAAAATAAAATTTAGCATTCTGTTTTTACCTGCATTGTTCAATATTCTAAAGTCCAATCTTGCTCCAGCATTTTTTATTTCAACATCCTATTCAGCTCTAATATTTTATGTTTGAAGATTTCTTCCAGTTCAAATTCTATGATTCGGTAATTCTAAGTCATACATCAGAAGATAACAGTTTCAGACTTGGAAGGGACTTCAGTAGCTATCTAGAACATTACTACATACTCTGACTCCACCCCACCCCATCCCCCTCACACACAAAAAAGAAATGAAAAAGACTTCCTATTAACACTCATTCCAGTGGTCATCATTCTTCTACTTACAGACATCTAGTGAGGGAGAACCTATTGAGTCCTGAGGAGGTCCACTAGACCCCTGGAAGGCTTTGATTCCTTCACTTTCTGCCCTCTGGGACCAAAAAGAACAACTTAACTCCTTCTTCAACCTGATAGCCCTTGAAAATAGCTATCAGTCTCTTACCTCCCCTTCATAACAAGTCTTCTTTTTTTTTTAATTCTAGGGAAACCATTCCAAATCTCTTTAGCAAATGTTTATATGATGGTCTCAGGGCCCTTCCTTCTAACTGTCTTCCTGTAAACTCCTTCCAGCATATCAGTGTCCTTGTAATTTGGCGCCCAGAACTCAACACTCAGATTGGCTCTGAGCCAGGCAGAATACAGTGGCAATATCACCTCCTGCCTGGAAGCTATATTCCCCAATGCATTCCAAGATCACATTCTTTATTACTTAGTCACTATTAACTCACCTTGACTTTCTAGTGCACTAAAAACACCTAGATCATTTTCACAAAAATTATTTTTCAGTCATTCCATCCCCATTATGTACTTAAAAAGTTGATATTCTGACCTTCTGAAAGACTTTATATTAATTGTTATCAGACTCAATTTTCTATTTTATACTATGTTCTATTCTATTCATCTCTTTGAGGGTTATAACTCTATCACCTGATTGATAATTTATCCATTTCAGTTTTGTGTCTTCTCAGCCAGTTTGACAAATGTGCTTTTGCTGCCTTTATCCAAAGTGGAGGTATCAAACACATTGCCTACATATATAGACCCCCAAAATCACATAAGGCCAAATGAAATTAAAATGTAATTGACGAATGTTTAACAAAATAAATTATATGATAAATCATAGATAATAAAAATATATGATTTTCTAAGTCAACATGCTAGGATCCTTATGTATGGCTTAGTGGTTCCCATTTCTATTTCAGTTTGACACCACTGATCCAAATCATCGTTAAAATGTTACAGAACACAAAGCCAAGTACCTCACCCTGATGAAAAGATGAGTTACAAATATAGTCCTAGAGTTAATAGAGACATCAATGTCAGAGGCAGCCTAGGTTCTCGGCAGGAGCAAGACAAGTACCACATGGTCCCACTGGCCTAATCAAGTGACAGACCCCCATACAGATGACTGTCTTCCAATTGCTGCCATACATCCTGATGAGCAGGATCCCAACATGCCCAGGTCTGGTTGAGAGGCCCAGAGATCCATAACCAATAGGAAAACTCTCTAGCCTCACTCTGGAGATGTCTATATCGACCACTGAGTGGGCCTGTGTTCATCCAGCACCTGACATATACCAACATTCTCTCACCCCAATCAATCATAGCAAGAGCCCAGTGCAGCTTCCTAGAAACATTCCAATCAAGAGGAGGCCCTGGGGAAGCAAAATAAGATAAAGACGTGAGAAGTGGGGGTAGAATAGGTTTTGCACGAAGAGGGAGAAATGAGAGCAAGGGAGAGAAAAGGGAGCGTGGGAGGAAAGGGAACAAGCAAATGTTCGAAGGAACCTGCATTTGTTTTGCTATCCTGGCAATTAATGCTCGAAAGTGACATTTTTAAGGGGCTCTTGTGACAGCTTTAGTGACATTACTGTTTGTGGTTTGATGACAAATCTCAGTCTATATCTTATTTTAGAGAGCGTCAAGACAGCTCTGAGGACTGTTGCCTGGGGATGCCAAGCTCAACTCTGACAAAGTCACCCTTTTTGCCTAAGCCCAGACATTTAGGAACGATAGGCATAATATAGAAAGAAACAAAAGGGAAACCATAAGGTGGAAGGAACTTCTAAGTACAGCCAAGGTTTATTGCCATAGCTGATGGGGCAACTTATTAACTGGAGCTGGATGAACTATCTTAGCAATGGAAGATTTCTTTTTCTCTCAAGGGGGAAGAAAACAAAAATAAATAAATAAAGGAACCATCCCATATCTGGACACTTTGCAGGCTGACTTCTGAAGCTTATTTTCAACTGGCTATACCCTCTCTTGCTTTTAAACACAAATGACCGCAAGTCAGGCTATAAAGTCACATCCAAGGAAGATATTGAAAGAAGATGGTCATGAATTTCTACCCCTGACACTGACATGACCACTCGGACACACAGGTAGAAAGTAGAGAGAGTGACTGAAATCATAAGGTATGTCATTTTTGCTTTCTATATGGCTGATGCCCAGGATGGATGGTTGATGATATCAGGCAGACTTTCTTTGGGGATACAGAGAATCCCCCAGTGCTGGGAAAATCAAATAAAGTGCTTTGCCACTGATTTGCAGTTTCTCCATGTCTCACAGGACTATGTGATTTAGGGAGAAGGGAGTAAACATTTACATAGTGCCTACTATGTGCCCAGCACCGTGCTAAGTGCTTTACAGGTATAATCTCATTTAACCCTCAAGGATCACAGAATCATAGACAGTGATGCTGGATTCTAAGAGACTGTAGAGGCCATCTAGTCTAAACTGCTTATTTTATAGGTGAGGAAACTGAGATCCAGAGAGATTAAGTCTCTTGACCAAGGTAACATATATAGAAAAGCCAGGACATGAACCCAGTACAAAGAGTACTTCATTCTATATCAGTCTGTACTTCTGAATATCCAGATTTTCTCTACCATGCCACAGAAACCCTGGAAACTCATTTAACTCCTATATTTCACCTACTGCAAATACCAATCAATCCTGGGGCCTCTCCCTCTGATTGGCTGATTTCTCCTAGAATCTCCATTTGAAAGAGGATGCCCAGGTGAGTCATACCTTCATTTATCGCTACATTGTATTCCTGGTGCTTCAGACTTTATCTACAATGTTTTTGTACCAATGCCACTATACCCCTGTATCTTCATCCTTATCTACTTCATTCACTTTTACAGTTTCCCTTTATAGGTTGTCTTCATTTGAATTAGAATTTAAGCTCTTTGAAGACAGAAATTATCTTTTCTTCTACTTGTATTCTCAGTGTTGAGTATGATGTCTGACACGTGAGCACTTAATAAATGCTTCTTGACTCACTGGTTTGTTGCGTGTGTGATTAAGTTGTGGAGGTGGATTCACATAGTCTATATTTGAATGCTACTCACTCTGTGCATTGGACAAGTTATTTCACTTTCCATCACCATTTGGGGAAGACTTGGGTTCATCCTTCGTTCAGAACCATGACATCAAGATGATGATATGACTTGCAGTTGACTTTGGTTTGAGTGGGGGAGGGCTGTGCAAGTAACCTCACTTTCTTCTCCTGAGCCATCTGGGTCCAGTGGCATGATATTCAACAGGATGACTGGAGATGGCCCAGGATGCAATGTGAGACTTATAGAAGAAGGAAAACCTAAGCTGGATTTTAAAATGAGTCAAAACTAGACTTTGGATGGTGGAAATGGAACAGGTAATACTGGGTGAATATATTATCACAAGCATAAGTCCCTAAAGACAGTGGGTTGAGATCATCTTCCCTTTCTAATTGCAAGGGATGATGCTAAATTCATGCTTGTTGGAGGGTGAACAACAGTTAGGGAGACAGAGGAAGAAACACAGGCTTGGAAGTCAAAGCACCCAGTTCCAAATGCCAGTTGTGATACTTATTACCTGTTTGATCTCAGACAAGTAATTTACCTTCTCTTGTCATCAGTTTGCTCATCTATAAATAAAGGGAGTTGGACTATAGAGCTTCTGATGTCCCTTCTAGGTCAAATCTAATCCTCTGAGTCTACAACTGTAGAGTTTTATATTCTATAATCCTACTGTAGAAATCTTTAACATCATTAACTTTCCCAATACACATGGACTGGGGAGTAATTCAGATAAAATGTATTCAAGTGTAAAAGAGTAGGACCTTTGAATTGTTAAACATATCACTGCTCCATGGAGTGCTGTTGTCTTTTTTAAATGACATCTTTTAGAAAAGCTAATGTTTTTATTCTATTTTTAAACTGAATAAAAACAGAGATCAACTGCCACCATCCAGTTTAACATGAAGTACCTTGGTCTGGTGTCTAGACACTTGAATTCTAGTTCTTCTTCTTCTGCTATTAACATGAGACATAATCTGATGCAACAACATCAACGATGATGATGATGAAAAACATTAGCACATTTCACTGGTGTTGGTCTTTATTTTCTCTCTCTCTGCAGCAGGCCTGCATAACCTGCAGTCCGCCAAAGGATTTTTAGATAGCCCTCGAAAAATGTAGAGGATGTTCTACATTTTTCATGGGCCACCCAAAATCCTTGTGCATGCCCATGGGTCATAAGCAACCTGCAGGGTGCAGGTTGTGTAGAACTGCTCTGCAGCAACTCTTGCATATTTCCCCTTTTCTGCTTTCACATAACCACATCATAGTCTAGGGAGTCCTTATCTCCTGACTAGACTATTGAATTAGACTCCTAATAGACTTATATTTGGACTATCTTCTTACTTCTTCAAGTATCTCCCTACTCCATTCCATTCTCTGACAAAGCTGCCAAAGTGATTTTTCTCAAGTGTAGGTCTGGCTATGTCATATCTATAACTTAATAAACTCCAACGGTTCCCTATTGCCTCTAGGATCAAATTTAATAACCTTTTTTTGACATTAAAAATTCTTCACAACCTGGTCACTTCCTATTTTTCAGCTTTAAACCCATCATTCCCCTCCATATATTTTACAATCCAGCCATATTGACCATAATAACTCTCTCTCTCTCTCTCTCTCTCTCTCTCTCCTGCATATAATGTCTCTCCCATCAGCATGGAAGCTCCTTCAGGCCTGCAATTGTTTGGGTTTTTTCTTTGTTCTGGGCTGGGCCTGCCTAAGACTAGTCCCGTAGCAGTTTAATTTGGACATTCTAATGAATTGAGAGGCTCTAGATGAACCACATTTAACAAAAGAAGATTTGCTTAGCCATGGTAGAAAAATAATCAAGCAGGACAGGCAATGTTAGAAATAGCCAGAGTTGATTTCAGCTGAATGAATATGCTTGTATCAGAACTGATCAGCCGAGCATGGGAGAGTCTCTCCCGCTCCTCCTGGGTAACCATTACTCTGATGATGAAGAAATGGTGTCAGTAGTTTAGACCTTTAGCCCCCTTAGCCCACAACTCCAGAAGTGTCTCAATATCACTTAAGGAAAACAAACAAACAACCAAAAATCTAGCCTATGGAGGGAGATGAGGGAGGAGTGATGCTATTGCTCCTAATACACTTTGAATCCTCAGTGCTGAGCTCTATGCCTGGTGCATAATAAACAGTTAATAAATACTTGTTCATTAATAGTTTACCAAATACTTCCCTCACAATACCCTTGTGAGAAAGGCACATCAAGTATTATAATTTCCTTTTTACAAATGTGGGGGAGGGATTTGGAAAATTACTTTAATATGAAGACAAAAGACATTAATAAAATGAAATAAAATTAAGAGATTGGACTACATCAGTTCTCAAATTAATTTGTCACAGAACACTTTGGAGCTGGAAATATATAATTCAAGGAACTCATAAATTGTAGTCTAGAAGGTCTGGAATAAATGCGAAGAAAAGAAGTGGAAATTTGGAGCAAACTGGGAGAAATGAAACCTATTATCATATTCAAAATTATCTTGTGAAGATAACTCCTTTGAATACAAGTCAGGACAGTGCTAGGCTCAGGGAGGTATTGCCCTCTGGCTTCCTGGGTTTGTATGTTTGGGAATAGCTTCCTGGCTTAGGTTACCCCTGTCATCACAGCACAGTCTCTATGGTTGGAAGAAGGTTCTATTGCTACACATTGCCATTGCATTGTCTTATTGGGTTCTCTTTCTATTTTCAGGATATCTGGTATCCCCCCTCCAAACCACCTGTCTCTCAGCAAGGCCTTTTCTCCAAGTTTGCCACAGACATGTTTTAGAACTTTGTCTCACTAGCAGTCACTTTCCCTGGCTTCATTCCAACCCTTGCTGGGTTTCCTTCCAAGCTTGTCTTCTCTTGCAATCAGAGACAGAAGAGTGGTGCTCATTCCTTGATTTATATCCACTCCTCACCGTATGTCCCTGTCACATACCTCTTGTCCTTAGATGCAAGAAGAGAGTTCCCTGAATTGTGGAAGCTCTAGAAAATTATCAGAGACATCAAAATCATCTCCATGATAAGCAAGGTTTCTTGGAATGGAATCTCAGAAACACTGGACATACCCAGAGATTCTTTGTAATTCTTACAATTCTATAGTCTGTGGCAAACACTATGCAAAACTTAAAGCACTATATAATTAGTACCTATCTTCTAAGATCCCTCTGAACTCTAACAAGAAGTGCATAAGGATCTTTTTTTGGAGGGGAGGGGAGTGTGGAATTGGAGGTGGGAATGGTCCAGCCCCCATGATTTCATTTTGTAGAACACTCCCAGGGCAGAACTTCCTAACATGATACAGATCAGCAGCTTGCTTGTACCTCAGTGTTAAAGAGTTGCCTGGGTGCACGGAGAGAATATATTCTAGCTAACACAGCTAGAATAGATTAGAGGCAGGCTCTGGACCCAGATTTTCCTAACTCCAAGGACACATTTTTACCCATCATACTTGACTCCCTCTCTATAAAGATTTTAGGACCATGAACTGGTAGGGATCTCGGGATTTGAAATAAGAAAGGCCCAAGTTCAAATACAACCCTAGATACTTACTAATTGTTGTATGTTGAGTACATCACTATGGCTCTTTGGGCCTCAATTTCCTCATCAATAAAATGGGAAGGCTAATCCTGGTGGTCTTTCAGGTCCATTCTAGGTCTAAATATATGATTATAAAGGCTAACCTCATATTAAGGATGAGGAAACTGAGGTACTAAATCTGTTACAACACGAGAAGTTAAGAAAATTGTTTAAGGTCATAGAGGTATTAAATATCAGAGTTGGGATTCAACTCAGCTGTGTGACCCTTAAACCTGTTAGATTCAGTTTGCACAGATGTAAAATGAGCTGGGGAAGGAATGGTGAGCCACTCCAGTATCTTTGTCAACTGACTCCAAATCTAGAGCTCTTTCCACTATCAGAAACTCAATTTTTTTTGTCTTGGACCCCTTTAGTTTCTGTTAAAGGCAATTAACCTCTCGTCAAAATAATTTTTAAATGCAAATAAAACACATATGATTACAAAGAAAACAAATTATGTGGAAATATTTATATATACACATTCATACACACATAAATGCATACATATATACACATACATACACACATATGTTTATACAAATATATATATATA
The DNA here is from genome assembly GCA_028658325.1 of Potorous gilbertii. NCBI lineage: Eukaryota > Metazoa > Chordata > Mammalia > Diprotodontia > Potoroidae > Potorous > Potorous gilbertii. The sequence continues at coordinate 339,676,476 of CM053769.1, read as the reverse complement.
TATATAATATGTTCAAAGATATCAAGTTAAGAACTCTGGATAATTCCAGGTCATGTTGCTCATGTTCTGAAGTTCTAAGTTCTAACTACTCTTCTAGTCTATCTTCCCATGATCCTACGCAAGGGACTTAAAGCATCTATTCTCAATTCTATAATGACAGCTAACATTTATATGGCACTTTACAGTTTACAAAGTGCTTTATAAATATCTCATTTTTATCCTCACACCAAAAGTCAGAGGTCAGTGCTATTATTGCCTCCATTTTACAGACGGAAAAACTGAGGGAGATAGAGGACAATTAGGGGGCATACAGCTATTGAGTTTCTGAGGTCAGATTTGAACTCAAATCTTCCTGACTTCATTGAACAGCTAGGTGGCACAGTGGACAGAGTGCTGGACCTGGAGGCAGGAAAACTTATCTTTCTGAGTTCCAATCTGGCCTCAAACATATACTAGCTGTGTGACCCTGGCCAAGTCACTTAAACCTGTTAGCCTTAGTTTCCTTATCTGTAAAATAAGCTGAAGAAGAAATTGATGAACCACTCCAGTATCTTTGCCAAGAAAATTCTAAATGAGATCACGAAAAGTTGGACATGAATCAAAAATGATTGAACTGAATTTTCTGAGTCCATGTCCAGTGCTTTGTCCTTTCTAGGGTACTACCAACTGCTCTGCAGCAGACCCAAACTCATAGACATATCAAGAGAATTAGCCAATGAATAGCTGCAAAACTGCTTATGAATACAAAGATATTGGGGCAATAACTCTACACATTCCATACCCACTACCAATTTCTACCCTGTGGTCTTGGACTCCCTTTGAAGCACTCAGAAGACCAAGCATCTATCCTGAAAGAATGTTGGGAAATTAGTGTTGGGAAATAGATATTCATATGCTGCCTTCTGCATGAATGAACATATGAATGTTGCCTGGCTCCATCTTACCAGCTTTTCCAGGGAAGTCCTAAGCAGCTATAGTTCAACCATCTGACCAGCTTCACAGGATTACATGGAGCCCAGTTTGAAAAAGAATAGTATTCTGGTGAGCCTACTCTTTGGAAATATTAACCCCTATGGCCCTGCCTTCTTGTTCCCTTCCCCATCTAATTTCTCCTAGTCTGGTCTATATCCAATTAGGAACTTTCATTCTGACTGAAGGAAAGTAAGAGATTCCTAAATGTTTGTCATGAACCATAATGCCCAGTTTATTACTATAGTCATAGCCCCTCTATGTTAGCTTTCTTTCTATTATCTTTCTTCCCTATAGAGCTTTATGACTAGGTTCAGGTATAGAAGGAAAACAAACCATTTTGCATCACCTCCCCAGTTTTGATCTCAGGGACATAAAACACCTTGCCTAAAATCTAAGAATTAGTTTTCTGTTTTCCCCACTGTAGCTTTCTACTTAAATCAGAAACTGATAACTGACCCGGGGGTTCAATTTAATAATCATTTAATGAGCAGCTACTATATGAAAAGAATTAAGACTGCAAAGAATAGGAGACTCAGTCCTTGCCTTTAAGGAGCTAATGGTTTTCTAGAGGAGGATGGAAAGAAAGATTATTAAGTAGGTTGTTCTGGGGTCAAAGGAGGGATCTAGGTCAATTTAGGAGGGGATATCATTTTTAGCTGGTGATCTCAAAAAAGACTCCACAGAAAAGTTGACATCTAAGCCAGACCTTGAAGGAAAAGAAGGCTTTTAATAGGTAGATATGAGGAGGGAGGGCATTTGAGGTAGGAAAGATGGCCCTCAAAAATGTATAGAGAGTGGAAAATGTAGGACAGAAAGAGAGAACAGGCCAGTTTGGCATAAAGCTCATGAAAGGAAGTAATGAAAGGAATATCAGAAAGGTAGCAAACTATGGACAGCCCTAAATATCAGGCCAAGGACTCCACATATTAGGTAACAGGGGACCACTGAAAGTTTTTGAGCAAATGACTCAAATCTGAAAAAGGAAGATTACTCTGGATGAGAAGATATATCAGACGGGGGAGAGCATGCAAGCAGCAAAACCCTGGAGAACCAAGAATGGAAAGATCCCTGGTCAGAATGAGAATCCCCAGCTCTGACAACAGTTGGATGAACTTGGCTGAATTACCTCTAAGTCTAAGTTTCCTCATATGTGAAATTGAACGTATGGAGAATTTGGAGTTCCAGACTTCTGGAGAGGGAAGCTCAGAAGCAGAGGAGAAAATGATTCCTGTACAACGTTCAGTTACTAAATAATTTGTTTTATATTAATATATTGACTCATTTGTATGATATAAACCTGATGAGAAAGGGAATTACCTCTCTAGAATCTCCAAGCTTGATTTCCTTAGAAGGAGAGCCCAAACCATAGATTAAAACTATGTCAGCCAATATTATCTTCCATCCGCTCTTTATATAGCTTGTATGCAACTCATTATTTCATGATGTCTCCTCTAGAAGAGTGTATTTTTCCTGAGGGAAAGGCAGTGTTTTTTCTCTCTTTTTCTGACAATATCCTAGAACAGTGTCTAGAACACAGCAAAACCTCAATACATGCTTGTTGAATGATTGGTTATTTAAGGCCTTGGTACCAGGGTATCAAGATACTTAGGTACCATGGAGGAAGGGACCATCAGAGAGGAAGGAGAGTTGTGTTGCATATTTTTGGGCTCCCTTTCTAGGCTATTTCTGTAATCCCTTTATGAATTTTCTGCATTTTCTTCAAGGTGGAAATAAAGACTGACCTGTACCTTTTATATATGTATGTATACACATATATGCATATATGTGTATGAATGTGCACATACCTTCACACACATATACATACACATATACAAATATACACATTCATATATATGTGTATATATATATGCATGCGTGTGTACATATATATTCATATATATATACATATATAAATAAAACATTCAGTACTTGCATGGGAGCTAGGACTCTTACCTCTTATTTGTGGAAACCTAGACATGAATAGCACTTATAACTGTCTAAGGTTAAAGACTTGATAGAGCCCAGATTCAAACTCATTTCTTCTGATTCAAAATTCGAAATTACTTTCAACAGACCATCTTGCCCTGACAGAAAGTACATATTACCAGTAGTGAAGACACAATACTGGCATTGCTATAACTGTCTTTCAATATATTCTCTCCAGACTCAGACCTTCTTCTTTGTTTCTCTCAGTCAAAATCCATTGGAATTTAATATCACAGAAAGTCAACTCTGAATGAGTAGACACCATCTAATCCAATCTAGCTTTTAAAGATAAGGAACCTGAGACTCATTGAGGTAAACTTATTTGCCAAGAATCACATAGATATTACATGGATAGAATGGACCTCAAACCCAGATCTTGCTCTATTCCCAATGTGTTTTGTTTTTGTTTTGTTTTTTACTACGTTTTCCCTTCAACACATAAAAAGGGTCAAAGAAAGACTCACCTTTTTTCTCAAAGTCCATTTTCTCCTCACTGGCCTGACCAAGGCTCTCTAGAGTCCGTGTCACCTGGCTCCCAAATTCATCTTCCCGGGAGACATGGTTGGCCCTTCGGGGTTGCTCCTCTTCTTCATAATCATAGTCATAGTCATCCAGGATGGGAGTCTCTCGGATGGGCATGCCAATGACAGAATTATGTGCCTGAAGGCGAGAGTTCCGGAAGCTCTCTCGAGCTTGGGGTCCCAGGAGCACTGATGGGATATAGTGGATCTCATGGGTTGCCTCTGTGCTGGCACTCTTTTGGGGGACCCGCCGTCGTCTGTGCCAGCGCCGCTGGGCATACAGTGCCACAGTGAATACCAGCAACAGCAAAAGGAGGGCAATCAGGCCACCCTATAAGAGGGAGAAGAACAACTTAGAATTGATAAAGTCTCATGGCTGGTCTTACGACTTGGGAGCTTGGAAGAAATTTTCTAATCCAATGCCTTAATTTTCCAGATAAGATGATGAAGAAAAGCTTAGAGAGTTAAATCAATCAGCAAACATTAATTAAGAATCTATTACATGTCAGGCCCTGTTCTAGGCACTGGCAATACAAAGGAAAAAGCAAAAACTAGCCTTGTCCTCAAGAGGTTTATATTCTAGTAGGGGAGACATATAGAGATATAAGTAGCAAAGTGAAAACTTCTATTCAGGTCATGTAACTTCATTTTTTTAAACTAAATTCAATTCAATTTCACTCAACAAAAATCTGTTGAATACTTATTATGTACAGTTACTGGGGACATAAAAACAAAAATGTAAAGAATTTCTGAACTCAGATAATTCACCTTAAACTAAATCATGTCACCTCCCCCCACAAGAAGGATTTGTTTACCTGGCAAGTGCTAGACTAGATAACTTCAGAAATCTCATTTAGCTCTGAGATCCTGTGACTCTTAAGTGAGGAAGAAGATGTGTGAGGAAGGGGGAGAAGGGAAAAGAGCAAGAAGGAGGAAAAATGGGAGAAAGAAACAAGAAGAGAACCCATAAAAAGGTCAGAGAAATGGAGAGGTGGAAAAAAATGAGAACACTTCCAAGTCCAGGGTGAAATAATTCCTCAGGATGCCTATACAGGAGAGAGTTCTGTGAGCATAGCTTCCTCAGTTTTTGATTTCCTCCAAAGAAAAATCATCTTTTGAAAATGTATTTAATAAGTATGTATGTGTAGAACCTGTATAAGATTGCATGCCATCTCAGGGAGGGAGTGGGGGGGAGGGGAGGAGGGGAAAATATCTAAGATATATGGAAGTGATTGTAGCAAACTTAAAACAAATAAAATAATTTAAAAAAATAAAAATCACCTTTGCATCAAACAGGAGATTGATGGGTGAGATACCTTAATGGATAGTGTCCAGCCCATCTCTAAATGCCAGATGGAACACATGACTAGCAAAGATGACTCGAAATCACTAGAACATTGGTTTGATGAAGAGCAGTCAACAAAAGGGGTTTTTTCCCAGTTTCCCAAAGCCTAATCTAGACTGGAGTCCTTTTCTTGAGAATGCAATGATATATTAGATGTCAGGTCCCAAAGATGCAGTAGCTACTTAAATAGGGTTGGGGGAGTGATGCAGGGCAAGGATGGGACCTCTGTTTGGAGAATTTGAAAAGAGATGAACTATGCCTCTCCCCATGGCTCTTGCTTACAATCTGCTACAGGAAACAACTCTATGAGCACAATATGGCAGCTCTCATTAGGATTCCACCCCGCCTCCTTGCCTCCCCCTCCTTGGTCTCGTCTGTTTTCTCATTTGATCTTGTAATTGGCAGTAATGGGAAGAAGATCTCAGGGAGGTAGTGACTGTATTTCTCTTTCTCGGCTGATCAGACGTAGGCCTGGAAAGTAATACTTCTGGGTTTGGGAAAAGCTCAGGCAGCTCCAGGGTTAGAAGACATGAACAACCACTTGCTTAGTTAAGACTGGATTTGACTTCCTGTATAGAGAGAGTAGGTAAGGGCCTACTTTGACATTGTTCCAAAATTTAGACTTTACAGGTGGAGAAGAAGATATATCACCTAGTCTATTTTTAAAATTTTGCTATGAAATCTAATTTATTTCATTAACTAATTACTTCATTTTACTCCTTTACTAGAGGAGGAATCTGAGGCCCAGAGAAAGGGAAGTGACTTCTCCAAGGTCAGTTTGATAGTAAACAGAAGAGCTAGAATTCAAACCCAGGTCCTCTAGTTCCAAAAACAGTTTTTATACAACGTTTCATTTATGCAGTAAAAGTTACTAAAAACACTTATATGCTTTGACACAGTCTTTTCATTGTTGGAAAAATGTGCTGAAAGTACTGCTCTTTTTACCAGGGGAAAAAGCCTGTTTTTCAAAGATTTTCAATGTAACATTTCATGTAATTGCTGAAAATCTAGAATCCACTGAAATGTCCAATAGTAGGTAAATAGTTAAATAAATTGAAGCACATTAATGTAATGTAATACTATAATGCCATTAAGATAAAACATATAAGCATACAAAAATATAAAAAGCCTTTATGAAATAATGCAAAGAGAAAAAATAGCATTGGAAGAATAGAGTAGACATTACCAACAACCATGTGTGAAGAAAGCTAAATGAAAATGGACAAAGAATCCTGATGGGAATTTAATAGGAGACTAAAAAAAATTAGTATGATATTTCTGTACTGCAAATAATCAATTAAAACCTACATAGCTAAAACAGGTTTAGTTCTCCCCCCCCACTCCACACACACAAAATGTAGTCTCCCTGAGGGCAGGAATAGTTTTATTTCTGTATATTATACATATAATTTATACATTTATGTAGTTATATATTATATATTTATACAAATAAATATATAATATGCATTATATAATTGTTTTATTTCTCTGTATATATTTATATTAATATTCTCTCCATTGCTTTACAGGAAAATGCTTGATAATTGCTGAATGAGTTGGTTGTGTTGATGTTCACGCTTAAGTTTTCAATAAAATATGTAATTAAAAAATTCTAAAAGATGAGTCCTACACAATAATGCTTATCTATCCTGCCCCATTTGACATTCTTTCTGCAATTTGGCTATTAGTAATCAATTTCATTGTATTAAGCATTGCCCTCCCTTCTTGTCCTTAAAAAATAAATAAGTGCCCTGACTCAACAGCTTGAGGTAGGAGGAAGAATCAGATTTTTCTCTTTAGGTCTCAGTTTCCTCCTCTGTAAAAGGAATTGGTTGGACTAGATGATTTCCAAGGTTTTTCTCAGCTCTAATTTTTTTTGTGGAATATGAATTCTAGGAATTTATTGATCAGTGTCATTCTCAGATACTAGAGACACTGACAATATGGTTGCTGTGGATGTTTGGTATGAGAGTAGGGGAAAACGCAAGGCTAAGGAAAGGAGATATTTAAAAAGGGAGAACTGAGTTGAAAAAGGAAGGGGAACATACCAAATTTAAAACTGACCCCTGGTGTAGCTTTTGACTGCCAATTAATGTATTGCATCATAACTCATGTAACTTCAGACTATCTGGAATGCTTTATAACAGTAGTTCTACAAAACTTTGCATCTTACATTATTGCAGATGAAAGAAAATGTGCAATTTTCTTTAATATAAATTTAATTTATGCTGTTAGTATAGTAGTCACAAAATATACAAATCCTGCTTATTAAATATGCACTAATATTCCTTGAAATCTCAAAGAATTCAACTATAATGACTGCTATTATTGTATATTATTATACAAACAAGTCTCCCAAATCACCCAAAGTGATGCCAACTTAAGCAATCAGTGTACCAGGATTACTCATGGCAGCGTACTCTGACATGAATAAAAAAAAAGAAGACTAATAAAAATTTGAGAACCACTCTCAGTAACACAGAGTTCATGCATAGATAGCTTCATAAAGTTTGGAGATAGAAGAAACCTTAGAACCTATTTGGTCAAATTTTTAATTCAAAATACAGAAAATAGAAGCTCTGAACAATTGCATGACTTGTCCAATATCATGTAAGGAGAATGCATCTAAAGTCCCTTCTAGTACTGGCATTCTAAAACTCCATGACTCTGGGATTAGTGGTTCTCTAGACCCTGACCAATCACTCTGCCCTCAGTGAATTCATCTAGGAATGTTTCATTCTCACTATAATTAAGAGATCCTCCAGGAGAACACTTCTGAAACAGGAAGGTTCCATTATCACAGTGTTTCTGAATGAAGGTCCCTGAGATCTGCTCCCTGTGGACTTTCAATTTAGCTGTCTCACAGCACAGTTATCATCACAGAGTGGCAGGACCATGGTGGTTCTGTCATGGGCCCTGGATTCTCAACTATCTGAAAGCTGAGCACAAAACAGAAGAGAAAATTATTTGGATGTCCCCAGGGTCCTGCCATGGGACCACCTCCCAATTCTTCTTCCTTGAAGAGAGTGGGAGAGGAGCTCCTCAATGAGGAGAAAAAACTGTGGTTCTTTCCCTACTTTGGCTAAACCAACCACCTACAGAAGCACCCATCCACGATTTCCTCTCCCTGCATTTTTACTCCTACTCATATCTGCCTCCAGAAACAGAGGGCCAGGAAGCTGAAACACAATACAAGTGTGGGTCGAATTAATAGGTGGAAAGGTCAGGTTAGTTGCACAGTGTGAGGGGATGAGTGGAGGAGTCAGTGAGGAGGGAGAGACCTAGTAGGGTGGAACTCTGACATTGACATAGTAAAGTTAACGAAGGGCCAAAGCTCGAGAGGAGCCTGGGGAGAGAGCTGAGGCAACTCTGGTTGTTTCAAAGACCGGATGCCAAATCTGATTTAGGCTGCATGCACCTGGGGGAGGCCACTGTGAAATGAGGTTTGTGGAGTGTTTCAGAGTTTCCAAAAATAAGTATGCTAGTCTATTTGATTTGGCCCCATGGAGAGGGTTTGATTTCTGTGAGATTGCACATGGCACAGACCTGAAGGTCATGAGTTGTCTCCTGCATCCAAGCATTTCTAAAAACCATTTCATAGAGATGGGTGAGGGAAGACACAACATTATCAACTTCTCCCATCAATGAAGCATCTTAATATGGTGGGGGGAAAAACACTGGATTTTGAAACAGAGGCTAGGGTTCACATCTAGCACTACTGCTTCCTCTCTGTGGAACCAGGAACAATATTTGCCTCCCTGTGTCTTAGTTTCCTGATCTATAAAATGCCTGAGTCAAATGTCAATTACCAACTTTTAACTAAATGGTTTCCTCTCCGTGTTGTTCATTTCTCTGAGTCAACTTTCATGAACCAGAAGCTGCTAATTTCATATATGGGGATGCCTTCAGTCTGAAGCCACAGAGGTAACAGGAAGACTCTGAGGAGCAAGAGACTTTTATATTATTTGTCCTTTTCCCTGCAGTGAGAAATGGAAAATTGCATTTTGGGTCAGAGGCCCTGGGCTGAACTGCTACATTTATAGCTCCTGGTTTTTCACTTTGGACAATTTTGTTAGATGACATACCTGATCCTTAGTTCCCTTATCTGTAAAATGGGGGTGATACGATTTGTATAAAGTACTTTACTGTGTTGTTGTGAAGATCTAATGTATGCAAGTGACTATGCTTGAAATGTTCTCCCTCCCCTAACAGCAAGCAACCCTAGCACATCAAGGATAACCTGCTAGCACAGACTCTTGGATCTGCTTTCGTAGGAAGGATAGTTGTTTAAGAGGTCAGCAATCTTTTTTTAAGTTACATTCACTAGTTCAGGGGAAAAGTCAGCACCCTGACCTTGAGAGACAATATAAGCAGAGAAATAAAGACCAAGACAGGGTTCTGCTGCATGAATCAAAACAATATTGCTATACATTTTACATATATCCCTGGATTGAGAGAGAGCCTTTACATCTGAACAGTCAGGGGTCTGAACATATGGCTACTCAGTCTAGACCAGGGAATCACAAAATCTTTCTCATAAGTGAGCCCTCAAAGCAAAATGCCAATTCAGAGTATATATACACTTCTCAGAGTCAGAAGGCATCACAACCCTTGTGACTCAGTGCCTAATTAGAAATTAGCAAAAGATGTGAAAGCCCTCCTACAAGCAAGCCTCCCCTAAGCACACATCCCTTAATGCGATCCACATGAGGCCTATTAATGGGCAGGGAAGATCTTATATTTCATTAACAATGCACCTCCTCATCCCTGCCCCTCAACATGCCAAGTTTCTTCTAAGACAACTTAGGTTCCACTTTCTAAATAAAATGTATCCTGACATAACTGACTCCTAGTGCTGTTCTTTAAAAAATATGCTATTTATTTTATATATTCATATATGTATATATCTATATATATACACATATAGAGATAGATAAATAGATATCATATGTGTGTGTGTGCATATTGTCTATCTCAATAGAATTTAAGTTCCTTAAGTGAAGGTGCTGATTCATTCTTGTCCTGGTATCTCTGGGAGGGGGTGGGGACTTGACTGGCACATAGTAGGCAATTAGTCAATGTTTGTTGATTGATTGAAAAAGTTTAGGGGCAGTCAAGATGGCAAAGGAGAAGGAGGCACTTCTAGGAGCTCTCTGCATGGCCCATAAAATACCTGTAAAAAATGAGAGCAGCAGAAGCCACAAAATGATAGAGTAAAAGAGATTCCCAGATCAAGGCAGCCTGGAAGACAAACAGGAAAGTTCTATTGTAGCAGGGCCTGAGCAGAGCATAGCCCAACCTTGGCTATGCAGCAAGGATAGAACCAGAACAGGCTTCAAGAAACCACTAGCAGCAGTTGAGACTCAGATTCCTCAACCCACAAACTCCAAAGGCAGCCTCAAAGGTCAATGAGAAAGCTCTTTCATCTGAATGAGAAACGAATGCAGTGGTCAAGCCCTGGCCCCAGGCAGTGGTAGCTTCCATTGTTGAAGCCCTGACCTAAAGACCCTGGGGGAATTGAGCTGCTGATCTGGATCTCAGCTCTGAGTGGTGACCCTGGAGTGAGGAGCAGTGCTGTCAGACAGGGCAAGCTGGGAGTAGTTGTGGAGAGGGAATACTACTGGCAGACATTTGGTAGAAAAGAGTGCTTGTAGTTGCTCCCAGACCAGAGTGCAAATCAGGAGAGGAGTAAACTCCTCTCCCCTGATTATGCCATCTTGGAGGAACTGGAGCTTACAGGTCCCCAGAGTACATACCCTCCTCTTGACAAAGAACTCAAAAGTCAAGTAACTGTCTAAGAAAATGCCCCCTAAAGGGAAAACAATAAGACAATAGAAGGTTACTTTCTTGTTGAGCAGGGATTTTCTTCCATCCTTTTGGATGAGGAAGAACAATGCATACCATCAGAGGAAGACCTTAAAGTCAAGGCTTCTGCATCCAAAATATCCAAAATAAATAAGCAATGGTCTCTGGCCATGGAAGAGCTCAAAAAGAATTTTGAAAATCAAATAAGAGAGGAAAAATTGGGAAGGAAACTGAGAGTAATGCAAGAAAATCATGAAAAGTGAGTCAACAGCTTGTGAAAGGAGACCCAAAAAAATTCTGAAGAAATTAACACCTTTAAAAATAGACTAACACAAATGGCAAAATAGGCTCAAAAAGCCAATGAAGAGAAGAATGCTTTAAAAAGCAGAATTAGCCAAATGGAAAAGGAGGTTCAAAAGCTAACTGAAGAAAATAGTTCTTTAAAAATTAGAATGGAGCAGATGGAAGCTAATGACTTTATGAGAAACCAAGAAATTACAAAACAAAATCAAAAGAATGAAAGAAATAGAAAACAATGTGAAATATCTCACTGGAAAAACAACTGACCTGGAAAATACATCCAGGAGAGATAGTTTAAAAATTATGAGACTACCTGAAAGTCATGATCAAAAAAAGAGCCTAGACATCATCTTTCATGAAATTATCAAGGAAAACTGCCCTGATATTCTAGAACCAGAGGGTAAAATAAATATTGAAAGAATTCACTCATCACCTCCTGAAAAAGATCTGAAAAAAAAAACTCCTAGGAATATTGTAGTGAAATTCCAGAGTTCCTAGATCAAGGAGAAAATATTGAAAGCAGTCAAAAAGAAACACTTCAAGTACTGTGGAAATACAATCAGAATCACATAGGATCTGGCAGCTTCTACATTAAGGGATAAAAGGGCTTGGAATATGATATTCCAGAAGTCAAAGGAACTAGGATCAAAACCAAGAATCACTTACCCAGCAAAACTGAGTAAAATAATTCAAGGGAAAAAATGGTCATTCAATGAAATAGAGGACTTTCAAGCATTCTTGATGAAAAGACCAGAACTGAATAGAAAATATGACTTTCTAACACAAGAATCAAGAGAAGCATGAAAAGGTAAACAGGAAAGAGAAATCATAAGGGACTTACTAAAGTTGAACTGTTTATATTCCTACATGGAAAGATAATGTTTTTAACTCTTGAAACATTTCTCAGTATTTGGGTAGTTGGAGGGATTTTATATACATCCATACACACACATATAGACAGAGGGCACAGAGTGAGTTGAATAGGAAGGGATGGTATCTAAAAAAATAAAATTTAGAGGTAAGAGAGGAATATAATGGGAGGAGAAAGGGAGAAATGGAATGGGGCAAACTATCTCTCATAAAAAAGGCAAGAGAAAGCTTTTTTCAATGGAAGGGAAAAGGGAGAGGTGAGAGGGAAAAAATGAAGATTACTCTCATCACATTTGGCTTAAGGAGGGAATAACATGCACACTCAATTTGGTATGAAAATCTATATTACACTACAGGAAAGTAGGGAAGAATGGGATAAGTGGAGTGTGAGGGGGATGACAGAAAGGAGGGCAAATGAGAGGAGGGAGGTAATTAGAAGTAAACACTTTTGGGGAGGGATAAGGTCAAAAGAGAGAATAGAAGAAATGGAGGTGGGCAGGATAGGATGGAGGGAAATATAGTTACTCTTATACAACATGACTATTATGGAAGTTTTTAGCAAAACTACACATATATAGCCTATATTGAAATGCTTGCCTTCTCATTGGGGATGGGTGAGGAGGGAGAAAGGGAGAGAAGTTGAAACTCAAAGCTTTAGGAATGAATGTTGAAAATTGTCTTTGCATGTAACTGGGAAATAAAAAATACAGGTAATAGGGTATAGAAATTTATTTTGCCCTACAAGAAAAGAGAGAAGATGGGGATAAAGGAAGGGAGGGGTGTGATAGAAAGGAAGGCAGACTGGGGGAAGGAGTAATCTGAATGCATCGTGTTTTGAAGTGGGGGAGGGGAGAGATGGGGAGAGAATTTAAATTTCTTGTGGAAAAAAATAATGAAAACTAAAATTAAATAAATAAATTGAAAAAAAGATAAACTGTATGAATAAGGGCTATCTCTATGACCTGCATTAGGAGAGAATAAAGATATTTCTCTTAGGTTCCTTTGTCTCTTTCCAAGCTATCTCCGTGCTCCCTCACAACCCATATTGGTACCCCATGGCAGGAGAGGTAGCATACTGGAAAAGTAAAGAGTGTAAAATAAAGATGTAGTGGAAACTGATTTGGATTCAAGGGACCAAGATCATTACCCCAGCTTTGCCACTACTGTAATAGCTACTATGTGACCTTGTTCAATACTCCAGCCTCTCTGGACTTCAGTTTAATAAGGGGCTGGACTAGATGATCTCTCAAGTTTCTTCTATAAACCTATGATCCCACAAACCACAGCCTGCTTTTTTAATTCATACAGACAATACACAAACACACACTCACATACACACACACACAACCCCACTGAGTTCCTTCAGAAGAGTCAAACTTAGAAAGCCATTCAACTCAGCCTCATTTAAATATATTTTTCATGTTAAATTATCCAGGCACGGGAGAGGGAGCCAGGGAAAGGAGAGAAAAGGATAATATGAGAAATGTTTTATTTGACAATGTGTCATTCGGAAACTGATTATTTCTGTCTCAGGGCTTTTTAATATTCCCAAACAATGGCCGAGCCACAAGGGGATTTGGTATTCTAAGACTGGATTTATAATACTCTGTTCAGTGGTGATAAGAACATGGGCCTTTAATCCTCTGAGCTGTGAACATGCATATTCTCCCAAGTAATGTCCTTCTTGCCACTCATTCCTACTGCCATTCCCCAGTCAGTCTGAGCAGAGCTTCCAGAATCAGAGCACACAGACTGCACCCCCAGTCATGTCCAAAGGAGGCTCAGTGCATCCTACAAGGATCACCGAAACTAGGAAGCAGAAGGTCTTTGGGAAGGCAGTGAGGGATCACCTATATCCCACCTCTAGTTGATGAGCAGGGCTCCATCTGCAGCATCTGCTTCAGGCTAGTGTCATTACAACACCCTCAGCCATTCAGTGTTTGATTTGGGGTGGTCCAACTAGGATGTGGGGACAAAATACAAGGTTCACACTATCTGAAATGATAGTCAATAGACCTCCTTCCTTTTTTTCAGTGAAACAGTTAAACTGAGTTCTGATCCATGAGTTCCTGGAGCACCTTTGAAATAATCTCAGAAATTGAAATAATACTTTTCTATGCTCTTTACTTCTTTATCTCTTTGGACCTCAACTTCCTTACCTCTAAAATCAAAGGATCTAAGAGATCATAAATCTGGAAAAAAATCTCAAAAGCTAAGGAGAACACTCCTTGTTTTGTACAAATAAAACAACAACAACAACAAAAACAAACAAACAAAAATAATGAGTTTAAATCCTACAGGGAATATACACTCAGAGGTAGGAATTGAGCCACAGTTCTGAAACTCCAGAATTAGTTATTTATTTCCTCACGATCTCTTAGGTCTCTTCCAGTAACTCCAATATTTTCTTATGCTTGACTTTTCACAATGCTTTTTACTTTTCAACATTAAGCATTTAATTCTTATGCTCCGGAGCATCTTAGGATGTTCACTGAAACCTTTGCAGAGATGAGGATAATGGAGTTCTGAGAGGTGACTTGCTTAAGGTCACCCAGCTACGCGATGTCTTGTGATGCTGGCAAAACAAAACAAGCCCGGCTTGCTTCCTCTATGAGAGCAGGGGCTTGACTTGATGAGCTTAAGATCTTTTCTGGTACATTCTTTATTATGTTCTAACGTCTTTGTCTACTGCTGAAATTCTATTTTCAATGTTTCAATGTCCTTTTTTTTTTGCTTTGAAATCAGATGATGTGAAGATGAAGAGGTTAGTGTCAAAATCATCTTCAGTTGACTGTTTGTTTCCCAGAGATAAAATGGCACTGCACTCAGCCTTTATTACAGAATTAGATGTGACCTGTATTTGTTTCTTCTTGCAGTGGAACCTCCCTTAAGTCTACTGCAGTATCTCCAGAGCATAATCAGATGAAACCCCATTTAACTGGGTGAATGACTGGCATGGGATAAAAGTTTAACAAATATAAAAATGAAAAAAAATCTGTCTGTATAAATATACTCATATCTATTGTTAAATGTCTAAAGATAGCTATTTTTATACCTTTGCCTCCACATAGAAGATGACCTATTTAAGCAAGACCTACTACAAGAAAGGAGACCTTTAAAAAACTAGTGGGCCACCATCAACTTTCTTTTATAGACATGAATGAAAAAGAGATCTGGTGAAGATAATCCATAACAGCAGACAATGCAGAAATGCTGGAGTCTTGGCAGGAGACTTTCTTAAAAAATTAGTGCTGTCCAGCAATGAAGTGAATTGCTACATGCTGTAGTGAACTCTTTAAAACTGGAGATATTTTACTGCAGATTATATGAATACTTGATGGGGGTGTAGTGGAGGTGATTTCTACTTTGGATATGGGTTAAATTAGCAGTGGAATGAGGGATGAATTTGGAAACAAAGGACTTGTGTTCAAATCCTGACTCTTGCCACTTACTTCTTTTTTTATATTGAACAAATCATAGTAGGACCTCTATAATTCTTAATATTTTCATCTTAAGCTAGTGGTTCTGTGAAGATATAACTCAGCCAAGAAATATCTTCTATAGTCCAAGTCGTAGAAAGCTACAACTGGAAGGGATCAAGCCACTAATTTTACAGGTGAGGAAACTGAGAACTCAAGATTTGCCCAAAGTTATACAGGTAATAGGCATCAGAGGTATGATCTGAACCCATGTCCTCTGATCTAGAGACTGCGCTCTTTTGACTGTCATACCAACTTGGAAAGGAAATTCATTGAGATGGGGGAGGCAAGAGCAGACATTGAATTCTACTAATGGTTTTGTTGTTGTTTAGTCATTTTTTTAGTCATGTCTGATTCTTTGTGACCACTTTTAGTGTGTATGTGTGTGGGGGGGGTGTTGTCTGACCAAAGATACTAAAGTGGTTTGCCATTTCTTTCTCTAGCTCATTTTATAAAGGAGGAAACTAAGGCAAACAGGGTTAAGTGACCTGCCTAGGGCCACACAACTAGTAAGTATCTGAAACCAGATTTAAACTCAGGTTTTCCTGACTCCAAGACTGGTACTCTATCCACTGCACCATCCACCTGTCCCTCTCTTAATGGTAAAATATTCCAATATTATAGTACAATAAAAACTTCCGAAATGTGAGTAATGGGGGCTAGGAAGGAGATAAATTCCTTAAGAAGAGGCTTGTAGATAGCCAAAAATTTCAAATGGTTCATAGTAGTAACTTTATGCGAACTGAATTCCACGTTAGCTAGGAACTTCAGAAGTGAATTAAAATGTTTCTATGGCAATATAAGGAAGCTTCCACCTGCCTTAAGTTTCTTCTGCTTCCTTGGGGCAAACATTGAACCCTGAGAAAGAGAAAAGCAGGAAAGAAGCAAGAAATCTGTGTTACAGAGGAATCTGTGCGATCTCTCTCTCTCTCTCTCTCTCTCTCTCTCTCTCTCTCTCTCTCTCCCTCTCTCTCTCTGTCAACAGATAATAGGTAATAAATTAGGAATAAAAGCTGGTGTCTCTGGTGATACATGCGACGGTAGAAAAAGTGCCTGTCCTTAGGACCATTGGAATAATGAGACATGAGAAAGGAGGAGGAGGCAGGTTAAAAATAACAGTTTTTCAATATAGTAAAACAAACAAACAATAAAAGTAACAACTCCTATTATTATAGCTCTTAAAATCTTATTATGTGTTTTGTGGGGGAAGCTGGGAGGGGTGGGAGTGGTGGCTTACCTAAGTTCACAGTTACTAAGTGAAAGAGCAGGGATTTTACCCCAACTTCTCCAGCTACGTTTTCCTCTATCACTTAGCCTCATTTTACACATGAGGAAACTTGATTTCAGAGAGGCAATGTGATTTGCCCAGAGTCATCTTGTGAATAAACTGGCAAAGCCGGGGAGAGAGCTGTCTTCAAGTATTTGAAGACCTGTCACGAGAACACGGATTTATAGAAGAGTGATTCTAGCCGTTCACGTCCCCAGAGAATAAAACCAAGATCCCTGGATGGGAGTTGCTGACACCTAGATTAAGGCTTGCTGGAGGAAAGGCTTCTTAACCACTTGGAGCTTTGCCAGGATCGCCTTAGGAGGTAGTGGGTTCCTTTTCACTGAAGGACTTCAAGAAAAGACAAGGTGACAGTTTTCAGGGTCAGTGTGTAGACAGGATTCTTGGTAACATTGAGAATAGACTTGCTGGTCTCTAGGGTCCCTTCCAACTGATGGAGCATCAGAACACTCTAAAGAAGAAACTGGATAGGTAATGAAAAAGAGTAGGCAAGAGAGCCGAGATGGGGCATAGAAGACAGGTAACAGGCACAATTGAATCTTGAGGGTGTCAAGAAGAGAAAGTAGTCCAATCTTTGCCTGAAGGTAGGATGGTCTAAGGTGCCACTATAAAGGGTCATCATATATATAGAAACATGGAGGGGAGGAAAGGTATAGGTAATAGAGAATCACAAAGCATAGCGCCTTTCTGGGAAGAATGACATTTTCCTCTCTCTTTATTGGTCCTCTAAAACAAAGTTATGTTAGCCTTGTGCTAGTTATGGCCTTATTTTTCTCCACAACATGGTAAAGTAAAAGAATTATTATTTCCATTTTAGAGATGGGGAAATTGAGCGTCAGAGAGTCTTGTCTATGACCACAGAGCTAGTGAGTAGCAGGGATGAAATTTAAGTGCAGATTTCCCAAGTCAAAGTCCAGAACTCATTTCATTACATCATTGTGCTTTTCAAAGCATAGGGCTGTAGTGAATGTATAAATATCAGGAGAGTACTGACTTAGGCACCATTGTCTGCGTCTGCAGGGTCCTGAACCAGAAATCTTCAAAGCAAATCCAGGAATCCCTTTCTCTCTGCAACAGCTACAGAGACAGCAGATGTCATTGAACTTCAGAGAAGTCATGGAAAATACCACTTTTGGAGAGTTCTATGGCACCATCTTCCCTGAATGGCTAACTGGGACACTAACTGAACTGATGTATCATGGTAACTTTCAGATACATCCCAAACTTTTACCATAATTATTGAGTTATCAAGGACAGGGTTTTAGTTATTGGTAGATATAGACCCAAAACTCCAAGAGATATGGAACAAAGAGTACAGAGGACCTTTCATGGGAAGGAGAACCTGGCTTTTAACCATATCTTGCACCAGAGATGGGCTTCTGGGTTTGGTTGGTGGGATGCTCCCCCTTTTATCAGACATGCTGATAATATTGTGCAGTGACAGATGAAAGTGGAGTGAGATTACAAGACCGCTGGAGCAGTCAGGAATACCGAGGTTCAAATCCCACCTTTAACATTTTCTAACTGGGTGACTCCAGGCAAATCTCTTAGTCTCTCTTCCTCGGTTTCTTCACCCGTAAAATGAAGAGTTGGGCTCAGTGGCTTCTAAGGTCCCTTCCCTCTGTAAATATATGGTCCTTTGATCCTAAGTGTATGCCAGCAAGCAAGCTAATACAATCAAGGTGATAACTGGATCCTGAGTATATATGTATTGTATGAGATTTCCATGACTCTTTACCATATCTTTGGGTGAAGAAGTTGAAGAGGTAGAATATGCTCTGTGTATGTGTGTATGTGTGTGTATATGTGTATGTGTATATGTATGTATGTATATAGTATGTAGTTGGGGGCTTATCACTTGTTTTCTTTTTTCCTAAGACCATGAA